>OZ018392.1:5014513-6214513 GCA_963969525.1 Ontholestes murinus
CTACTCTCTCTGTAATGTTTCTGATCTTACTGTGTGCATCTACTGGATTGATCTAGTCGCTCTCTAACTCTGTATGATATCTCTTTACTGTATCTTATTAATTGTGGGATATTTCTGATGTCTCTCATTTCTCTTTCTGTAAGTCACCTCTCTCTGTGATCTTTATCCCCCCCCCCCCCTCTCTCTCTGTGAACTTCATCTCTCCTCTCTCTGTGCTTTATCTCTATTAACTCTGTGTTTCCTCACTCTTCTCTTTCTGTGATCTTTCTCGTTCTCTCTCTTCTCTCGGCAACCTCTCTTTCTGATGCCCGTGATCTCACTGTGTACCCTCTTTCTCTGTGATGTTCCTGACATCTCTTTCTAATGTTTTAGAATTCCTCTTTCTTTCTGTGATCGATTTTTAACTATCTTCGTCATATCTCTCTTTACTGTATTTTATTTCTTTCTACTCTATTTGATCTCTCTTCTTCTGTAATCGTTTCTGTGATATTTTTATTCTCTCTTTCTGTGAGCTAGCTTTCTCTATGATCTCTTTGCCTCTTCTGTCTTAGTGATCTCTCTTCTCTCTCGGTGATATATCTTTCTCCTCTTTGTCTTTCTCTCTACTATTTCTGTGTTTTCGCTCTCCCCTCTTCCTGTCATCTCTCTCGATCTTTCTTCTCTCTCGGTAATGCCCGTGTGCTCCCTTGGGCTCTGCGATCTTCCTGATATATTTTTGTAATGTCTCTCAACTCTTGTTCTATAATTCCTCTTTATCTGCGATTTCTATTTCTGTGATGGCTCTCCAACTCTCTCTGTTATATCTCTTTTTAGTGTATTTGATTTCTTTCTACTGTACCTGATCCCTCTTTCTGTGAGCCACCTCTCTATATGATCTCTCTCTTCTCCCTTGGTAATATCTCTCTGTGGTCAATCTCATTTTTCTCTGTGATCTCTCTTTTCCCTCTCTTTCTCACGTCTCTCAGTAATCTTCTATCTCGTCTCTCTGTGATCTATTTCTCGCTACTCTCTCTGCGATTTCTTTTTCTTATGTTTCTGATCTTACTGTGAATATCTACTGGATTGATGTAATCGCTCTCTGACTTTTTAGTGTATCTGATGACTTTTTCTGATTCTGTGATATTTCTGATATCTCATATCTCTTTTTCTGATTTCACTGATTTCTCTGTGAACTTTCTATATCTCTTCTCTCTCTATTATCTCCCTCTCTCTCTGTGAAATTTCACTTTCCTCTCTCTGTGATCTCTTTCTCTCCACTATCTCTCTGTTTCCTCTCTCTTCCCTTTCTGTGATCTCTCTCGTTCTCTCTCATCCCTCGGTGATCTCTCTTTCTGATGTCCGTGATTACACTGTGTGTGCTCTCTCCCTATCTCTCTCCTAATAACTCTTTTTAACATATCTGATCTCTTATTCTATAATTCCTCTTTCTCTGCGATCTCTCTTTTTGTGATAGCTCTCTAACTCTCTTCTTCATATCTCTTTTTAGTGTGTTTTGTATTTCTTTGTACTGTACCTGATCTCTCTTTCTGTAAGCTATCTCTATGATCTCTCACATCTCTCTTATTAATTTCTCTCTCTGTGAAATACTCTCTTCTCTCTATATGATCGTATCTGCGATATTTCCTTTTTTTCTCTCGCTTCTCTGTGATCTCGTTCTCTCTACTCTCTCTGTGATTTCTTTTTCTGATGTCTCTGATCTTACTGTATGCGTCTAGTGGATTGATGCAATCGCTCTCTAACTCTCTCTGTGTGTGCATTTGATATCTTTCTAGTGTATCTGATATTTCTTTCTGTGATCTGATTCTGTGATATTTTTGATGTTTCTGCTGCCTCAGATCACTTTTTCTGAGAGCCACCTTTTTCTGTGATCTCTCTCCATGAACTTTCTCTATCTCTCTTTTCTATGTGATTATTCTCTCTTTCATTTCTTAGTAATTTTTCTCTCTCCTCTCTTATATCTCCCTTCTTTCTGAAAAATCTTTTTCGTCTCTCTTTATGATATCTTTCTCTCTACTATCTCTACTGGTCTCTCTCTCCTCCTTCTGTGATCTCTCCTTCTCTACAATTTTCTCTCTCTCTCTCTCTCTCTGTAATCGCTCTCTAACTTTCCGTGTCGCTTCTTGGTGTATTTGATTTCGTTATACTCTTCTCTCTCTGTGATCTCTCTCCTTATTTCTTCTATGTGATCCCTCCCGTCTCTCTGTGATCTCTTTGTCTCTATTGTGTCTGTGATTTCTTTCTCTGATGTTTCTGATCTTACTGTGTGCATCTATTCTTTATTCTTTATTATTATCTTTGTTTCTCCTGCTTACAAAATACAAAAAAATATATAATATACATACAATCAAATAATACACAAATAATTTAGGACACAGGAGCACGGGCGGAGTTCACTGAATTGCTATAATCGCTCTCTAATTCTCTCTCTCTCTCTCTGTGTTATCACTTTTTAGTGTATCCGATGTCTCTTTCTGTGATCTGATTCTGACATATTTCTGATTTTTCTAACATCTCTGATCTCTCTTTCTGTAAATGACCACACTCTGTTATCTCTCTTCTCCCGTTGTCACCTTTTTCTATCTCTCCTTTCTCTGCAATCTCTTTCTCTCTACTATATCTGTGTTTCTTCTTTTGTCTCTTTCTGTGATCACCCTCATTCTCATTCTCCTTTCTCGGTGATCTTTCTTTCCGATGCCCATGATCTCATTTTGTGCTCTATCTGTAATCTTCCTGATATCACTTTCTATCAGGGATTAGATAAATCTATAATTCCTCTTTCTCTACGTACTCTCTTTTTGTGATCGCTCTCTAACTCTCCATGTGATATATTTTTTAGTGTATTTAATTTATTTCTACAGTATCTGTTCTCTTTTTCTGTTATAGATTTTGTGTAATTTTTGATCTCTCTCTCTCTCTCAGATGCATCAGCTCTCTCTATGACATCTCTCTTCTTTCTTAGTAACGATAACAGAGAGAAATCCTGTTATCTTTATCTCTCTCCTCTCTCTCTCTGTGATCTCTTTCTCTTTACTCTCTCTGTTATTTATCTTTCTGATGTCTTTTATCTTAATGTGTAGAGCACTTTGTGTTTTCCGTGATTCTCTTTTTAACGTTTTTGATTTCCATTTCTATGATTCTTCTTTCTCTGCGATCTCTCTTTTTGTGATCACTCTCTAACACTGTCTATGATATCTTTTTTTAGTGTATCTAATCTCTCTTTCTGTGATCTGTTTTTGTGATATTTCTGATCCCTCTTACTGATGTCTTTGATCACTCTTTCCCTGTGCTCTTTCTGATTTATTTTTTAAATATCTTTTTGTGATCTCTCTTTTTTTATCTTTAAGTTTCTCTTTATTCTATCTTACATTCTTTTTTTTTTGTTGTTTCGAATGTAACGTGGAAAAGGTGTTAATTATTACAAAAATAAAAATTTTATTTACCTTAAAAATAACCCTCCTCTTTCAAGGAAGATTGTTAAGTTCAGACATCAAAGACATTTCCATTTCTAATAGGAATAATAATAGATTCCTGGAAAGAGTTGATGATGATTATAGCAGTTATTTAAGCATGGCAGGTCAGAATAGTTGCAACTGACTATTCTAATTATTACTTAATTTTCTACAACTTGAATACATTTTTATTACTGACTTATCACGTTCAAATAACTGGCTTAACCATCACCACTTGAAAATAGAAACAGTTTTTAATTCATTAAATTAATTTACAAGTTATGAAGTATATATCCTGGTTTATTCAAGCATGAAAATCAAAACGTATAATAGCAAATTATTAATTAATTTCTTAGCGAATGTCCATTGCATTCAGAATTGATATCCCTGATGAAGTCACGGTGTAATGAAAAAAATATACATAGTTTGATTAAAAACCTTTCTTCACTGCATAAACTGTTGAAACATCAATTTAAAATACTTGGTCATTTTTACTTTATCTTTCAGATACACTTGGGTCTTGTTTTAAAACAGGTTCTTATGCACACCTGTATTATTAAAAGTTAATTAGTAATCCCTAACCTAATATATTATCAAAAAAAAAACTGCACCAGAATATATTAGTTTAAGACTGTTTTATTATACGTCGTTAATTTAAATATTTAATGTATTGATTCCAAAATAGATAACTGGTATTATTTTGCAAAGGTTATATCTCTTACACAACCTGGATATGAATAATACATCTTATATGACATAATAAATAATATTAATTATTTTAAGGTCACTAATTTACAGACCACTAGATACAAAGTAACTTCTCACACCGATTTATCATACGTGTGGGCATGTGATGATAATTAAAACATTATTACTTATTATAAGAACTTCTGTTTTTTTTAAATAAATAATGATTAAATATTGAATATTCACTGTTTGATTTGAGTTGTGTGAAGTTATCACTATTGAATTGATGAGGCTGTTACTTTGTTATATTTAGTAATATATAATAAAAATAATAATAAGGCTAATACAAAAAGGAATTATCTATTCTTGAATGTTGCCGGCGTTTACTTGGTGGTACATTTTGATTAAAATTAAATAAAATGCTTGATTTAATTTGAATTATCCATTACTCGTGTATAAATATTATTGAGATTATCATTAGTTAAGTTGCAAATCAGTTACCCTATATTCAATTAGAGCCAATAAGCAACGGTATCAATTAATACACATGTAAGCTATAACCGACGCAATCCATATTGATTAATTAAGTTGAATACACAATAGGAACACTTAATATTCCGAATTCAATACGGCGCTCAGCCTCGGCACGTATAAAGTTATTTGCAGAGGAAAATAGGATCATCGTTTTGTTTTTGAAGGATATTGACTTTTACAAAAAAAATCTATTAAACAAATATTCTTCACCTGAAATAATTGAAATGAATTAAATAAATTTTTTTTAAATCAACCACTTATTATTAATTAAACAAATATTATTTGTGTAAATTAAGTATTCATTTAAAGGTGCAGTATTATGAAAATAAAAGTAATTAAATATTCTGAGCGTTTTTACATATTATTTGTATTCTTAAGCTTCTTGTATTAGTTTGTGGATTTTGTACAGTATTCAAATCCTTGGTACATAATTTCTGTTGAAAAACACCATTGTCTTATGTCAACGTGAAATCCAGCAGGAGGAGGCTATTAGTCAACGTTTAATGGGCCCTTATTTCAAGCTCCCCACTCGAATGTATTGCGTTCTATGATATATGGACGTGGCTAATACGTCGTATATATTCAACATTAAAGTTTTTGCCTTGAAAAAATCTTATATGAAAATGATTGATGTAATAATGATAATTATATAATAATTTTAAATTTATAATAATTCTAATAAAATTTATTAGCTATTGTAATTTACAAATTTCTTACAAGATGAATGCAATAATTTTCGCATTGCAAGCAACTCCGCGTAAATCCTCTGGAATATAATTTATCATCCGAATAATATTCAACAGCCATTTATTTATGTATTGTACGTCCTGAGCATTATTAAAGGGATTTCGTGCGTGCGCGATTTGTTTTCCAATTTTCCCGCTTTCTATCTCTTTACTCATTTTAGGTAGCGCAATTAATTATGCGGGCGAATGGGTGATAAGAAATGAAGTTAACGAGGTAACATTATTTAATGACATTTTTCGCCATGTAAATTTAGTATTTTAATAAGCGATCTTCGCCTGGAAAATCAATAAATACAAACGAAACCAGCAAACTTAAACTGTTTTCAAAAAGCAAATTTGTATTTAATATAAGTACTTGGTGAGATGAATACAGTCAACATGCAAAGTGAAAAGTGGTAATGAGGTAATGCATACAGAGCAGATGGGCTGAGAAATAGAAGAGAATAGAAGAGAAGCAAAAATGTGTAATATTCTAAAAAAAAAAGAAGAAAGAAAAACCCGAATAGAAATGACGCTGCAAGAATGAATACACACAAAAATTCAGAGGAAACAGTGGACTTTCATGTGGGATAGGAGACGGAATAGTAATTGGAGTGATTGAGGATTTCATGAAGGAAAGGGTGGATAAGCTTTTGGTGAAGTAAAACCTGGAAAAGCAGTAGGTATTGAAAAACTAAAAGCTGAGAAGTGGAAAGAGATAGGGAAACGATGGAAGAAAAGTTTTTGGACTGAATTGAGGAGTGGAAACTAAATTATCAGCTTCATAAAGTATAGAAATTAGTTTTCCGCTATACAAAGGTAAAGATATTGGCGATGTAGATAACTACAGAGAAATAACGGTAATAAGTATCAGGTTTGCCATGACAGTGACCAATAACCGGTTAGAGAAGGAAGTTCAAGGAAGTTTGAGAAGAAGAAGAAAGGATTCAAGAACTTTACTCTTGAAAGAATAGTAGAGAGTGTGATGGAAGAGAAAGGATGTGTGTATGAGTGCATCCAAAGAGATCAACTGTTGTTCTTGAAATATATGCTAGTGATTAATCCACTTCTCAGCTTTTAGTGCTTCATTCTAGAAAGAAAGGGAAGAGAAAAAGAACACGGCTCCCATTTCAATAATTTCAAAAAATGTAAAGGAAATAGTAGACATCTAAAGAACTCACGGGGAAGGAGGCCTAGAAAGCTTTTGGTGAATTAAAACAATGAAAAGCAGCAGATATACACAGACAAATAGCTGAGATGTGGAAGGACATAGAAAAAAGAGGGAAGAAAAGATTTAAGGAGCTGCTAAATCAAATATGGGTAGCCAATACTTTAGGCTTCATGTGGGGTTTATGTGTTTGGTACACAAAGGTTGAAAAATTGATAATATAGACAACTACAGAGGAATTATGGCAATGAGTATCACGTGTATGATTGCCATGACCGTGTGTATAACCGACTAGAGAAAGCTCAAGAAAGTTTGAGAAAAGGAAGGATGACAAGATCTTTACTCTTGAAACGATAGTGGAGAAAATGATGGAAGAGAAAGGATGTGTGTATGAGTGCATTCAGAGAGAGCAACTGTGGTTCTTGAAGTAAAGTGTTCTTCATTAAGGGCGCTCGAACTTTTTTTTTAAATAAAACAAAAACGGATTAAGATATCCAGAAAAAATTATGTTCAAGTACATTTAGTGGCAATTATGCATGAAATTCAATTTCCTTTGCATGACCACAACGGGCACGTTTGCAAAAGTCCAATCGTTGAACCCAATTTTCCACCACTTTTTCACATAAATTGACTGGAATCGCAGCAATTTCGCGTTCAATATTTGCTCTGAGTTCTTGTAACGTTGCCGGATTATTTGTATAGACTTAGGATTTCATATGGCCCCAAAGAAAATAGTTCAAAGGCGTTAAATCGACTAGTCTATTTCTTGAAATAACACGTTCACCGAATTTGCTTTTCAATAAATCAAACATTAGCAATGTTGGTACAATGATTAAAAATGATTTTGAAAATAAATTTCATATTGACACAAGCCGGTTAAATTATAAATAATTAATCATAATAATCATTATAAACATCAACCAAATTGACATATAAATAAATTAGGGACAAAATTCCTTAATATAAGGCAAACAACCTAAATATGGTTCATCATGGTTTCGGGTGCATTCCATTTTGACAACAGCGACAGCAGAAGAATTTTGTCCTCTAGGGTATGAGTGGAAGATCATGTAGGAACTCAGCCCAATTCTTGTGCAGTCTAAATTATGTATGGATATTATTTATATTATTTTTGTAAGTATTAGGTTCTTTTGTTAGCACTGAATTGAAACAAACAAACAAATAAACAAACATAAACATAGAGGTCTTCAAAAATTAGAACTGAATGTGCCAGAAATTGTCAAAGTAATCTCCGCCTCCCAAGATTTATGCTCTAAAGTGATTTAATATTTATGTATGTGATTTTTGTATTATTATTTTGAATATATCTTGTAAAGTAAATGAACTAAAATAAGTGATTAAATAATGAGGTTAGGTATGTGGAGGAGTGGTTGATGGGAGAGAGAGATGGGAGGTATTAAATGAATGCATGAACGCACATAACGAGTTTGGGAAAGTAAGAAAACGTACATTGGGCCAAAAGAATTGACAAGAAAAGCACTGAGAATAATGATCGTGAGAGCAGTCAGAACATTTACTACAGATTATTTCTATAATTGCCGCTGTTAACAGTTTCCTTGATTTGTTAGTGGTTACCCACTCAAACATGGATCTAGTGAAAAGCTTAGATTTCACCTTTATGGTAATATCTTGATATTATTATTTTCCCTATATAGTATATATAGGGGAAGTATTGTTTTCGTGCATGAAAATGTCTGTGGGCGCTGTATCTCAAAAACGAATAATCCGATTGAGATGAAACTTTAAATTTAACGTTTTATCATTAAAAATTAGAACTGAAAAGCTTTTGGTAAACATTCCTAAACCGGAAGTGGTTGTTTACTCGAAGCGTTTTTTGGATTTTTCTCGATATTTTTCTAATTTAAAAAAATATTACATTACTCTTCAAATAAATGTTAAAGGGAATGAGAAATATTATGATGGCGATATCACCATTTTTATATTTCTTTACATTTTACAATGTTTAATTAAAACCCTCGCTTATGATCTACTGATTGGAAGGTCGGATAGAGGGCACCCACCCGCCCTACATATACATGATAACCTCAAATATTAATCATTGATGATTTTGCTGCAAAAAACAATAAAATCTTATATCTAATAAAAAATATAGCATAATCCAAATTTACGTTTAAATATAAATGTCCTTCTATAGCTAATAATCTATTTTAGATTTGAAGTCTGTCTACCCATCCTGCTTAAAAATTTGATTAATTTCGATATCAAAAAATTTTGATTTTTTTTTTAATTCAAAAAGTTCTGTAAAATTAATTTACTCCAAACCACAAGACGATCAGTAACTGAAATTTATATGTATATGTAGGGTGGGTGGGTGGCCTCTATCCCACCTTCCAATCAGTAAAACATCATCAAAAATTATTTGAAATTGTTTGAATATATCTACTAAATTTAGCAAAAATTTTACGAAATTTACGTTTTACAACTTTTAATTCTCTGGCTTATGTTTCGCTGATTGGATGGTGGTTTAAAAGAAACCCACCCACCCTACATATACATATAAATTTAGAAGTTAGAATTTAAAATTGAGCAAATTATTGAGAATAGCTTTTTTGCGTAATCCTCACAGTTTTCGAGAAAAATATAAGTAAATTATTATGTTTGCCACATCATCATTTTATATATTTTTTTACGCCCATTAAGAACGAATAAAATACTGAAACAAATTTCTTAACGAAAATTCTAACAATTTGTAGAAGAACAAAAATTACTGAAAAGGTTCAGAATAATTGAACTGAACTCTTAAAAAGGGAAAATTGAATTTTAGGAAAATTCTATAAATCGGAAATAAATTGCTAGAAAATTTCAAAGAAATTATTAAAAAATAAAACTTAGAACAGAACAGAAAGTTGGCAAAATTTGAAAGTAAAATTACTAGAAATTTAGAGAAATACTGATTTTAGTAAACATTTTAAGAGTTTGGAAAAGATTAGAAATTCTTTTTTGTATCGAAAAATTCGCAAAATTTGAAAGATAAGTTACTAAAAATTTAGAGAAATATTAATTTTAGTAAAAATTTTAACAGAATAGAAATTCTTTTTTGTTCGGAATTTCTGTTCTCTTCCAAACTTTTAAAATGTTCACTAAAATCAATATTTCTCCAAATTTCTGGTAACTTTACTTCCAAATTTTGAGAACAATTTTGTGTGTGCCTTTCCTTTTTTCTAAATTAAATTCTACAGCGCCAATTAAACGAGTACAAATTACAAATAAGCAATTTAATTTCCAACAATTTGAGTTTAAACAATCGCCATTTTGTTTCCAAGCAAAAAACTTCAATGTTTCACCGGAATATTAAAAACATATTCATTTGCGGATGGATTGTGTGTTTTTTGAAGATTATTTAAGTGAAGATGTTAATTTTACGATGTTTTAAACCACAGAAAGCAATTTGATTTCCAACAATTTGACTTTCAACAATCGCCATTTTGTTTCCAAGCAAAAAACTTCAATTGTTTCATCGGAATATTAAAAACGTATTCATTTCGGGTTTATTGTGTCCTTTTTGAAGATTATTTAATTGAAGATGTTTTTTTTTTGTCCTTTCCATTTAATTTTTCAGCAATGTTTCAAAATGCTACGAAAAAGTGTTGCTTTCATCATTTTTTTGACAGTGACCAACTGCTTTTATCGTTTGTTAATTGTTTTATCTTAACAATTTCCGAACATTCGCTTAATTTTGTGTTTTTAACACGATAAAGTCTTTCATTGATACAAACATAAATTACTTTATTTATTTATTGATTTAGTTTATGAATTTATCGTACTTATTTGTTTATTTATTTAGCTCATTTAACTGATTTTATCAATTGCTTATTGCTTTCTGAAAAAGAAAAAAACGTTCGTTGACAAACATGTTTTCAATTGTTTTCTATAGAGACATTTTTTGAAAAATAATTTTCAATTGTTTTCGCTAATATTCAACTGATTTTATTCATTTTCAATTCAATTTTTTTAAACAAATTTAATGCAGCTGTGATAAAATATTTTTTTAATTTTAACAAATGTCATTTTTTATTTTTATTTTCTGATAAATTTTTATTTTAGAAAAGCTTTCCAATAATTTAAACTATTTTTTCTAATTTTCAATTGGTTTTCGTTCGTCAAGATTTAATTGATCGTCCGTTGTTTTTAGAGATTGTCAATTGTTTCTATTCTACAAATTTCTAATACATTTTTTAGTATATTTAACTATTTTTATCATTTTTCAATTGTCTTCGTTCGTGGAGCTTTAATTGATCGTAAATTGCTTTTAGGGACTGCCAATTGTTTTTAAGGGCCAGTATTTTTCTTCCTATCGTTCTTTTGTTTATGTTAATTCCTAATTATTTTAAAACAAATTTAAACTCATTTTCTTGCAGTTTTTAAATTTATTTTAATTTTATTTTATAACTTTCAATTGTTTTCGTTTGTAATTTATGTCCACCTTCTTTGTTTGTTTTTTCTTTACAAACATCCCAACCATTTCTTTACCATAAATAATTATTTGTGATTCTGTAATGATTCTGTAACATTCAAATGTTGTAGTGTTTTTAACGTTTTCAATTTTCTTCAAAAGTTTCAATTATTATATCACATTTTTTTAAATAATTTTCATTGATAATTTTAAATTGTTTCCTTTCGTTACATTTGCTGTTGTTTCTTTATTGTCAGTTTAAGTTTTAATAACAATTTTGATTTAATGTAACTTTTTTTAAAATATTTTTTGTTTTTATCGTTAATATTCAAATTCTATTATTGATTGTCAATTGTTATTGTATCTGGAAAATTTCAATTATTTTTACTAATTATTATTGTTTTCGTCCGTCAAGCTTTAATTGATTGTTTTTAGGCATTGTTTCAAGCTATTATTGTAACTATTTATAATAATTTTCAATTGATTTTGTTCATCAAATTAAGGTCAAAACCTTTAATTGTTTCTTCATTTCTAACAATTTTAATAATTTTTTGGAGTGTAGTTTAATTTGTTTTAAACTTTAGCTTTCTTTTTCTAAATCACCTCGTCATATTGTTTCTATCAATTATTTTTTATAACTAATAACTCCAATTGTTTTTTAGAATCTCACTTTAGAAATTAAAACACATTTTTTTGCGTTTTTTAATAATTTGTTTAAATATTTTTTTCGTTCGATTATCCTTTTTTTAAATTTTAGTAGTTGCAATTATTTTGTTTTTTAGAAATTCAATTGTTATAGTGCTTTGATATATCATTAATTTCGTCTGTTATTTTCTTCCTTTATTAAAAACTAACTGAATATTAATTGAATAGAATTAACTTAAAATATTTTTGATCATAAGATGTTCTAGCGTACTCTTGACCTACCACAATAAACAGTGCAATGGCCGATCGTATTCCTGACCTGCGCAAATAAATTACACGTTGAGGTAGGTCAAGAGTACGCTGGAGTTTTAACAAGGAAGTAGGTTAACGCATAGTTTATTAGGGTGTAGCAGTACGCTATATAAAAGGAGGGTATAATTTATTAAGGCTGGATGTGCTTATTTATTTGCTTTTTTCAATCGATTTAAATATCTTTTGAAAATTTACAATTATTTTTACGATTTCTTTTAGAAATTTTTCTTTATTTTTCTTTTGTTAAGAACTGTTTAATTAAAAGTTTAAACTATATTAAAGCTCATTTTAAACATTGTTGACGGTTTTCAATAGTCAATAGTTTATTCTTAGTAAAATGTAAGTTTTTTTTTAATTTGCTACTTTTTTGTTTACTATTTAAAACAAAACTTCCAACTGTTTCGCTACTCACTCTCTTGTTAATGAAGTGTTTTTTTATGTTGTAAAATTTAAACTTTTTCTTTTTGCGAAAATCTCATGGTTTTCGAGAAAAATATAGGGAAAGTACTATGATGGCCACATCACCATTTTATGGGTATAAGATTGTCATGACCGTAAGGAAAACAGACTAGAGAATAAAACTCAAGGAAGTTGAGGGTTATAAGATATTTTCTCTGGAAAGGATAGTAGAAAGACTGATGCAAGAGATATGAGTGTTTACAGAGTGAACAACTGTGCTTCTCGAAGTATTTGCTGCGGGATACATAGTGTTTCAAGAAACAAATAAGTCCGCATTGTGAGATAATGAAAAGAACGGGTTATGAAATGACTGACAAGCCTATATTTCAAGACGGCATCTCGATGCTCGAGGCTACGGTTTGGTTATCTCAGCGAAGAGGGTTTTACCTGAACCATGTCCGATTACCTATGTTACGGAATTAAGTGTCAGGGAATCTATGTGGAGAATAGAGCGGAGAAGAATGTATGAAAACGTGGGATTGTCGAAAAATGCAGTCTATAAATGTAAAATAAATAAAACACTAGGTTTATAATTTCACTGATTTTAATGTCGAAGCTGCGCATATGTTTCGTCACACAGTGGCTTCTTCAGGCAGTCTATAAATAGTTAAAGCATGGAGTAAACGAAAGAGAGAAGAAAGAATGTGAAGATTCATGAAAGGTAGTGGATACATTGACTTGTTTAAGTCTGCAAAGTGCTTAGGAGGTTGCCAAGGTACTTGATTAAAATTCACCTCGGTACTGAGGAAAAGGTCACCTTAGCAAGAGCTAGATGTGGGTCATGAGAGAGAGAGAAGAATAGCTGAATAGAAGAAAGTTATAGAAACTGTGTATTGTATATGAGTGGGAAGGATATTTCTATGCATTATGCAGAAATTTTTGGGTAGAAACGAAAAGGTGACTGAATGAATGTGGGAAATTGGGTTGGGAAATAGAAGAAAGAAGGAAATTATGGTATTATTACTGTATAAGCCAATAATAATCGTTTTGATCAATAATCTAGGAAATTTCTCTCTCTAAGAAAAATTTGACTAAATAAAACAAGAAATTATCGAAAATTCCACACAATTTAGAAAGAATTTGCTCGAAGAAACTCTTCTAAATTCAAGAAAACACAGAAAACAGTGCAAAATTCTATAAGATGAGAAAATTATAGAAATAACAAGAAAACGTTTCTAAAAAGGAAAATGGATACAATTGAAAATATACTTTAGGAAAATTCTAATAAAAAACATACATGAAATTAAAGAAAAGTCTTTAAAAAACCTCGAGAAGAGTTAAGCAGAAAATAAATGGGCCTTTCAAACAAAATTAGAAAATACGAAAAACACTTTGTTCGATGTACTCTTGATGAAACGAAAATAGAATATTATCTGATTTTGAAATAAGACACTTGTTTGGTTTCATATTGGTATATTCAGTTTCCTTTTTTTAGTTAATTTTGTAATTACACGTGTTAGGAAATTGAATATACCAATATGATACCAAATAAGTAATCAGGTAATCACACCTGATGAATATTTTACGCTGCATCTTCATCTTCTGTACCACACTAGTCAATATCCTGCCACGAATCGATACGTTTCCAGTGAATGGGCATTTCTTGTCAATGTAGTGTCCTTCAATCGCCTCTCTAGGCGTTTTGAAACCTTGTGGTGCTTCAGGACCATCTTCTTGATCCCGCCGTTAGGTTGGGGAACATGATTATCTATTTTTGGAACAAAGGTTCCAATGAAATGAGGAATAAAAATGATGGTAGCCTTTTTGAAATGAGAAATGTCAGAAGGCAAATAAAACAAAATCATCGTATCTCCTTCATTAAAACATTATTACTTTCCCTATATAGTATATAACGGGTGTCCAACAATTATTGCAGTCCCGGGTGGCGTTGGAATCAAAAACGTAGGTCGATTCTTACATGTGCCAAATAAATGAACTGACATTTTAATTGTCTAACATAACCTAAACGTGCATTTAACAACACTTTAAATGCACGTTTAGGTTATGTTTGACAATTAAAATGTCAGTTCATTTATTTGGCACATGTAAGAATCGACCTACGTTTTTGATTCCAACGCCACCCGGGACTGCAATAATTGTTGGACACCCGTTATATAGGGGAAGTATTGTTTTCGTGCATGAAATTGTCTGTGGGCGCTGTATCTCAAAAACTAATGATCCTATTGAGATCAAACTTTAAACTTAAGGTTTTATGATTTAAAACTGGAACTGAAAAGCTTTTGGTGAACATTCATAAACCGGAAGTAGGTGTTTACTCAAGGTGATTTTTGGTTTTTTGTCGATATTTTTCTAAATTATAAAAATATTACAAAACCAATAGTTAAAGAGAACGAGTATCTAAACAAGTTTTATTAAAACATGTTTTTCCATAAAATTCTTAACCTACGAGAAAATTTAAAATTTTGATATTTGTTGCCTATGGCTAATAAACTATAGGAGTTACATGAAATTTATATAACAAGTAATTGTAAAAAATGGAGCAAATTGTTAAAAATCGCCATTTTGCGCAAATCTCATAGTTTTCGAGGAAATTGTAAAGAAATTTTTTTGATTTTATTTTTACGTTTTTATTTTTACGTTTTAGAACTTTTAATTAAAACCCTCGCTTTTAATTTATTGATTGAAAGGTAGGATAGAGGCCTCCCACCCACCCTACATATACATGATTACTTTAAATACTAATCGTTGATGATTTTGCTGCTTAGAAAACAATAAAACCCTAGATGTAATAAAAAATAAAGCATAATCCAAATTTACGTTTGAATATAAATGACCTTCTATAGCTAATTTTATCAAAGCTTGATTTAAAGCCTTTTCAAGTATCATGTATATAATTTTTAATAATTTACACACTCAAAATTTTACTTTGTCAATTTCTTTTATTTAAATTTTATAATTAAAGTTATTGCAAACCACGACGCAATCAGTAATTAAAGTTAATATGTATATGTAGGGTGGAAAAGGAAATTTTAAGATTCGTAAAATATTCCACAATTGTTTTATGTCATCAGTAGCTTCTAGGATCTTTCTAAAAATATTGTTTTGAAGCAATTTTTTTAAATGTCTAAATTCTTTCAATTTCTCACACAAAATTGCAAAAATAATCTTTAAGAACATTTGTATGTGTTCTTGACTTATGTGAAGATTATATTAATCATAAACGCGGTTAAATTAAATTAAAACAGTGAAGAAAGGAATTGAACCGCGTTTATTTTTAAAAACATTGTTTAATTTTAACAGTAGTTTCTTAGAAATTGTCTGGGGTTCAAGCATTTTCAACAGTTTTATTTAACCAATCTTTAAAATTTTCCAGCAATTTTTCATCAGTTCAGGAATTTTCCGGATTTTATTTTTTATTTTTTAGAAACTTTATTTATTATTTCTTGTTTTACCTTATTCAAATTTGCTTGATTCTTTTAGAGAACTTCCAAGTAATTTTACATCCTCATTTGTCAAGACTTTTAGAAATGTCAAGTAGTTTATATTTAGATTTTAATCTGACAAAAAAATGTAACCAATTCGTGAAGAATATTTTTTTTAATGAATTTTGAAATAATTTTAATAATAAATAATAGTTTTCTACAAATTATTGGGGATTCAAGCATTTTTAAGAGTTTTTCTTTCCAGTCTTTAAAATATTCGAGAAATTTTTCTTCTCACCCTAACTGTAGAATTATCTTCAAGAATTTAAGAATTCACTGTATTTTTTTTAATATTTGCTTGTTTTTTTAGAAAACTTCTAGAAAGTTTCAAGTAATTTTGTGTCCCCGTTTCTACAAACTTTGTTGAGACTTTTAGAAATATAAAGCCTTTTTTTAGATTCGATGAAAAACTCCTCAAATGTTTACTTACAGGCCCTTAAAAATTTCCAGAATGTCTTCCTTGATAAATTTTGGAAAATCTTCCAAAAATAAATCCTGGAAAATTTCAAAGGTTTATAATATAAGTAAAAATTCTGAATATTGGTAAAATTCTAAACAGGTTCCAGAATTTATGATTAAATCCCTTGAAATTTTGTCATGGGTTTTAGAATTTTCTGCATTTTTTTCTTCTTTATTTACACAATTTTTTCAATTTTTTTTTCCAGATTGCAAGAATTATTTTTAAGTGTTGGAACTTTTCAAAAATATTCTTTGAGACTTTAAAATTTTCAGCATTTCTTAGCTCATCCTAATGTTTCAAGAGATAATTATTTAATAATCGATAAATAAATAAAAAATAGTTACAAGTAATTTTAAAACCAAATTTTTTCTGGTAATTTCTAGTCCAAATACCTAATTTCAAACATTTTTTTGCTAGATTTCTAGAATTTTTTTTTCGTGTAGAAATTTTCGCTCCAATTGTAATCATTCATCAAGAGTTTTTTTTGCTTTACTTGCTTTATTTTATTGAAATTCTCTAGGATTTAAATAAATGTAATGCTTTTTATGCTACATTCTTGATGGAACCGGATTTATAAGTTTGGTGAAGAAAAGCATTTGTTATGTTCGATATTTTTCTTCTCCAAAAATTTCTAGGATTTTTACAAGCATACTTGGGATTTCAGTAATTTGAAGTTTCTAATTTCCAAATTTATAGCAATTTGGTCGTGAGGTCTCCTTTTAGGAAAAACTACTATAAAAAATCTTATCAGGATTAGCCACGATTTTCTTAGAGTGTTCTAGAATTTTAATGTAATTTAAAGTTGAGATTCCCAGAAAATTTGTCAAAATTTCTAGATTTTTCTTAATTTCTAGATTCTTATAACGTTTACAATTTTTATTTCGGGTTTTTCCTCCAAATTGTATGAATTTTCTTTGAGAATTCAAAAATTTTACAAACATTTTTCTTATCGACCATTTATTACTTTAACTTTTTCAGATTTCCTACAAGGGTTCTAGAAATATCGAATTTTATGTGCAAGATACCAAGAAATTTTTTATATAAATTTCTAGATTATTTCAGTAATTTTTCTTTTTGAAATTTTCATTAGGTTTTGAAAGGTTTACAATTTTCAACAAAAATAGGTCCAGATTATTTAAAGTGGTTAAGGTTTTTTTAGAAAAAAATTCCTTCGAATTGCATTGTTTCGAGATTTTCTTCCAGAAATATTTTCTTTCAGACTCTTAGAGAGGGAGAGATAATAATATCTTTATTCGAACATATAAATATACAATTTAAAAACATTTACAAATAATATATGATGTGTTAGTCTACCGTTTGGGCTATCTACCATCGGTCTTTTTGCCTTTTCTTGACTCTAATTATGTGTAAATAAATAACTTTGCTTGCTAGCTTAACTTTCTGGATGATTCTAACTAATGAATTGATGTAGGACTGAAGGGTGTTTAAATTCGGGTGGGATATTGGGATTTCGGAGAATGCAAAATTTGTTTAGTAGAAATATCTTGGTTTTTATAGGTTAGTGTTCTAAAATGTCGAGCTTTAGTTTTGATCTTGACCTTTATTGCTTGTGCCTGGGATTTGAAGAAGAGTTTGGGGGTCGGGCAAGATGCCTAGGTATTTACAGGAGTAGGTAGAGTAACAGACAGAGTTTTCTAGCTTTACTTGCTTTTTCCTATCCGAAGTTTAAAATATTCTAAAATTTTCTAGTAAGTTTTAATCTACATTCCTAGAAATTTTATAGATAGTTTTAGAATTTACAAACATTTTTTTCTAGATATCTAAAACTTTTCCGCAGTTTTACTTACTAATTTTTCACCAATGTGCAAGCGTTTTCTTTGATAGTTGTAAAACTTTTCACAATTTTTTCTTTTAGACTTTTACATTTTTCGAGGATATTGTTCATCTAATTGTATATAAAGTTTACTAGGATTATAGAATTTTCTAATAATTTTAATTCTAGATTCATCAAAATCTTTAATGTTCTAGGATTTTTATCAATTTTCCCTGTAATTTAAAGAAGTTCTGGATTTTCTTACAAATTTTTCTTATAAAATTGTAGAATTTTTAGCGTTCCTCGCTTTATCTTATCTAGAGCTCCTACTAGATTATTCAAGGGTTCCAGAATTTTTTCAAACTTTTTCTCGACCATTATAAAATCCTCTATCGCACAATACATCAACAGTTAAACATAAAAAATTATTTGTATGAATGCATCAAGTTTAAAATGCAACTTTTTGTGTTTGTTTACATTTTACAACTTCTAACTAAAATCCTCGCTTATGTTTTACTGATTGTAGGGTGGGATAGAGGCCACCCACCCACCCTACATATACATGCTAACTTTAATTGCTAATCGTTGATGATTTTGCTGCTATAAACAGTCAAACCCTTTTAGTAATAAAAAATAAAACAAAACCAAAATTTAAGTTTAAATATAAATGATTTTCAATAACCCTTCAAGTATCAAATTTTTACCAATTTACACTCAATTCCTTTTTTATTCAAGTTTTGTAAGATATTTCATTTGATACAGCGAGACGATAAGGAATTAAATGTTATGTGTATATGTAGGGTGGGTGGGTGGCCTCTACCCCACCCTTCATCAAAAATTATGATGAACGATTTGTTTGAATTAATCTATAAAATTTTGCAATAATGTTATAATTATTTACGTTTTAGAACTTTTAATTAATACTGTGGCTTATGTGTTACTGATTGGAGGGTGAGTTATGGTACTTCCTACTCACCCTACAATAACTATTTAATAATTTTGACATTTTTGTTCGTAATTGCTAATAAACTATAGGAGTTACCATGAATGAAATGTATATAATGAGTAATTGTAAAAAATGCAAAATTGAGAAAATTATTTTTGCGTAAACCTCATAGTTTTCGAGAAAAATATAGGGAAAGTATTATGATGGCCACATCACCATTTATTTACAAATGCAACAGTTTAAGGTTATCAATTACCTAATAAAAAATCGTTTTAGGTACCAAAGCAAGTAATGTGGGAATTGGAAGTGGTTTATCACATGGCAGAATGGATAAGAGAAGGCAATCAGCTAGTTTAGAAAGAGCAATGAGTTATTTGCAGTGATAAACTTGATAAATTCATATTTGGCAATTGAGTATTACAATTATTCCAAACCATTGATAAGTGAAATGAAACGTTAGGCTTTAATAATTATCTTTTGAGCTGCCAGCATTAGTAATTCCTAGCGGGAAGTCCGGTGGTAATTGTATAAATAATTCATTAGTTATTATTAAGTCGAATCCTGCAAGGATCCCAAGCAAAACTGGCGTACCCTGGGAGCACACCCCGAATTTAATAAAAGAGTCATATTAAAATATTCACCCGGGGATTTCCATTTTTATGAAAATCTGTGCTGGCGAATATAGGGACGCTTGGTCCCGCAAGGCCGGCGACTTTTTCTTTATTAAGTTTACCTGTTATTCATGGCTTTCTTTCTCTAGTTTTCAGTCTTGAGGGTACTGCAATTTATTTATACAGCGGCATGTTTGTCCACTGTTTTTTTTTAAATTATAACACATGATTAACTTTTCTAATCTAATCTAATTCTTTTTATACTGAAATCATTTCACATTTTCTTGCCTCTCCTAAAACTAGCTTAAATATCTTGAAAAATCACTCCTACTATACTATATTTTACTATACTTCACTACATTTTATTTACTGTAAAATATATAACATTATGTGTAAACATTCAAACATACTTTAATTCTTCTGTTTAATTTCAGGCAGCAAATTCATTTGGATACGGTTTAATCTAACCCCAACGCCGCCGCAAACTAGTTTAAAACTTTAACCAACAACGAACTGATAACGGGGATTCCTCGAGATTCCGTAATAAAACTTCATATCCAATTTAAAAAACTTTAATGATAAATAAGATTGGATAGACTCGAGGCGCAGCACAGAAACGTGACTAAAATGTTAAAATGAGTAATGTACTCAACTATACAAAGTGTCTTTCTTTCTATAGAGTCCAGGCGATATAATTATATCAGACTAACAAAATACTTTACATATTTACAAACGTTATTTCTTAAAGTTTTTCTGGGTAAAGTTGATTTATTTTTCGAATAAAAATTAAACTATTGTAAAGAAAGTTTTAAACAGTTATCCGTTTTACACAATTTTTATATTTTTTTAATATTGTAATTAATAATTTTAAATTATAGTTGTTGTAAGGTTAAAATAGTTTTTTTTAACAAATATTACTCCTAACAAGTTGAAGTTGAAACTTTTACAAAACCTAATACAAGAATTTTACACTACAAAACTAACTTATGACCTACTCTAATAATAAAACAAATTCACCACTAATATCGTCCTGATCAGTGGCGATGAAATTCATCTAGCGTACTCTTGACCTACCTCAATACGTTGTGCATTAGCGTAGGTCAGGAGTACGTTATAGGTCAAGATACAGTTTATTGTGGTAGGTCAAGAGTACGCTTTCATTCAAGTGAAATACTTGTAAAATGAAGACAAATAAAATAAACTGATAATATGTTTAATAAGAGAGTTGAAAGCCATTGATAAAAATTGTTTTAATTTGGAATAATAAAATATTATTAACTGCTGTGAATCGCTATAAAAAATTAATTTAATTAAGTATTTAAATATTTAAAAATTTACCACGGAGATTCTGAGGGATTATCTTTGATTATTTGCATAGATTTAAAAGTTTGTAATTTGACTTGTGTAAGCATTCTTGCAATAACACGAATAAAGTATTATTCGTTGCATTGCGTTTTGTCATACAAACATAGTTTCAGAAAAAAAGGAAATATTTTGTAGTGATCATAAATTCTAAGGAAATAGTTTTTTTTTTATACGTTATATATTTTGTAGTCGTAATAAGACTCATTGTTACAGATATACGAGAAGTTTTGTATTCTTAAATAATTACAATTTTCTACAACTTTAATATAATTATTATGATTGTTGATGACTATCTATTAAGGTAAAGCCAGAGATCTTGAAAATTTGAAAGATATAAAGCATTCTTCTAGTGGAGTAGCGAACGGCCAAAAGTTGGAAGATTCAAGTTTTGGAATGTAACATAGAAATGGCGTTTTGTTAAGGGTCAGAGAAACTTTCTGAAGAGTGCTTTTCATTGAGGGGTAATAAGGAAGTTCAGGGATTACAGAACTACTTCAGTGAATGTGACGGTCGTTTTAGTTTTATCAACGATCCTGACAAGGAAGAAGTTGTTCTTGGCAGTCAGAAGAACTGCAAAAGGTCAGTTATAGGCTGATCGTCACGTAGTAGTCGAGGTAAACTTAGCACTTTAAGGAGAGTGAATATTCCGGCTAATCTCAAACTGTAACTGAGGAAGAAGTCTGAAGACCTAAATGCGTCACTTTTTTTTGCTGCCCACCATTTTACATCTAGAATACCTATTTAAAAAGTGAGAAGTCTATAAAGCCGTTAGCATTATGTCTTTCCTCAAAACCTTCAGTAAGAGAAAGAGATGACTTGTTCTTGGCGGTTAGAACAAGGATAATGCTTGAAGTCAAGGATAGGTAGTTTTAGTGCCCTAAAGAGTGCAAATATTACGGCTCAGCTGAAAACGTGACTGGGAAACAAATGTGAAGATCTAATCACACCTTCTTCTGCTATCCACCATTTTAAATCTAGTTTACCTATTTGTAAAGTAAGAAGTCTAGGAAGCGGCTAGTATCATGATTTTTCCTTAAACCTTCAGGAGGAGGAGAGGAGTTGTTTTTGGCGATCAGAAAGAAGATTATGCATGAGGTCAGGGATAGGCTAATCATCAGATGGTGTTCCAGGTAGGTTTAGTGCTCTAGAGAGGATGGATATTCTGGCTCAATGGGAAGTATGACCAGAATACAAGTCCGAAGACCTAAACACACCACATCTTCTTCTGCTGCCCACAATTTTAAATCTAGATTCTCACTTTGTAAAGTAAGTAGTCTAGGAAGCTGATAGCATCTTGTATTTCCTTAAAACCTTCAGGAAGAGAAAGATATAAGTTGTTCTTGGTGGTCAGAAGGAAGATTATGTGCGTAGTTAGTGATAGGCTGATCATCAGATGGTAGTCGAGGTAGGTTTAGTGCTCTAAAAAAAGTAAATATTTCTTCTGAACTGAAAACCATCTTCTACCCACAATTTTAAACCTAGATTACCTATTCGCAAAGAAGGAAGTTTAGGAAGCCGCTAGTATTATGCTGTTCCTTAAACCTTCAAGGGAAGAAGCAATTGAATTGTTGACGGCTAGACGAAAGATTATGCGCGACGTCAGTAATAGGCTGATCATAGAACCCTGTAAACGTCATACCTTCTTCTGCTACCTACCATTTTAAACTTATATTACCTCTAAATAAAATAAAAAGTCTAAAATCATGCACGATGAGAAGGAGAGGGTTTGATTTTGGCAGTCAAAAGAAAGATTATGCGATAAGTAAGGGTTATACTGATCATTAGGTGGTAGTCGAGTTGAGTTTAGTGCTTTTAGGAGGCTCAACTAAAAACATAACTGACACAATTATAAAGACCTAAACATATTACACTTTCCTCCACTGCTTATCATTTTAAACCTAGATTACCTTTTCATAAAGTAAGAAGTTCAGGAAGCCGATAGTATCATAGTTTTTTTTTAAACCTTCAGGAAAAGTGGAGGCGTTATTCTTGATGATCAGACAGACGATTATGCGCAAGGCCAGTGACAAGATAATCATCATGTAAGTTTATTGGTTTAGGTATAGATTAGAGATATCAACACCTCAAGCCTTCTTCTTTCGCTCACCACTTTAAACCTAAAATACCTCTTCATAAAGTAAGAAATCTAGAAATCCACTAGTATCATAACTTTGTTCAAAACCTTTAGAAAGAGAAGAAGAGGAGTTGTTCTTGGCGATCAGTAAGAAGATGATATGCGAGGTCAGTGATAGGCTGTCATACTGTCCGCGTTGCTGGCAATGATAAGAAAGATCCTGCTGAAGAATTTATGGGACCTGAGAGGCCTCTTTCCCAGAAAAAATCCTCAACTTTATCAAAGGAGTAGCGTGGATAGAAAGGTAGTTTTTCCATCATTAGAGGTATCAGGGTCCTGTATACTGTGACTGCGTCATCCTTCCTATTATCCTTATCAGTATTCCAATTTGTATCGTTCTGTGTAGCTAACTAAGAGCCGCCAGGATGACTAGAATCACGTCACACTTCATTTTTAATTTTATTTTTCATTTAGAGGGTTTAGGAAGCCTCTAGATTAGCATCATTCTTTAAAACCTTAATGAGGAGACGAAGACGGTTTGTACATAGGGATTAGAAAGTTTTAGATCTCTGGATTAACTGAAACCTTTACTGAAATATACCATACTTCCTATGATATACATTATTTTCCTTCCCACCAGTTTAAATTTAGGTTATCTTTCTGTAAAGAAAAAAGTCTAGGAATTGATGTATCTTAAAATCTTCAGGAGGAGAATGAGCTGCATTATTTTTGGAGGTCAGCAGTAAGATTCTGCGTGAGGTCAAGAATAAGTTTATCATCAGGTTATAGTCGATGTGAGGTTAGTACTCTAAGGAGATTGAATATTTCGGCCAAACTGTAACCGTGTCCAGGAATGAAGTATGTAGACCTAAAAACGTCATACCTTTTTCTGCTACTTGCTACTAAATTACCTGTAAATTATAAAGTATACGAAGCTACTAGCATCATGTAGTTTCTCAAAACTTTCAGGAAAACAAAGATATGTTGTTTTTGACGATCGGAAGGAAGATTATGTGCGAAGTTAGTGAGATACTGATCATCAGGCAGGTTTAGTTCTCTAAGAAGGATTAACTATTTGAGTGAATAACCACCGAAAAATTGAGGGAACTGTCAGCAGGGACAATTATAATAATAATTAATATTTATGATGAATAGTTATTTTAACTATTACTGATTTAGTTTCACCAAGTGATAAGTGAGAAAGTCATTTAAAAAATGTTCCTTTAACTCTTAATTAAGGGTTTTTGGTAATCAGTGATATAAAACAGAGTCTAAATTAATCTTCATCACTATTTAACTATTAACAAAATCATTTATTTAAATTTTGTTAATATAAAAAATATGATTAATGTCGGAATTTTGCGAACGACGAAAAATTGATCACGTTTCGAAATCGTCTCTTTGGCTAAAGTGGCATAATTGCAAATTTTTGCTATCCCATCAACTCGGCAAAAATTCAATCCAGTCAGCGAATATCTCGCGAGAGGCACGAAACTCCTCGCCTCCCGAGGGAAAATATCGAAATCATATTTATATTGCAATATACGGGGGTCTGCGTCTCTTAATTTAAAATTTCAAACCAGATCGCTCCGGTGGGAATATACCGGCTTAATAGGGAAATTGCTCGATTGCGTTAATTTCTGAAACGTAAATAAATCCACAGTAAACATAAACAGCTAAATAATATAGTATTGAATTTGATGTAAGAATTAAAATTTAGTGAAACAAACCAAGTGTTTTTAATTAATTACCTATTATTCCACAATGTTTTACCACGAGGTAAATGAGAAAATCATTCATGAAAAAAAAAAAGAATTAAAAGTATGTAATTTCCATGTTAACATTTGAAATTGTATTTACTGAATTTAAAGCACAACATTTTATATTTATATATATAGTGTTGATTAAACCTAATGTCTGTATGCACCAAATTGTACCCTATTATATATTATTCTAATTCAATTCTATTATGCCGATTGTCAAGTTTCCAAGTGGTAAGTTAAAATAATCAATATAAAGCCAATAATAATGATTTATTGGTAGTGTTTATGTGTTCTTTTTAATTGGCATGATATATTTTATATTTTGCTCTTGGTGTGGTAATTGGGGTTTCGATGCCTTGAATATTTATAGAAGTGCCCTAGATTTATAATTGCAATGCCTTTGGATGGAGTGTGCTGGAGTGGATAATTTAAAACGGCGGGGAAAGAGTTTCTTGGCAGGATATTTTACTTTTAATACTGCTGGTAAGCATTTTGCAACGCAATCTAACCGGTGATATGCAATTGTAATTATTCCAGGCTTTGTTTCTTCTTTAAAGTTAATCAAATGGTTTCTTTGAAGTGTTATTATTTATTTAACCCAACAGTGAATTTTCCAAAACTTTTTTCAATGCTTTTTTATTCAAGCATTGAAAAAAGTTCCGGAAAATTCATGCTACTTTTAAATGGTTTAAATCGCAATAATATTGCAAATGTACGCAAAATATTCCAAATCTGGTTAATTAAACTTATCAGGCTGAAAAGAAAACACGTAGATTATATAACCCCAACGTGAAGAAAATCCTTTCCTTTCCAACAATAAGGCGGCAATTAAAAACAGTTTCAGTAGCTGAATTTTTCACAATGCAAACACCCTCTCGATACACTTTTCCTTCTTAGCTTTCACAGCTGTACATTCCCGTACGGGTTTAGACCTTCATCCCTCCAATTTACGGTCAAGTTAACACGAACGGAATGTAAATTAAACGCCTGCGAAAATCTAATTAAAAGTATTAGCAGAGAAATAAATATTTGAACTATGTTATAACTTTTTCTAAACTAAGGATAATTAAACATATGTATAATTTATGAAATATAATAAAATCAGAAATCATAACGGAGTTATTGGCGTTGGAAATTAAAAAGAAAAAAAGTGAACATTAATCTGTGAAAATAAATATAAACAATAGACACAAAAGCTTCCACATTTTCATAAGCCAAGATGTTAAGGTATGTAGGCAGGTGTGTATAAATTTATAAAATCTGATGTGTTTGCACGAGAGACGAACCCACATTTGAAATTGATACATCGCATTAATATTTATTGTTTCGCTGAAAAGATATTCAAATTCGGACGACTCTCTGTAGCAACATTAATGAAAACTGGAATCAATAATTTAAATGATTATTCAGAAATTTTGAAATTAATATTTAATGCAATCAAAACACAAACAAAAAACTTGTAATTAATTTTAATAATAATAAAACCAATGCGACGATATTTTTAATTAAATGCATTTATATATAAGCAAAAATTCACGTGCTGTAATTTATTATACGGGAAAGGGTTAGCGATTAATTTAATTAAATGTTATGTATTCTAAATTTTTCGCCTCGTTAATTCAAGCGCAATGCGGGGAAGAATATTTGGGGACACGGTTCTTCTACACAATGTAAACCAATATAACCGCAACTACGAACGCCTGTTATCTCCTAAAATATTGCATTAAATGAGAATTGTTTACCTTGTTGCGGAAAAACATGTTTCACAGTAGCTAAAATTTTATTTAAACACAGAGAAACAAGTTATATCCTAAAATATTGCATTAAATCTCTAAGCGAAATGAAAATTGTTGCGGAAAAACACGTAGTTTAAATTTTATTTAAACACGTAGAAACAAATCATCGTATATATTAATTCGAATAATTATTTCGGCTAGCATTATCTTTGTATTTTTGAATCGCACACGATTACATTTTACTCAGACTTTAATTTAATTTTCTGGAGGAATTTAATTGGGCCATACAAACTTGCAGAGCGAGGGCACAGCGTCCGCCATAATTGCGTTATTGTTTTTGACAACTTCGTTTCGTGCTACTACTTTAACTCGTAATATTGTTAAGGGGTAATTAATTACAGACAATAATTCGGAACGTCGGAATACTAGAGTAAGCTTCTACATTAGATTAACTCTAGTAGTGTCTAATTGAATTTATTACGGTCTTGGAATTTAATACGGAAATGCGTTTTATTTCTTTATTACTAATTTAAATAGTGAAAACAGTTTAAAATACATCAGTAAAATGCTTTCCTTTGAAATTTCTTGTCATCCTCGGTGACAGGAAGATTTCCAAGGGTGTGGCGAATAGCACACCTGGATCAATGTAATTGTCTTCGATGATGTGACAAGTATAGAGTCGTGTGCTTCGCAGTGTTGTGATGCAGGAATCTCCAAATAGAATTAGTTTTTGAGAATGATCTCATTGAAAGACAATTCCTAAAGGGAGTGCGACGAAGTCACAGTATGAAGGCTCCTGATACTGTCCATTATACACAAATCCTAAGTGTACGAACCCTTTGATGTCAAAAAAGCAGTTCAACATCGTTCGTTTCACATGAAAAGCATTTTTCGACTAGGTGAGTCATTGGACTTCTTTCATTAAGCTAACTGTGAAAAAAATTGGATTTCATGACATTTCTACTGAAAACTTTCGGCACGAATTTTGCTGATATTCTTCGCATTTCTAAATTAACTATCGAAATACGTTGAATTAAGTTCTAGAAAAAAACCTGATAAGTTTTCTAATTGTTAGATTGTCCTACATCATATTTTGCTAATATTATTTGAGCTTCATACAATTGAAGAGCAACTGGATCGAAGCTAATCTTTAATAGTCATTTTTTTCCTTTTAAAATAAAAAAAACTTTTCACACACCTATGTTTTTCAACGTGTCTGCTATGTCTGAAAGCGACTCTGAAACTCCTCAATCGCAATGTCTCTTAGGAACGTTGTAAAATGCTTTTAAATATTTTTTATGGACGCCCAATGCTTTCCTTTTAGCTTTCTCTTCAATGGAAAAAAGAAAACAGTCACACGCAGCCAAATCAGGACGGTAAGAAGGTTGAAACACCCTCGGAGAGTTGCTTAGGATTAGGGAATTGGTAACGATGAAGATCTTGGGGATGAAGCCTGACCTGAATAAATTTCAAAATCATAAAATATGTTAAAACAAGGAACGTGCTTTGAATTTTCCATAAAACAATTGCTATGGCATACCAAAAATACAAAATGGCAGCGGTGTAAACATGAATTGGGGAATAAAAATTGCATTCGATGGTTTAAAAAATTGTAAAAAATTAATTATTCAATATATAAATTTCAAGATCACAAAAATTATTAAAACAAGGAATTTGCTTTGAATTTTCTATAAAACAATTGCTATGTCGTGCCAGAAAACAAAATGGCATCGGCGTAAACATGAACTGGGGTATGAAAATTGCATTCGATGGTTTAAAAAATTGTAAAAAATTAATTAATCAATAAATAAATTTTGAAATCATAAAATATGTTAAAACAAGGAACGTGCTTTGAATTTTTCATAAAACAATTGCTATACCATGCCAGAAAACAAAATAGCAACGGCGTAAACATGAACTTGGGTATAAAAATTGCATTCGCTGATTTAAAAAATTGTAAAAAATTAATTAATTAATAAATACATTTCAAAATTATAAAATATGTTAAAACAAGGAACGTGATTTGTATTTTCTATAAAACAATTGCTATACCATGCCAGAAAACAAAATGGCAACGGCGTAAACATAAACTGGGGAATAAAAATTGCATTCGATGGTTTAAAAACTTGTAAAAAAATAATTAATCAATAAAAAAATTTCAAACTGATAAAATATGTTAAAACAAGGACCGTGCTTTGAATTTTCCATAAAACAACTGCTATGCCATACCAAAAAACAAAATGGCAACGGCGTAAACATGAACTGGGGAATAAAAATTGCATTCGATGGTTTAAAAAATTGTAAAAAATTAATTATTCAATATATAAATTTCAAGATCACAAAAATTATTAAAACAAGGAATTTGCTTTGAATTTTCTATAAAACAATTGCTATGTCGTGCCAGAAAACAAAATGGCATCGGCGTAAACATGAACTGGGGTATGAAAATTGCATTCGATGGTTTAAAAAATTGTAAAAAATTAATTAATCAATAAATAAATTTTGAAATCATAAAATATGTAAAAACAAGGAACGTGCTTTGAATTTTCCATAAAACAATTGCTATGCCGTGCCAGAAAACAAAATGGCAACGATGTAAACATAAACTGGGGAATAAAAATTGCATTCGATGGTTTAAAAAATTGTAAAAAAATAATTAATCAATAAATAAATTTCAAAATTATAAAATATGTTAAAACAATTAATGTGCTTTGAATTTTCCATAAAACAATTGATATTCCATGCCAGAAAACAAAATAGCAACGGCGCAAAAATGAACTGGGGAATAAAAATTGCATTCGATGGTTTAAAAAATTATAAAAAATTAATTAATCAATAAACAAATTTCAAAATCATAAAATATGTTAAAACAAGGAACGTGTTTTGAATTTTCCATAAAACAATAGCTACGCCATTAAGAAAACAAAATGGCAACGGCGTAAAAATAAACTTGGGAATAAAAATTGCATTCGATGGTTTGAAAAATTGTAAAAAAATAATTAAGCAATAAATAAATTTAAAAATCATAAAATATGTTAAAACAAGGAACGTGCTTTGTAGTTTCCATAAAATTATTGCTATGGCATATCAGAAAACAAAATGGCAACGGCGTAAATATAAACTGGGGAATAAAAATTGCTTTCGATGATTTAAAAAATTGTAAAAAAGTAACTAATCAATAAATAAATTTCAAAATTATAAAATATGTTAAAAACAAAGAACGTGCTTTGTATTTTCCATAAAATTATTGCTATGGCATATCAGAAAACAAAATAGCAACGGCGTAAACATAAACTGGGGAATAAAAATTGCTTTCGATGATTTAAAAAATTGTAAAAAAGTAACTAATCAATAAATAAATTCAAAAATCATAAAATATGTTAAAACAAGGAACGTGCTTTGAATTTGTCATAAAACAATTGCTATGCCTTGACTGAAAACAAAATGGCAACGGCGTAAACATGAATTGGGGAATAAAAATTTCGCTACTCTTCTCCAAATTATGAAGATTGCTGTCTTCTTTTATTTGCAATACCTTAGTTCATTCTCGTCACGTTTATATATAGATTTCTTCTATTTTTCTTACTGATGCCGCCGATATTATCGGCACCTAATCATCCGCATATGCTTGGGTATAAAATCCACCTCTAAACTGCTGAATAGTAGTGGACTTATTCATAAATGAATTTGATTTGTAATTGAGATAAATAATTATATACTTTGCCCTTTGACTGCTGATGTATTTAAAAACATGTGGTGTTTTAACGTTATAATCATAATTTGTATGAAATTTCTGTTTTTCATTTTAACAACTATATCTATGTTGGAATAGAGTAAACGACTAAGTCGCATATTTTTATTTAAACCTTTTGTCAGAGTAGGGGACAAATATATTCTATTATACTTAAAAACGCCAGTTTTCCATGCGAAGCGCGGAACAATGCGAAGGGAAGGAAATACAGGGAATACGGGCGAAAGACATTTTAACATTTTTATACTTCTCGAGCCGGGAGGTTGACTTTTCAACGGATAAATATGACGCAACATACTCCCTATGCTCTCATTTTTCATCTGAAAAACTTTATGAAAACGTGTATGTTTGAGAGGAAGGAACAGATATGAAAATATATTAACGTTATATAAAATAAATAAAATATACAAACAATATTCGCATATCATATAAAAATGAATGTGAAAATGTCGAATTAAACTCACTTTCACCTAAAATCTTTGTCTTAATGTCTGATAAAGGTGAATTCAATTTATACTGATTTCTTTAAATTATTAATCAAAACATGGTATGATATTATACAAATTAGATTTAATAGAAATACATTTCGGTTTTAGATGAATGCCTTCTGACAATGTGCTGAAAATAATTTGTAATGTGGTTCTTGTTGTTTAATTATAACTAAACTTTAAACTAAACTAAGTAATGTTTTTGTAACAAATAACAAAGCTTATAGCTTTTAAATTCAATATCTGTCGTGAAATTAGACAGAAAATAAGTGGGTATTGTTTTTAAAACATGTTACAACTTTTCGTTTGATTATTATGTGTTTTAATTTCTTAATCATAAATTAAGTTGTATATATGTTTACACTTTTATTTCTTTTGGAACTATTTTTTGTGAAACAGGTGATCACAAGTATGTTTTCCTTTACAAGTGTTATTTCGTGAAAAGGCAACCCACGGGCTGGGGCAATATAAAAATGTTGAACTTTATTTCTCCTTGCTGTTCCTTATACTCTCTTTCTTTCGCATTGTTCCACGTATGACATTGAAAAATGGCCTGTTCATTTTTTAGCGTAATAGAATGGATTCGTTCTCCCTCTGACAAAAGGATTGAGGTGAGAGTATGATCTGTGTAAATAAATACATGTGTGCACCAAATGATAAATGGAATGAAATTATTCCAAGGACATTTTGATTACAGAATATATTATAATTATTACTGTGGAACATAATTTAAATAAAATATAATAAAATAAAACAAAATATAAATTAGACTGAAAGACCTATGGTCGATAGCCAAGATGAGGACGAAGAAACATAAAAATTATTATAATTGTACAATAAAAATGTTTTCTCTCTAAAACGTAAATTTACAATAAAAGTAAAACTTGTTACTCTACATTCTTCATGGAAGCAGATATTTAAATTATCGATCAGTACACATGTTTAGAAACTGTAAATAAAGACCAAACTATGGAATATGCCTAATTTCAATAAGCCTATAGAAAGACACCTACACAGACACATTTCAAAATTAAAGTTTCAAAGTTTTTCATGACATAATAATCACAGTATTTATATACATTTAAAATGAAACTGAGCTTTGTATTGTATTAAATATAAATATTTTATAATATAATCATAAACTATATTAAGATATAAATAGAGCACATCCTTATAAATATGTAATATTCACATAAAATTTTGTCGTGATTTCATAATCAAAATCTTCTAAATTTACGTTAAACAAGTTTCCGAGTATTATATTATAGTCCGGACATCAAAGCGAAAACATACATCGGCGACCACAAGTTTCCAAGTTCTTCTTAACTCTCCTCCTTGTGTTCGGATTAAAAAACATCGCCGCGACGTCCACCTAACTAACATTTAGCTCCGGGGAATGCAGTTAGTGAATTCGCATGGATATCCGATTCAGGAAACTAATAACTAAATTCCGTTTAATTCATTGAATCGTATTTCAAAAATAAAGTATATAATCTTTAATTCCTTATCGTGTCACGGTTTCCAATAAAAATAATTACAAAACTTTTTGGGTAAAAAAGAAAGTAATCTGTTTTCTTTTGTTATCTGCTGTTCACCGCTATTGTCTATGTTATATCCTTTTATTTATGGTTCTCTGATGTTTCCACCTATTCTTTTATGTTCTCCTCTGTTTTCTTCTATTATCTGCAGTTCACCGTGCTCTAATGTTCTCTGATTTTCTTTGATGTTCTCTTCTGTTCCCTTCTATACTTTTATGTTCTTCTCTTTTCTCATCTCTTCTGTCCTCTTCTGTTCTTTGATGTTCTCTTTGGTTTCTACCCTTCTACCCTGTTCTCTATTGTTTATACCTTTTCCTGCTGTTCTTTGCTTCTCTGATATTTTAAAATTAAGAGAGGGAATAGAAGAAAATATTGGAAAACATTAGAGAACAGAAGGGAACATCAGAGATCAGCAGAATAGCAGAGTATAGAAGGTGAAAAGAAGACAGTTCTATATGAAGATAGTATTATTTACGTGAATATTTTAAATTCTTTTTAACGGAAATATCTGTTTCAAGGTCAAATTTAGACAAACTGAGGACTGATGTTCTCGGATGTTACTTTTCTTTGCTTTTCTCTGATGTTCCCTACTGTTATAAACTGTTCATTTCTATTCTCTAATATGTTCTGTTTATTTCTGTTCTCTCATGTTCTGAAATAAACCGAAGGGAACATCAAATTTTCAATCATTTTTTATAGTATAATGTACTTAATAATGTCCTCTTGTGGTTAACCTGTTGGACAATAAAATAAAGAAATATTATTATTATTATTATTAAAGAGCAGCAGAAAATACCAGAGAATAGAAAATATAAAAAGAAAATATCCGAGAATAGCAGAGAACATCAGAGAACAAAAAAGAATAGACGATAATACCAGAGAACAGCAGAGGACAGTTGAGACGAACTGATAATCGATGTTCTTTTATGTTTTATTTTTTACTGTTCTCTGATGCTCTCTGCTATTGTAGGCTGCTCTCTGATGTTCTTTTATGTTTTCTTCTTCACTTCTTTTCTGATTTTTCTTCTATTTTCTGTTGTTCTCTTATAATTTAAAATAAAACCGAATGAAATATCGAAGAACAGCAAAGAGGATTAGAGAATAGAAACAATAGAAGAGAACATCAGGAAATATAGCAGATAATATCAGATAATAGCAGAGAACAACAAATAACAGAAACAAATAGAAGAGAGTATATCAGAGAACAGCCGAAACGAGTTAATGACTGATGTTTTCTTATCTTCCTATTCTTTGCTATTCTCTTATGTTCTCTGCTGTTTTATAGGCGGTATTCTGATGTACTTTTCTATTCTCTTCTTTGATGTTCTCTGATATTTTTTTCGGTTAATTTCTGTTATTTTGCTGTATTCTGCTCTTTCTGTTGCACTCCAATATTTTCTGCTTTTCTTTGTTATTTTTCACAGTTCTCTAATGTTTTAAATAAACGGAACATCAGAGAACATCAGTATCAAGAAAATAATATAATAGTACATTTGTGTATAGCAGAGAATATCAGAGAACAGAAAATAACAACAATGAACAGAAAGGAATAGAAGTGAATATCTCTAATATTCTCTGCTGTTCTTTTCTGTTCTCTTCTGTTCTTTATTGTTTTCTGCTGTTCTCTTCTTTGATGTTTTATTCTGTTTTCTATTGTTCACTTTTATTCTTTACTGTTCTCCGCTAATCTATAATGTTCTCTGCTGTTCCTTGATATTCTCTGATGTTCTTTTCCGTTCTCTTATGTTCGCTTCAGATTATTTTTGTTCTCTGCTGTTTGCTCTGAAATACTCCAGTGATTTAAAACAGCAAGAAAGTTACCACTGAAATATTTTAGAATCTTTGCCAAACATTATTGCAACTCTGAAGAGAAATTTCAATGAGATAATAAATATTTTAAATCCGAGAGAAAATGTTTGTAGGAATTGTAAAACCCTTAATGAATGTTCTTAAATTTTTGAGAAAAATTGTTGGGATAGAAAGTGGAAACTATCATTACAAAATTTTAGAATTCTTCGATAAAGTTTTCGCAAAAGAAATTCCTAGAAAGTTCTGACCAGATAACTTTTCTTAAAAGCACTAGAACCATTAATGAAACTATTTTGAGGTAATTTTTTCAATTTAATCTTAAATAAAAATGACTTCAAAAATTGAAAACTTCTAGAAACTGGAAACGAAAATGCTGAAAAAATAGCGAGAAAATTACCGCCGAAAAATTTCATAATCCTTGGAAAAAGTTATTTCAACTAAGAAAAGAAATTTCTTCCAAATTACGATAAGAAGCTTTAAAATATTTTAGAAATCTAGGAGAACATTTTCGTTTTTTATAAATTCAATACTTGTTACGCTACACTCTTGATGGAACGGTATGTATTTTTTTTTTTAAATATACCTTTGATAATGATTGTAAAATCGAAACACGTGTCAGGTAACTGAAATAAAAACATGGAGGAGAACAAGAGTTTAAATTCCCCTAATGTAGAACATTTTGATAAAAATTATAAATCATTTAATGAAAATCCTTGCAATTAGAAATAAAATTATAGAAATCTGTACTAATATAATCATCTAATTTTAAGAGAAATTGCTGGATTTCTTTTCCAATTTAAATCTTGGCTAAACATTGCTTAAAAATTTGAAATCCTACTAATCTGAAATGTTTAATAGAATTTGCTGAAAAATTCTAAAATGGAGGAAAATTATAGAACTAGAAACGAAAATGCTAAATAGCAGCGAATACACAAGCACTAGAAAGTTTTAAAACCTTTGAAAAAATTGTTGTAACTTGGAAATGAAATTCCTGGAATATTTCGATAAGATGAAAGAAAGAAAAGCAATACAGAAATCTTGGTGAAATATTTCATAAAAATTGTAAAACCTTTAATAACAATTTCAGAAATTAGAGAAAGAAAGTTCGAGAAATCTGTAAGTGAAATTGCTAAATTATAATCATCTAATTTTTGTTTTTCGTAAAATAAATAAATGAAATTACTGAAGAGAAAGACAAAACTACCATAAGAAATTTTTAAAAACGCTATTCTTAACAATTTATTCAATTTTGGATTCTTTACAATTACTTCTTATAAAATGGTGATGTGGCCATCATAGCACTTTTCCTATATTTTTCTCGAAAACCATCTTAATAACCTAGGGACTAACTTACTGAAAAATTCTAATGAAGCATTGTAAAAATCTTTGGAAAATTTCTCGAAAATTATGGTAATCTTGAAAAACTGCTGATAAATTGTAAAACTATGAAAGGAAATTATTGAATTTTTAGAGGGGAAAATACTGCAAAACTCTGTAAATTCGAAGAAGAAATTCTAGAAAAATTGTAAAAATTCAAAAATCTTTAAAAAACTTTTAAAATCCGAAGGAAGAAATTTACTAATCTAGAAGAAATAACTGCTGGAAAATTGAATTATGGATTCTTGAATTTGGAAAAGAAAATGGAAATGCTGAAAAAAATATTTAATAATTCTATACAAAAAATGCTCGTGAAAAATAGAAAAAGTCACGTGAGAATTTGCTCACTATTTTCAAAAAAAAAAAATTAAACATTATTGTAAAATTTAAAAACCTTAGAAAATTCTTAAAAGAATTCTAAAACCTTTAAAAATATTCTCGCAATTTAGTAGAGGAATTCTGGCAATCTAAAGGAAAACTGTTCGATAAATCCTTAGAAGAAAATGAAAATGACGATGCCGAAAAATTGTAAAAATCTTCAGGAAAATTCATGCCATTTTGGATGATTTTAGAAAATTTGAAAACCACCAAGAAAATTCTAAAAACAAAAAATGTTTGTAATATGAAAAAGAATTCTTGAAATCTGAAAACTTACTTAAAATCGTATAATACCTTAAGAATTGTCATCATTTGCTGAAAATTTTACATTTCTCAACTTCAAAGCTTCAAGAAATATCTTAAAATTTGAAATACTTGATTCTAGAGACTTTCACTTTGTGATACATATTTTATAACTTTAAATAAAATAAAATAGACTTTGTTTATATTACACACTGTATTATTTTTAGTGACTATAGTATCGACGTAATTTAGCTGAAAATAATAAACAAAGTTTATTTTATTTTATTTAAAGTCTTAGAATTTTGACGAAGAATATTATAAAATCCCTAAAGATATTTCTCAGAGTTTGCAAGAGAATTTACTGTAAAATTCTAGCAATCTAGAGGAAAACTGTTCAATAAATCTGAAGAAGAAATTGGCTGGAAAATTCTAAAGAAAAGACGATTCCGGAAAATTCTAAAAATTTTGAGGGAAGATCTTACAATTTTTGAAGGTATTATAAAATTTGAAAAGCCCCAAGAAGAATTTTAAAACCCTCATAGAAACTTCTCACAATTTTTGTGAGAAAAAAAAATATAAGAACCTCCCCACCTCCAACCAATAACATATTCTTCTATTTACAATTAAAAATATTTTAAACTCTAAATAAAACTTTAAAAAAAATTTTCGGCATTTAGTGAATAAAATTATACATTTCTCAACTTGAAAACCTCAAGAAAAATTTTAAAATTTTAAAGATAAACTGCGGGAAGATTATAAAATCATGAAATATATTTCACAGAATTAAAAAGTCAAAGAAAAATTCTAGAAATCTAATTCTAGTTAGAAAAACTGCTGGAAAATTGTAGGAATATGGAAGAAAATTCAGAAGACAAATCTTTACAATTACCATCCAAATTTATTTACTGTATTTAAAAACTAATTTCAAAACTAAATTATAATTAATTAATTTCTACTTTTATACCAAAATTCTTCTTCCATCGAATTAATGGCAAGATACATCTGAACTGATCATAAATTTTCCATATTGTAAAATTATTACGTGGAAAAGTAATACGAATTTGCGTTCGCTTTCAATCACACACGGATTTCCCATTAAGTGTTGAGAAAGTGAGGATGATCATAATGGGGCTTGTATCCTTTCATGCCAGCGTCTGAAAGGGAATTACGGGGATGAATTCACGCGTGCTGCTTCGGGAAATTAACATTTCCGCTTGTCTCTACTTGTGCTTCGTTAATTTCATCCAAAGTGATAATAATTCTTTCTTGATTATTTCGATAATATTTGTGACATAGTATTCACATCTATCATAAAAATTACTATAAATGGACGATTGTGAATTTAATGTAATATTGAATTTTATTTATTTATAACCAATTTGCGTGCAGCAATTAATTTTATAATTAGTGGTGTATAGAGAGATAAATACGAGTTTTCCATTAAAGCTATAGTGTATAAATCAATTATTCCAAAAGCAATTATTTCAAAATCGCACATAAATTTATAAATGATAAAGCGCAATGTTTATCGATTATTAATATAATTTAGTGATTTTGATTGATTTTGTGGCCACAATTTTTATTTTGATTAACTTGTATTATCCAAATATAAATAGGTATAAATATGTATACAAATTATTTGTTAATAATTGTGTAAGCTGTGTATAATTAATAGTGAGTGATTTCAATAAATTCTGAGGATAACTTTCTACATATTTATTAATAAATCGCATATTTATTTTGTTAATAAAAGGAATCTATTATTTTTCCAATAGATGGCTTTAGTTATCTGCATCTCGAGGTGTATAGGTCCTATCGTTTTTCATTTCGTTTCATTCGTTCAAATCGTTTCAGATGGCGTTAGAAAAAGGAGATTTCGTACTAAAAAAACTTTTTGACAGTTTTGTGATTAGTTCTCTCAGTTTTGTTTGAGTGTGTCGACTAGCAAAGAGACAATACGCTATATTTTACAGTTTTACTTCGATAAAGGGCAAGCCAGGCGTTTGAAAATGTGAATAGTGTTTATGGTCCTAATACTGTAAAAAATAATGATGTCAAAGATGCACCACGCACCGGAAGGCCATTATTTAGTCATATAAGCACTGGTTTGATTGCCCAAGAGCTAAAGATTGCTTAAAAACAGTTTTGAACCATTTGAAAAAGGCTGGTTACAAAAAAGCTTTTATGTATGGGCGTCACAAGAGTTAACGCTAAAAAAACCTGATGGACCGAATTTCCATCTGCGAATCGTTGCTCAATCACAACAAAATCGATCAATTTCTGAAACGGTAGGTAATTGGTGATGAAAGGTGAATCACTTACGACAATTTATGATATTCTTTTAATTAATCGCCTTTCTCTAGATCAACTTCTGTTTCTTGTCACCTCAATTAAATCAATTCATAACCCTGCCCCTGAAATACGAAGATTTAACTTTATTAACCCTCATTGGAATTACCCAAAAGTTTCTAGATAATTTATGTAAATTCCTGGAGGCACTAAAACTGGTAAAAACGTTAATAATTTATCCCGTATCTGAAAAAATGTCTGAGATTTTTGTTTGCTTAACTAACGATGTTTGGTCTGCCTTTTCTTGATGTGGAATAAAAATATCAATGGCCATCGTTTAGGATTTAGTTATTCATTAGTTTTTTTTTCTGCGGGTACAAATGAATGATGAACGTTTTGATTTCATTTTTGTACATTTGATGTTTGTTAGATAATTAGATAACACCTTTTCGCTAAGTTCTAGATCGAGTTTACACACATGGAAATTTGACTGTGGGATGACAGTTTTAATCTAACTTACATTTTCACTTGTGCCGTGAATTCGATTGTTTCGCTTTCTTCTATTCCTTTTAATTTTCCATCCTTCCACTGAGTTTTCTTTCTTTTACAAAAAACGATTATTCTCTGACTTTGTATATATAAAAAAAATATTTTTGGCTTTTCTGCAGCTATTTCTGTGTATTTCTTGGTTTTCGAGTGTTTTTCGTTTTTGTATTCTCTTTATATATATTTTTTCAGCAACATAAATCAGTTATTTGGGTTAAATCTTCATAGAAATTCTTTTTCAATTCTTCATTTTACTTCACATTTAAATTTTTGATACAAGTCTTTAAGTCACTCACTTCATTTTTTGATTTAGTTTCTCCTCTTCTAATGTAGACAGCTCGATATACTCGTGATTTTTTTCATTGTCTCACAATGCAGTCTTACTCTGTATGTGACTAAATGTTCTTGATATCATGGATCACACCGTAAAGTTTTACGAGGGCTGTAATATTTTATTTTCTGCTTATAGAGAACTCTTGCCATTTTGTTTATAAGTAGAAAACTTCAATTGTTTTATTTGAATATTAAAAATGGATTCATGCTAAATAAATTTTCAAGTTTTGAAGGTCTGATTGAAGATAACTTTGCCAAGATTATTCTTAATAAATTTTTGAAGATAATCTGATTGAAGATAATTTTTCCACGACTTTTCAAATCACCGAAAGCAATTTGATTTTCAATCATTTGAGTTTTAACAGTTGCCATTTTGTTTATAAGCAGAAGACTTCAATTGTTTTACTTGAATATTAAAATTAGGTTTATAATGAATGGATTTTGAAGTTTTGAAGATAATCTGATTGAAGATAACTTTGTCACGATTTTTCAAATCACCCAAAGCAATTTGATTTTCAATATTTTGAGTTTTAACAGTCGCCATATTGTTTATAAGCAGAAAACTTCAATTGTTTTATTTGAATATTAAAAATAGATTCATGCTAAATAAATTTTGAAGGTAACCTGATTGAAGATAACTGTCACGATTTTTTAAATAACCGAAAGCAATTTGATTTTCAATCTTTTGAGTTTTAACAGTTGCCATTTTGTTTATAAACAGAAGACTTCAATTGTTTTATTTGAATAACAAAAATTGGTTTATATTAAATGAATTTTGAAGTTTTGAAGATAATCTGATTGAAGATAACTTTGCCAAGATTTTTCAAATAACCGAAAGCATTTTGATTTTCAATATTTTTAGTTTTAACAGTCGCCATTTTGTTTATAAGCAGAAAACTGCAATTGTTTTATTTGAAGAATAAAAATGGGTTTATATTGAATGCATTTTAAAATTTTGAAGATAAACTGATTGAAGATGATTTTGTCACGATTTTACAAATCACCGAAAGCAATTTGATTTTCAGTCTTTTAAATTTTAATAGTCGTCAGAAAACTCCAATTGTTTTATTTGAATAACAAAAATAGGTATATATTGAAGGAATTTTGAAGTTTTGAAGATAATCTGATTGAAGATAACTTTGCCAAGATTTTTCAAATAACCGAAAACAATTTGATTTTCAATATTTCGAGTTTTAACAGTCGCCATATTGTTTATAAGCATAAAAATTCAATTGTTTTATTTGAATATTAAAAATAGATTCATGCTAAATAAATTTTGAAGGTAACCTGATTCAAGATAACTGCCACGATTTTTTAAATAACCGAAAGCAATTTGACTTTCAATCTTTTGAGTTTTAACAGTTGCCATTTTGTTTATAAGCAGAAGACTTCAATTGTTTTACTTGAATATTAAAATTAGGTTTATAATGAATGGATTTTGACGTTTTGAAGATAATCTGATTGAAGATAACTTTGTCACGATTTTTCAAATCACCGAAAGCAATTTGATTTGCAATATTTCGAGTTTTAACAGTCGCCATTTTGTTTATAAGCAGAAAACTTCAATTGTTTTATTTGAATATTAAAAATAGATTCAGGCTAAATAAATTTTGAAGTTTTGAAGGTAATCCGATTGAAGATAACTTTGCCACGATTTTTCAAATAACCCAAAGCAATTTGATTTTCAATATTTCGAGTTTTAACAGTCGCCATTTTGTTTATAAGCGGAAAACTTCAATTGTTTTATTTGAATATTAAAAATAGATTCATGCTAAATAAATTTTGAAGGTAACCTGATTGAAGATAACTGTCACGATTTTTTAAATAACCGAAAGCAATTTGATTTTCAATCTTTTGAGTTTTAACAGTTGCCATTTTGTTTATAAACAGAAAACTTCAATTGTTTTATTTGAATAAGAAAAATTGGTTTATATTAAATGAATTTTGACGTTTTGAAGATAATCTGATTGAAGATAACTATGTCACGATTTTTCAAATCACCCAAAGCAATTTGATTTTCAATATTTTGAGTTTTAACAGTCGCCATTTTGTTTATAAGCAGAAAACTTCAATTGTTTTATCTGAATATTAAAAATAGATTCATGCTAAATAAATTTTGAAGTTTTGAAGGAAATCTGATTGAAGATTACTTTGCCACGATTTTTTAAATCACCGTAAGCAATTTGATTTTCAATTTTTCGAGTTTTAACAGTCGCCATATTGTATATAAGCAGAAAACTTCAATTGTTTTATTTGAATATTAAAAATAGATTCAGGCTAAATAAATTTTGAAATTTTGAAGTTAATCCGATTGAAGATAACGTTGCCACGATTTTTCAAATAACCGAAAGCAATTTGATTTTCAATATTTCGAGTTTTAACAGTCGCCATATTGTTTATAAGCAGAAAACAATTGTTTTATTTGAATATTAAAAATAGATTCATGCTAAATAAATTTTGAAGGTAACCTGATTGAAGATAACTGCCACGATTTTTTAAATAACCGAAAGCAATTTGATTTTCAATCTTTTGAGTTTTAACAGTTGCTATTTTGTTTATAAACAGAAAACTTCAATTGTTTTATTTGAATAACAAAAATTGGTTTATATTAAATGAATTTTGAAGTTTTGAAGATAATCTGATTGAAGATAACTTTGCCAAGATTTTTCAAATCACAGAAAGCAATTTGATTTTTAATATTTTGAGTTTGGTGATTGTTGTGCGTCCAGCATTGGTTTCGTCGGCGATCTCCTTAAACGCCTTGTGTCATCGTCCAGACTGTGACCTTGAAATTGATCTTCATTATTGAAGGCATCTTAAAGCGTCTGACATGTTTTGGTTGCATTATTTCCAAACCGCACACAAAACTTGATTGCTGCTTGTTGTTCAAGCGAACGCTTCATCGTACAAAGTCGAAAAACACTTTTCACAAGCAGAACACGTCTTTTCACTCACATTGCTCCGAACAAACTGGTGACCATATGCTTAGAAAGGGCACCACATTTCCATACTCGTTTTACCTCGCTGTAATGGATAGTCTCAAGCGCATTACTTTCATAATAGACCCTGTATATCTTTTCACTTTCTTCAGTGTATCTTTCATTCCCTCTCATTAACATATGTATATATCAGCATCCACACTATTGAATTATAAATATTAAATTTACATGTTTAATTTCTTTTACTCGTCACTTTACGTACAATTCCTTTTGTTGATGGTTGTTTTTATCAGTTCATCTGATTAATGAGGTACCATTTTAAATAAAAAATTCGCGTTTCTTTAATACTCGAGTATTGCAAAACGGTGATCCATCACTCGAAATAATTTCCATACTTTTTGTCACATCGCTCCCTTTTCGCAGCGTGTCGAAGGTCATCGCCTGCTTTATTATTATTCCGAGAGTGACGCCCCCCCAAACACAGAGGAGGGAGTGTTACAAAAACATATTTTTGCTCATTGTAATGGAGTGCTCGAATTACGTCAGGGGTTGAATTTAAAATGTATTCGTTCCAAATTGAACAAATAGCCTCGTTGGTCACAGTGTAATACTCTACATAGGTCGTGTAATCTATAAAAATATTTAAACGACGATTTCTTCGGCAGTTTAAAGACATACATTATGTAGTTTCGAGGAAATAGGGAATGCGAGTAGGAAATAATTTCCAATTCCGATAAACAGGTAATTTACAGAAGTTTCAGCATGGACATAGTTAGGGAAACGATTGCAGCTTGTTTATTCATTTGATTGAAAATCAATATTTACCCGTTTTCATTGTAATAAGTTATAAATAATTATTTTACATACAACATGTAATTTTAAAGGCTTCTATTTCGTGGTCCTTATAGGGTGGTTTTAAAGCCCGAAGGAAATCAGTTTTCGCCGGTGTGTAATTTATCAAGATAAAAACTTTGCATGAGATTCGTCTGTCAAAATGGAAAGAAGTACCATTTATATTCGTTATACATAAAAAAATACGACTCATATTTTAACATGTAAATGTTAAGGGCTATGTTAAGGGCTCGCGATTATTTCAACTCCAACTAAATTATAATTATTATTTGATTGACAGCTTTTTGTTAGAGCTGCGCGAACAGATGGAAACCCATTCGATGACATTAAAGAAAAATATTGTTCTGTTTATATTCCATTACATGTCGAGGGACAAAGGGAGCTTTCAAGAGGCAGAAACTGGGCATGTTCCCATACCTACGCAATCACTTACCTTCAAGTGAAAATACGCGTGTCGCTCTTCAGCTATAGACCTATCCATACATTGTTCACGGTATCGAGTTCTTTGGAGTAGACCCTTAACGTGTTATATCAACTGAAAATATATAAAGGGAGATCCATTACTTACAGAAAAACTAGTCTGGCATCTATGTGTTTATTAAATTTTACTGTTATTTTACTTCTGCACGTAAATATTAGGTAGGTTCAAAACAAATATCATTAATTACTAAGTATGGATTACCACGTAGTTATTAATTTTGATTAATTGAGGTTTTCTAGAGAATTCAGGTCATTGTAATATATTATAGTATATTTAAACATAAATTATTTTCTAAAAGCTATATTTCCGGAGTCAGGATTATGAAATGCCTGAACAGCTCAATGCAGATGCATTAAAATCCATCCGGTTTAAAAGTAACAAACACGATTATATTCTGTTTTCTATTTTGTACTCGTTAATCACATTTTCACTAATACTTAAAAATTATGCCTCACACAGAATAACATACTTATTACGGTTACATTCCCTTCATATTTAGGAAATATGTTTCACACAGAATAACATATCTTTTATGGTTGTATTCCCTTCATTGCTTCGTTAATTACTTATTTCTAGCGCGACCATCCATCGTTAAATATTTATCGGTTACGGCCAACCTAACTAAATTTATACAATTCGGAAGTAGCGAAGTCGTGATCCCCAAAGATTCCGGGCAGGGCCATTATAGGCGTTTTATTACACCGCTGATCTCTTCGGGGCCCCCGCAATACATTTTAACGATCCCAAGGGGCAGATTCCAATTGGACTTGGTTTTAAAATAGTTTGTCACGTATATTAACATTATTTAACGCCTAATCATTAACTTGAGATATATAATATATTTTAGGTAAATTAATAACCACTATCAATTTATTAAGACGATTTCTTTGATCAACCCAGTTTTCTAAGGTTTCTCTTTGACTGTGGAACGTAATACAATTTCAAGCTGGCGAGTTGACTCTTGATGAATGCCCCTCCTGCCCCCCGAAACGGTCGCTATAAAGCCGGCCGGGGGGAATTTGGGGAAAAGCTGTAGAAAATCCGGTCGGATGTTACGTCGCTACGTTTGAACTTGTAACGCACCCAAAATCCCACTTAGCAGGAAATTTATTACCCTTTCCTGGAATGCTTAAGGTCCTGTTAACTTCATTCACTCTAATGAAACCATTAAGGTTGATCCACCGCAGCACACAATGCCCCCCCCCGCATTCCTAGGCCAACGTTCCATTTTCCTAATGGTCGAACGAAAATAAAAATAAAATAAAGAAATAGCGAACGCTGTCCATACTTTAATTAAAAGCCTAAATAAATTACCTTCTCGTAATTTCCTTGAAAACATTAAAAAACAAGCCTCTACAATTACCTATTAAAAACACTGATTGAAGACGAAGAAGAAGACGCATTATAAAATTTATTGTCTAAATGTATGATTTCGGTTATGAAGTTGTATAATTACATTAATTAAACCAATTGTAATTTACTGGATGAGGGATATCCGCCGTTCAACCGCTCCTTCCGGGATCGAAACCACAAGGAAGGAGGTGAATGCAGCCTGTTAATCTAATTACAGGTAAGTAAACTAATAATTGAATTTCTGAGAGGTTACCACGTACAAATTTCAATCTATTGATTTTATTTCCTCGCTATCGCCATTAAATATTTGAATCCGCTGTATCTTAAAGAAAACTCGTACGCACATTAATTTTACTTCCTACTTTCAGCAAATTTATAGTCACGACGACACAATTGATGTTACGTATAGAGGTTTACCTATAATTTTTCATCATTAAATTTTACTATATATAAATTCGTTGTTGATTTGATTTTTACACTTCGAATTCATGTTTATTAAATTTTACTATTCTTCGCAGTGCATCCTGTTATAGTTTCCAATTTTACTGAAGCAGATTAGTAATTTAAATACAAAGTCCATTATTCGTTTTCCCATAACGCACATCGGACAACAATTTCGATTTTAATGTTTTGTTTCCCGCTGGGATGTGCACCGTTACGCAGTTGTCGAGTAATCTATATAGATCATGTGAATTGGCCAGTTAATTTTGAGGCTACCCCATGAAATGCGTTACTTTTTAATCGAATTTTATATTATATTGCGTGTAAACAAGAATGTTTCATTTATAAGCCTTATAAGTGTGACTTGAATAGTTATAATATGCAATAGTCTTTATTATAGTAATTATGAGTACTAACATAAATTTTTAGGTTTTTATAGATTAGGAAAACATAAAGGAAAAATGTAACTCCTATAGTTTATTAGCATTTGGCAAAGAATATTTAAATTTTTAATTTTTTCTCGCAAGTTTAGATCATTATGAAAAATATATTTTAATAAAACTGGACCAGTTTCTCATTCCCTTTAACTTTTGTTTGAAAAGGTATGTAATATTTTTCAAATTCTATATAGGGAATGTAAAAAAGATGTATAATCCATCAACAGTTAGTAATTAAAGTTAATGTAGGATGAGCGGGTGGCCTTTAACACACCCTACAATCAGTAAAACATAAGCAACGGTTTTAATTAAAAGTTTCAAAACGTAAATAAACATAACATTATTGCAAATGTTAATAGATTTATTCAAACCATTTTTCCAAATAATTTTGGATGATGTGATCCTACAACTGTATCTGATGAGATTATCTATGATTTAAATCGACCAATTTTAATGACATAAACAATTATTTATCATTAATAAAATGGGAAGATATTACGGCTAACGAAAATTTAGATACAGTTGTGGATACTCTTTATTTAGTCTTAGATGATGTCATTAATATGTTTGTGCCCACTAAATGTTATAGATTATACAAATATCCTAAATCGTTCAATCCAGAACTCATTAAATTAATTTGTTTTAAGAAAAAAGCTCATTTAGATTATAAAAATTATTTTACAATAAATTTAAATGTACAATGAATAAAACACTTACTATGTTTTTAACCACTATAATTATAATTATAATTATAGTAATAAAGATTTATTTATTTCTATTTTACTGATTGGAGGGTGGGATAGAGGTCACCCACCCACCATACAATACATATAAACTTTAATTTCTTATCATCTCGCGGTTTTCAATAAAATTAATTACAAAACTTTTCGCATAAAAAAGAAATTAAAAAGGTAAAATTTTGAGTGAGTAAATTAGTAAAAATTTGATGCATAATGGGTGGGCAGACTTTAAATCTAAATTAGATAAGATTAGTTATAGAAAGTTATTTATGTTTAAACTTAAATTTTAATTTTGTTTTATTTTTTATTGCGTAAAGAGTTTGATTAATTTTAGCAGCAAAATCATTAGCAATTAAAGTTATCATGTATATATAGGGAGGATGGGTGGCCTCAATCTTACCCGCCAATCAGTAAAACATAATCTAGGGTTTAAGTTAAAAGTTGCAAAATGTAAACAAACACAAAACAATTGCATTTTTCAATTGATGTATTCATACAAATATTTCAAATAATTTTTGTTGATGTTTTACTGATTGGAGGGTAGGATAGAGGCCACCCACCCACCCTACATAAACATATTAACTTTATTTACTGATCGCCCAGCGGTTTGCAAAAACTATAGTTACAAACTTTGAATAAAAGAAAATTGACAATGTAAAATTTTTGAGTGTGTTAATTAATAAAAATTATATACATGATACTTGGAAAATGTTTAAATCAAGCTTTGATAAGATTAGCCATAGAAAGTCATAAATATTTAAATTCAAATCTGGATTATGCTTTCTTTTTTATTACATACAAGGTTTTATTGTTTTGTAAGCAGCAAAAGCATCAACGATTGGTATTTAAAGGTATGTATATGTAGGGTGGGTGGGTGGCCTCTATCCCACCCTCCAATCAGTAAAACATAAGCGAGGGTTTTAATTAAAAGTTGTAGAATATAAATAAACGAAAAACAATTGCAATTTTTAGAGATTTATTCAAATAAATTTTTCAAATAATTTTTGATGATGTTATACTGGTTGGAGGGTGGGATAGAGGCCACCCACCCACCCTACCTTTATATATAAATTTCAATTATTAATAGAGTCGCGGTTTTGAATAAAATTAATTACAATTTTTTTTAAATATAAAAGATTTGAAAAGGTAAATTTAAATTAGATAATATTAGCTATAGAAGTTAATTTATATTTAAAGTTAAATTTGGATTATGTTTTATTTTTAATACATACAAGGTTCTATTCTGTTTTTGCAGCAAAATCATCAACGATTAGTATTTAAAGTTATCATGTATATGTAGGGTGGGTGGGTGGCCTCTATCCAACCCTCCAATCAGTAAATCATTAGCGAGGGTTTTAATTAAAAGTTGTAAAATGTAACATAAAAAAATGGTGATGTGGCCAAAATAGTTCTTTCCTTACATTTTTTTCGAAATGAGGTTTACGCAAAAAGCCTATTATTAATAATTTGCTTTGGATTTTTTGCAACTAGTTGTTAGTTATTACCATCCTAGAACGTCTTTGATTCCCATCAGAAAAATTCTCTAAAAATCCTTTTAACTTTTACATATTATCCTTATATTGTATTCCTGGTTTAAACCCCAAATTTAAAAATCCCAATTCAACCATATTTGATTTCATTTCATCGTTTCACCCATCTAAGCATTAACGACTGACGCCATATGACTGGACAAAACAAGGCAGAAAGACCTCTGGTCGATAGCCTTTTGACGAACTAACTCACTAACACATCATCCATTATATATCATTTAAATGTAAATATGTATAAAGTTTGCCAATAAAAATGTGTATTATTAATACATTTCATGTAAGTTTATAGTAGTCGGTAAAAATACCAAAATTTTTAATTTTTAATTATTTTCTCGCAAGTTATGAGAAACATGTTTTTATAAAACTTATTGAGTTTAAAGTTTCATCTCAAACGGATCATTCGTTTTTGTGGTACAGCACCCACAGACATTTTCATTCACGAAAACAATACAACAATAACAACACTGTTTATAGTGTTTCATATTTATTATTGAACAATGCAACATGCTTCACCACACAGTGGCTTCATCAGGCAGATGAATACTGTATTCATATAAATATTAAACACGTTACAGTATTCAAAAATAAATGTGAACCTCTCTGGACTGTGCTGTTTCATTTAATTGTGTTTTATGTACTCTATGTATTCTGCACCGACCTCAAATCAAATCAAATCAAATCCTTTATTAGTGTTAACAAATTATAAAGTCAATACAGATAATACAAAAATCACATACAAACTAAATACTATGGATTAGATAGATAGATATTTTCTTTATTTTCCAAGGTCACATTATACACATATACATACATATATGTAAGTTGACAAATAGTGTCAATAGAAAGATACAAAAGAAATAATCATTGAAACGAAATAACAAAAATATAAATAATAGCGAATAGTAATAATAAAAAACTTAAAATTTTGCACTAATTTCTTGTTATAGGATTTATTTTGTTATTATAAAATTCCCGTACGGTTCCTTTTTAATAAATTATCTTTTCTTTTTTATTTGTCTCCTTAATAATACATTCGGGTATTAAATTGTATGGTTTTACTTTAATATTATTAACAGCTACTTGATTACGTTTCTCCCTAAATGCCAATATATTTGATCCATAATTATTGAATCTGTTGACATTTATTTCTGTAAGTGTAATTGCTTAAAATATCCTCTACATTAATCTCTTTTACTTTATGCTGCTAATATTTTTTTTGCATTATAAAAACTCATTTCCCGCTTGAATTTCCTCACATCCGTAAACTATATAATATGTGGTAATTAAATAATGAATTGCAAACCATTATTAGTGTAGGCAGACTGACTATACCGCCTCCCTTACTCTTTCCGTCCATCTCTTAATTACCGTGCTTTCTTGAAATTCATCAATGCCGCCCAGTTTTATAATCCTTTGGCCTATATATAGTCTAAATTTTTGTTTTGTATTCAGTGCTAATCCATTGATAATGGTAATTTTGTGTCCGAAATGTACATTTGGTAAATCAAATAAAATTGTGAAGAAAGGTTATTAGTGCTTTATTCGTCAAATTAATTTGATCTTCACATAACTCAAGCAACCAATTTATTACGATGGCTTCCTGGTCAACCGAGTTAAACAAACATCTTTCCTAACTTTATTCAAGTGAAAACTGCGAAACATAAATACAACATCTCAAAGCTAATAACTGATTTCAAACTTAAATTATTAAAGTTTGAAATCGGTTATTTACATGGACAGATTTGGAAATAATGGCGTACGAACAACACTTGCACCTCAGCAAAACTCTTACTCAACAAGCCTGGGACGATTTTCAACGAAACTTGCATACAGTTAGTCAGAAAAAAGTGAAAAACAAATCAATAATAATACAAAAGAAGCTTAAATCTCTGTTATCGAAAAAACAACAAGAAGAACGAATCCCACATGAAAACACTCCTGAACTTACGCAAACATTAGTAATTAATAAGACGGACATCACTTTTTCCGATAAAGAACTTGATTTATTATCCTACGGTTTAAAACATCCCATCCCCACGAAGTTCCCCATAGAAAATATCATTAATAATATTGATATAGCTTCATTCAGACTGTCTCCTGATCAAGCTGCAGAATTCCGTTCATCGGCCAAGGAAATTTTGAAGAAAATCAGGAATAGGAACACCCGAAAACAGGAAGGAACCAGTGCACATAGTTTAGTTAAAAAGTTAAAAGAAAAGGAGTGTTTTTATCTAAAATCGGATAAAGGGAATAGTGTTGTGATCATGCAGAAAGCGGACTATACAAATAGTGTTCAACAATTATTAGATTCCGGTCCTTATATTATCCAACAAAAAAACCCACTTAAAACTTACATCAGAAAGATTAATGAAACATTAAAAGACTCAGCATGTTTAATCGACAAAAACCTCAGTTTGGAGTTAAAAGAGAAAAATCCTAAAATGCCGCAGTTATATTGTCTCCCAAAAACTCACAAAGAAGGTAACAAATTCAGATCTATTGTTTCAAACATTCATTCTCCAACTTACAAAATAGCTAAATGGTTAGTCACTCAATTTCAATCTTTACAACTAGAAAATAATATGTCAGTTAAAAATTCTCTAAAACTTGCCGATAGTCTAAAAAACATTCATATTTCAGATAACGAAAGATTAATTTCATTTGATGTTGAATCCCTGTTCCCTAGTATTCCCATCAAAGAGACATTATCAATTCTTAAAGAAATATTAGTTAGAAATAAAATCCCAGCTGATCATATTCAAATATATAGCAAACATTCGGCACTGCTATGGGAAACCCATTATTACCGTTTTTGGCTAATATTTTTTTAAATCATTTCGAAAATAATGCTAAAAACACATTAGCGCAGTTTCCAAAGATGTTTTTGCCATTATCAAAAGTGATTGATTCCTTTATTACATCCCTTAATAGTTTTCACAGTAGCATTAATTTTACACACGAAATAGAACAAAATAATTCCTTACCCTTTTTAGATCTCCTTATTACTAGAAATAATAATAAATTAGAATTTCAAATATTTAGGAAACCCACACACACCTTTAATTACCTGCATGTAGATTCCTGTGCCCCAATGAAATATAAATTAGCATCATTTAATTTCTTTATCCATAGAGCCCTCAGCATTCCACTATCCACAAAAAATAGGGATAAGGAATTCAACATCATTCATAGTATCGCGAGAAATCTTAAATATAACGCCCAGACAATTCATAAATTAATTAATAAGCACAAGTACAAAAATAAACTTCACAATACTACGTCTCTAAAACCCATTAGTCCCAGCATGGATAAAAAATACGTCAGATTAATTTATTCCCCCAATTTAGAAAACCACTTCAACAAATTATATAAAAAATATAACCTAACCCCTGCGTTTTATGTTAATTCCAAACTACGGCAACTTCTAGGGAACACATTTTCCGCGACTAGGTTTTTAGATCTAACGAAAGCTTTTGACTGCATTTTTCACTCCATTTTACTTCGAAAATTATATTTTTATGTCATTCACCCTAATGGCTGCTCTATGCTACTATCACACCTAAATACTCGTAAACAAGCAGTTTTTAATTACAACAAATTATCCTCCTTTCGATATGTTGAACACGGTGTGCCACAAGGATCAATTCTTGGACCACTGCTTTTTATATTGTACATAAATGACCTCCCGAACTTTATTGAAGATGCCAATATAGTTCTTTATGCTGATGATACTATACTAATAAACAAAGGTAAAAACTTAAATGAAGTATCTCTGTGTAGCCGGCAGTCACATTCAAAGGCTTTATCCTGGTTTCAAAGCAATCGACTCTCCGTTAATGATATTAAATCTGTGCAACTTGTATGCTCACTAAAACATATTGATAACGAGATATTGAGTGAAAATGTCAAATATTTAGGTTTTACATTGGATCGAGAGTTACTGTGAAAAGCGCATGTAGACGAGACCTCGAAAAAGGTATGTTCTAGTATCTTTTTACTACGTAACCTAAATAATTAAATCGTATCTTTACATCAAGAGTTTCTACAGTTTCACTGAATACTTTGTGAATGATTTCAGTGATATGTAATTTAAATCTTTGTTCAAATCTGTTATTCTTTAACAATATTTATAATTTATGTATGTAAGCTTTTTTTTTGTATATATTGGATGTAGTGACCTGTGTAAACTTATTGTATGCACCTATAAACTATTATTATTATTATTATTATTATGACCCAACACGAATCCTTGAGGAACCTATTGATTTATGTTTATAATATCAGATTTACTATTATCTGTACAGACCATTTGCTTCGGATCACTGAGATATGATTTGAAGAACTCTAATGCACATCTATAAATGTTATATAGTTTAAATTTTTAGCAATATATTACGGTTGATGCAGTCAAATGTTTTTGTTAAGTCACACAAAGTAATTTAAGTATATTTATTATTATTATTGTTATGTAAGATAATTTTTATTAATTCATCTATGGCCAACTCAGTACATCTGTTTGACCTAAAGCCATATTGGCAATCGCAGAAAGAGAAATTTTTGTTAAAATATTAAATATGTTTGACTAAGATTTCCATTATCTTACAAATTAAGGGAATGATGGATATTGGTTATTATTGGTTTATATTTTCACAATTATTTGTAACGCCTTTCTTATGTATATGGACAACTTATGAAACGTTTAAATCTCTAGGGAAGATCACATTTGAGAAGCAAAGATTAAATAGATGACTTAAATAAGGAGCAATTTGATGAGAAATTTGTTTTATTGTGCATTATAGCTACAGAAATTACTAAAATTATTTCCTCAGGGTTTGTATATTTAATGAACCTAGACCAGAACAGCGTATGTTTGGAAGCGGAAAAGATATCGATGGTAAATTCTTAATTATGCTTTCAATATGATTAATAAAAAATGGTTGAACTCCTCCAGTAAGTAAAATATACCCACGAGTTTTATTGAATAAATATTTATTTGTAACACGTAATCAAATTAATTTATTATATAAATATGCATATGTAATGCAGAACTTGGAGAGTGGCTAATCAACCCCCCTGCATATCTTTTGAAAATTATTTTATAAATCTACTTTAATTTTCTTGAAAACATAAACACCAACAGATATTAACAAGTAGACCGAAAGAAGAAATAGGACTACGGTTATACAGAAAAAGGTATGTAAACTATTAAATTAATAAACTGTCAATTATAAATAATCTTTCAGGTCATTGAAACCCGTTACTGATTGCAGTTATAAATAAAATTTTGCATAATAATGTAAAATTCTTGAATTGCCTCGTATTTTTAAAGAGGAAAACATTTTCCCCGTGATGAAAAATCCTCAATTCGGTTAAATTACATCCGACCGCTCGATAACCACGATTTTACTAGGGAAATTGCTTGTAATTACGAAAGTAATATACCGAAATTGCGACCATTATCACAGCCGGAGTGGCAAAATTGAGAGTATATGGAAAAAGCAGTCTCGTAGATAAAATTAGATTGAGATTTCACACACTGTATTATTAAATTATACGTGAATAACTATAAATGTATCAAAATAATATATTACAAACAACTAAAGTTATTATTGTTAACTCTTTTAATTTAATTCGTCAGTTTTAAGTCAGTTATAAATATAACTACATTAAGTTATAAATAGGTTCTTTCAATTTTTTCGAGTTGTTTATGCTTGCGTGCTTAATGTAATTTGTAATAAGTAAACTTAACATTATAAATAAAGTCTTATATAAGTGTATAAGCTGGAATTCAGGTGGCTGATGTAATTTTTGCGCAAACAAGAGCAATCGCGTAGATACCACGTTTTCCCTAGGGTTTTGATTGCGATGCTTTAAGAGAAAACAGGCGTTCGTGGTTGGTGTTATGTTTGTTTATTTTGAGGAAGGATTCAATCAACATTGAAATAGGATAAAATCAACAAGGTATTATTATTTTCTTTTCGCTTTTACATCAAAAATATGTTTATTGTAAATGGGCTTAGAGAAATTAACGTTGGAAAAATTAAGTAAATCAGCTTAAATTTAAAAATTTGCTGGAGCTCAGCTCAGTATATTTTTAACGATGATCAAAATTACCAACTGAAATACATTAATAGAATATCTGTAGAAAGGGTTGCCAATAAACAACTATTTTAAAATAGATAACACATATAAAGGGAATATTATTAGCAAAGATGGGGATTGTACATGCTGCAGGAATAATAATAATATAAAAAGTGTTTATTTGCATTGTTCTGGAATGTGTAGTGTTTATTAATTGATGTAGAATTAATTACTAAATATAATTACGTATTAATAATATAAATATGTTTTGTTGCATATTTAAAAACATTAAATTTAAGTAATAGATTAAATATTTCATAATTGTTCCCGGCGCATCCACCAGAAGTAACAGTACATAAAAATTACGGATAATTAAGGATTATTTAACGAATTTATTATATTTAGCAAGTTTATTATATTTTAAAGATATAATTAATGCGTACACATTATACTAACCCTTCTGATGTGTTTGTCTGGTATTAAAATACCATATAATCAAATTATTATTTGTTGTGGCTATATTTATTAGTTTACAACTTTTCTTTTCGATATAAACAATGTGTTATTTTGCCTCTCATTTAATCTTTTTTTTTGTATGATTAACGACCTATTAAACGGATTTTGATTCCGTGTTTTTTTTTTTTTGTTGGCGCTCACCTCGCAATAATTGTCACTGGCAGAATTAAATATGAGATACGTTGGAAGTTTGCAATGATGTATGTATCCCATTGGAAATCGGGCATTGTTACAAAATTAGATTTATTCTGTCCGCTTTGGTATTTCATGGCCTCCTGCGGGATTAATATGTGTAATGGATTCACATTTTTTTCAGGTTGATGCTTTTACTGCATAAATCTTTGTGTAAATGGTGATGGGGTGGATGTATTTCTGTATTAACCGATTTTTAAATTCGAACGCTTTGATGTGTATAATAGGCTCGTATTCGGGTTATCAGGATTTTCGATCGCAGGTGATGAAATGCGTATATACAATCGTACAGTACTTAAATAAAGATATTTAAAAACGTTTATTTATATTTTAGATGTACAAACCGTAAGAATATATGTATGTATGTAACTATGCAATGTAAGCAATTTAAATTTCTTTTAAAATACGTATTTAATAAGAAAATGCTGGGTTTGATATAATAAAAAGTACATTGATAGTTTATTGAATGTAATCGAGCAAGCGCAAGCTATTTCCACTTGTAAATCCCTTGTTACATTTACCCTATTTATACAATCTCGTATAAGGAAATCAATAATGTACCAATTGCCTTCACTCCTGAATAAATTTTACTGTAGTTATAATTTTTATTATACCAGATACACTTTTTAAATTTTTTGTTATTCATATTGCAAAGATTATTGATGTATAAACCGAATAAAGTAGGAAGTATAATTTTTCACAATCAATTTCGAGCCAAAAATTCTTCGTGAAAGACGTGAATTAATCACTGGAAGGATAAGGTTTTACGCGGTTGATCCTGTGGCCTAACGAATAATTAATCAACTTTTCGCTGCACCCGTTTTATGATGTCCGCCATAAAAAAAAAATGATTTTTTTGACCTCCTCGCTACAGCTGTGTCCGCCGGATTTTTCGGGTGAGTTAACCCCGAGTAATTTAAAAATCCGGCTACATCGTTCTTTCGCCCGGCATGCAAAATATTTTATTGTGTGGGGGCGATAATTTGAAAAGCTGCGTTATTTACACATTTTTATATATTAAGCAATACGATAGAATAAACATTAATGGTGTAAAAAACATGACAAATGTTTTCACTTAATTAAATATAATACTGACTTTTTGTCATGAAATAAACGAAGAATTGTAATTAACAAATAAGCTTGTCTTTTCATTTTTAATCCAACTTATATAAAATGTTTCTTTATTTCCTTCTGTCCGCATTGTTTTATATCTGGCGTGGAAGAAGATTTTTGCTCATTTTAAAGCGTAATACAGTTAGTGCATTCTCCCTCTGACAAAACGATTAAGTGGAAATGTGGAGGCCAAGTTGTCTCTCCTGTTTCTGCAATGTAATTATGTTTATTCTAAAAAATAATAAATAAAATTTTAATTTAACTTTACGTCAGGCGTTCTAATTAAAAGCAAATAATCATAAAAACTTAATGCACTGAGATAATAAAATTTCGTCAGCTAAATTAAACAAATGTGATATGAAAATATAAAGTTAATCTATTCTTGATTATTAAAAACATAATTACTAACTTTTGCTCGTAATTTCTAAACATAATTTTAGTAATCTTTATTGAAATTATTTATTTGTTTTAGTTCTTATATGTGCGTTCGATTTGTAGGAATATCAGCTGACTGAATTGCCATCCCTTACGATGCTTTACATTTCTGATCAGTCCGCATTGGAGCTCACCTCGGATTGCAGTCTGAGAGGAAATAAACGGATTGCTTGCGAGGAAAATAGAAAATACCATCGAAGATATTTTAAAATTCTTTTCACGATAAGGTCAATTTACATATCCTGATGTGGTGTACGTTTCTTGTATCTAGGATGGAGATGAAATGATTCGTCGTCTAGCATAAGATATTAGTACAGATTCGATGATTAGTCTCCAATCAGAATTCTACGTGTATAGAACTACAAGATGTCTAAACACGTGTCAGAAAACTGAATATATTAATATGGAAAATGAAAAGTGTTTTAATTTAAATATGTCTAAATTTGCATGTAGAATTTAAATATATAGTAGCTATTAATAATTATGAATTACAATTTATAATTAATATAATAAGGTAATTATATTTTTGCTTATATTAAATGGACAAATTCAATCCAAAAATAACACTGATATATCCTTTCTTAACATTCTATTTATGCTTAGATATATATAGAACTTCGAATTCAATTTTTGTTTGTTTTTAAATTTTCCTTAGGTGAAGGACTAATTGAGTTCTGGCCTTTAACCTCAAATTATTTCCGCAGTAGTAACAGAAAGTTGTATTTAATTAATAGCTAAATAGCGTGCGCTCTTGCATTTATTCTTTAAATCCCACTTAATTGGGACGATGCAAGCATGAAGTGAACAAAGCGTTGAATTAATTATTTATAATTGTGGCTTTAAATTACGGTCCAATTATTCCTTTAAAACTGGGGAATTTAAACAGAATTCAGTTTAAAAATGTTCTTATTAGTCCAGTTATTTTATGCAAGTATTTTTCATTGGCCATTGTCTCACCCTCCAATTACTAAAATATAAACAATGGAAGTTATAAAATAAAACGCAAAAGAGGACAATATTTTCGTAATTATTAAAACAATGCTACCTTTTTCTAATTTAACAAATAATCCATAAAACTCTCGTTTATGTACTGAAGATTGAAGGGTGGGATAGAGGCCACCCACCCACCCTACATATACATTGCATTTTAATCACTGCCACTTGTTTGTTTTCCTGAACATAACGGTGGAATTAATGATGATTTGAAGAAATTTTAAGCCTGTGTTGTAGGTTGAATTTAGAAACATATGTAGGGTGGGTGGGTGTCCACTATCTCACCCTTAAAATACTATAATATAAACGACGGATATTAAAATAACAAATCGCACAAGACGAGTATATTTACGTAATTATTAAAGCGATGCGAACTTTTCTAATTTAACAAATTATCCATAAAACTCTCGTTTATGCACTAAAGTTTAAAGGGTGGGATAGAGGCCACCCACCGACCCTACATATACACTGCATTTTAATCGCTATCACTTGTTTGGTTTCCTGAACATAACGGTAGAATTAATTATGATGTAAAGAATTTTAAAGCTGTGTTGGAGGTTGAATTTAAAAAATAATGTAGGGTGGGTGGGTGCCCACTATTTCACCCTACAAATACTACAATATAAACGACGGATGTTAAGAAAATAACACATCAAATAAGAGGAGTATATTTACGTAATTATTAAAGCGATGCGAGCTTTTCTAATTTAACAAATTACCCATATAACTCTCGTTTATGTACTGAAGGTTAAAGGGTGGGATAGAGGCCACCCACCCGCCCTACATATACACTGGATTTTAATTTATTCAATGTCAAAAATGACATAACACATCTAATTGAAACTCGGCAAGAAAATGGTGGAATAACCTCTACCAAAGGTACCTTATGTGGCAACAGTGTTATTGAAGTAACAGCAGGCAAGAGTGGAAGATCATATTATTATGAACTCAAGCCATTCCATGTGCGATCAAAATTTTTGTAAGAAATGTTTGTAATATATATTTGAATTTTATTATGTAAGTACAATGGATAAAATAAATATAAATACTATCTATAAATACTATCTAATCACTGTCACTTGTTTGATATCCATAATATTCGAAATGCTGAATATTCAGTACGTTGCAACTCCAAGAACTTATGGAATTATGTAAATTCTAAGAAACGTCAGACGCGTATACCTGGTATTATGGACTATGATGGTACAAACATTAATGATCCCTATGATATAGTGAACACTTTTCAAATATATTTCTCGTCTGTTTATACCCCCGCTTCAAATTTATCATATGCAAATAATGTTAACTTAAACTATAACAATAGTCTAAATATAAGTTCTATCAATGAAACGGATATATTAAAAGCTTCAAAGCGGCTTGGTAATAAATTTACATCTGGCACTGATAAAATCCCTTCCTTTATTGTTCGTGACTGTATTCTGAGTTTCATTAAACCATTAATGCACATATTTAATCTCATACTAAGCTAACACATTTTCCCAGTATATGGAAAACTACACGTGTATCACCAGTGCATAAGACAGGGTGTAAAAATAATATTAAAAACTACCGTGCCATTTGCATTTTAAATAATTTTGCTAAAATCTTTGAAATTTTTATGGCTGATAAAATATATAATCATGTTAAAGCCCACATCACAACAAAACAGCATGGATTTATGAAGAATCGTTCCACGCAAACGAATTTAATAAATTTTACTGAATTTACATCTTATCAGCTCGATCAATGTTTACAAGTAGATACCATCCACGCAGATTTTAGCAAGGCATTGGACACAATAAATCACAACCTATTGTTGCATAAACTCAAAATGTGGGGTTTCAGTAATAGCCTAATAACCTTAATGAAATCATATCTATCGAACAGAATACAATATGTCGAATATAATAACTATAAATCCGACATATTCTGCCCGGCAAGCGGGGTACCCCAAGGGTCAAATCTTGGACCCCTTTTATTCCTTATTTTTATATTTTTATTAATGATATAGTTGATAAAATACAGTCTAATATTTTAATATACGCGGATGATGTAAAAATATTTCGGTGCATTAAGAATGTAGATGATTGCCAGATATTACAGAGTGACTTAAATTTGATCTACTTGTGGAATATTAATAACATGCTTCCTTTTAATATAGCTAAGTGTAAATTTATGTCCTTTTTTAGAACGGCAAGCTGTATTAAATATAATTACAGCTTAGACAACACCATATTACAAGAAGTTGTAGATGTAAAAGACTTAGGTGTCATATTTGACAAAGAATTAACATTTGTGTCCATATTCAAGCTGTAAAAACGAAAGCCATAAAAATGTTAGTATTTATTAGGCGCATTTGTGAACCATTCCGTGACATTTACACAATTAAAAAACTGTAGTCCCCTAATTATATAATACATAAGCAGACCAATGAACGTGTACAGAAATTATTTGTTAAATACTTATATTATAAAACATATTCAATGTATCCAGATAACACCTTAAGTTATAATGACTTATTGTGTATTTTTGAAATGAAATCATTAGATGCAAGAAGAGAAATAATTTTATTAAAGTGTTTATATCACATTATTCACGGCGGTATAGATGATTCAAATCTACTAATGCAAATTAATTTATATGTACCCAGAGTTTCAAGTAGAAATGCTTCCACTTTCTTAGCTAATAGAAATAATACTAACGCATATTTTTACTCACCTTTAAATACCATGAAGCGTTTATATAATAACATTCAACATTTGGTTGATATCTTTCATTGTAATTTTAATAACTTTGTTGATTCTATTATTAAATTATATTAGAAATTGTTTGTATCACACTTTTAATTTTAAAACTAGGCCATGTAATTATTTTCTGTTTATATTAATTTATTGTATTTTGGATATTAATTTTAATTTATGTATGTTCTTTCAATTCAAATTTAAATCTTATTTTTATGTTTTCCCTGTTATTAGAGATGTATATTTTCTGTTGGGAAATAAATTATTATTATTATTATATTATTATAACGGTGGAATTAATGTAGATGTAAAGGAATTTTAAAGCTGTGTTATAGCTTGAATTAAAAAATGTATGTAGGGTGGGTGGGTGTCCACTATCGTACCCTACAAATACTACAATATAAACGACGGATGTTAAGAAACAAATCACACAAGAGGAGTATATTTACGTATTTATTAAAGCGATGTGACCTTTTGTAATTTAACAAATTGCCCAATTAACTCTCGCTTATGTACTGAAGGTTAAAGGGTGGGATAGAGGCCACCCACCCACCCTACATATACGGTGGATTTCAATCACTGTCACGTGTTTGGTTTCCTCAATATAACGGTAGAATTAATGATGATGTAAAGGAATTTTGAAGCTGTGTTGTAGCTTGAATTTAAGAATATATGTAGGGTAGGTGGGTGCCACTATCTCACCCTTCAAATACTACAATATAAACGACGGATGTTAAAAAACCAAATCGCACAAGAAAGGTATATTTATGTAATTAATAAAGCGATTTGAGCTTTTCTAATTTAACAAATTATCCATAAAATTCTCGCTTGTGTATTCAAGGTTGGAGGGTGGGATAGAGGCCACCCACCCGCCCTACATATATACTGCATTTTAATCACTGTCACTTGTTTAGTTTCTTGAACATAACGGTAGAATTAATGATGATGTAAAATAATTTTAAAGCTGTGTTGTAGCTTGTATTTAAAAATATATGTAGGGTGGGTGGGTGGCCTCTATCTCACCCTTTAAATACTACATCATAAACGCCGGATATTAAAAAACAAATCGCACAAGAGGAGTATATTTACGTAATTAATACAGCAATGCGAACTTTTCTAGTTTAAAAATTAATCCATAAAACTCTCGTTTATATATTAAAGGTTGAAGGGTGGGATAGAGGCCACCCACACACCCTACATATAAATTGTATTTAAATCACTGTCACTTGGTTGGTATCCTGAACATAACAATAGAGTTAATGTTGATGTAAAAGGAATTCTAAAGCTGTGTTGTAGCTTGAATTTAAAAATGTATGTAGGGTGGGTGAGTGTCCACTATCTCAACCTCCAATTACTAAAATATAAACGACAGACGTTAGAGAAACAAATCGCACAAAAGGAGTATATTTACATAATCAATAAGGCGATACGAACTTTCCAAGTTTAACAAATAATCCATAAAACTCTTGTTTATGTACTGAAGGTTAAAGGGTGGGATAGAGGCCACCCACCCACCCTACATATACACTGCATTTTAATCGCTATCACTTGTTTGGTTTCCTGAACATAACGATAGAATTAATGTTGATGTAAAGGAATTTTAGAGTTGTGTTGTAGCTTGAATTTAAAAATATATGTAGGGTGGGTGGATGGCCACTGTCTCACCTTCTAATGGCAAAAATATAAACGACGGATGTTAGAAAATCAAATCCCATAATAGGAGTATATTTACGTTATCAATAAGGCAAAGCAAACTTTATAAATTTAACAAATTACCCATAAAACTCTTGCTTATGTACTTAAGTTTAAAGGGTGGGATAGAGGCCACCCACCCACCCTACATATATACTGCACTTTAATCACTGCCACTTGTTTGGTTTCCTGAACATAACGGTAGAATTAATGATGATGTAAAGGAATTTTAAAGCTGTGTGTAGCTTAAATTTAAAAATATATGTAGGGTGGTGGATGGCCATTGTCCACCCTCCAATTACTAAAATATAAACAACTAATGTTAAAAAACAAATTGCACAAGAGGAGAATATTTACTAAATTATTAAAGCGATGCGAGCTTTTCGAATTTAACAAGTTACCCATAAAACTCTCGTTTATGTACTGAAGGTTAAAGGGTGGGATAGAAGCCACCCACCCACCCTACATATGCACTGGATTTTAATCACTGTCACTTGTTTGGTTTCCTGAACATAACGATAGAATTAATGAAGCTGTAAAGGAATTTTAAAGCTGTGTTGTAGTTTTAATTTAAAAGATATATGTAGGGTGGATGGGTGGCCACATCTCACCCTCCAAATACTACAATATAAACGAGTTTTGTTAAAAAACAAATCGCAAACGAGGAGTATATTTACGTAATTACTAAAGCGATGTCAGCTTTTCTAATTTAACAAATTATCCATAAAACTCTCTTTTATGTACTAAAGTTTAAATGGTGGGATAGAGGCCACCCACCCACCCTACATATACACTGCATTTTAATCACTGTCATTCGTTTGGTTTGCTGAAAATAGCGGCAGAATTAATGGTGACGTAAAGGAATTTTAAAGCTGTGTTGTATGTTGAATTAAAAATATATGTAGGGTGGGTGGGTGTCCACTAACTCACCCTTCAAATAATACAATATAAACGACGAATGTTAAAAAAAATCGCATAAAATGAGTATATTTACGTAATCAATAAGGCAAAACCAACTTTTCGAATTTAACAAATTACCCATAAAACTCTCGTTTATCTATTAAAGGTTGGATTGTGGGATAGAGGCCACCCACCCACCCTACATATTCACTACACTTTAATCACTGTCACTTGTTTAGTATCCTGATCATAACGGTAGTTTATTGATGATGTAAAGGAATTTTAAAGCTGCATTGTTTCTTGAATTTAAAAATATATGTAGGGAGGGTGGGTGTCCACTATCTTACCCTTTAAATACAATATAAACGACGAATTTAAAAAAATCAAATCGCACAAGAGGAGTATATTTACGTAATTAATAAGGAGATGCGAAATTTTCTAGTTTAAAAAATAATTCATAAAACACTCGTTTATATACTGAAGGTTTAAGGGTAGGATAGAGGCCAATCACCCACCCACCCTACATATACAATAGATTTTAATCACTGACACTTGTTTGGTTTCCTGAACATAACGGTATAATTAATGATGATGTAAAGGAATATTAAAGCTGTGTTATAGTTTAAATTTAAAAGATATATGGAGGGTGGGTGGGTGGCCACTATCTCACCCTCCAATTACTAATATACAAACGACGGACGTTAAAGAAACAAATCATACAAGAGGAGTGTATTTACGTGATTATTAAAGTGATGCGAGCTTGCCCAATATAACAAATTACCCATAAAACTCTCGTTTATGTACTGAAGGTTAAAGGGTGGGATAGAGGCCACCCACCCACCCTACATATACATTGCATTTTAATCACTGTCACTTGTTTGGTTTCCTGAACATAACGGTATAATTATTGATGATGTAAAGGAATTTTAAAAATGTGTTGTATCTTGAATTTAAAAATATATGTAGGGTGGGTGGGAGTCCACTATCTCACCCTCCAAATACTACAATATAAACTGTAAAACAATTAACATACGCTCAGAAAAATTTGGGGCACTTAAAACTGGTACTAAAAAACATAAAAAATACATCTAGTGATTTAAATAATTCCAAAAACAATAATCACTGCAGGAATTAACTTGAAACTTTTTAGACACACACAAACATAACGTATCTTTAAAATACTGCAAAACAATTGACGTACACTGAGATATAACAAAACGGCAACGTTAAAAATTTGATTTGAAAAAAATAAAAAATGCATCAGGCGATAAAAAAAAATTCTAAGAAACAATATCACCGCAGGAATTAACTTAAAACTTATTTAATACGTACAGAAGGAATGTAGCTTACGCTACAAAACAATCGACGTACGTTGGTGGGAAAGGAAAACAATAACGCTTCAAACTGGAATTGAAAAGATTGAAAATTGTATGAGGCAATTTAAAAACTCCAAAAAAAAAAAACAATCACCGCAGGTATTCACTCGAAAGTTTTAATATACATACAGGAAAAACGTAGCTTTAAACTAATGTAAAACAATTGACGTATGCTTAAATAAATAAACAAAACAGTGGCACTTCTAACTGGAATTAAAAAAATTAGAAATGCATTTGATAATTTAACATTTTTTAAAAACAATAATTACTCCAGAAATTAACTTGAAACTTTTTAGACACACACAAAAACAACGTATTTTTAACGGCGAAACAGTTGACGTACACTGAGATATAACAAAACAGCAACGTTAAAAATTGGATTTGGAAAAATTAAGAAATACATCAAGGGATAAAAAAATGGAAAAAAATATTATCACTGCAGGAATTAATTTGAAACTTATTGAATAACAAAACAGCAACGTTGAAAATTATATTTTAAAAAATTAAAAAAATGCACCGCTCGATTAAAAGAAATCTCAAACAAGTTATCACCGCAGGAATTAACTAAAAGCTTATTGAATGTATACAGGAGGAATATAGCTTTAAAACGCTTCAAAACAATCGACGTACGCTGAGCAAAAACAAAACGGCAACGCTTCAAACTGTAATTTAAAGAATTGAAAAATGTATCAGGCGATTTAAAAAATTCCTAAAAACTATCACCGCAGGAATTCACTCGAAATTTCTAAGGTATATACAGGAAAAACGTATTTTTAATTACTGTAAAACAATTAACGTACGCTCAGAAAAAAAATGGAGCCACTTAAAAATGGTACTAAAAAAATTAAAAAATACATCAAGTTTTAAATAATTCCAAAAACAATAATCACTGCATGAATTAACTTGAAACTTTTTTGACACACAGAAAAATAACGTATCTTTAAAATACAGAAATAATGTATATTTAAAATGCGTCGAAACAATTGACGTACACTGATATATTACGAAACGGCAACGTTAAAAATTGGATTTGGAAAAATTAAAAAATTCGTCAGGGGATAAGAAAAATTGAAAAAAAATTATTATCACCGCAGGAATTCATTTGAAACTTATTGACATATACAGAAAAAATGTAGCTTCAAAACTCTACAAAACAATCGATGTACGCTAAAGGAAAACAAAACGGCATCGCTTTAAACTGGAATTGAAAGAATTGGAAAATATATCAGGCGATTTAAACACTTTTGAAAACAGTATCATCGCAGGAATTTATTCGAAACTTGCAAGGAACATACAGGAAGAACGTAATTTTAAATGGTTGCTAAACAATTGACTTGTGCTCAGAAAAAAAATAAACTGAGGCACTTAAAACTGGAATTAAAAGAAATTACAAAATGCATTGGACGGATGTTAAAAAAATAAATCGCACAAGAGGAGTATATTTACGTAATTATTAAAGCAATGCAAGCTTTTCTAATTTAACAAATTACCCATAAAATTCTCGTTTATGTACTGAAGGTTAAAGGGTGGGATAGAGGCCACCCACCCACCCTACAAATACACTGCACTTTAATCACTGTCACTTATTTGGTATCCTGAACATAACAGTAGAAATAATGATGATGTAAAAAAAAATGAAAGCTGTTTTGTAGCTTGTATTTAAAAATATATGTAGGGTGGGTGGGTGGCCACTATCTCACCCTTCAAATACTATAATATAAACGACGGATCTTAAAATAACAAATCTCAGAAGAGGAGTATATTTACGTAATTATTAAAGCGATGCGAGATTTCTAATTTAACAAATTATCCATAAAATTCTCGTTTATGTACTGAAGCTTAAAGGGTGGGATAGAGGCCACCCACCCACCCTACATATACACTGCATTTTAATGACTGTCACTTGTTTGGTGTCCTGAACATAACAGTAGAATTAATGATGATGTAAATTTTTTTAAAGCTGTGTTATAGCTTGAATTAAAAAATATATGTAGGGTGGGTGGGTGGCCACTATCTCACTCTCCAAATCCTACAATATAAACGCCGGATATTAAAAAAACAAATCGCACAAGAGGAGTATATTTAGGTAATTAATACAGCAATGCGAGCTTTTCTAGTTTAAACATTAATCAATAAAACTCACGTTTATGTATTGAAGGTTGAAGGGTGAGTTAGAGGCCACCCACCCACCCTACATATGCACTCGATTTTAATCACTGTCACTTGTTTGATTTCCTGAACATAACGGTAGAATTAATGATGATGTAAAGGAAATTTAAAGCTGTGTTATAACTTGAATCAAAAAATATATGTAGGGTGGGTGGGTGGCCACTCTCTCACGCTCTAAATACTATAATATAAACGCCGGATATTAAAAAAACAAATCGCACAAGAGAAGTATATTTACGTAATTAATACAGCAATGCGAGCTTTCCTAGTTTAAAAATTAATCCATAAAACTCTCGTTTATGTATTAACGGTTGAAGGGTGGGATAGAGGCCACCCACCCACCCTACATATACACTGCACTTTAATCACTGTCACTTGTTTGGTTTCCTGAACATAACGGTAGAATTAATGATGATGTAAAGGAATTTTAAAGGTGTGTTATAGCTTCAATTTAAAAATATATAATAAATTTAAAAATACGAAAACATTTCGTGAATCTACAACAATGAGTCTTACTAAGACTACAAAACAAATTAATTTGAAACAACTACTTCTCTAGCTAATACTTCGACAGATATTGAATAATACAAATTAATTTGCGTGTTACAAATAGTACAACTATCAAAGCAACACTAATTTGAATGAAATTATTTCTGTTGAACAAACTAATAAATGATAAAATGTACTTTAGATTGTTTAAATGTAACTATTACATGAAAAATTATGAAAAATGAATGAATAAAATTCTAATGATCTTGAGGGATGTTTTATTTAAATAAAAATCTGAACACTGAATAAAACACTTAACTATGGTTAAAAACATAGTAAGTGTTTTATTCAGTGTTCATTATGAATTACCACGTAGTAACGGTCGCAACCACCATTATGAGTAATAAAATCCTGTAGAAAAATAACTAATATTATATTATTTTTTAATTATGTTTTTACATTTATGTGATTGATGATGATGTTTCTTAGTCTTATTGCATTTCCATTCATTATTTTCACGCAAATATTATTACTCTCGCTGAAATAGAAGGACCGCATTTTCACTTAATCTTGCTGTCAGAAGGAAAAGGAATAAATTCAATTACGCTTAAAAATAAACGGGGCCACTTTTTCCTGCCGGACGTGGAACAATGCGAAAGGAACGGAATAATGGGAATGGCAAAAAGGAAGAAAGTTCAAACATTTTTATACTGCTCGAACTGGATAGCTGCCCTTTTCAACAAATGAACACGACGAAAACATAGTTGTAACATATTTTCCACCTTAAAGGATAAAAAATATTGTATATTTATATTGTGGGTCTATATTTTTTAAGCTTGAATATTATAATTTAAAATGTTCTGTATATTTTATTAGTAATAAACTTGTTAAAACCATCGCACATTTTTAATATGTGAGGAAATTCGCAATATAATTTCATTAATAGATGTTGCATAATAGTGGTCTACTGGCACTCAAAAACTTATCAAAGCGCTATTGATTTTCGGCCTTTAATGGAATCCCTTGTTTAGAGACCTGAAAATAAAATCAAGCTCAAATATCGGTAACAAACATTCTTTTCCATCCATACATAATCTGGCAAGTCCAAATATAATTCGTTCCCATTGTGAAAGAAAGAATTAATTTAAGTTAGTCTTATTAAACTGTTGTCTAATTCATAATGAGATGAATATATCTGCAAATTTATCTTACTTTTATATTAAGGAAATTATTACCTAAAACTCAATTAAAACCCTGAAATTCGCGTATCTAGCTACATGATATCCACATCATCATTTTGTTTTTGTTATATATTCACATAATTATAGGGTTTGTAAATAAATTATATTTGAGTTAAACGAAATATAATGCTTTGGAAATTTCTTTTTGAGCTGATGGAATTCGTCCGATGGGAACTGCAACTCATTCATACAGCGAAAAAGAAAAACGGTCCATTATTCGTTTTCCCATAACGTACGACCGACAACAATACCGATAAATTTTTTTCAGTTTCCCGCCGGGATATATATTATTACGCCGTGGTCTACGTAGATCACATAAAATGACGTAATAAATATAGATCTGCGCATAAATCTATTATACGAGTAGGAATATTTGATGGTTTTGAACTATTTAGTTTCATTATACATATTGAAGACGTATACGCTATGTACGCCTTCACAATCGAATAAATTTAATTTTACAGCGAAAATAAATCGTGTAAAATCCTTTAAATAAAACAAAGATGTAAGGAGTTTTATGGAAAAGAAGAATAGAAAACTTTTTAAATATGTAACCTATTTAATACTTTTCCTTTTCTTAAGGTTAAATTTATACAATTAACGCTTTACTGACGCGCAGGTAATAAAATGTTTTAGCAAACTCTGGTGCGACGAGATAAAAAGAGCCAAGCTCTTAAATATATATAAAGAGAATACATTAATTATTAGCAAGAAAATGAAAGAACTTATAAATCACTGGAATTTATTATAGTAATTATTTTCATTCATTGATTAATAGCTTAAAATTTGAATTAACAACGATTAAATATTTGAGCACATTCGAAAAGTAGTAACCGTTTGAGTATGTAAAAAAAAACAGTATATAATTACTATTACTTAATCTATCTTCACGTAACTCTCAAAACCACGTTTCTAAACTAGTATATATTAATATTTTATTTGTTTTCTTTAATTAGCTTATCTATAATTATGTAAAAACTGTCTGCTTACCAAATTTTCCAAAAAAAAATCCAATTCGACATTACAGTTTGTAATGTGTTTGGGAAAATCTTTAAAAAAATTCCAGGATTAGAGTCATGCTGGTGCTAGAATTTGTTGCACTCGTGCAGTTGTATTGCGGGATGAGTAATGCGGCTTTTAGTGTTCGAGTGATAAATTACCAAAAGAAAGTAATTGTTGTAGAGGAGCGAAGCTTGCGAACTTTATAGACAGCTCCTATAAATTTAAAGACGACAAGGATATACGGAATTGGTTGCCGGCGGCAATTTGAAAACTTATTAGCTCGAGATTGATTATTCCTATATGGTGTATTAATTAGGTTTATTCAAGGCAAATCCACTTCCGTAAACTATTATGGTTATAAATTAATTTCTATAGAAATTAGGCGCACTTATCGATCACAACGTTTTAACAAGTTGTACTCAATCATTTTTTTTTTTTTCAAAACAAATAAACCAACGTAGTGAAAACCTCCACAATTATTTTTTTAACAAATTTTTTATTGATCATCACAAATGTAAATTTCTGCTTAAATATTTGAGCACGTAAAGGGTAGAGTAATAATTACTAGTAGTTAAAAATATCCTTTTCTTCACCGTTTTTTATTATACACTATATGTACACTTTGTGTTTAAAATGTACATATAGTGTTTAATAATAAATGGTGAAGAGAAGGGTATTTTTAACTACTAGTAATTAGATATGTATATAATTGACAAACAATTTTTTAAATACTTAATTGTAAATAATACAAGCTGAATTATTCAAAACTGCAGTCACGTGTATAAATATTTTTGTGTGATACAAAGTTGTAATTAAATTGTTTATTTTTTTAAATAGGAATATCAATTTGATATGCTTAAAGAAAGCTACTATATAAATTTCAATATTATTTTAAATAATATTTTTTATTGACAGTGCTGCTGGCGAATAATACTAAATTAAACAAAAAGTGAAATTACTGTTTGTTGTATTTTTGCATTATTTATCATCCGTCTGAAATAAACAAATATTTCATTAAATGAATAAATATCAATTCGGTAAAATAAATATCACGAGTTAAGTTTATTTACAAATGTTATGCAGGGAGCGCCGAAATATAATTTCCGAAGGGATGAAACGAACTTGATTGATTTCGCTAATTCAGTACTGAGCTGTTTAATCTTTGAAACCTTCAGGGACTCAAATTTATAGACCACCACTGTTTACGCAGGTTATTCTTATTTATCATAGTATTATAAATATTTACAGGATTGACTGACGCAATACTACACAGAATTTATATTAAAAAAACTCTACACCGTAGTTTCCTGTTTGGGCAATTTACTCACATTAAATATCCACATATCTCCCTTATAACATAATATACAAAAGAACGACAATATGAAATTGAAACAGACACGGTCTTCTTATATTTTTTTTCTTATATTAAAATTTTGGATAGGGATCGTAATACTCTGTCTCCACTTACAAGAAGAGAATCGAATTTTCGTCGTATGGAATAAAGGGGAGAAATGTCGTGGCCGCAGCTGATTTTTATGTGAAAGTGGAATCATTCAGCATACAAACATTAAATTATTCACAAATTGCAGGTTTTCACCATGAGAGGTAAATAATGAATACTCAGAATGTTGGAAATTTCAAATGATCCTTTCAATAAATTAGAAAAAACTGCATAATTATAACAACTTAATTTTACAGAATTGTAATTACGATTACGAAATATTGCTGCTAAGAAAATTGCTCATTAAGAACTTCTAATACAATCAAATGTTAGACAATTATTTCTTTTCGGATGCTTATATCCACTAGACTTTAAACTACGGAGTTCAAAGCTTCCGTCTAATCACAAGCTGAATATAGTATTAAGAAGCATTTAAAATAGCTATATTTTTAGATTTTAGAAGACGTCGAACCTATATCATTGCTTTAAAGAGCTAGATACCATATTCTTTGGAAGTAAAGTTGATAAACTAATTATTCCTCCACTTTTATTATTTAATTCGAATAAATAGGAAAATATCAATCTGGGTACTAATATACCAAGACAAGTGCTTTACAAACGCACCACTGGTCTCAAGTTTTAAGCCGAGAGAAATACTACAACCAAATATATTGAGTATATGTAAAAATTATAATCGGTGCCTTCAAAATATAGAAAAATCATAGCTCACATCAACTGTAAAACATGGCTACGGAAATTATTTCAAACATCACCATTAATATATCTTCTTGAACAGTCAGCCATGTAGAAACAGTTTACAGTCTCATATTTCTAGCAAAACTAATGTCTGAAATTATGGTTTCCTGTATAAATTTATACAGAGAAGGAAAGAAACTAAGAGTTTTCCAGTGAGGAAATTTTTAATTTAATATAATAATAATAGTAAACTATTGATGATTTTCAAGTTTTTATTTTACTCACTACAATTGTTTCGCTACACTGTAGCTTCAGGTGAAGAAATATAATACATTCTCTTGATCTAGGACTTCTACAAGAGGCAACGATGTCAAGGCCGCGATGGTCCTCTCATATTAGGCTTGGCGCCATCGTCTGTGGTTAATTTGGTTTAGTTTAGTTCTACAAAAAAATACAGGAAATTATATATATTGACAATAACTTTGAAATTTAGATCACAAGACTTAAAGGCTAAATTCACATGGGAAACTATTATTTCCTATAGCCAATAATGATCAGCAGGTAATTATTACCATTGAGGCAATACTTTTGCCATTGCTAGTGGCTATTTTTGTCCAATTTGCGTGGAGTTATTTATGTCTTAACCGCCTGGTTCTAGATGGATTGGGAACCACGGCAAAAGAAATACCTCAATTCAAGATGCATGGCTCGGGAGTTAGTCGCGACTTTGCAAATTGATGGAGCACACCACTTTCAATGTCCTTGCCACGGTATTCCGGCTCTACCGTTGTTGACTTTCCTTCCGAGCATATGTTATATGTTATAAAGAGTGTTGCTTTGATAGCCTTGCTATTTTGCAACACGCAAATTACTTTTGTATTATTCAATGTCTGTCTAATTATTAGTAAAAACCTTAGAACTGTATGGAAGAAAAATATCAAAATGTTATAGAAAAAAGTTCAAGAATCCTTAAAAATGAAATTCCCAAAAAATGTTGATAAGATAATTCGGAAATGGTAACCATTTTTCGTAAAATAGAAAAATAGTTTCCGAAAAATCCAGAAGATAAAGTTGTTTGGTGAGTATTACTGAAAGAAATATTTTACAATTTAGAAAAGAGGTCTTTGGGAATATTCAAAAAATGAAAATTCTATTAAATTTCTAGAATTAAAGTATTACTAATAAACATTTTTAGAAATTTATTGTATTTTAGAAATTGTTACAAAATTCCCATAAGATGCTTCAGAAAATGGTGATAAATTATCTTGCTAGGAAAGAAAAATTGCTTCTAGAAATCCTCAAAACAATCATGGAAGGTTGTTGAGCCTCTAAAAAAATTCTAACAATATTTTGGGAATTCAAAAGGACAACGAAAAATTTTTTACAATTTCCTTTAAAATTATGTAGAATTCAATAGAAAAATTAGATTTTTTAAAAAAAAAAAAAGAAAAATGTACGAAATCTAGAAATTTGAAAGAAATACTCGTATTTTACAAATAAAAACAATCCACTGAAATCAAAACCATCAACATAATTATACCTGGAAAAAAACATGCCATGAGCTTCAGTTGTAAGGAATAAGATGTAAAAACTGCAAATTAGAAGATAATAAAAGCAACACTGACGAGAATGATGTGTCAATTTTTTTGGAATTCTAGATAAATGTGAGAACACAAAATAAGAAATAGTTCTTACAAAATCGGTAGATAGATGCAGGAAAAAATTCCAAAAATTAGAGAAAAAAAAATAAAAATGTTAAAAAATGATTAAATGAAGATCCCGAAAAATTTTGATAAGGTAATTTTAAAAATAGAGATGATTTCTGTTATAACTTGAAAGAATTCTATAAATCTCAAAGAAAAGTTAACGATATATTCTAGGAATTAGAAACATTTAGAAGAGACATTCTGGAAAATTTAGAAAATTACACAAATGTACAGCGAAAAAGTATAAAAGGATTAGGAAATTATTTATTTCTTATATTACAGAAATATTGATAAAACAAATTAAAACAATTTAACAAGAAGCAAAATTAGTGTAGGATTGTTGAATCTAAAAAAAATCTAAAAATATAAGTAAAATTTAGAAAAGAAATATTTCAAAATATCAAATAACATAAAAGCAAAAATTAATTAAAATATTAATAAGATAAAAAAATTCAGAGAGTAGAGAATTCTTATAAAACTAAAGAAATATTAATATGCAAAATTCTAAAATTATCAAAAAAATGCATTCTTGAAAAATGGAGACGGCATAAAGCAAGAAATATATACAATGTTTGAGAAATTAAAAGAATATTTTTCTTTTAATTTCTCACTTAAAAACAGTTCTAGAAATCTAAAAAAAAATTGTAAAAAACTTGTGATGAATTCTCATGAAATTAAAGAGAAGTTGTTCAAAACTTTAGATGATATAAAGCAAAAAAATTAAAAAAGTTCTTTACAAATTACTTTAAAAATCCTGAAACTTGAAAAATTGAAGAAATGGTGATAAATAAAAAATAGTAGATCAAAAAAACAGAAAAATAGATTTCTGGAAAATTCCAGAAATCCTAACTAAATTTGGAGTAAATTTTAAAGTATTTAAGAAACTCTGCAATTTGAGAAATACATTCCTGAGATTTGGATAATATAAAGCAAAATGTGTTAACATACTTGAAAGTTGATATAAAAATTGGTGCAAATATATCATAAGAAATGGCAGAAATTTCTCTGAAAATTGAAGTATCACAATTTATAAAAGACATTGCAAAAAATTATATTCAAAACAAGAATTGTTATTATTTTTTTCGAAAACTGAAAATTGACCACGCAAATTATTTGAATGTGTAAATTAATAAAAATTATATATATGATACGTGGAAGCTTAAATGAGATTAGTCATTTATATTTTAACTTGAATTGAAGCTATAGAATGCCATTTATATTTAAACTAAAATTTTTATTTCGTTAAATTTTTTTTAACGACTTCAACGCCAAGACATATCTATGAGGTGAACAATGGGTCGACCATAGAGGGAAATTGCTATTTCAGAGTCCCTCCTGGACTTGAAGGTGGCTAATATTATCACTATTATTATTTCATTCCTTACTTTCACATAGTAAACAGTTTGTTCAAACCAGTTAGTAAGTTAACTTTTCTTCCCTAATCATATCTCTGGTGGAAATTTAGAATTAAAAATGTAAAGGTTAATTTGCAAAATTTTTAATTGGATATAACTCAACTTATATATTTACGAAATTGTGAACTTCTCCGTGACAAGTGACGTGTAAATTTAACTTAGTTTCGTACTATTATAATTCCCTTTATGGCCATTGTCTGCCTGTGGATCATTTAATTAAAACTGGTATAAACTCGATGTTGCCTCAACAACGAGAGCAGAGTGTTAACTCGGCAAATTGAATTGCCGAATCCTGTTATAAACTATTCGGATAATTTAAATTTAAAATGCGCATTGAAATGTATAACTTACGAACTGTTAACAGCAGTGGATATAAAATAGGTATCGAATTTATATGCCATGGAAAATATTTTCTCAAGCTGTGAAAATATTATGCCTACATAAAGCAATTATTTTTCGGATATTGCAAAATCTGATTCTTACGTAAATGATGAAAACAACTCGTAGGGAAAATTGTCGAACGTGTCCTGAATGTAATGTAAATAACACTTCAAATATTATTATACATTTGTCTTCTGCTATTAAGAGAATTGTTTTTTTTAATTGGCCCTCTTTCTACAAAAATCTTAATAGGTAACGATTCAATTAGAAGTAATTAACTAATTTCCTGGAATGTATACACACATATAATTTAATTCTTCTATTTAATTTCAGACTGCAGATTTAGCTAGGTAATGTTTAGTTTACCTTGCCAGTGCTGCGAATTAGTTAAAACTTTAACTAACCCCAAACCGAATACGGAGAATCCTTGAGATTCGAGATCAAGCAGGATTTAAAAAACTTTAACAATAATTAAGGACTTAAGCTAGAGTATAAAACGTGATTTAAATTTTAATATGAGTAATGTACTTGTCGAGACAACGTTTATTCCTTTATAAATTAAAGCTTTCCTTTAAAAAAATAATCTACGAATATTACAATTAAATTGTTTCCTTATGTATATTCTATAATACTTAAATTCAAATCAAATTCAATTTTCGTTCCTCCAGTAAAACTCTCAACTGTAGCATTCTGTTTACAGGCAATAGAAGTCGATTGTTTTATTGAGATGTCAAAAACAGCTCTTTTGAGGATGAGTTTTGAAATTTGGAGGTTAATACCTCAGCCAATTAATTTTTAAGAATATTTCAAACAGCGAAATTCAATTTTCGTTCCTCCAGGATAACTCTCGACTGTAGCATTTTGTTTACAGGCAATAGAAGTCGATTGTTTTATTGAGATGTCAAAAACAGCTCTTTTGAGGATGAGTTTTGAAATTTTGAGGTTAATACCTCAGCAAATTAATTTTCAAACAGCGAAATTCAATTTTCGTTCTTCCAGGATAACTCTCGACTGTAGCTTTCTGTTTACAGGCAATAGAAGTCGATTGTTTTATTGAGATATCAAAAACTGTTGTTTTGGGGTTGTGTTTTGAAATTTTGAAGTTAATATCTCGGCCAATTAATTTTTAAGAATATTTCAAACAGCGAAATTCAATTTTCGTTCCTCCAGGATAACTCTCGACTGTAGCATTTTGTTTACAGGCAATAGAAGTCGATTGTTTTATTGAGATATCAAAAACAGCTCTTTTGAGGATGTGTTTTGATATTTTGAGGTTAATACCTCAGCCAATTAATTTTTAACAATATATCAAACAGCGAAATTCAATTTTCGTTCCTTCAGTAAAACTCTCGACTGTAGAATTCTGTTTATAGGCAATAGAAATCGATTGTTTTATTGAAATATTACAAAAAGTTCTTATTAAGGTGTGTTTTGAAATTGAATTGAAAATTCATTGCAATAAATTACTATGAAATAACAAAAGAAATTACTATTACTGATCATAGTCACATAAGTACATCAACAAAATTGGAAGATGTAGATGAGAAAAACCAAGAAACACAATTATAACGAACTGAAAATAATCCTTGGATAAATACGGTAAATACTTTGTCCCAATAGACAATTAGAAGCATTTTTAATAAGTCTAAATTTTATCAACAAGAAAATACAGCTCACCATTGAAAAACAAGAAGATGGCATATTTAACAAAAACCTGAAATATTCTTCAAAAGTGTGATAAAGGTTTCTAAGATGTGTGAAGAATGTTTCTAAGATGTTCTAGAAATCTACAAAAAAAACTGAAGAAACTTGTAGAGGCTCCTAAGAAAATTCTTTAAATAAATGGAATGAAAATTACTGGATAGTTCTAGAAATCTATAAAAAACAAACTGAAGAAAATTCTAGAACACTCTAGGAAAATTCTTGATAAACTGAAGAAACTTTCTAAAAAATTCTAGAAATCTACAAAAAAGAACCCTTTAGAAAAGTTTGTCAAAAATGTGATGAAAGTTGCTGAGAAGTTCTTGAAATCTACAAAAAAATATTGGGGAAAATTTTAGAGGCCCACAAGAAAATTCTTCAAAAATTGAATGAAAACAAGGTTCTACAAACCAACAAAAATAACTAAAGAAAATTCTAGAAGTCTCTACATAAAAACAGGAAAATTCTTGAACTGATAAAATTTAATAAAAGTTAATGTAGGTTTTTGATTAAATTAAATTCACTTGGCTTGTTTCACAACTTAATAATTTATTCGACTAGTTTCGGCTCAAGGCCATTATCAAGAATGATGAAAAGTTGAAAATATCTGAAACATTGAATTAAACTTTCTAAAAATTATAGAAATCTACAAAATTCAAGAACGCTTTAGATAACTTCTTCAAAAATGCAATGAAAGTTGCTGAGAAGTTCTACAATTTTACAAAAATTGATTCAAATTCTAGAAGCACATAAGAAAATTCTTGAACATGAAATTAAAAAAAAGTTATACAAACTTACAAAAAGCTTGAAGAAAAGTCTAAAAGTCTCTAAGAAAATTCCTGAAAAACTGAATGAAACTTTCTAAAAAATTCTAGAAATCTACAAAAAAATTAGGAAAATTCTTGAACTCGTGTAATGTAATAAAAGTTACCAAAACGATCTAAAAATTTACAAAAAAATTAAGGAAAATTCTAGAGGCAAAGAAAAAGATGAATTTCCTTAAAATATGGAATGAAAGTTACTGCAAACTTCTAGAAATCTATAAAAAAAAACTGATGAAAATTCTAGAACTCTCTAGGAAATTTCCTGAAAAACTGATTGACACTTTCTAAAAAAAAAATTTAGATATCTACAAAATTTAAGAATCCTTCAGAAAAATTCTTCAAAAATGTGACGAGAGTTGCTGAGAACTTTTTGAAGTATTATTGAAAAAAAAATTCTAGAGGCCGATAAGAAAATTCTTGGAAAAAGAAACGTTTTACAAACCTACAAAAAAAACTCAAGAAAATATCTCGAATCTTTAAGAAAAATCCTGAAAAATTCTAGAAATCTACAAAAAAATATTGGGGAAAATTTTAGAGGCCCACAAGAAAATTCTTGAAAAATTGAATGAAAAAAAGGTTCTACAAACCAACAAAAATAACTAAAGAAAATTCTAGAAGTCCCTACATAAAAACAGGAAAATTCTTGAACTGATAAAATTTAATAAAAGTTAATGTAGCTTTTTAATTAAATTAAATTCACTTGGCTTGTTTCACAACTTAATAATTCATTCGACTAGTTTCGGCTTAAGGCCATTATCAAGAATGATGAAACGTTGAAAATTCTGGAACTCTCTAAGAAAATATCTGAAACATTGAAGTAAACTTTTTAAAAATTCTAGAAATCTACAAAATTCAAGAACGCTTCAGATAACTTCTTCAAAAATGCAATGAAAGTTGCTGAGCAGTTCTACAATTTTACAAAAATTGATTCAAATTCTAGAAGCTCATAAGAAAATTCTTGAAACATGGAATTAAAAAAAGTTATACAAACTTACAAAAAGCTTGAAGAAAAGTCTAAAAGTCCTGAAAAACTGAATGAAACTTTCTAAAAAATTCTAGAAATCTACAAAAAAAAAATAGGAAAATTCTTGAACTCGTAAAATGTAATAAAAGTTACCAAAACGATCTAAAAATTTACAAAAAAAATAAGGAAAATTCTAGAGGCAAATAAAAAGAAGAATTTCCTTAAAATATGGAATGAATGTTACTGCAAACTTCTAGAAATCTATTAAAAAAAAACTGATGAAAATTCTAGAACTCTCTAGGAAAATTCCTGAAAAACTGATTGACACTTCCAAAAAGAAATTTAGATATCTACAAAATTTAAGAATCCTTCAGAAAAATTCTTCAAAAATGTGACGAGAGTTGCTGAGAACTTTTTGAAGTATTATTGAAAAAAAAATCTAGAGGCCAATAAGAAAATCCTTGGAAAAAGAAACGTTTTACAAACCTACAAAAAAAAAAAACTCAAGAAAATATCTCGAGTCTAAGAAAATTCCTGAAAAATTCTAGAAATCTACAAAAAAATATTGGGGAAAATTTTAGAGGCCCACAAGAAAATTCTTGAAAAATTGAATGAACAAAAGGTTCTACAAACCAACAAAAATAACTAAAGAAAATTCTAGAAGTCTCTACATAAAAACAGGAAAATTCTTGAACTGATAAAATTTAATAAAAGTTAATGCAGGTTTTTGATTAAATTAAATTCACTTGGCTTGTTTCACAACTTAATAATTTATTCGACTAGTTTCGGCTTAAGGCCATTATCAAGAATGATGAAAAGTTGAAAATTCTGGAACTCTAAGAAAATATCTGAAACATTGAATTAAACTTTCTAAAAATTCTAGAAATGTACAAAATTCAAGAACGCTTTAGATAACTTCTTCAAAAATGCAATGAAAGTTGCTGAGAAGTTCTACAATTTTACAAAAATTGATTCAAATTTTAGAAGCTCATAAGAAAATTCTTGAAACATGGAATTAAAGAAAGTTTAACAAACCTACAAAAAAAAACTTGAAGAAAATTCTAAAAGTCTCTAAGAAAATTCCTGAAAAACTGAATGAAACTTTCTAAAAAATTCTAGAAATCTACAAAAAAAAATTAGGAAAATTCTTGAACTCGTGAAATGTAATAAAAGTTACCAAAACGATCTAAAATATTACAAAAAAATTAAGGAAAATTCTAGAGGCAAAGAAAAAGAAGAATTTCCTTAAAATATGGAATGAAAGTTACTGCAAACTTCTAGAAATCTATAAAAAAAAAACTGATGAAAATTCTAGAACTCTAGGAAATTTCCTAAAAAAACTGATTGACACTTTCTAAAAAAATTTAGATATCTACAAAATTTAAGAATCCTTCAGAAAAATTCTTCAAAAATGTGACGAGAGTTGCTGAGAACTTTTTGAAGTATTATTGAAAAAAAAATTCTAGAGGCCGATAAGAAAATTCTTGGAAAAAGAAACGTTTTACAAACCTACAAAAAAAAAACTCAAGAAAATATCTCGAGTCTCTAAGAAAATTCCTGAAAAATTCTAGAAATCTACAAAAAAATATTAGGGAAAATTTTAGAGGCCCACAAGAAAATTCTTGAAAAATTGAATGAGTAAAAAGGTTCTTCAAACCAACAAAAATAACTGAAGAAAATTCTAGAAGTCTCTACATAAAAACAGGAAAATTATTGAACTGACAAAATTTAATAAAAGTTAATGTAAGTTTTTGAATAAATTAAATTCACTTGGCTTGTTTTACAACTTAATAATTTATTCGACTAGTTTCGGCTTAAGGCCATTATCAAGAATGATGAAAAGTTGAAAATTCTGGAACTCTCTAAGAAAATATCTGAAACATTGAATTAAACTTTCTAAAAATTATAGAAATCTACAAAATTCGAGAACGCTTTAGAAAACTTCTTCAAAAATGCAATGAAAGTTGCTGAGAAGTTCTACAATTTTACAAAAATTGATTCAAATTCTAGAAGCTCATAAGAAAATTCTTGAAACATGGAATTAAAAAAAGTTTAACAAACCTACAAAAAAAACTTGAAGAAAATTCTAAAAGTCTGTAAGAAAATTCTTGAAAAGCTGTATGAAACTTTCTAAAAAATTCTAGAAATCTACAAAAAAATTAGGAAAATTCTTGAACTCTTGAAATGTAATAAAAGTTACCAAAACGATCTAAAAATAAAAATAAAAAATTAGGGAAAATTCTAGAGGCAAAGAAAAAGAAGAATTTCCTTAAAATATGGAATGAAAGTTACTGCAAACTTCTAGAAATCTATAAAAAAACTGATGAAAATTCTCTAGGAAATTTCCTAAAAAAACTGATTGACACTTCTAGATCTAGATATCTACAAAAAAAGAAAAATTCTTCAAAAATGTGACGAGAGTTGTTGAAAACTTTTTGAAGTATTATTGAAAAAAAATTCTAGAGGCCGATAAGAAAATTCTTGAAAAAGAAACGTTTTATAAACCTACAAAACAAAAGTCTCTGAGAAAATTCCTGAAAAATTCTAGAAGCAACTTTTTTTGGATTTAAAACAAAAATTCGGCCCATAGAGGGTTTTTTGTATGTTCATAGTGATATAATACGATTGTGTTACAATTTTAGTGTTTGTTAAAATGTATTACACTTGAAAATAAAATAAAATTACTTTGGCATATATTTCAATAGACAATTATTAATTCTTACAATTTAACTTTTAGAATTGATCGATATTACCGTTAATTTCGCAACAATTTACTAGCAGCCAGTCATGATGTCGCAATTTTACAATTTTATGCTACAGCTTCCATTTCAACGAGGCATTCCAGCCGATATAAATCCGGATCCAATAAATGTAAATTGAAATCTGCTGTAATTGGACGAAGCACAATTTATGCAATGAAATCGTTTCATATAGATATATATGCTGACACTAAACCATTCTATTTATACAAACTGTCATTTTGTGGAACCTACGTAAAATAAATTGAAAATTACAATATTTTAATAATTATATATAAATATAATACAAAACCAAGTAAAACGCAAGAATATAAAATCGTCACATCCCACAATAATAAATAAACTGTTATAATATTACTATGAATTAAATACTCATTTAACTCGTGATGAAATATGTTTATATTAATGGTTTAATTAATTAATTTTCTGTAAGTATATTATTTATACATCGTAAGGCAATATATTATAAGGTAATAATTTAAAAATACGAAAATATTTCGGGAATCTAAAACAATGAGTCTGACTAAGCCTGCAAAACAAATTACTTGTTGAAACAACTACTTCTCTTATAGAAAATTGTCGTTGAGTTACGTGAAGATATGATTAAAACTTGATTAAAACACTAACAATTTCTTCACAATTGTGAAGAAAGTGTTAGTGTCAAGTTCTAACTACTTCTCTGGCCTCGACAGATATTGAATGATACAAAAGTAATTTGGGTCTTACAAATAGCACAACAATCAAAGCAACACTAATTTGAATGAAATTATTTCTGTTGAATAAACTAATATTTTAAGGATTTTAATATATTTTATCATACTATAAGTATTTTTTCCGATAATTTTAATTGATTTCGTTATATTTATGTATTTTATATCCTACAATATCTGATTACAATGTTGCTAATTAATACCTTTGCGATTATTCATGTAATGAACATTAACGTTAAGATAAAACATTTTTTTTCTTTCGAGAAATGCAAGGTGACAAGTTGTCTGGGTGTTTTATCAGCGTGAAGAGGTATTTGTTGTATTATCGATTTGTGACCATAATGCAGGCCGCCACACCTTCACGTGAGCGCAATGTAAAGGTGTAGCGTTTTTTTTTAAAGATTTTATTTATGGCCACTATTACGCCGTCTCGTCCGTTAAATCCCGTTTTATTTTTTCGCCAAATTGCCAAACTTTTATTCCCTTATATATAGAGAGACAGAGAGAAACATTCCGATCCGCCTGCAATAAAAAAAAGTTTCATACAACATATTTCATTCCAACAAATACGTTAAGATAATGACAATATCTGACAATTGTCGTTATCTTAATATTGAAAATGGATTTTCAACGCCTAAATGCCTCAACAATCAATCTTAGACGTTATCTATACACTTAAGTGAATCCTCAATCTAATATTTTACAATTTTGATTATCTCTAATTATAATTTCAACACCACATTTGATTTTAATTAAAGCTTTTTTAGATATCGTAATGAGTGTATTTATTCATTAAATAATTCGCTTAAATCTAATTGATTCATGGTGTATCAAAACTTGAGAAGTAAGTTACTTAAAATAATTTTACAAAAACAGATCCACATTAGAAATATAATTAAACTGGATTTATGAATATAAATAACGCTGTATTACGTACGAATAATGCTTGGTTGGTGCAGGAATTACCTGCAGCCACTGCAGCTACGGCTTGCCGGATTTGGACCCTTAATTTACTTGATTTACGGTCCTCCCTAGAGTAAACGGACCTCCGCTGACAACACAATTTGTACATACATTTGTTATGCGCGGATTTGCCAATTTACAGGTTTGTTAGATATTACTATACTCGTTGTATTGTTATATTATATATGAAACAGTATGTTACTTTATCATCCAAACGGTTTTAATCTACACCGAATAAAAGACTTACTATGTTTGAACCACTATAATTTATTATAATATATAAATATATTGCAATTTAAGTTTCGACTTCTGACGGTAATTATCAAGTTTTATTCAGTGTTCATTATGAATTACCACATAATAACGGTCGCAACCATCATTATGACTGTTTCAATCTATTTGGCTATTATTATTATACCTTATAACTTATATGAGATTTACCCTAAAATAAGAATGTAGGATTAATAATTAGAATCAAATTTACTACTTTCTTATTAAGCAGAGGGCATACATCCCTGTAAATTAGTATTGGCTAACCTATTTCGACGTAAATCATGGAGATTAAGGTCCCTAAGTGCTTCCTAATGATGTGAAATTCTAATTACTGCATCAAATTGAATTATTTTATTCAAGATCCCCGCTAGCAGATTAAATTGGATTCTGAAGTTCTGAAACTGAACGCCAAACTCTTGGTTGAATAATAAGGTAATATATTATTAAAAATGCTGATGTGGTCATCAAAGTACTTTTCTTATATTTTTCTCGAAAACTATAAGGTTAACCATTTGCATAATTTTAGATCTTTGCAATATCTGGTTAAATAAATTTCATATAACTCCTATAGTTTATTAGCAATAGGCAAAAATCTCAAAATTATTAATTTTTAATTTTTTTTTTCTCGCAAGTAAAAAAAAACATGATTATAAACAATATAATAATCGCATATGGACCAAACTAAGACATGAAAACACACAAAAAATATGCATTTGGAATGAGTCGAGCAAAATAACAGATGAATGCAAAGATGATGTCAAAAGAGATGTCTTAATAATAATAATAGACTTTATTATACAACAGACAAAATTTGTCCAATTACAGTACAATTATACAAAATAATATTAAAGATCCTATATCTCTAACGAGACAATATCGTATATTATCTATACCCGCTGATGCTTTTGTGGAAGCTTTGTAAATTATTTCTATAATTCCTTTTTCAGTTACAGGTGTAAGAAAAAAACTATTTATTGCTCTTGGAAATATACAACTACAATTATCTGAAACTTAACTTAAAGGGGGCACTGTAGTAGAATAGCTGTTTAAAATATTACTAACTTCTCTTGCATCGTTGACGTCCATTTTGGTTTAAATGAATTTAGTTTTGTTTATGATTTTTATTAGTATTTTCCTTTATAATTTGCCAAGCTGCTTTAGCAGTGTGGTCTGACTGAAGGATTTTTTCATTAGCAAGTAATTTTATGTATTTTTTTATGTTCATTATTAGAGAGCGGATTTCTAGCATTATGCTTATTCATAATATTAATAGCATCGAAAAAATTTCTTAATATCTATACGAATCTTGAAGAATGTGATTACTTAGCGCTAAGTTTTTTTGGGCTTTTTTGCTTATTTTGACTTTTTGTGCTTATTTTGACTTTTTATGCTTATTTTCATGCTTTTTTTTAGATTTTGATGCTTATTTGGAGCATTTTCTTAAACATTTAAAAAACATTTAATAATAATTTCACGCTGATATTAAATTAATGTGCTAATATAGAGAATTTTCGTAAAAATCTGTATCCCATCATTTATAGATTATATTTGTATTACATATTTTCTTCGTGTCTTTTGACAACATAATTGTTAAAAATCTTCATAATATGATACAATAATTATAATGAATTTTATTATTAATAAATATTAGTATAAATTACCAATTTACAATGGATTCGTTTATAAATAAGTAGATATAATAGACCGTCTCATTATTCAGATAATACAGACGAACGCTTCATAGGAATCACACCTATGATATTCCGGATGTAAACGTCGTTAAAAAATTAATAGGGGCCCCAGGAAGTATTAAATGTAAACAAATTTAAGTGATAGCTAATAATCAGGTGTTCTGCAACCGTATCAATTTCCTTCTCTCGGCAAAAGTACCGATGGGACGACTGGCGCATATTTACCGTTTTCGTTAATTTTCATATTCAAAGTCGCATTCATAAACTATTGAATTGACATTCCAAAAACTTTGCTTATTTATCAAAAATTACTATATGCGTGAATCGTATTAACCTGGGGAATCACAGATAAATTATATTATATAATTCACATGTATATTTAACCCATAATGCAAAAGGTGAAAACCACAATACAAGAATTAATTAGAGGCTATCCAGAATTAATAAGTGAAAATTATACATTATTTTGCAAGGCATGTTTAAAAATAGTAACTAGTCAAGACTTGTATGTAAAACATGTTATAACAACACTACGTCAAGAACGTTTGAAAAAGTTCAAAGCTGAACTAACAAAACAGCATAATTTCACAATCTTTAGCATCATCTTCAATTAAATTCACATTTGTGCAAAATATATACAAAACGTATACAAAATTACAATTTAATTTTTAAATACTTACATGATATTATATATTGCGTAAAGAAAGTATGTTTATTTTAGTTTTAAGCCAAATTTCTTTGTAAAATATGTTGATAAACGTGTAACATATCAAGAAAATATAGTTTTCTTTAGTGCTTTTTTCGTGTTTTTATGCTTTTGTAATGCTTTTTTTCTCTAAATTTTGTGCCTTTTAATGCTTTTTTAGTGCTTTTTTCGTGTTTTTATGCTTTTTTCCTGTTTTTATGCTTTTTTAATGCTTTTTTTCTCTAAATTTTGTGCCTTTTTAAGTGCTTTTTTTCACATTTTTTAAGCTTTTTTATCCGCTCTCTATTCATTATAATGAGTTTTTATTTTAGGATCATTAGTTTGCTTTAAGAGCCAGTGAAGATGTTTTAAATGTTCGGATTTTTCTTTTATTTCAGTAGTTATCCAATTTGTATTGTACTTTGTAAATTTTATGTCGAATATATTTATAAAGGTATATACATAAAGTAATAATTTATAATTAGACAAATTTCATAACTTTATTTTATTTATTTCCATCCCTTGTTTGTACCTATCCGTTCCCTACTATTGTTTGTTTTTACCTAAGTCCACATGATCGACACCTTGTGATGAAGCATTTCTCCTGTGTCATGTTACTGTTTTTGTCACTTTGTTATCATTTGAATAATGGCTATCTTGTGTCAGAAATGCAGTGACTTTGTTCCACCACATGCAATATCCGCTGCAATTAAATGTGCATTTTGTAAAAGATGGTTCCATGCCAAATGTCTTAATATGCACGAAAATTTATTTAAATGCATTTTGTAAAAGATGGTTCCATGCCAAATGTCTTAATATGCACGAAAATTTATTTAAATTTTATCAAGATGAAGCTAAAAAGGAGGTTGGTGTCAAATGGTTCTGTGAAGAATTTTGTAAGGAAGCAAACTTGAATTGCAATGAAGAATCGGTCCCAAAAACTAGTAATTTGCCCTTAGATAACATTCAGGAAATGCTGCAGAAGCAGTTTGCCTTGCTTAAGGAAGAAATGATGTCCGTTCTCACTTCAGCAATCCACACCACTAATTATCGGAGCTCGAGATGGAGAATTCTCTACTAAAACAAGAAATTAAAACTATTCATAATGATTTGAACCCTTCTCGAACACATTCTAATTGTTGCGGAAACTATAACGATATTGCTGACTAAATTAATGAACGTTACAAACGTGCAAATAACATTATTATTTTCAATGTACCCAAGCCAACGGATGAGCACACGGATCGGGCAACTGTTACCAAAATTCTAACTACTACGCACATCGAATTGTCGATTACTGGAGTTCTTAGGATTGGCAAGATTAATAGTTCTCGCTCTTGGCCTATAAAAGTTATTCTGGGCAATAGAAATGACGTTAAAACTATATTACGCAATACTAAAGCGCTACGAAATTCAACTTACGCTAATATATCGATTAGGAATGATCGTACAAAGAAGCAAATTGAAATTGAAAATAATAAACGTTCAGAATTTGCAAGGAGAAAAGAAGCAGGAGACTAAATGCGTCTCAACAAATCGGTATTACTACAAAAAACTAACTTAATTTATAATGCCATGGCGAGTAATAATTTCCAGGTTTATGCGCTTAAAGAAACATGGTTAAATGAGAGTGTTCGTAACTTGGAATTTTTTACTCAGGATTATAATGTTTACAGGGATGATCGTAAGGTGCGCAGAGGAGGGGGTGCACTTTTTGCTGTTCACACAGACTACAATAGTTTCAAATATGACATTAACATTCCTTGAGAACTTGATGTGCAAATGGTTTGTGTATATGTGGCTTTTCATGGTGTTAAAATATGTTTTTATCGGTTTGTACATTCCTCCCTCTCAAGATATTCAAGTCTATTTGGAGATATTTGATATATTTGATAGCATTATTGTAAAAAATCATATTTACAAGATAGGAAACAATTTATAAAATACAAAGGATACCAATCATACAGCTTCAAGCCAACCAGTAGGGTACCTCAGGGGTCCAATCTAGGTCCTCTCCTATTTATTATTAATGTCTGAAATTTCATCTAATGTTTTGTTGTATGTAGATGATGTGAAAATATTTTGTAGCATTACGAACCTAAACGACTGCGCAAATTTACAAAAGGATCTTGTTTTAATTGATGATTGGGGTCGTGATAACATGTTAATATTAAATTTAAAAAAATGTAAATGTGTCACTCTGAAAATATCTCCAATAATATATAATTACAACCTGAATAGTATTCCAGTAGAGATGTGCGTAAGTATTAAAGACCTTGGAATTGGAAGACTTTCAATTGCGAGTTTACATTTGCAGATCACATCAAGAATATATGTCGTGTAAGATGTTAGGTTTTATTAAACGTACTAGTCGTGATTTTGATAACCCTGTTGTGCTTAAACTGCTGTATTACGCATTTGTACGTTCCAAAGTGGAATATTGTAGTCAAATTTGGTCACCATATCACCAAATCCATGTTACCTCAATAGAAAGGATATAAAAGAATTTCTTACGATATTTATACTACAAGACGATGTACGTTTATCCTGATTTTACTGTTTCGTACGTTTTTTGAATTTTCTAAATTATCTACACGCAGAAATATTTACAAATTAGACTATCTGTTTAAATTGGTGAATTGCAAAATTGATTGTCCGGAACTTCTGGCATGCGTCAACTTTTATGTGCCTAGAAATAACTATAAACATGCTCGCTTATTTCGGTACAACATATGCAAGACCAATACACACCATAATTCACCACTTGTGTCTATGCAAAGAATGTATAATTCTATTCACCATTCTGTGGACATTTTTGGCGATAGTACGACGTCATTCTCTGTCGCATTGGCGGAATTAATGTAAGTTTTATATTAGTGTGTATATTTTTTTATTGAATAATGTTTCTTTTTTTATTATTTTTTAAATTTAAGTATAATTTTACGTTCCATTATTCGTTTTTCTGAGATACATCTTACTTTTTTTATGAATTTTTCTTTGTTAGTTCAATTTTTGTGTGTTTATCCATTAATTTTTTCAGTTTAATTATTGTAACTTTTTGTTTTTAGTTTTCGTTTAGTTATTTTAGATTAATTTTAATTTTAAGGATTTATGTTATAGTTTAGCTTTAATCTTGTATTTTTCCCTGTAAGTAGATTTTAGATCTGTTGAGAAATAAATGATTATTATTTTTTTTTCTGTGTTGTTGCTTTTATTGTACTTTAATATTGTTATCAATGGAAATATTTTGTTATAATATTAATGAAGCTGTTGTACATATAATCAGCTGAGTTTATACATTTTCCCACGATTCGTTTATAATTTTATTGACAAATGATTTTTTTGAATTATTATCAAATATACGATTTACTCATGGAAAATAAAAACACTAACACTTTCTTCACAAGAATTGTGAAGAAAGTGTTAGTGTTTTAATTTTCCAAGTGTATAAAATAAATCTTCACGTAACTGAAGAACAAATTTCGGTACGTTTTACTACTTTTTCTTTTCCGAAGGAATTTGGTATAGTTATGGAAGCTAATAGCGTTGTGGTCTGAAAATCCACAATCAAGGACTGATATCGGTTAAGTTGCTAAAAACATTATCAATTAATGTTGCGGATTCTGATGTAATTTTTTGATTGAGAAATTGATTCGTTTACAAAATTTAATTGTAAAAAATATATACTTTTCGCATTATTCTTTATTAAATCTCAGTGTTAATGTCTCTGGAAACTAGTAATGATGATTGAAGTGTATATATATATATATATATATATATATATATATTTATGTGATGACATTAGGGTGGGAGAGGGAGAGGAGAAGAAGGATGTAATAAATATTTAGTTTTTGAATTGTTATTATTTTGTACATATGGATAAGTTTATATATGCCAATAAAGGTCTTTTTTTTTATTTAGGTTGGGTGGGTGGCCACTGTCCAGATTTATAAACAATTAAACATTTAAAAGTGAGCTGATGAAATTTATTGTTGAACTTATTTTGTTTAATATAAAAAATAAACATTTGGAAGTTTTGTAGCTTAAAATATATGTTTAAAAAACACTTGTTTATCGTTAAAGGTTTAGAGAGTGAGGTCGAGGGCACCCACATAAGTAAAATAATTTAAGCTACAAAACTACTTGAAAATTTATTGAATTGATGCGGCTGTTACTTGTCGAAACTCCATAATAACACAAAGAAATACTGACACAGTATTGGGTTTCTGAATGTTATATTTTCATCTACTTGATGAAGCCACTGTGTGGTGAAATATTGTTGTAGTACAAAATTAAAAACATTCAGAAACCCTATACTGTGTCAGTATTTCTTTAAGTGTTTCTTCAAAATTTATGACATTATTAAAACTGAGTGCTGATGTATCTTTTGGAAATTAAGGCAGTAACGTTGGTTGTAACATTAATATATATGTAGGGTGGGTGGGTATCTACTATCCCAATTTCCAATCATTTAAATATTTAAAAGTAAGTTGTTGAAATTTAATTTTAATATTTTATGTAATGTAGCAAGTAAATCATTTAAATTTTTGCACTTAAAACTATATCAAAACCACTCGCTTGTTGTAAAAGAATTAAGGAATTGGTTAGAGGCCAACCACCCACACTACATATACATAAAAACTTATTAATACGTTGAAATTTTTGAAATAATTCAAACTCAGTACTGAGGTTTTTCTGGAAACTAAAACAGTAATGATGATTAAAAAAATCAATGTATATGTAGGGTGGGTGGGTGGCCACTATCCCACCCTCCAATTCATTTAACATAAACGAGGGTTTGATTAAAGAAATGACAAAAACATCAGCACTCAGTTTTAATGCAATATAATGCAAAATATATATTTTTTATAATTAAATTTTGTAAACGAATCAATTTTTTAATCAAATCCTCGTTTATGTTAAATTAATTGTAGGATAGGATCGAGGCCACCCACCCATTCTACATATACAAAAAAATTAAGTTAAAACACTACTTGAAAATGTACAAATGTACGATATTATTAAATATCAGTGCTGATGTTTTCGTGTAAATTAAGGCAGTCACGTTGGTTGTAACATTAATATATATGTTGGGTGGGTGACTGTCCACTATCCTATTTTCCAATCATTCAAAATTATCAGAAATAAATTTTTTGATGCTAGATTTATTTTGTGTGATATTATAAATCACTAATTGGAATTTTGCAGTTAAAAGTATTTAAAAGAACACTCGCTTAGTGTAAAAGGATTGGAGGGTGAGTTAGAGGCCACCCGCTCATCCTATATATACATAAAAACTTCAGCCTAATCATTACGTTGAAATATTTGAAATAATTCAAATTTATTGCTGATGTTTTTTTCGGGAAACTAAAATAGTGATGTTGGTTGAAAAATCAATGTTTATGTAGGATGTATCCCATCCCCCAATTCATTTAACATAAACTAGGGTTAATCAAACCCTTTATTTTCAAAAATATTTGCACTCAGTTTTAATACAATATAATGCGAGAGATATACAGGGTGTCCCGTTAATGCGGGGAAATGGCTAGACCATAGATTCCTGGGGTCAAAATATGACGATTTAACGCAACTTATCTATATCCAAAAATTTACGGATAAGCCGGAATTTGGCTTCAAAGTTTCAATTTTTTTTATATCTTTTGTTTATAACAATTGAACGCTTTATTTGATTTGAATGAAACTTATTATTAATAAGTACCATAATATCATACATCATTTCAGTTATTTTTGGCATTAGTGATTGACAGGAAGTATAAAAAACAGTAGTACCACCACTTAAAAACTAAAATATTTTTTTATTGGTGCATCCAATAAAATCAAAAAAAATCTACTTGAAAGGGCATTAGATTTAAAAACTTTTTTGACTCTTACCAGGTTTTGATATCTTGTACGGTTTTTGCATAAAAAAAATAAAATATGAATATAGTATACTCATTATGCACTCATTAATAAGTAAATAAACTTACTCTATTCAATAAAAATTAAATAATATCAACTAATAAAATAAATCAAAAGAACATCTAACACTTTTCAAACAATTTTCTTTGCAAAATCCTAATACAAACAAGATATCTGTTTGTTCCAAATATGAATATTTATGAACTATAATAAAGTTAAAAATTAATTGTTAAAAGACACTAAATAATTATTATTATACATAATTTACATTTTTTAAACAAAGACGGCCACGAAAAACATTTTTTTCGATTAGATGAAAAACTTGATTTTGTTTTTACTAGATAAAAAAATATATATTTTATTTCTTTGTGGGAAAACCGTAAAAGATATCAAATATTATTAAGAGATAAAAAAGTTTTTAAATTAAATTGTCTTTCAAGTAGTATTTTTTAGTTTTTATTAGATCCACCAATAAAAAAATATTTTAGTTTTTAAGTAATGGTACTACTGTTTCTTATACTTCTTGTTAACCAATAATAGTCATAATAACTGAAATGATGTATTATATTATGGTAGTTATTAAAAATAAATTTCATTGAAATCAACTAAAGCGTTCAATTGTTATAAACAAAAGAAATAAAAAATTTTGAAACTTTGAATCCAAATTCCGGCTTAACCGTAAATTTTTGGATATAGATAAGTTGCGTTAAATCGTCATATTTTGACCTCGGGAATCTATGGTCTAGCCATTTCCCCGCATTAACGGGACACCCTGTATATTTTTTATAATTGAATTTTGTAAACGAATCGATTTTTTAATCAAAGCCTCGTTTATATTAAATGAATGATGGGTGGGTGGGTATACTGTATTCTATTTTCATCTATCATTCAAAATTATCAGAAATTGATGATAGATTTGTTTTGTGTGATAATATAAATCACTAATTGGGATTTTGCAGTTGAAAATGTTTGAAAAACATACGCTAATTGTAAAAGGATTGGAGGGTGGGTTTGAGGTTACCCAACCACCTCTATCCCACCGTCCAATCAGTAAAACATAAGCGAGGGTTTTAAGTAAAAGTTGTAAAATATAATTAAACACAAAATATTAGCAATTTTTAGAGATTTATTCATACAAACTTTTCATATAATTTGTGATGATGTTTTACTGATTGGAGGGTAGGATCGAGGTCACCCACCCACCCTACATATACATATAAACTTTAATTCCTTATCATTTCGTGTATCCAATGAAATTAATTACAAAACTTTTTGAATAAAAAAGAAATTAATAAGTAAAATTTTTGAGTGAGTAAATTAATTAAAATTTGATACATGATGGGTGGCCAGACTTTAAATCTAAATTAGATAAGATTAGCTATAGAAAGTAATTTATATTTGAACTTAAATTTTGATTTTGTTTTATTTTATATTATTATTACATACAGGGTTTGATAGTTTTTAGCAGGAAAATCATCAAGGTGTAACAATTAAAGTTATCATGTATATGTAGGGTGGGTTTGTGGCCTCTATCCCACCCACCAATCAGTAAAACCTAATCGAGATATAAGTAAAATGTTAAACACAAAATAATTGCATTGTTTAGTTGATGTATTCATACAAATATTTCAAATAATTTTTGTTTTACTGAATGGATGGTGGGATTGAGAACACCCACCCACCCTACATATATATTACAAGGAGGAAGCGCATTTTCACGTAAAGAAAAACATTTGATTGCGGCCACTTGCGGCGATTGCGATTATAGAATCCGCATATTATCACGTTTTGCTAATTATTTTCAATTCATGATTTATAAATCTCGGCACTATTGTCTGATCCTTCTAACAGTAAAGAAAAATACACGTCGTTTACTTTAAAAATTCTCTTTTTAAAAACCCGTTACCAAAATCGATCAACATAATTGGCGCAGTCGGTAGGATCAATTGAGAATCAATGTATTCATCGAGATTGTTGCCAAATTGTTTTTACAACAGTAACAACAACTATTCTTACAAAATATCACAGATACATCATTACTGATATGATCTGTTAATTATGAAGCTAATACAATGGCTAGTGAAGTTCATAGAAATGTTCAATTCACAAGATGCAAATTTTATTTCCTTCAACTTTTATGTTATGACTGTTGCCAAATTGTTTTTATTAAAGCAACAGCAATTATTTTCCAAAGTTTACAGATACATTAATACTGCAATGGTCTGGAAATTTTGAAGATAATACGAAAGTATTTTAATATATGTATTTTGAATTATATTTTGTAAGTACAATGGACAAATAAATACTATCTATCTATCTATGATGTTTAATGTAGTTTTTACAAATGTTTAAATCACAAGTTGCAAAATTTATTTATTTCAACTTTTATGTTATGACTGTTGCTAAATTGTTTTTACAACAGTAATAGCAACATCATAGGTATACCATTACTGACCTTATCTGGAAATTAATTAATTAAAGCTAATACAATGGCTATTGTAGTTTCTAGAAATTTTCAATTCATAAGATGCAAATTAGGTTTCCTTCAATTTTTATGTTATAACTGTTGCCAAATTGTTTTTATAAAAGCAACAGTAATTATTTTCCAAAATGTTACAGATGCATTTTTACTGTCATGATCTAGAAATTTTGAAGCTAATACGATGGTTAATGTAGTTTTTAGAAATTTTTAATTAACAAGATGCAAAATTTATTTCCATCAACTTGTATGTCGTGACTGTTGCCAATTTGTTTTTGCAAAAGCAATAGCAACTATTCTTACAAAATATCACAGATACATCTAATTTTGAAGCTAATATGATGGGTAGTGTAGTTTCTAGAAATTTTTAATTCATACGATGTAAATTTGGTTTCCTTCAATTTTTATGTTATGGCTGTTGTAAAATTGTTTTTACAACAGCAATAGCAAATATTGTTTTAAAATATTCTAGATACATCACTTGAGATACTATCTGGAAAATTTGAAGGTAATACAATGACTAGCGTAATTTTTAGAAATTTTTAATTCACAATTTCCAAATTTTATTTCTGTTATGATTGTTGCCAAATTATTTTTACAAAAGCGACAGCAACTCTTTCGTTATAATATCATAGATACGTGATTACTGACCTTATTTAGAAATTTTGAAGCTAATACGATAGCTAGTGTAGTTTTAAGAAATTTTCAGTTTCCAAGATGTAAATTTGATTTCCTTCAACTTTTATGTTATGACCGTTGTCAAATTGTTTTTGCAAAAGTTACAGCAACTGTTCTCTTAAAATATTATAGCCACATCAATACTGATATGACGTGGAAATATTAAAGCTGATTGGGCAGCAAGTGTAGCTTTTAGAAAATATTAATTCACAAGGTGCAAATTTCATTTCTTTCAACTTTTTTGTTATGACTGTTGTCAAATTGTTTTTACAAAAGCAAAAGCAATTATTCTTTTAAAATGTTATAGATACATCAGTTCTGATATTATCTGGAAATTTTGAAGGTAATACAATGACCATCGTAGTTTTTAGAATTTTTTAATTAACAATGTGCAAATATTATTTCCTACAACTTTTTTGTTTTGACTGTTGCCAAAATTATTTTTACAAAAGAAACAGCAACTGTTTTATTAAAATACCATAGCTGACGCTATATGAAAACATTGAAGCTACTACGATCACTAGTATAATTTTTATAATTTTTTATTCACAATGTGCAAATTTTATTTCCTTCAATTTCTTAGTTATGACTGTTGCCAATTTGTTTTTACAAAAGCAACAGCAACTATTCTTTTAAAATATTACAGCTACATCATTACTGACGTTATTTAGTAATATTGAAGCTAATATGAGAGCTATAGTAGTTTTTAGAAAATTTTAATTCACATGATGAAAATTTTATTTCCTTCAACTTTTACGTTATGACTGTTGCCAAATTATCTTTACAGACGCACACAGCAACTATTTTTCTAAATATCACAGATACATCATTGCTGACATTATGTGGAAACTTTATATCATTGCATATATTGCAAATTTAATTAACATTGCTACATAATTGTATATTCTAATGATAAAATTAAATTCTCATTATTATAAGAGGAATATGCTTGGTTATTAGCACTGCGGTTTAGGAAATTATTTACTATTGACACATTTAGAGCTTAATACTAGGGATTAAGCATGCTCCCCCAATAATACAAATTGCCACGCTAATTTCGTAATGGTCAAACTCATCCCTGAAATAATAGCTCGCCCCAAAATCAAATAATTAAAATTAATACTGAAAAGATAATACATTAAAATAATTTGTTATTTATTTTGAGCTAATATTTAAAAGATAGATAATAGAATAATTATCAGAACAAAAAGATTTTTTAAATATTAGCGTAAAATAAATTACAAAATTATTTTGGTGTATTTTCTTTTTCTTATTAGCCTTCTTTAGATTCTTCGACCGTGAACGGTGTCAAGGGCCAAACGGCGGGAAAATGGGTGGTCCTCGAGTGGCGGATTTATGTGCAGAACGTATATCTCCCGGGACATAAAACAAGGGTTAATTCGGATACCTCTTTCGCTTAGCTGGCAGTCACAATTTCGATGATAATCTTTTTAAGGGCTCCCAGGCGGTAATATTACGTTTTATTTAGTTTTTAGTACCTGCCCCCAGAGGGATTTTCGTCTACGAAAAATAAGAATTTATGGCGTCGGCAGCGTGTGTGAAAATTCGATTCGTAACGTTGTTAATATAAGATATTTTGAACTTTTTCTTGTGGGGTTACCTCAATCCAAAGATTACTCTAATAAACCAACTTCTCTGATGCTTTAGAAAGAAAATATCCATTTTCAAACAACAGCCATTACAGATTTAACTCTGAAGAAATAAATTTCCAAATTATATAATTTATAAATCAATACGTTTTAAAATTATTACTATTAATACTAAACATAAATAAATTTATGTGAATGGCGACCTCGCATTAAATTAACCTGCAATGCATCATTCCTCCACACAGCTGTAATTTATAAAATTAATTAATGCGCACAACTGGAGCATCCATGGAGAGGATTAAATAATAACTCGATTTCATAATTTACGTATTATTAATATTAAAATAGTATATTATTATATTTACGATTTGATTTGATTGCACAATTGAATTAAAACACTTTATTATTTCATTCCTTTACTTTTATTTTTATATGTCAGATACACAAAAATAAGGGTTTTAATTCAGTATATTATTATTATTATTATTATAAATCTGTCTGATACAATCCATTTATTCGAGATAAACTATGATCACTATGGGGTGAAATGAATGGGATACACACGGAGACAAATGGAAATGTCAATTACCTGGCTTTCTGATATTTTTCCGTGACGCTTTGACAGTGTTTGAATAGCACGCATGAATTCATCGTGGCAATTCCCATTCGGGGCTGCCGGCATGAAAGGATACAAGCCCCATTGTGATCATCCCCCGCTTTCTACAAACATAATGGGAAATCCGTATGCGATTAAGGTGGCCGTGAATGTGTTCCACTTTTGCGCGTAACCATATCCGAAGATGGAACGTCTTTTCAAATCAGTCTGTACTTGTAAATGAAAAATGAATCTCTAATCAGTTAAGATATATGAAGCCATAAATTCTACGAAAGAATAAAACGAACAATAACATAAAAATAAGGACCTAAATGGAAAATAAAAACCAAAATAACAGAAAGAATCGAGCAAATGCCCGGAAGAAAAAAATCTCAACATACAGGGTTTGTTATAAAAGTATTGCGAAATTCGATGGAAATATCTGTTATGAACGTTACAATTGCTTAAAATTCTTCAAAATATACTCCCCCAGCTCGCTCAATACACTTGTGGGAATGTATCTCTCTTATCTGCAAGGCAGTTCTCGATGAGAATGTAGGAACGTTGTCACATGCTTTTGCCTCGTGGTATTGTCATGGTGGAACCAGACACCTGTGGGTAAAAGACTGAGTTAACAATTCCATTCTGCGGTACAAACAAACATTTCAGATGCTTTAAAGATGCCTTCACTTGAAGGTCATAGTCCGTGAGATGGTAAAAGTTAGCCAACGAATCCAGAAATGCCTTTTTTTACTTCCCAGAAATCATATTGCAGGAAGAAAGTGTTAAACTTTTAACCGCAGGTAGTGAAGTGACAATCCCTTAGCCACACAATCTTTATAATTACCAATTTTCTCAGTTTTTCGTCTTTTGTCGTTTTGTCTTCTGTCTTTCATCTTTAATCTTATGCGAAATCTTTTGTCTTCTACGTGTGTAACATAATTGAAGAAAATAGGTAATCTGTCTTTTCTTATTTATTAATTTATACAACTTTGCACTCGTTTCTAACAAAATATCACAAAATATTACAAAATAAGAAAATATACTCAAAATTTTACCTGAAATGAGGACAGGCGAGATTTCCTTTTTCAAAGGATCTTCCACTCCTCTAACTAATATTTTTGTATTCTATCTACTGTATATTATTTTTTGTATAATTTATTTTCATATGTTTTATCTTTTTCGTTAAGTGAAATAACGTAATTCTTTTAATTTCTTCGTTCTATCTTCTGTCTTATGCCTTTGGATGAATTTTCTATGTTTAACGTTTTATCTTCTGTCCTGCAACTTCTTTTATTTTTTATCTTCTTACAACTTCTTCATTCTATCTTCAATCTTCTATGTCTAATCTCATGTCTGGTGTTTTGTCTTTTTGTAATTTTGTTTGCTGTCTTTTCTGTTTCACGTTTTTAAATACAATAGAAGAAAATAAACAGTTTTTCACTAGTTTCCTCTTTATGATTTTTTTTTCACAAAAATTATTGGATAGAAGATATATCCAATAATTTCTGTTAGTTTTCTATTTACTGTATTTTATTTTCTATATTATTTATTTTCTCATCCTATGTTGTATCTTTTATCTTAAGAAATATAATAATAATAATATTCTTTCGCTTTCTTCATTCTATCTTCTGCCTTATGCCTTCTGCTTAATTTTCTATCTGTAACTTTTTATCTTCTGACCTACAACTTCTTTTACCTTCTGTTTCTGTTTTCTATCTTCTTGCAACTTCTCCGTTCTATCTTCTGTCTCTTATTTTATGTCTTCTATGTCTCGAATCTCATGTCTGATATTTTATCTCTTTAATTCTGTGTGCTCTTCTTTTCTCTTTTTTCTTCCTCTTCACTTTTCTATGTTATACGTTATATCTTTTGTCAAATAACTTCTTTTATCTTCTATCTTATGTTTATTTCTGTTTTCTATCTTATAACCTCTTTATTCTATTTTTTATCTCATGTCTTCTATACTCTATCTCTATCATATGCATTATTTTTCCTGTTGTCCCTCTTTTCATGTTTGTCATTTTTCTTCCTCATTTTGATTTTTTATTGAATATCTTCTGTTTTATTTTGTGTTCTGTCCATTATCTGTTGCCCTCTGTTTCCTATTTTTTATCTTTCTTCTTTATTCTACTGTCTCTTCTGTCTTTTCTCTTCTATTTTATGTTTTTTGTCTCCTACTTTTTGTTTTTTTCTTGTTTACTATTTTACTTCTTTATTTTCATTTCTATTAAATATCTTCTGTTTTACGTACTTTGCCTTCTGCCATCTGTCTTAAATTCCCTGTTTATACAAATGACATGACAGAAAACAGATTGTGTTTGTCAAATGAAAAATAACAAACGACAAATAACAAATAACACATGACAGATGAGTGATAACAAATGGCAAATGGCAGTTGGCAGTAGATTGTTGATAGATGACAAAAGTCAACTGACAAATGACTCACGTTTTATGACAACTATATACAAATGACACGAGAGAAAGCAGATTGTGTATTTCAAATGGAAAATAACAAATCACACATAACAGATGGCAGATGATAAATTGCAAATAATATTTAGCAATAGATTGGTGAAAGTTGACATAAGTCAAATGACAAATGACTGACTTTGTAAGACAACAATATACAAACGACATGACAGAGATCATATTGTGTATATCAAATAAAAAATAACAAATGACAAATAACAAATGATACATGACAGTTGGCAGATAATAAATTTTAAATGACAGTTGACAGTAGATTGGTCACAAATGATTAACTTGTGTATGTCAAATGAAAAATAACAAATGGTATAAGGAATGACACATGACAGATGACGGATGATAAATTGCAAATGGCTGCTGGCAGTAGATTGTGATAGTTGACAGAAGTCAACTGACAAATGACTCACGTTTTATGATCACAAAACACAAATAACACCAAAGAAAGCAGATTGTGTATTTCAAATGGAAAATAACAAATGACAAATAACAAATAATACATAACAGATTGCAGATGATAAATTGTAAATGACAGTTGGTAGTAGATTGGTTTAAGTTGACAAAAGTCAATATACAAATGACTTGACAGAGAGCAGATTGTTCTTGTCAAATGAAAAATAACAAATGACAAATAACAAATGATACATGATAGATAACAGATGATAAATAGCAAATGGGAGTTGGCAGTAGATTGTGTGACTAAAGACAGAAATCAAATGATAAATGACTGTCTTTTTATGACAATAATATACAATTGCCATATGACAGAAAGCATTAGAATGATGTCATATTGTGTATATCAAATTAAACATGACAAATGGCAAATAACAAATGATAAATAACAGATGACAGATAATTTGCAAATGGCAGTTGGAAATAGATTGGTGACTGATGACACAAGTCAAAAGATAAATGACTAACTTTTGATGAAAACTATATACAAATGACAGATGTCAGAAAGCAGTGTATGTCAATTGAAAGATGACAAATGACAAATAACAAGTGATACATGACAAATAACAGATGATAAATTGCAAATGGCAGTTGGCAGTGGATTGATGACTGATGACATTAGTCAAATGATAAATGACTGACTTTAGATGAGAATAATATACAAATGACAGTTGACAGAAAGCAGTAGAATGATGGCAGATTACATATGTGAAATGACAAATGATATTTAACAGATTAATGATAATAAATTGAAATGGCAGTTTGCAATAGATTGGTGACTGAAGACATAAATCAAATGATAAATGACTGACTTTTTATGACAATAATATACAAATGACAAATAACAGAAAGTAGTAGAATGATAGCAGATTGTATATGTCAAATGAAAAATGACAAATTACAAATAATAAATGATACATGACAGATGACAGATGATAGATGATAAATTTCAAATGGCTGTTATAAATAGATTAGTGACTGATGACATAAGTCAAATGATTAATGACTGACTTCTTATGACAACAATATATAGATGACAGATGACAAAAACAGTAGAATGATGTCAGATTATGCATGTCAATTAAAAATGACAAATAACAAATGGTACATAACAGGTGCCAGATGATAAATTTCAAATGGCAGTTGGAAATAGATTGGCGACAGATGACACAAGTCAAATGATAAATAATTGACTTTTTATGATAACAATATACAAATGACAGATGACAGCAAGCAGTAGAATGATGGCATATTATGTATGGCAAATGACAAATGACAACTGACAAATAACAAATGATACATGACAGATGACAGATGATAAATTGCAAATGGCATTTGGAAATATATTGGTGACAGATGACACGATACAAATAATAAATGACTAACTTTTTATGACAATAATATACAAATGACACATGACAGAAAACATTAAAATGATGGCAGATTAAGTATGTCAAATAAAAGAAAAACAAATAACAAATGATACATGATATATATCAGATGATATTTGCAGATTGCAGTTGGAAATAGATTGGTGACAGATGCCACAAGTCAAATGATAAATGACTAACTTTTGACGAAAACTATATACAAATGACAGATTACAGAAGCAGTAGAATGATGGCAGATTGTGTATGTCAAATGAAAAATGACAAATGACAAATAACAAATGATACATGACAGATGACAGATGATAAAATACAAATGGCAGTTGGAAATAGATTGGTGACAGATGACACAAGTAAAATGTTAAATAACTGACATTTTATGACAACATTATACAAATAACAGATGACAGAAAGCAGTAGAATAATGGCAGATTGTGAATATGAAATGAACAGTGACAAATGACAAATAACAAATGATACATGAGAGATGGCAGGTGTTAAATTGCAAATGGCAGTTGGAAGTAGATTGCTGACAGATGACACAAGACAAATAACAAATGACTGATTTTATATAAGAACAATATATAAATATCAGATGACAGTAGGCAGGAGAATGAGGGCAGATTGTATATGTCAACAAACAATAAATGACAAATATCAAATGATACATGACAGATGGCAGATGATAAATAGCAAGTGACAGTTGGAAATAGATTGGTGACAGTTGACACAAGTCAAATGATAAATGACTGACTTTTTATGACAATAAAATACAAATGACAGATGGCAGAAAGCAGTAGAATGATGTCAGATAGTGTATGTCAAATGAAAAATGACAAATGACAAATAACAAATGATACATTACAGATGATAGATGATAAATGAAAAATGGCAGTTTGAAGTAGATTGTGTGATTGAAAACCCAAATCAAATGATAAATGACTGACTTTTTGAACTTTTGATTATAATAATATACAAATGACAGATGTCATACAGTAGTAATAATGTGAGATTGTGTGTCAAATGAAAAATAACAAATCACAAATAACAAATGACAAATGACACATGACATGAGAGAAGTCATAATAAATTGCAAATGGCAGTTGGCAGTAGATTGCTGACAAATGACACAAGTCAAATGAAAAAAGACTTACTTTCTATGACAATGATAACAAACGACAGATGACATAAAGCAGTAGAATGATGGTAGATTGTGTATCTCAAATAAATAATGACAAATGACAAATAACAAATGATAGTTGATGATAAATTGCAAATGCTAGTTGGCAGTAGATTGGTGACATTTGGCAAGTCAAATAAACGACTGACTTTGTTTGTAATATACAAATCACAGATGACAGAAAGCAGTAAAATTATGTCATACACAATGTCAAATCGAAAATGAAAAATGATAAATAACAAATGTTACATGATACACGACAGATGATAAATTGAAAATGACAGTTGGCAGTAGATTGTGTAACTGAAGACCCAAGTCAAATGATAAATGACTTTTTGAACGTTTGATGATAATAATATCGAAATGACAGATGACAGAAATTAGTAGAATGATGTCAGATTGCGTATGTCAAATGAAAAATAACAAATGACACATGACAGATGAGTGATAATAAATTGCAAATGACACAAGATACTTGATAGATGACAGATGATAAATTGAAAATGGCAATTGATAAGTCAAATAAACGACTCACTTTGTATGTCTGTTATATACAAATAACAGATGACAGAAAGCAGTAAAATCATGCCATAGACAATGTCAAATCCAAAATGACAAATGACAAATAATAAATGATACATGATACATGACAGATGATAAATTGAAAATGACAGTTGGCAGCAGATTGTGAAACTGAAGACCCAAGTCAAATGATAAATGACTTTTTGAACTTTTGATGATGATAATAATATCGAAATGACAGATGACGGAAACTAGTAGAATGATGTCAGATTGCGTATGTCAAATGAAAAATAACAAATGACATACGACAAATGAGTGATAATAAATTGCAAATGGCAGTTGGCAGTAGATTGCTGGCAAATGACACAAGATACTTGATAGATGACAGATAATAAATTGAAAATGGCAATTGACAAGTCAAATAAACGACTGACTTTGTATGTCTGTTATATACAAATGACAGATGACAGAAAGCAGTAAAATCATGTCATAGACAATGTCAAATCAAAAATGATAAATGACAATTGTAAAATAATAAATGATATATGATACATGACAGACGATAAATTGAAAATGGCAGTTGGCAGTAGATTGTGTGACTAAAGACCCAAGTCAAATGATAAATGACTGACTTTATGAAGTTTTGATGATAATAATACACAAATGACAGATGGCAGAAAGCAGTAGAATGATGGCAGATTGTGTATGTCTAATAAAAATTGACAAATGACAAATAGCAAATGATACATGATAGATGAAACATGATAAGTGGTAAATGACAGTTAGCAGTGGATTGGTGACTAATGACATAAGTCAAATGATTAATGACTGACCTTTTATGAGAACAATATACAAATGACAGATGACAGATGCCAGAATGCAATAGAATGATGGCAGATTGTGTATGTCAAATGATAAATTACAAATAATAAATGATATATGACAGATGGTTGTTGATATATATTTTAAATGGCAGTTGAGTAGATTGTGTGAGTGATGACACAAGTCAAATGATAAATGACCGACTTTTTATGATAACAATATACAAATGACACGAGAGAAAGGAGATTATATATTTCAAGTGGAAAATAACAAATGACAAATAACAAATGACAGATTGCAGATGATAAATTGCAAATGATATTTGTCAGTAGATTGGTGAAAGTTGACATAAGATACATTGCAAATGGCAGTTGGCAATAGATTGGTGACAGATGACGCAAGTCAAATGACAAATGTCTGACTTTTTATGACAATAATATTTAGGTGACATGACAGAAAGCAGATTGTGTATGTCAAAAATAAAACAAATGATAAATGACAGATGATAAATTGCAAATGGCGGTTGCCAGAAGGTTTGTGACGGTTTACATAATTCAACTGGCAAATTACTTTTAATGACAACAATATACAAAAATGACATGGCTGAGAGCAGATTATTTATGTCAAAAGAAACACAACAAATGACAAATAACGAACGCAAATGGCAGTTGGCAGTAGATTGGTTGCAGATAATGTAAGCCAAATGACAAATGACTGACTTTTTAAGGCAACAATATACAAATGACATGACAGAGAGCAGATTGTATATGTCAATAGAAAACTAACAATTGTCAAGTAACAAATGATGCCTGACAGATGATAAATTGCAAACGGTAGTTGGCAGTACATTGGTGACAGTTGCCATGAGTCAAATGATAAATGAGTGACTTTTTATGACAATAATATACAAATGACATAACAGAGAGCAGTTTGTTTACTTCAAATGACAAGTAACAAATGATACAAAACAGACGATGGATGATAAAATGCAAATGGCAGTTGGCAGTAGATTGGTGACAATTGTCATAAGTCAAATCATAAATGACTGAATTTTTTTGACAAAAATATACAAATGAAATGATAGAGACCATATTGTGTATGTCAAATGAAAAAAAAAACAAATGATAAATGACAGATGAAAGATGATAAGTTGCAAATGGCAGTTGTCAATTGATTGGTGACAGATGACGCAAGTCAAATGCAAATGACTAACTTTGTATGACAACAATATTTATATGACATGACAGAAAGCAGATTATGTATTTCAAAGCAAACATTTCAAATAACAAATGACATATGACAGTTGAGTGAAACTAAATGGCAAATGGCAGTTGGCAGTAGATGAGTCAAATAAAAAATTACTTTTTATGACAATATTATACAAATGATATGACAGAGAGCAGATGTGTATATCAAATGACAAGTAACAAATGCTACATAACAGATAAAGGATGATACATTGTAAATGGCAGTTGGCAGTAGATTGGTGACAATTGACACAAGTCAAATCACAAATGACAGACTTTTTATGACAAAAATATACAAATGAAATGAAAGAGAACAGATTGTGTAAGTCAAATAAAAAATAACAAATGACCAATAACAAATGACACATGGCAGATGACAGATGATAAATTGCAAATGGCAGTTGGCAATTCATTGGTGACAGAGGGTGCAATTCAAATGCAAATGACTGAATTTTTATGACAACAATATTTAAATTACATGACAGAAAGCAGATTTTGTATTTCAAATGAAAAATGACAAAAAACAAATGACAAATGACAGTTGAATGATACTAAATGGCAAATGGTAGTCAGCAGTAGATGAGTGACAGATGTCACAAGTCAAATGAAAAATGACTGACTTTTTATGACAATAATATTCAAATGACATGACAGAGAGCAGATTGTGTATGTCAAATGAAAAATAACAAATGACAAATAACAAATGATATATGACAGATGACAAATGATAAATTCCAAATGGTAGTTGGCAGTAGATTGTGTGACTGAAGACACAAGTCAAACTATAAATGACTGAATTTTTATGAAAACAATATAAAATGACAGATGACAGAAAGCAGTTGAATGAGATGAGATTTGTGGCAGTGAGGGTAACCCAGGGATACAGGACGTTTTCTAATGATGTAATGGAGGTTTTAACTCTGATCTAATCGTAGCACCAATGGCTGCTACATGTAAAAAAAGATTTTTTTAAAATTATTATTTGAATGCTTTGAATTTCTTTGCAAACGCGATATGTTTATTATTGTTCGAGGAAGATATGAAATTTTTTTATAAAAATTAAATCAGCGATGGATGTCAGCTTACTTCAGGAATATTAAATATTCATAATGGTAAATTAATTGCTCTTGTATTGCATGAAAAGCAGGCGTTTTATATCTAAAAAATGTGTATTTGAAATTTTTTAACCTTTCTCGGCATTTTCATTTCCAGGTCACGACCTGTCAGTCCCGATTGCTGCCTTCAAACGATTGATGCCAACGCACCGAGTTAAAAAGAAGAATATAATAAATTGCCTGTCACCTCTCCATTCTAGGAGATGTTTTCATCGTCCCTCTCAGCAAATTATTCGCAGGATTCCTCTCCCACGCACGAGCATTTAACGATAAATAGAATAAGTTCGTATGAAAAAAAAAATCCAATACGGGGGACGTTGACTAATGAAATAATCTGATTTATTGCTTTTTGGCCCCTTGACATTTTTTTTTAATCACCGTGTACAACAGCATTGTTAACATAGCTACTGGGGTGGAGTATCGTTATTTGAAATTTCGATTCTCGATTTCTCTCCTGTTCTCCAATATAAAAGTAATTGTAAATATTGTATTGATTGTTTGACAATTGATGTAATTAAATCATTGATAAGATCAAATTAAAACAAATCTAAATCGTTTTCAATTCCGTTCATAGTTATTGAAATTTTATGTGCTGGGTGAAAAAAAGTGAAACGAGTCGCGTCGCATTTTTTGCCGTAAAAGCAAATAGCTTAACTTTATCTCCGTCGGTAACCGTTTCGAAAGCACGGCTACGAAATGCTGTCTCCTCCATACTTATGCAATAAAGCCATGAACTTTCAACTATACACACGCCAATAATCGTTGTCGTTGTTATCCGGTAACAGAATACGACCCTACCCTATCTGGAGCTTTTCTGCAGAAAATGGTCGGTCTCTGGCGAGGAGATTTCGCTAGAATGCGATGTTCGAGTGTTCAATAAAATCTACGTAGTTTACGTGATTTGAAATCACTTACATGCAGTTAATAGTAATGCTATAAATTTTTTTATTTATTTTTAAATATTCTTATTAAATGTTTAATCAAATTTTTATTGAAGAAAATCAATAGTTTTTTCTTATATCAAGAAGGCTATAACTTAATATGCACATTAATTGTCTTCTTTCTGTAATTAATAAGGAATTGTGTAATAAAAATAGTATTGATTGGACTGAAAATATTTGTGGTTAAAACATAGTGGATTTTTCAATTCAGTCAGTGTAAGTATGGATTACCATGTAGTAACGGTCGCAACAATTCTCTTTATTATTGGTTGGTTTATCATGCATTAAAAAAGTGATTTGAATTTATAAAGAATAAAGCTCTGCTCTTAATATTATTACAGTTCAAGTTATGTAACTTTCCACTTAATTTATACACGTACAGTCAATTTAAACTTCAGCGGAAATAAATTTAATTATGATAATTAGTGTAATAGCTCGCATATGAAAGCGGCATCGTCGTACTACCGGAAGTCGTCGTCCTAGTCTATTGTGGCGCATAGTGGTTCGTTTCCGGTTGGAATCACATCCTGAAAGTAGTCCATGACGCACAGTTTCCGTAAATCCCTGTAGATCTCAAAGATTGAACGCTCATACAACATAACATATTAGTACTGAATTAATACAACCCCTACAATCCCTATGCCAATTTAATCGTCCACATTCTTATCGATTTTGTTAATTAATAATTAGATGAAAAATAAAAAATACTTTTACTTAGCTAATATCACAATGTTGACTAAGTAAAAGTATTTTTCATCTAATTAAAATGTATCACGAATTAAGTGCCTACAACCTCAATCAGTTAATTAATAATCGTAATCTCCGTTCCTTAAACTTTTGATTATAAAACAATTATCATATTTGATTTAATTATAAAGATAGAGAATTATATATATTAATAATCGTAATCTCTGTTCTTTTACATTTGATTATATAAGACTTATTATGTTTGATTTAATCATAAAGATAAAGAATTTATAACATTATGATTAAATCAAATATAATAACTGTTTTATAATCAAACTTAAAAGAACACAGATTACGATTATTAATATAAAATCTTATAAAATTCGTTATGTAAGGTATGTTATACGAAATGATTTTTAAATTTTTATTTCATCCTGAGGACTTGATTTATTTAAATGGGCTAATTAGCTTTTTTTGTATTGGAAACAAGCCCGGCGGGAATGAAAGTAAAGAAGACGTAATTTTTAATTAAAGCAGTTTTCCAATTAGATGAAAATCCTTGAATGGCACTCCGTGATTAATCAATGTCTGTAATTTGCGTGGCGTTTCCTCGCTTCTTTGTGCCCTCGACAATCCCTCATGCGAACGACACATTGTCCCAGGGATTTCGAATTTCTCATGCACGTTGTTGAATTTATTTTAAAATGATGGATATATTTTTAACTTGGGTCTAGATACTTCTTACAAGCATATTAGAATTTAGAGTACTGATATATTACCTAAGTATATAATTACTTGCAGCCATTCTTGTCGTTATTTCAGAATCAATAAATGTATTAACACTTTTGGTGGATGCGCCGGTACAATTGTAGAATACACACATTTCGGATGAGCTTCATTAAGTACATACACAAATTTAAGGTGTGTAAATAAATATTTGAAGTTTTTTTTTAAATCTAATAATTATTTTTATTTAATTAACTTGTATTATTTTACATATTTTACTGTATAAACATTTCAAATAATACTGACAATTTTGGTGGATGCGCCGGGTTTATTTGTGTAACATGTTAGTAATTAAAGAATTTTAAGCGTGCACGTTTAAGAGTTTTCATTCTCAGATTTCCTTTATACCGCCGTGTCTTAGAATTTGTCTGGAAATTATATAACCCCCGTGCCGGCGGAGCGTTAGTTATATAAAATTCGACCCCGAGGGAAAAAAGCGACTGCGTTTACTTAACAACATTTTAGCGGACCGGGTGTCTCGAGCCATTTATCTTTTAAGGTTGTGTAAAGAATTCCCTTACTTACTCTCCCGCAGAATAAAACTCGCTTTGTTTTATTTTAAGAAGCTTATACAGGTCAAATAAATATATCTTAAAAGACATCGACAATATATATATAGATAGACGATATTCAGCCTATTAATAAATTACTTAAATGTTTCTTTTTATAATTGATTAATTCTTAGTATGAATTTTATAGTGTGAATGTTAAAAATTGGGAAATTAAGGAATACGAGTCACACTATGTTTAGGAAAATTATTCGGCGGATATTTTAAAAACATTTGATATTAAGGAAATCATTGAAAATCGAATAGAAAAATATTCTTAGCAGTGTTGGAAACCATCGGCGAATAGTTTAAAACAATTGATGGTGTCCACAGCAATTATGAGCCTGAAAGGGCGTGGCGGTCCTTTTCTGCAAGCCGTCAAGAAGTATGTCACAGCAAACTATAAGGCTGGCGTGGAAAAATTCATTAGGAAGTAGCTCAGCTGTGACTTCAAGCACCCACTTTCAGACGAAGAGAAAGAGGCATCTGGATCATTTGAGTTCGTTTGCAGTTCGTTGACTACGAGTCCACAACCATAAAGTCGACTTAATTACCTAAGGGTGCAGAGATAAGAGAGTTTAGAAATAGTTTAGACACCTTGGGGTTAGAAAAGGAAACCAAAACAGCGAAGGATATCCTTGATAATCTGACAGAGCAAAATACGATCCATGCAAAATCTTCTGATTAAAGTGATTATCCATGGTCATAACACGGGGGGTAGCTTCCGCCCAAACCCTGCCGGCGATGTAAATGCAGATAATTTGTTTTTATATAAGGATGTGATGGCCAAAGTTAGCACTCTATGAAGCCGAAAGGTCCCGGAATTCGTCGGCATCTCCAAAAAAACTGTAAAGCCACCTACCCACCTGGTTGTACAATGCCTGCCTCAGTGACAGAAAGAAAGACAGAGAGTATATCTACGTCCCTAGCTAGTGTTTATTCTTAAAATACCTCGGCTACATACCGTCTGCTGTAACTCCTAGTCGCGAAAGGAAAAATTTTGTTTGTTCCAGATCAGAATACAGCGAATAGCTTTCTACGGACTAGTTTGGATTCAGTAAGGTGTCCTCTACGACAGACGCTCGGCAGGAAGTTTATGTACTGGAAGATTGAGCAAACCAGGAGATACTATGGAAGAGAAGGCATTCATTGACGATTGCAGTCGACGGCAAACCAATTACAGAGAGAAGATTACAATCTCTTCATAATTGCCAACTGTGCTAGCAACCTAATATATACTCCTCTGTTCAACACCATCTAAAATAATTACATTTTTTGAAGTATAGTTTGAAAATGACAGAAAAACTGTCGGAACTATAGTCACGAATAAAGATAAAAAGTGTGTGATATACAAAAAAAAGTATTTACAATCATTTATTTATAATAACGTATCAAAAAGTAGAGGCCTCCACAATTACCTATTCAGTAACAATTACCTATTCGGTAACTATATATTTTAATATGGAATTCTTGCCTACTAAAATGGAATTTAATTTAAAAATAGGTGAATTTTAGATTTTTTGCAAATTACTAGAAACTATGCACATTTGGAAGCGTTCTTGGAAATTTGTCATTGCTCTCGCAAATATGTAGGGCGAAATGTTTTCAATTTCTTCTTAAAAAGCTGCCTTTAATTTGTGCAAAGACCTAGGACAATGTTTAAAACCTCATCTTTGAGGTATCCTCATAAAAAAACTCACGCGGGCTTAAATCAGGCGAATGCAGTGGCCACAAAATTGCCTTCTCTAAGAAAAGGTTTCGACATCACCTGTAAAAATTGGCGTGTATGACATTTTACGTAAACAGTAGCTCCATCTTGCTAGAACTAGAGGTTCTCTAGGCTGTTAATTTCCAATTTTCAGACGGAAGAAATTCTAAAATAAATGGAACATAGCAAGTGTATTACTTCTCCCAATACTAAAACATTCAATTCACTGTAACAGTAGCTCCATCCTCTTGGGAATAATACTGCGCAATGATGTTCATGGGAGGCACAGCGCACTAAACGGTTACTTTTAGACAGTGAAGAAGTCGTGTATGGAATTGTCAGGGATTTTTAGGAGCCCATTATGGAAAATGTTAAAATAAAATAAATATTTCCACTGCTACACTCTCGATGAAACCCATATATATCAGAAGGGTGGGTTTGTAAATTAACTACTCGTTTGGTGTTAGGACACTAATAAATTAATTATGAAACCAAACAAGTATTTAATTTACAAATCCACCCCCTGTGATCGAAAATGTTGCTTATTCATTGTGCCAGGAAGATGAAAATGTGTCTTATTGCTACTTCATACAATACCCGAGGGAGGAACGGCATCGCAACACTCCATACGTCTACCCCAGCTGGCTTGACGTAATTCCTAATTAATTATAATGTTATTTGTGTGTAAATTAGGATCGGTGTGCAATATTCATTACATTGTCTTTTCCGAAAATGAAGAGGTGACAATTCAACTGAAACTCTCACTGCACGGGTATTTCGGGTGTTCTCACATTTTTGGGGCATCCAGGTGGATTTGTTTTAGCTGCCTATCCTATTTTTCTTACATTTTAAAACTTTTTAAATTGTTTTCCTCATTCTCCGGTCTGGAGCACGTTTATTAGTAAACCGAAGCGTCGCAGTTATAAAAAAGTCTACAAAACTACGATGCCCTTCTGTTGACGGCGACTCAAGACTGTAATATGTACACTACCTAACAAGACATACCGTTCCCTATAACTTGCTTGGAGGATTTTACAGTGGGAAATGGAAATATGGGAGTTATTTCTGCTGCACGTTGTAGTACAGTTTACGGATCATTGTACTCAAGTAGAACTTCGTTATTAAATAAGATCAAAGGGTTACATACTCGGCCTCAGCATCAGGTTATGGAGCTATGTATTGCGTGGGTCAGGATGGTCATTCAATCATTCCTAAACGTCTGCCAATAAGGAGGGGTTGGACTGACTAGTCCTCCTTGCATACAAGGCTTGACAATCGTAATTTTAACAATTTTCTTCCAGTATCTTGACATGCGATCATAAATTATTCGAGCTCTGCATTACAAAGCAAGGTTAATTTTTCAGGCGTCTGTCCTTTGTTAGAAATTCTTATGGGAAGTGACAAGTGGTTCTATTTTCAAGAAATGGTCCTAGGAAGATGGTCTCGGATATGTCCTCCATGATTAGGATAGTAATACGGAGGAGGAGGCTGTTCAGGACGAGACTTAGGGTTAATACACACACCTTAAGAACCAAGGCCTTCCAAAACAGCAAGCGATATCCTTAGTTCGATAATCCGGAAGATGATGTACCATGGACAAACATCTACAGACTGTAGTGAGGTGAGTGAACATGATGTACCTTTTGCACTTAACGCGGGGGATGGCTTCCGCCTATATACCTGCCGACGATGCGGATGCAGATTACCTCTTTTTTTGGAAAAAGATGTGTTAAGTACCGGCTAGCCCTCTACCGAGCTGAAAGGTTCCCGAATTCGTCCGCCAAAAATCTGCACAGGTGTTTATATTTAGCAACCTAGCCATCTTTACATCGCTATACAATGTCTGCCCCAGTAAGAGAAAAAAGGACAGAGTATATCTGCGTCCCTAGTTACTGTTTATTCTTAAAAGGACCTAAATACCTCGGCTACATACCCTCTGTTGTAGCTCCTAGTCACGGAGAGAAAAAGTATTTGTTCCAGATCAGAATACAGTGACTAGTTTTTTTACGAACTAGTTTGGTTTCAGTGAGGTCTCCTCTTCAATGGACGCTTTGTAGAAAGTCTAAATACTGGTTGATTGAGCAAAACAGAGGATTGACACCCAGTTTATTCCTTACTGATTACAAAGTAAACGTTAAACTTAATGTCGTTTTAATTTTCAAAACATTTTACGTAAACTCAAACCATCAATAGTGAAATCAGGGGACACTATGGAAGAGAAGGCATTAATTAGCGATTGCAGCCGACGGCAAATTAATTGGTAGAGGCGTTTTTGAGTACCTTCTCTTCATAATAGCAGACTGTGCTAGCAACCCAGCCGTCGTTGCATCGCTGCATAATGCTTGCCTTAGCGAACGAGAGTATTTCTACGTGCCTAGATAGTGCTTATCCTTAAGGACCTAAACACCTAAGATACATACATATTATTAAACGTTAGTTCGAGGTCAGGCTAGATACAGCAAAGGGTTTCAGTAGGGTTTTGCAGGAATTTTATTTCCAGTCCAATTCGGCGAACCAGAGGAAAATTAACTGAGTTTAATTATAATAATAATAATAATACCTCTTTAATTCAAAATGTCATGTACATATGCAAAATGAAATTTGCGTCAAAACTCATGAACTAGCTTAAATCTACTGTTAAATTTAATCTTAAAGAAGAAATATACTAAGGTCTATTTATATCTACGTTTATTAATAAATTCTTCAATTGATTATGGCTCACATTCAACTAAGAACTCAGTTAATTCTCTTTTCAAACGTATAAAGTCATGTTTGTGGATTTTAATATTATTGGGAAGTTAGCATCCAGTTGTGGAGTCATGTATTGCGTAGATCAATGTGGTTGGATTTATAATGGTAGCATTTTATTTCTTCCTAAATTCTGCCAAAGATGAGAAGCTCAACTAACTAGTCCGTCTTGCGATCGTTCGTAGCACTGACTGTCAGTGGAGAAGTTTCTTGCACTTTCGTTTTCCGTGCGAAAATAAATAAAATAATTGTAAACGCCGTTCATTTTGTTACATGTTCACTCGTTTTATTCTTAATTCGAATTCGTTCGTATTTACAAACTGTACGAGTATTTAGAAAATACAGAAATATTTTCACCTAGTCTAGGGTTGAGGGTAATTACCATGATTGGTCATAAATTAGGGGGAGGTGTTAAAAACTGACAAGTTTAGTTTGTGAAAAGGAACTTACATTCCTTTTTGGCAATATAGGGACATTTCTGGCAATTAACGGAACTGCCCTGGATTGGGGCACAACTTAATCTACATATATACAAAGAATTATTTACACAGTTTTCGAAATGTACCTAAAACGGACGACAATATGACAATAAAGCATTGTATTAGTCCTTGACGGGCTCATCCGGGCCGTACAATAAGTAACCCCTTGCAGTGAGGGTTGTTCATGGTTCTTGCTTAAAGGCAATTCTGAAAAATCGCGAATTTTATCGCAACAGGAGATTTCAACGCAAGCAGACTCGTGCAGAGAAACCCTAATTTAAACCTCCTCATCAATTATTGAGCTAATTATAGTGTTCCGCAGATAACTGTCAGTTAAATAAAATGGGCTGGTGATGACCCTAAAAGCCTGACCGATAATCCTCAAGTTCTGAGTCACAAAGCACGGTCAATTTTTGCTGTGCATGTTCCCTGCTCGGGGTTCTTTTAAGAAGTGACAATAAGAGCATAATAGGCTTACCCAGGAACGTTTTCTTTTGAAAAAATCGGCTTTGGAAGATTCTGCCAAAGATGAGAAGTTCAACTGACTAGACCGTCTTACGATCGTTCAACGCACTAACTGTCAGAAGTAATTTCGAATTTGCGACGAATCACAGGGAAACCCTAATTTAAACTACCTCATCAAGTATTCATACTTAATATAATTATAATATAATAATAATATAATATAATAATGTTTATTTCGTGCAAGGAACATAAAGCTATACACAAGTCAAGAAAACAATAATATAAATACACTTTACTATAATATATTGCGGACATACTTCTTCGACGATCCAGATTGCATGAGAAGCCTGCATTTCCAGCAGGCGTACTTTCTGTAAGAGTTGAGTCGACTGGAAGAATTTGAAAGTGTGAGCAACACAGCTACCAAAATGAGACTGATTAGTACGAGACGTAAGATTAGTTCAAACATCTTGGGTTACGAAGAGGCTGCCAAAACGGCGAGGAATATCCTTAGATCGATAATGTAACAGCGCAAGGTACGGGTCTAGTAAAAGTTTTTGATTAAAATAGGTATCAAGTTACTTGAAAAACAGAACCCTTACTGTTCAAGTGGAAAAAGCGTTAAACGCAAATTAAATAAAATATCTGTGAGTTTGGGCATTCCACAAGGCAGTATTTTAGGACCTTTATTTTTTTATAATATTCACAACAGATTTAAACAGTATTTGTGGAAATAATGAACTCACCTGTTATGCAGATGATACAAATCTATTCCTTAAAGGTCTAAACTTTATTGAATTCAAAAATAAGTTTTTGCAGAGGTAAAATTATGGTTCGAGGAAAATAAACTGTCCTTAAATGATAAAGAAAAAACACATTGCGTTTTATTTAAATGTACTGAACCTATTAAAACTCCATCGCATTTGTCCTTTGGTGAAAATAATATTAAACTGAGTAAACAAGCTTACTTCCTTGGAATAATTATAGATGATAGACTAAAATTCCATAAACATATTATACAATTGAACATAAAATTAACCAAAGTCGTATACGCTCTTCGAGTACTAGAAAAACGTAGTAATATAATACCAGTTCCATCTATACCCTTGTATTAGTTGGGTGGTGGAGGTCGTGTATGGCCTTCACTTCCAAAAGAAAAATACACGAATACGCCCAACAATCATTTCGAGCACTTCAGCAAGTTTACTGAAATGAATGGATTGTTTAAGAGATTAAGGAAAACTTTTTGGCTTCTGATTGTAACTATAGTATACAAACTATAACATCAACCTGAGATTCATCGAAGATATTTAGAATTAAATTATTGTCTAAATTCTCCATATTATACAAAAAGTGCAGAATAATTTAACCTGTCTTTGATAAAGCAGTAAACACAGGAAATCCATATTACTACACTAAATGTATTCCAATAAATCAAGACAATAATGTGACTTAATAAAACCTAACACTGTGTCACTGTTTTATTAAGTAATTATTAAATAAAAACACGACTTTCTAGAGTTTTGCTTTATTTGTAGATACACTGCTACAATTATTCATCTACCTGATGAAGCTGCAATGTGGTGAAACAATTGTAGCAGTGTATTTACAACTAAAGCAAAACTCTAAAAAGTCGTGCTTTTATTTAATAATTGCATAATGGAGTTTGTTAAGCACCAGCCTCATCAATCCAATGTTTTATTAAGTGATATCATAGAGTTTAGCCAACGATCCAATAACATAATAATGTTTAAATTCGTTAACATGATTAATATAGTAATAAAATTAAATGGATTAACAAGTACATAATAACAGTCTGCACAATACCTATACATTCTCACCTAGTTTAATCATATTTTCACTCTTGAATCAGCAGGTGTTCATTCAACTCGACTAGTAAACTATCACGAAGAGACGCGACCCTGATTATTCGTTCTTGGAGATCACGAAAATCCTTCACAATTTAATGTGGTACTCTAGTTAAAAGTTTTTAAAATATTTTGATTACACGTGATTATTGTTTTTAATGTTTTCATAATGTTTAGAAAACTCTAAAATCGATATATGTTTTTGATAATAAGTTAGTTCTTCTGTTTATTTTATGAAGGGTTCGCTAGGTGTGAAGTAGAATACATCATAAAATTATTTTTTTATGACCTGCGATACTTAAACACTAGATGTATAGGAAGCTGTTGTGACACTAAAAACAGCTTAGTGTAGTGTTCGCTATAGAATTACTATCTTTTTATTAGAAATTCGTTAGTAACTTCTTTATCGCTTATTTTTAAATGATATAGTACCAATAAGTGTCATTCATTTTCTAGACACATTTTATGATAGAAAAGAGAGATTTGGTAATATAAATAAAATCCAATCAAGCGGTACACCACTTGAACGTTTAAGGTCAAGTATTCATTAATTAAAGCCGTTCCACAGTTTCGCAGCCGTCCGTAATTATACCGAAGAAACTGGAGAACGCATTCAACGGAAATTATTATCCCAGGACCTAAATATAAAATACTCTGCGCGCATATTTGCAGGGCAATTCACTTCTTACCCAATTAACAAAAGCGAGATAAGTTGGGCGAGCTTAATGAGATATCAAGTGTGTATACAGGGATATTTACCGACTTACGTAACGTATGGGTGAATTGCAATTATTTTTATAAATATATAAAAGAAATACAACTCTATAGAGTGGTTAACTCATATCTTTAGAAAGACGTAAGCATAACCGCGATAACAGACTCGAAATTAATAAGCTTAATTGCGCGCCCTTTGTCACTTACCTCATTACCCCTAAATATATCGGAACCAAGGGAAATTCGACAGGAAATTTCCTATTCGACGCTGACAAGATCACCGCTCGTTTCTAATAAATTTATTCGCAGCGATATTTTCCTTCACATTGAATGATAATCAATAATTTTGTTGTAACTTAATTACTTCCATTATTTTATAGAAATAAATTAATGAGAATACGTATTGATAAATGTTAATGTAAAATAAATCATAACAAAAGTAATAGCCTGAACAGTAAAATATTAAGAGAGCACTATTTTGGTAATTAGGAATTCCTAGCCCATCTATAAATATTTAACAGTTGTGGCAAACTCAACTAAATTTATACAATTCGGAAGTTGTAAAGTCATGATCCTTAAAGATCTTGGGGATGGTCATTATTGCATTTTATTACACCACTGATCTCTTCGGAACTGCCGTTACACATTTGAAATATCCCAAGAGAGGGATTAGCATTGGACCTTCTTTTAAAACGGTTTAGTTAATCCGCAATCTTTATCTTAAGATATATTAACAATTACGGAGAAATGTATATATATATATATATATATATATATATATATATATATATATATATATATATATATAACCAATCTGAGAAATTAAATTCTCACTTAACCAGTAGTGAAACATTTTTATATATTCAACACTTTTAATGCTACTTTCTTTGATGGAACCAAATTCTCAGATTGTTAAGTATAGTAAAACACTTGTTTTATTCCATATTTTTAATATGGAAAGATATGGAACAAACCAAGTGTTTTACTATACCCAATCTGAAACATTTTTATGTTAATTAGAACAAAAGCAGATGTTAAAATAACCTTCTCATTATATTATATCTGTTTAAACTAGTCTATTTAACGTGTAACGTATTAATCAATAGTTATCATCTTATATATTATGCCTAAGATAAATGATAGTATTTATAATACGACTATCTTAGCCCGTCCTTATTAATTATAAGTTTTAGACCACAAAGTAACAGCTCGGGCCAATTTATCACGCATACATGCGTGTTAATAGAGAGACATAACATCTAGAGGGGCCCTTCGTACGGTTATTAAGATAGCTGGGAATCCCATGTTTGCGTTAAATTTATTATCAAGGGCGTCATATCTTGGCGCAGAGGTCAAATTTAGATAACCCTTGTCAATCTTCGTTTTATATTACCTGCTGGATCGATGTAAGACACTGTTGCGTAACAAATTTTATTCAACACGAAAATGCCACATCATGTAAAGAGTAAAAAAGTTAATTATGATCACTATAATTGAGTTAAATACATATTTAAAAATTATTAATTATATATAGTATGAATTTTCAACTAACTTCCTGTTCAATCAGTTTAAGAAATGTTAAAAATGTCTCTGAATATAAATGGAATATTACTGATTAGATTAGAGGTTAATTAAACTCCTGGAGTTGTTTCAAAATTGTGAAACAACACCAAGAGTTTAAAGAACCTCTAACTAATATAAGAAAATAAAAAAGTTTTACTACGGGTTAAATAAGAATTTAATTCATCATATTGAATATTTCTGATAAGTTCTTAAAACTCTTAAAGAAAATTTTAGAAACTTGTAAGAACAGCTTAGTAAAGTTCTTATTGCAGTTAAAAAGATTATTTACTGTAAATTCTGGGCAAATAGAGGAGAAATTACTGAAAAATACTACTTTTTATTAATTAAAAGAGTAAAAAAATCTATATGGTCTAGAAAATTAATGTAGAGATTAGCAGGAAATGGCTGAGAAATTGTAGGAAAGCCTTAGAACTCTGAAAGTTTGTTCTAAGAATCTAGAGAGAAATTGTTGTAAAATTCTAGGATTCTGGAAAGAGAATTTCTAGAAAACTTAAAATGCCTTTTATGTTGAAAAATAAATAAAATATATATTAAAAAAACAGTTTAAATGAACCAAGAAATACTGTTAAGTTTGTGAATGAGATAGTAAATGTTCTAATAAATTTTTCAAACAAAATTTTTGAAATTATTAACCAAAAAAAAAAAATATGTAAATTTGTAAATTGTATATTTTTGGAAAGGAAATTACTGAAAAGTCGAATTTTTATTATTGAAGAGAGTAAACAAATTCCTTAAATGGTAGAAATTGTAACATAAGCAAGAAATGGCTAAGAATTGTTGGAAAATTTTAGAACGTTCTTTCTTAGAATCTGCACAGAAATTGTTGGAAAATATTAGAATATTAAAAGTTCTTTCTAGGATTCTGAAAAGAAAATTTGTAGAAGTCAAGAATAATAATTACTTACCATATTAATTATTGTTCCCCGTCAACAACAGCCACGGACCGGTTTCCATCTTTTTGGATATCATTAGCGTAGAGCAGTTGGAGACAGGGAATCGAGCTTCATTTAGGAGTATTTAACTCTCCGGGTTAACCATCGATACGACAATACCAAAAAGGTGCCATCTATTATCTAAAAGTTGCACTAGATCCCAAATGGGTGGTCGGTGGTTACCCACCTACTTCTAGTCCAACTTTTAGACAATAGATGGCCCTTTTTTGGTATTATCGTATCGATACTTACTATATTTTTAACCACTAAAATGTATTGTAATTTAATATAAATATATTACAAAAACACGACTTGAATTTCAACTTCTGAAGGTAATTATCAATTTGATACAATAAATTTTAGTGGTAAAAAACATAGAAAGTGTTTTATATCATGAATTACCACGTAGTAACGGTCGCAACCATCATCATGATTACTTAAAATGTCTTTCAAGTTGGAAGAGAAAAAAATATTTGAGGAAACATTTTAAATAAACGTAGAAATGTTAAAAAAGCAAAGAATATAAGAGAAAATCTTCTGGTAAATCCTTAAAACCTTAAAACAAAATTCTAGAAACTACTACGAAAAAAATTTAATAGAAAATTCTTATTGAAAATAGATAGATTATTTACTTGAACGTTCTGGATATATAAAAGGGAAATTACTAGAAAAATACTATTTTTTAATGTGGTGGCGCATTCGGTTACGGTTGGCGTGCAGCAACGTTGGTTCGGGTCAGTAGTTGGATGGGTGACCGATACCATTCACCATTGGGATACAATTAATGGTGCCGGTGCGATCCTTTAAAGTAACAAGCTCATTTACACACACACACAAAAATACACAAATCACACGGCGGTAGGACCACGTGGTCGATAGCCAAACACTACTGCTACTACTATTTTTGATTAATCAAGAGAGTAAAAAATTCTTTAATGGGGAAAATTTCAAGATAAGATAAGCAAGAAATGGTTGGGAAATTGTTGAAAAATTCCTAAAGTTCCTTCTAGGAATTTAAAAAGAACGTTTCTAGAAAACTAGAATAAAAATTACCTAAAATATCTTTCAGAATGGAAGAGAAATAAATAAAAAAGCCGTTCAAATAAACCAAGAAATGTTGAAAAAGTCTTTGAATATAAAAGTTTTTTTTTTTGGTTATTCTTAAAACGCTTTTAGAATTTCATAAATTTTTAAGAAAAAAATATGTAAAATTAGAAAAAGAAAAATACTTTAAATGCAAAAAATCTAGATGGAAAATTAGTGGAAAATACTAGTTTTCCTTCTTTAATAAATCTGAAAAAGTAAGACGAGAATCTTAAAAAAAATCTTTCTCATATTCAACTCTCAATAAAATTTAAAAAAAACTGATAAAACGATATTGACTCGTAAAAGTAGCTTCTGCACATACTAATAATATTTTTTTGCACATGTGTTTACTTCTTTTGTTTCAGAAATAAAAAAATCATGTTGAACAGAACTAAAATTTCGTAAAAATTTAAAATAATATTAAAAAGTGAAATGAATTTTCTACATATTTTAAAACATTTAAGAAAAAAATTTAAAACTTGAAAGAAACATTGCTGTGAAATTCTTAAAATTTTAACGAATAGTTCATGAAAGATTCCAAAGGAATTAAAAAGTGAAAGTGAATGTTCTATATATTTTAAAACATTTAATAAAAATGTCTAAAACTTGAAAGAAAAATTTTAACGAATAGTTTATGAGATTCCAAAGAAATTCTTACAATTAATAAAAAATATGGAAATAATAGAATTTCTCTCAAAGTGAATTTTCTTAAAATTCTCAAACATTTAAGAAAAGTTAAAACAAAAACTTGGAAGAATAATTGCTTTAAAATTCTTAAAATTGGAAAAAATTATTTATGAAAACTTGCAAGAAAACAATATGCTTTAAAATTCTTAAAATTTAAAAAATAATTTTTTAAGACAGATTTCAAAAAAAGTTAACTTCTTTCAATCAATAAGAAAACTGGAATAAATAAAAAAATGGAAGGGAAAATCACGTAAATATTAAAATTTGTAAATTTGCCTGGAAGTGAGTTTTCTAAAAGTTTTAAACTCTTTAAGAAAAATTTTAAAAACTTGCAAGAGAAATTGCTGTGAAATTCCTAAAATTTTAAAGAATAGTTTATGAAAGATTACAAAAAAAGTAACTCCTTACAATTAATTGGAATAAATAAAAACCCGGAAAGGGAAATCACGAAAATATTAGATTTTGTGAATTTTCTAAAAAATTTTTAATCTTCAAGAAAAATTTAAAATACTTGCAAGAAAAATTGTGGTGAAATTCTTAAAATTTTAAAGAATAGTTTATGAAAAATTTCGAAGGATGTAACTTCTTACAACTAATAATAAATCTAGACATAATAGAAACATGGAAGGGGAAATCATGAAAATACTAGAATTTGTGAATTTCTCTGTAAGTGAATTTCTAAACATTTAAGATAAATTTCAAAAACTTGCAAGAAGAAATGCTGTGAATTTCTTAAAATTTGAACGAATGGTTCATTAAAGATTTATTACAACTAATAATAAATCTGGAAATGCTAGAAACATAAAAGTAGAATTCATGGAATTACTAAAATTTGTAAATATCCTCATAAACATAAATAAAGAATCTTTAGTTTCCTATAATATGCATATATGCATATTAGGGTGACCAGATTTTTTTTTAGAATAGGCTCTCCTTGTGGAATTAGTCATAGTGATCCTTGAGAAGACTTATTACCAAATATTAGGTCATTTGTTTGAAGTTTAGAGGTCACTCAAATCAAAAGTATGAAGAAAAACCTGAAAATCTTTTTTTTCGGCGGATAAAAATCTGTGGCATTCCCAAAACCCATTACTACATTACATTCTTTAGTGTTTAAGACCAAAAACAGCGATGAAGTCATCTGTCAACCGAAGTTATACGTCAAGTTTTCCGGACCAAAATTAACATCTAAAAATTAACGCTGCGTTTCAAATACCACCAATAGTATGAGTTTAATAATCAAAACCTTTTCTATATAATGTTTTTCAATGAAAAAGTACGTTACGGAAACTTAGTAATGGGTTTTGGCAATGCCACAGATTTTTATCCGCCGAAAAAACAGATTTTCAGGTTTTTCTTCATACTTTTGATTTGAGCGACCTCTAAAATTCAATAAAATGACCTGATATTTGGTAACAGGACTTCTTAAGAATCATTATGACTAATTCCAGAAGAAGAGCTGATTCTAAAAAAAATGTTTTCTGGTCACCCTAATGCATATACAATAAAATATATATAATTTATTGTTTGATTAAACGACTTCGTGTAAATAATAATTTGACTTCTCACTTCTAAAGTATCGGATTATTGATCCAGATATAAAAAATGTTAATAATCTGACTATTTACTACAATTTCTGGAGATATCTAAGAGAATTTATTGAAAAATACCAGTTTTTATCAATCGAAAGAGTGAAAAAATCTCGAAAGTCTAAAAAATTACTGATAAGATTAGTAAGAAATGGTTAAAATATTGAACCACTAAATTAAATAGCGCATCATTATCACTTAAAAATCAATGCTTGTTTAAAATAATGAAGGGATGCAATTATTCACAAACAAAACGCCAAAAACTGATTATCCACTCGCTTGTAGAGAATTTGAGAAATGTGTTCAAGAAAATCTTGCTCTGTCTTTTCTTTAAACTCCAAGAATTGTAACTACTTTTCTCATCAATACCTCAAGAGAAGTAGATGTTTCAATAAGTGATCTGATTTGTAGTCTTAGGAAGAGTCATTGTTGTAGATCTAATAATTGTTTCTGTTGACGCATGTGATTTACAAAATTTTATTAATTCAAAATCTAATTATTCTTTCTGATATGAAAAATGTACCTCTGATTTTATTTAAATTTATAAAACTCAGGAATCTCTCATCAAAAGTTATCCATTTATTAGTTAACATCTAGAAGGAACTGGAATGATGATGAATATTAGCATTAGCAGCGTATTGATTGATAATTACCGAAGCCACATTTGGAAATACAGAGCAGCAGAATCCTCTCAAAAATTTGTTGAATTCCTGAGAAACTAGTCGGAGGATAGTTTGAGAAATGGGCAGGAGTAGCAAGTACGTTGATACCTTACATACAGCCTTACAGAATTTGACCTAATTTATTTTTAATTATTGTTGAAAATGTACATCTTAATGCAAAAATTTGTTGCTAAATTGAAATAGTAACTGCAACTATAATTATTGCTGTGTAACCTATTTTAAAATCCTAAAGAACTTCTGAATACGCCTATTGTAAAAACTATACTAGTGTTCTTAATTAGGCCACAGAAACCGTAGCAATTTGGATAGTATTGATTCTATTCTATCAAGATTATAGCAAATAGAGTAAAGGTAATAAGGGAGTTGGAAGTGGAAACAGCTTTCGTAGGCGGATTTTCCCGAACATTGCTTCCCTGCTCACATCTAATAAACTACTCCTATCCACAAATCTATTACGAGAATGTAATATAATGACAATGAATTAATCATTTATTCAGTTAGAAAATTGAATAGATCTTATATTACGAAATTACCAATTAAAGGTTTCTATTATTAGAGCTAAAAGATCAAATATAAATATTTGCGTCATTATCATATTTTATATGTATCCTATAGTATAAATCATTAGAAACAGTTTTTATTGTATAAAAATTCTTTAGATGCCTGAATAACGTTCAATTAATTTAACATTGTACTATTTTCAATTTTTAATTTTCAGCATTAAAAAACCTATTGTTGGTTTTAGTTTACGTGAAGTGTTTTGTAAATGAAAATAACACACAGTTTATTCCTTACTTCACTTGTTTTGGTAAGTGCAAACTGTGTGTTATTTTCATTAAAAAAACCTAATGTTATAATTTCGTTTCACCAAGAGTGCAGTGAGCAAAGTATCTACCGTCTTAATTTTTATTTTAAATATTGACAACGTAAAGTTAATATATAGTTATTTGACAAAATTAATGGAATTTTAGAACTCGAAAGCCTTTACACTATAAACAAACATTACTAGAAAGCCCTTAATTCAAAAATAAGAGTGGATAAAACAGTATAACCACCAAGATTATGCATTGTAATAAATTGTTTTTATACTCACTGTCTACATATTTTGTTATTAATTTAATAATATACAAGTATTAAATTAATAGAAATATAAGTTTTAATGTTTTAATTGAAATATGTGGTCCTCAATTTTAAAGGCAAAATATTCGGACAAGAAGCTATTTATTACTTCGGCCTTAATCTCTCCGGCTTTACCCATCCACCACACCCCATCTATAGGCACTACCCTATAAATATTCAAGAGATCCAAATCTCAATTACAACACCGTGCGCAAAATACGGCCGTGTTAATGAAGAAAAATACACAAAATACGGCCAGTAAATTATTATTACTCCCATTATTTCACATAATTTAAACTCGTTACTTGCAAACTTAACCCGGCATCCAATATAATATAAGAAAAATAACTGCCGAACTTGTACAATATTTAACTTCATTTAGTGCGCTTCTTGAGAAAACTTATGAAAAACTTCACCACTACGGATCGATGCCGCCAACGCTGGGAATTTCGACGTCGCGACGCTCCGATTTATGTTCCTCTTCAATCATGTCATTTATTTCTTTTATTTATGTATTTTATCCACAATAAGAAGATTAAAGTATGAATTCACTATTATATGTTGTTATTATTAAAAAAATAATAATATATGTCTTTATTCACATTTTTTGTTTTCCTTTTACAATAATAGTATTTACATTTTGTGCTTTATTTATGAATCGACCATTTTTCTTTCGGCCCTATTATTATTATTATTATTATTATTATTATGCTAATATAATTGAGTTTTTCCTTACACTTATTTCTTAATCCTTGGTTTACGTTCTATACCTTTTAAATTTTAACTTTATCAATTTAACAATCATAACTTCACGATTTTTATTTTAACACAACTTTGATGTATTAAATTTTGATAGTATTATTGGGTTTTTATTTATCGAGCGCGTGTTCATTTTCCACTCGCTAAACTTCGAGGTTGGAAGGACGTCCAGATTATTTTAAATTGTAATAAATGCATTTTAAATTATACTAGATTAAAAATGCAGTTTAATATAACGGTCTGCAGAAACTCAAATTCGCATATCTTTTTTATACTAGGAAATACTCTTAATACTGTATGATCGTCAATTTTAGGTTTTTTACTAATATATTTTGAGCATCAGCTCATATTGTTTAAACGTATTAAAATATTTGATCCTTTCTCGTAGAAATTAATATGCTATATTCAGATCCAATAAAGAAACTTTTTTTTATCGAACAACTCCTAGAATTCCGTTTTTCTTTCAAGCATAGCTGGTTTTAAAACTTTTTTAATTATAAAATTTAAATGCACTTTGTGATCTCCACGTTAACGATTCGCAATTATAGGATGGAATAGGAATAATTGAAGCGATCGACTCGTGAAAGTCAAGCAAAACGCTGATTTCTAGTTTTCATATGCACATGCTATGTTTATGAACCGTGTGTAATTTGGAATATTAAGCGTCTCTATTATGCAATCGACTTTATTATCCGAGAGCGGATCTGTTGTAGCTTATTTGGTTACTAATTACCGCAATTGATTACTGGTGCTAATTAAATTGTTAGGCAACTCTCTAATTTATAGCTTGGGAAATGATAGTGCATATAATGTTCATGCTCCAGAATTAATAATCGGTACGTTTAATCAAAAATATGTAAATTATAAATTGAAACCATATAAATATAATTATGTAATAATAATTTTTTAAATATTTAGAGAAGTAGTAGTATATTAAAGCTAATATTGTTTTAGTGTCTTCCCTAGTCAACCAGAGTAGAAAATCTTTATAGAAATATCTATCTAATATTTACAATTAGATTAAGTTGTTTAACCATCAACCTTCAACTTTTTTGATCATCATTGAACTAATATTGGTATATTTGTATTTTTTCTTTAATTTTCTTCAGTTGATGCGCAATATAAATACCTAGAAACTGATTACCAGATACCTCTTCCTCAAGAATTTCTTCGCTAGGTATTAAAACATTTTTTTAGGTTTTCGGTTGCGTTTTGTACGTTTTGATTTTATCCAAATCAAGACCAAATCATTTGAATTTACTTCTTCATTAACTTTCGATGGTGTTTCTTCTTTTGCTTCAGTTTTTACAGTTTTTGAAAGCTCAAATTTGATTGGAAAAGATTCAAATGCTGGAGTTTCGTCACTTGAATGTGTATCTTCAAATTGCATTTGATCTACAAATCCATTTTCTTCTTGAAAAGTTTCTTCATTACTAATAAAATATATTAAAATCTTTTACGTTATAGAAAGCATCTTCTGCATCTTTAAAAGTTTTCACTAATTTCTCAAAAGTATCGGTTATATCATATATGTATTAGTAGTTTCAACAATTTTTTCGAGTTCAATAACTGTTTCCATATTTTCATCGGGTTTTGATTGATTTGCAATAGTTTCAGTAGCTTCCTTTAAGTTTGTAGTAAATTTTTCCTTATTCTTAGATATTTTAATAAATTCTTCAAACTGAATACCTTCCTAGATTACTTCAGAGGATTTATCTCCTTCATTACAGCAGTTTGCTCTAATTCATATTTATTTTCTGGTACTTCAATTCTTCAAAAGGATTATCTATGTAGTATCCAATTTTTTCTTGAGGTACAGATATAAATTCAGTATTTTTAGAAATGTATTTTCTCTATCTTTAGATTCATAGGTACTTGTAGATGCTTCTTCAACGATTGGGTCGGATTTATTATTATCCTCGGTTTATCACAATAATCCTCTTCCTCATAAATAATTTTGATTTTGCCTTTTTAGCAATATTTAATACTGAAAGAATTTCTTAAAAATTCTGATATTTTTTTCATTAATCTCTAAGTTTTTGGTTACATTTTGTACAATTTTGGGTTTATCTAAATGATTCATTTATACAATAACATTGGGGAATGTAAAAATATATATGTATAGTGGGTGGGTTGGTGATTTCTAATATATCCATCAATTATTTAAACATTGATACATAATTTTTCCAATAAAAAAAACACGCTAACAGAAAATAAACTTGAGTAAAAAAATCGTGCGTATATTCGCTTATACAATAGTTGGCTATTATTTGTGATCATATGAAGTAATTGGAGGGTGAGACAGTGGCCAACCACCCACCCTACATATAGTTTTTAACATTACTTCAAATCCTGTTCTTTTTAAAACATTTAAACCAGAAACACATTTACTCGAATTTATAATTTCTAAACGTAAAAGTTCTGTATCTTCGATTAAAATAAATATCTCAGTATGTGGGTGGTTTTAAACCAAATAATAAGATATAATTTTTTTTAAGGGGAAATAAATTAAAATGAAAAAAGAGTGCGTTTATTGATTGATAAGATAAGATACTCGTCTACAAGGTTTAATAAGCTTCTTAATAAAATACAGACATGGTTTCAACAAATAACAGCCTCATTAATCCAGTATTTAATATGCTTCGTTGTTGATAATGTTATGACATGTATTTTGAATAAAAATTAACCTTGTTGTTGGCCAAAGAATTGTCAAACTAAGGACAGGGGTTAGCCAACAATCTAAAAAAAAAACAAAGACCTTTTTTGGTATCATTTCTTTCGTAATAGTCTACACGTTTTTTTTTCAACACTTATTCATTTTACTTTATATATTGAGATTAATAAATTTACTGCGTTACAAATGAATTTCGGATAAATAAAGCGTTGTTAATGGCTTGAACATGTGTACGCTTGTATGCATTAACGCCAGAATTCCATTCATATATATTGACACTTAATTACTTATCACGTGATTACGTGAATTAAATTGATTACTGCACGAATATCGGACCGGAATGCCCAATGATTAATTTCTGTTTAGTTCAATTTACTGCGTTCATTTGTTAAATTTAATTAAAAGTGAATATTCATTACAAAAAAGAGGAAATAAAAATGAAAACCGTTATTATCAGGCCGTTTTAATAATTAAATGTATTAAAGTCCTTAGGCCGCTGTAGAAAATTAAGTAATCATTTAAAAGCAATTTAAAATTATTAGCTATTTTAATAAGTGTTATATTGAGCTGGCCATATGGACTCGTATCCGAGGCAAAAAAAAATAATTCTACAGTTATTTAATTACAAAATTGCATATGTCTTAAAAAAGAAGCAAACCTGGTATAGAAATCACATCTAGTCACAATTTCGATGATATTCCTAAGCAGCAATATTAAACATTATTTAGTTATTTGTACCTATAAAAACGATAAGTTTGCTTGTCTGTAAATTATTTAAAAATTTATTTTTATTTTATTGGAAATATATTAAGGGTTTAATATTACTTTTTAAATAATTATTACTTTTCTACATTTAATTACAATATATATATATATATATACACCAGAGTTGTATGTCGGTGCTCTTTCTGTAAAGAGGGACATTTACCGAAATGCTTCGCTATAACAGTTTCGACGCGTCGGATTTTCTTTCCATGAATATAAAGCACAACCCAAATTTCCTTCTAATATCTTTCGAGCTGCGGAGGGCTTTATCAACGCGACCGTCTCGGAAAATCTCGCACTTATTTATGATTACATTATATTTCTAAGGAAGAAAACGATCTGTTTGTGCTGAATGAAATTTTATTGAAAAATTATTACAGTCTGATAAAATCTTATGTACCCTCCAAAGATGAATAATAACTTTTAATTCTCCACCTTTAACTTTAAACAGTAGTACAAATGAAATAAACTATAATTTATAATCCTAACGTAGATTTTATTTGTTTCCTTTGGAGATTGGTAATAAATCATATTAATTAAGCTTCTTGATTAATTCTATTGTATGCGCTCTGAATTGATACCACACTAATATTGCAGACTTTTTAAATTCCATAATATAACCTTATAAATAAGAATGTTAAAAAAGAGTTTATAAATTATATGATTTTATATTTACAAAACCTACTATAATTTATATTTAAATAAAAATATAATATTATCATAATTAAAATTGATTAATTGTTGACTTTATATAGGAAAACATCTTTATTTACAAAACCATATGTTTAACAGTGACATATATAAGATGGAGGCCAATAAAACGACAAACCAATTTCTGTTTTCTTAGAATTAAAGCGTTTGCTCTGGCATGGCATTAATATTCAGAAATTAAACCTTCTCGGGGAAATATGCTGCGGCTGTGATGCACCAAGTAAACCATTTGAAATTCAAATTCCCGCTCTGGCAACGGCTTAAGATTACTTGTACCAGTGGACCTTTAATTTACATTTAGCCTCGAGTAATTGATTTGAATTTTGAAACAGCATCTGGAATGTAGTCAAACATTTCCTATTTCATGTGTTTATCAAGTCGGTTTTCGTTTACTTAAATATATTAAAAAGATATAGAAATTTACTTAAAATATATTTTTAGTAAATTTTCTACAACGTAATACATACACATTTTAGTATAGAATTTTTTGAGGAGCAAAATAATAGCGTCGGTGTAATAAAAAATAATTGCCAACCATTGGGGTGGCTGATTAAGAACCGTGAGTAAATTGCCCGGAAGCTACGATTAGCAGTGATTAATATAATAATCAATTTCTAAATCGACGTAATTATTTTAGCGTCATCAATAGTAATTGACTACGCGAATTGTTTTTCCTTACGCTAATGTGCTGGCCATTTGAAAGAACGGAATTTAATGCTTTAAAACATTTTACAAAGTTAAAATTACATTTATTACACATACAAAAGTGGAAATTTAATTACTATAAATTTCAATTGTATTCTTTAATATATCAATTATTTACTCTCTACATGAAAGACCATAATAATGTAAGTGGTATTTTGTGTATATGTTCTGTAATGTTTATTTTTTTTAGAAAGGCAACGCTTTCTACCTAACGTATATAGAAATGTTGAACTTTATTTCTTTCTATTGCTCCCTTTATTTCTTTCCCTTTGCATTGTTCAGCGTCTGACGAAAAAAGGAAACCTGTTTAGTGTTAAACGTAATAGAGTTTATTCGTTGCTTGGTAAAAAGATTAATTTCGACTAATGGAAAAATAATTAATTAAATGATATTTCTTTCATCATAATAATAAACATTGAAATTCGATTTAGCAAACAAATTGAACTGACTTTGTATATTAAGTATAAAGGTAAATACAATAATAAATTCTGTTGCACTGGAGAAATAAATTTCGTCGGAAATATAAAAAGATTAATAATAGGTTTTAAAAAAATTCACATTATTAACAACATAATGTTTCAACAAGTGAAAAATGAGATATAAGGATTTATCTTGTATTTGTTCCTCATTTATTACTTGGTGAAACATTGTGTTAATAATAGGTAGTGCATTTTTAATCAACTACCTTTCGACACGCAAGGTTTAGGAAAACAATGATCAACAATCCCGAGAATAATAAAGTTACCTTATTAATGTTTTATTTTATATAATTACTGCTGAATTAAGTACCACACGAATGTACTTATTATTTATTCAGTATTTTCTTAAAGTATTTATTTTAATCGTAATAAACTTGTAATAATTATAGACTGCATAAATATGATACGGTGTTTCCTTAATTCTATTAAAATTGTTAAGATATATGTTTACCACAACATTCTCCGGGAAACGTAAATTATTGCTCATACAGGAATGTTGCATGCGTATGCAGATTAATAGGTACATTTATTATAGTTCCAGCGCCGCCCAAGTTAGACAATTACAATGCTTTGTATTACAAAACTTAGTACCCTTTCATTTCTGTGAGTAGTTATTGTTTATTAATGTAATATAATAAATTTTTATAATAGCTTACAACAAGAATCCTTAGATAACATTTTAGCTTATTTTAAATTGTTAATTTTATTGTTAAATCTTTGAAGAGCTCAAAATCTTATGATACCTATGATTTGTCAACGAATATATTTAAAAAGTCAATTCACGTAAACTCAAATCAACAGTAGAATCGGAAGACCATCATTGGATTTTTTTTTTGCGGATTGCAAACAAGAGAATAAAATCAAAAAAATAACACTTTACAAACCAAATTTCGATTCTCTATGCCTTTCAATTTATTTCCCTCTCTCCCAATTAAAAAGGATAGCAGGTGATTTAAAGGTCAATACAACTTGAAGGTCATTCGAATTTCAAGGTCATTTATGCGTCAAGGTTATTTGAATGCCAAGATTACTTGAAACTCAAGGTCATTTAAAGGTGAGGATCATTTGAAAATCAATGTCATTTGAAGGCTAAGGTTATTCGAGTTCAGGATTATACGGAGGTCAAGGTCAAGAACCTCCTCTGATCTTATAGTTACCAGATCATAGGTGTAAAAGACAAATGATAAATTATAGAAAAGAAAGTGCCAGTTGAAAGATAACAGTGATATTTGAGAAGTTGATAAAGAAATTTCGGATGACAACAGATGACGGACGACGGATGTTCGTTGAGGAATGACAGATGAAGGATGGCATATGACAGATGATTACACATGACAGATGACAACAGATGACATATGACAGAAAACAGATTACAACAGTTGACAACAAATGACAACAGCTAACAAGAGGTGACAACAGATGCCAGATAACAGTTGGCAAATAGGACTCGATTCCTTATAGTTAATTGATAATGAATTAGAAAAAAAGACAAATGACTATTTATGTATAAAGATAACAAGTGACAAGTGACATCTGAAAGTCGATAAATGACAGTTTATTATTTAAAAACCAGTCAACAAAAAAAACAAAATTATTATTAACTAATGACAGGTGATAGTTGTGATAGTTGACAGGTGATGGAACATTACACATTATATTGTAAAATAAATACAGTCATCAAATGACAGTTTATAATATATATATATATATATATATATATGAAAATATTTATATTAGTTAATTTTATACAACGTAAAGGATTTTAATGTATTTTATTAGTAATGAAGAAACTTTTCAAGAAGAAAATGGATTTGTAGGTCAAATGCAATTTGAAGATTGAAGAAGAGTGAAGAAACTACAACAGTTGAATCTTCTCCTGTCGAAATTAAACATTCATAAAATACAGAATTTTAAGTAAAAGAAGAAACATCATTGAAAGTTGATGAAGAAGTAAATTCAAAGGCAACAGATTTTACCACGGGAATTACGATAACGGAAGTTGATGAAGTTTTTGTATATATAAATCAGACAGGGTTACTGTTAATCTTAGCTTGGATAAAACCCAAAATGTCTAAAACGTATCCGAAAACTTAGAGCTTGACGAAAAAAGTAAACGATCAGAATTTAATAAAAATAAGAATAAATTAAAAGTAATAATTAGAATTAATTATTTTGAGCGTTTTTGCACCGTAGTTTTACATTATTAAAATGTAAAAGCTAAAAAAGAAATTGTTTTTAGTGTTAAATGTTGCCGAAAACGTAAAATTATATGTTCCAGAGATTAGCGAAGAAATTCTCGAGGATTACGTTGCTTGGGATAAATAAAAAAGTATCGAGAATGAAAATAAATGCGACGAAATCGTTGAACAATTGAAAACGCATTTGCAAGTATCTATAAGTCTAAAGATAAAAAAAATACGGTTAGTTACATTTGTACCTCAAGAAGAAATTAGATCCTTTTGAAGTCTAATTCTTCAGTACAACCGTACTGGTAAATAAAGAAAAATTAAATCAAATTGCTGATGAAACAGATAAAGCCTCTAAACTAATCTTGGATAGTATCCAAGTTGGAGAATGTGTAAAAATGTCAGAAAATAAGAAAAAAATTGCTATGAAGGTACTACTGACACCATTGAAAATAAATTCAAACCTTTTGAAACTTTGGAAATTTACTGAAATGCAAGAAATTGATTGAAGAAAATAGTAATAAATCAGATATAACAGATAATTTTGCATAATTATAATTATCAAAAACTATTAAAGAAATGTTAATAAAGAATCTAATGAAGAAGAAAGTTAATTTGTAGAAGATCAAATGCAATTCGAAGATACACATTCTGTAGACAAAACTCTTTCACAATCAAAATTAAGTCTTCAAAAAAATATAGAATTTGAAGATGAAGACGAAACATCATCGGAAGTTGATGTTGATGTTAAATTTAAAAACAACTTCTTTTACCGCCCAAATCATTTAGAAGGAGGTTGACGAAGTATTTAAATATTTAAGAGAACGCGATAAATCTGCTGTTAATCTTGATTTGGATGAAACCAAAAAAACTTAAATTTAAAAACACATTAAAAGAAATTGTTTTAGGAATAAATATTGCCGAAGAATCAAAATAGAATCAAATGATGCTTTATAGCCTAGCGAAGAAATTCTAGAGGAAGACGTTTCTTGTGATAAACCGGAAATTAACGAGGATGAAAATAAATCCGACGAAATCGTATAAGAAACATCTGTAATGAATTTAAATGAATGAATCTAAAGATAAAGAAAATACAGACTTCATTTTTGCAACTGCTGAAGTTATACCTGTACCTCAAGGAGAAATTAGATCCTTCTGACGAATTAGAGAGAACAACAGTACCGGAAAATAAAATAAAAACTGCATATGAAGTAGATAAAGCCTCTGAAATGATCCTGATTAGGCCGATGAATGTGTTTAAACATCAGAAAACGAGGAAAATATTACAATAAAGGTGGAGCTACTGACACTATTAAAATTAATGAAAACATCGAAAACTATTGAAAATGTAGAAATAAGCGAAGAACTAGATTCTACTAAAACAAGAGTTAATGAAAAACCTTAGCAAGAAGAAAATTAAGTTGTAGAAGATGAAATGGGATTTGTAGATACACATTCGAGTGACGAAATAGGAGTTGAATCTCCTACAATAAAAGTTAAGTCTTTAAAAATATAGAATCTAGAACAAAAGAAAAAAGCCCATCACAAGTTAATGAAGAAGTAAATTCAAATGTAATAGTTTTTACCACCAAAATCATAATAATGGAACTTGATGAAGTTTTTGAATGTGTAATTAAATCGGACGTAGTTACAGTTGATCTTGATTTGAATAAAACTAAATGTGTAAAAAACGTAACTTTATATTTCAATGAAAGTAGGTGAAGCTACTGACACTATTGCAGTCAATTAAAACATCGAAACCCTTACTGAAATACAAGAAATGTAAGAAACCCGTAATACAACCGATTTGATATGAATTTTGAGAAATTAGCAAAAATTATTGATAATGTAGAAAAAACGAAGAACCAGATGATTGTACTAAAAGTTAATGAAGAACCTAATCAGAAAGAAAATGAATTTATAAAAGGTCATATGCAATTTTGAAGGTAAACATTCGAGTGAAGAAACTCCTGTCCAATTGAAGTTGAGCCATCAAAAAATATAGAATCTGAAGAAATAACAAGCGAAAAATATCTCAACTGATGTTAAGCCTTCAGAAAAATAACTAGCGATGAAATTTTGCAATCAAAGTTGCATCTTTCGGTGAAAGAATCTAAAATTTCATATATGATTTGAGGTCCCCTGATCTAACGTAAAAAAATACGAATTTACAACGATTATATAAAATATGTAAAAATATAAAAGTATAAAAAAATGTACTTACCTACTTTTACTAGGACGTAGCATTGGTGAGAGAATTATCGTATCGGAAGCGACATGAAGTTGATCTAGAGATTTCGAAGAAATTTTTTATATTCCATTTGGCTTTTTTTTACACCATCCTACCAATTAATTTTATTGGTAGCTATTTCAGTATCTGATTCACTTTATATTTGACTACTCATATTTACACGAAATCTTACCTTAAATAACCTAAATTACTATTTACAATTAGTAATGATTACATAATAATAATTTAAAGCACTATGGATATTTAAATATTTAAAATATATACCAACTGCTACAATTTTTTGTTAAGGTTATAGAATATACCGACAATTTCTCTTACATATTTATTATATTTTCAGAGAATTCTTCTTTTTTAAATTGTGAAAAATATTTATAAAAGTTTTCAGCAATTTATCTCCAGATTTTATTTAAAGCTTCCCAAAGTTTCCAGCAATTTCTCTCCCAGATTTTAGTTTAAAGCTTTTCTATGAATTAATCTTTCAAATTGCTATAATTGTCTTTTAGGTTTATAGAATTAATCCAACAATTTCTGTTCCAGACTTCTAAATTTTTCAAAAAATCTCTCTTACAAATCCTGAACATTTTTTGAAACTTTCTTGGGAATTTCTCTTACAAATGTTTTATCTTTTCTTAAAAGTTAAAAAGTTTGTAGCAAGTTTCTTTCCATATTTATAGAGAAATTTATTTTCTAAATTGTAAAAATTGTCTTGGTTATAGAAGTCTACAAAAATTCTTCTACCAGACTTTTTTGTTTGAGAAATCTTTTTAAGAATTACACTTCCAAACTGCTAGAGATTATAGGATTTTCCAACAATTTTTATTATTTTATTTTCTATTTTACCAATAAATTTATCTCGACATTTTTATTAGGATTATAAAATTCTTCAGCAATTTCTCTTTCAGATTACATTTTTTTTTTCTAGAAATTTCTTCCAAGTTGTAAAAATTTTGGGTTAGAAAATATTATTTTATGATGATAGAATTATCTAGGAATTTCTTTTCCAGCTTACTATAGAGTTTGTAGCAATTTCTCTTCCAAACTACAAAAAGTAATTTCTTAAAAGGTTTGTAAATTTTACTTCTATATTCCTAATACTTTCAAAGAATATCTCTATAAAATTTTCCTACAGATTCATAAATATTTCTAGGAATTTATCTTCTAAATTCTAAACATTTTCTTGCATGATTATTTATTTTTTTAAGTTACCAAAGGTTTTTCTTCAAAATATCCGTTTCATTTACGAAAATTTACCAAAGTGATTCAAAATATCCATTTTTTTTTGTTGGGGTTTTCGAATATTGTAGCAATTTCATCCACCTTTATAAATTTTTTAAAGAATTATGTTTTTCTACAATATTTTAATTACTGGGGTTATTGAAGTCTCTACCAATTTTTTTTTTATATAGGTTTTTCTAGGAATTTCTGTTTCAAATTGCTACAATTTTCTGCTAGGCTTATAATATTTTCCAACAATGTATCTTCTAGATTTCATTTTTTTTTTCTAACGATTGCTTTTACAAATACTAATTTTTTTTTTTTTTTTCTCAGGTTTCTAAAATTTTCTATTAAATAATTTTGCTTAAGATTATAGAAGTTTATAAAAAATAATTATTATTATTTTATGAGAAAGGAGTACAAAGATATAAATAGATAAATATATAAATAATAATTTATTTTCAAAATTGTAAAACTTGTTTATTATTTTTCGTACAATTTCTGTACATTGTATTTACTTAAAGATCATCTTTACAATTCCTAAAGGAAATTAGAAATATGAAAAAGAAACTGACAAAATATTCTATAATCCTAATAGAACAGGATTCTAAATTTTGGCGTCTATTTTTCTTTAGGAATTTCTTTTCTAAATTGTAAAGATTTCCTTTGAGGGTAATATAAATTTTCTAGCAAATTCTCTTCCAGATTTCTTGAATGTTTTAGAGATTGCTTCTGCAAATTGCAATTATTTCTTCTTGGGATTATTGATAATTTCAAATTTATAAAATTTTCTAGCAATTTTGCGAATTGCAATTTTAAAAATATTATAATTTTTTTTTTCAAGGAATACTTGAATTCCAAATTATAAAGGGAGTTTTATAATGGTTGTGGAATTTTGCAGCAATTTCTCTTCTAGACTTACAAGAATTTGTTTCCAAATAGTGAGCAGTTTTTTATTGGTGTATAGAAATCTCTAATAATTTGTTCTTTTTTAAAAATTGTTGAAATTTTTTATTTGTGTATATCTTTAACAATTTGTTTGTGAAATTTATAAAATTTTTCGTCGACATTTTAAATTGTTTCAAGAAAATTTGTCTTCCAAATTGTAAAATTGTTTTTAGAATTATTATCTCAATTTATCTTTGTGATTTAAAATATTTTAGGGAATTCCTCTTCCAAATGGTAAAAATGATCTTCAACGGTTAATTTTTTTTATTACATTTCTTAATATTTCGAAAAAAATTTCTTTTGCAAACTGTTTATATTTTAATGTTATAAAATTTACTAGCAAATTCTCTTGTAGATTTCTATTTTTTCTAGGAATTTCTCTTTCAAATTCCACTTTCTTTAAAAGGTTGTAATATTTTTAAATTCTATTCTGCTAACTGTGAACATGTTCTATTAGGGTTATAGAATTTGCTAGCATTCTTTTTTTTTTTCTAGATTTCAAATAGAGAGAGAAAACATCTTTATTATTAGAAGTAAGTATTTATACAGTTTTTATGAACTTGAGGTTTCTTCCAATCAGTGGCTATCGAACCGCGGTCTTTCAGCCTGGAGATTTCAAATATTTCTAGAAATTTCTCTTCTAAACAGTCAATTTTTTTCAATATTATAAAAATGTTTCAAGGAATTTATTGAAATAAATTATCTTCAGCAATTCCCCTTCAAAGTTTTTAAGTTTTTCTAACCATTTTTTTTCTAACATGTGAAAACTTTTTTCTTTTAGTAATATTGATTTCTTTTTACAATCTTCCTTGCAGATTTCTAAATTCTTCAAGATTCTTCTAAATGAACATCGGGGTTTTAACGCTTTGTAGTACTGCTTATGTAAAACTTAAAATCATAATTAATACATGAAATGAAAGAGCAACTCAAACAGTTATGTTTGTGGGTAGGTGCATGCATTTGATGATGGTAGTAGCTAAAATGGCGACCAGTGAACAGAAAATACAGAAAATAGACATGTAAACACTCATAATGTGCGCATCTGGAGCCCAGATAATCTTCCTCGTGAGGAGGTAAAATTACAACGAGACTCCACTTAATTGGATGTTTTTTTGTGCAATGTGATCATATTTATTGCGAGAAGCAACAGTAACTGTTACTTCCTATCTTGATACTTTACAACCTCGATGTTCAGAATACCCGATATGAACTATGTACCTTTAATTAGAAAAATAAAACATTATAATTAAAGGTTTTAATCAAGAATTATAATGTTTTAGTTGATATATTTGTTCCTAGAGATTTCGCCTTTAAAATTTAGACTATTTTTAAACAATAAGCTGTTTTCTAAAACCAAAGTTTCTCACTGTAAATTAATTAATTAATTTGTGTTACTTATCTGTCTTTTCTTTACTATTTTTTTGCAGGATAACAGAAAAAAAAACCGGAGAGATCCTTGGTTCTCTTCTGTTCTTTTTAGCTCTCTTCTGTCCTCTCCTGTTCTTTTTAGCTCTCTTTTGCTCACACCTGTTCTCCTTGGTTCTCTTCTGTTCCCTTCTGGTCTCTTCTGTTCTCTTCTGTTTTCTCTTGTTCTCTCCTGGTCATTTCTGTTCCCTTTCGTAAGAGGCTGCATATTTAGTTCAATATTTGATTAGGCTACCAGCAATGTCATAGCAACATCATCAAGGTTTCTTGATGCCATCAAACTTACCATTGATCCATTTTATTATTATTGACCACAATAGCACAATTTGCAACGGCAATAAATGCCAAAAACGTTGAAAACTTTACAATTTTCATACTTTCTTCCATGACACGATATAATGGTATTTTGTATGAATAACATCAAACATAATTGTGAATATTGGGAAGGTCCATAAGATTTTAATAAATAAAGAGAAATTAATTTGTATATATACTTTATTCATATATAGTATATATGTATTTACAAACAATTTAAATAATGTACATACATCCTTTTAAATATAAATATGACCATATACAATCAATTATATATTATTATTATAATTACAATCCGAAGCAAATGTCGAAATTGAAATGTGGAACAGCGCGCGTGCCGGATCGTCCGGTGAAAATTATAAATCAATTTCCGGTTTGGCCGGGGAAAAAGGAACCGATGTTCCCATGCTAATTATCTGTATGGAATCGCTGATTTATATGCATTATATTTCATGAATGGTCCATTTGTCACGTTTAAAAGCCTGTCCGCGACAAATCCTTATTTAGTCATCCAGATCCAGCGCACCGACATGTCCCAAAACGTACAGGTAATACCTATAATTTGCAAAATGTACAAGACTTAATAAAACTTTGCAATCTTGTACAATAATTGCAATATTACAAGTACACCGCACTTACGAATGAAAATTAAAAAGGACGGGTCAGGGACGGTGTGCTTAGTATTTAATTTTTTTTTCTTTAATTAATTGTGCATTGTTTTTTTTTTTCTCAATCATTAAATATTCTCGTTGCTAGTTACATACAATTTAATGTTCGCTATGATAAACAACTATAAATAGGTTTATAAAGTAAGCGAAATGAGACTACGCTATTTTAAAAAATCCTAGACTAATAAAATTCACTATGTTATTTTTTCGAGTACGGGGGATTATTGTAATAAGAAAAAACCGCGCGCGCCCGTTTACATCTGATTTATTTGGCACGTTCGTTTATTTATTGTTTTTTTTGGTTTTTATTTTAAAAATCGCGGCGTTGCTACTTAATTTATAAACCTACGTAAACAGGAAAACATATATTAAAATTATTGTAAATTACGGGACCTGTTTTCTACATTGTTCGTGATTTCTCTCCATTGTCCGAGTGGTACACATTAAAGTTGTGGGCAGATTTTATCCGAATACCTATACTCCGAGTCCTCGTTCTAAAAAAAAAATACAATCGAAATTTAGCCACATTAAATAAATATTAATCTGGAGTGTATTGATTTTGTGTGGTAAATAAAAGGTAATTTTAGAGACTAACTATTATTTTTTTTTCTTCATTCAAAGTATTTAATATATTTCTTGGAAAGTCATCCATCATTTATCACGAGATGAAACATTTTAAACTATTACTAATTCAGGTTTAAATTAAATTACGTTTCTTCATAATGTTTACACTATTTTCTCGACTAGTTTCGCTTTTTGAGGCTTTATCAATAGTGAGTTAGAAAAGAAACTGACCTTGTTTAATTTAAATAGTATTTAACGATTTTTCAAAAATTAAATATTATATATTATGCTGATAGTTCATGTTGTGCTTGTGGATAAAATTCATTGTAAGATGTGAAATAGTATTTTCAGAATTTGATGTTGCAACTAGTACGACCTCAGCATTAATATTTCATGTAAACGAGTACGTTGTGCGTATTTCAGTTTTATTGGGATATTACAGTGCAATATTGTTAGAGATAAAATTGGAGTGTCACATCTGGAGCACGGAGTCTGGTATACGAGGGGAGAATAGAAAATTGCCCGAGTGGTTACCATTTGTACTCTTCCGAAATAATAAATTTGAATATTTCCTAAAATCATTGCTATTAGCTTATAGTGTATAAATACATTTACATGTCACATGTATATATTCGTATTCTCAATGCTTAACCCTTTTAATCTTGCATATTTATATATTTTAAACAATTAACGCTTAAACTTGTTCGATTTGGAAAACTTCCATTTTACACCATTTGGCGAGCAAGGTTATATAATTTATTACATTACAATATAATATTGTATAGAATTGTTCATAACATAATACTGTACATTATGATTAAAATAATCAAGTTTTTCAAATTTTATATAGGAAAAATCAAGTCTCTAAATATTTTAGACCAAAATTTAATTATGAATAATATTTTAAATATAAATTATAACTTTAGAAAGAGTCCTATAAAAAATTCCAACTCTATAAGGTCTATTGGAATCATTAAAAATAGTTCAATGTTTCCTCTAACTACCCTAAAAATTTCGTATCTCCACCGGTACGTTTTTTGGAATCCTTATATTTTTTTTTGTTCGGCGCCAACGTAAAAAATCATGTTGTCTGCTGCTCGAGCAATTTTAATTTGTGGCACCGATTAAAAATATTCCCGTTCAAAAACCCGATGAGAAACTATTTACAAAAACCTTATAGAAACGACTACAAGAAGTTCAGAACTGTATGCCAAGAACGCTGAAGTCATCGACCTCGAGTTGCTTCTGGAAAATGTCCTCATCTCCTCATATGAAAAGAAATCCAGCAAACCGTGGTGGTATCAGGAACTCAACAAGAAAAAAAGCACGATTTCGCTTGGACCTGTTATAAAGAGCTTCACCGACTGTAAACTGTACTTGTATATTTGACATGTCTCTTGTTGTTAACTCAACTACTAAGACGAATAAAATTATTATTATTATTATAAAAAAAGAAGGCATGGCAACGACAGAAAAAATCCTAAAGAAACTTTTGTGAATAAATTAGTCGCAGAGCTGAATGAAATGGTGATGTGGCCATCATAGTATTTTCCCTATATTTTTATCGAAAACTATTAAGTTTACGCAAAGTGGTTATTCTTAATAATTTGCTCAATTTTAGATTCTTTACAATTACTTGTTATATAAATTTTATGTAACTCATATAGTTTATTAGCAAAAGGCTAAAAATATCAAAATTATTAGTTTTTAGTTTTTTTTTTCTCACAAGTTAAAACTTTATTAAAAAATCTGTTTTAATAAAACTTGTTCAGTTTCCCATTCCCTTTAACTTTTGTTGTTGAAAAGTTATGTAATATTTTTCAAATTCTATGTAGGGAACGTAAAAAAGATGTAAAATCCATCAACAATTAGTAATTAAAGTTATCATGTATGTATACGGTAAGTGGGTGGCCCGTAACCCACCCTCCAATCAGTAAAACCTAAGCGAGAGTTTTAATTAAAAGTAGTAAACCGTAAATAAACATAATATTATTGCAAATTTTAATAGATTCATTCAAACAGTTTTCAAATAAATTTTGATGATGTTTTACTGATTGAAGGGTGGATAGAGGCCACCCACCCACCCTACATATACATAAAAACTATAATTCCTTATAGTCTCGCGGTTTCCAAAAAAATTAATTACAAAACTTTAGGAATAGAAAAGTAATTTAAAAAGGTAAAATTTTTGAGTGAGTAAATAAGTAAAAAATCGATGCATGATGGGTGGGCAGACTTTAAATCTAAATTAGAGAAGATTAGCTATAGAAAGTCATTTATATTTAAACTTATATTTTAATTTGGTTTTATTTTTTTTTACATAAAGGGTTTTATTGTTTTTAGCAGCAAAATCATCAACGATTAGCAATTAATGTTATTATGTATATGTAGGGTGGGTGGGTGGCCTCTATCCACCCTCCAATCAGTAAAACATAAGCGAGGGTTTTAGTTAGAAGTTGTAAAATAAAACAAACACAAATTAATTGCATTTTTAATTGATGTATTCATAAAACAAAATTCAAGTAATTTTTGATGATGTTTTTACTGATTGGCAAATGTTTTTATTTCTTGATAATTTTTATTTTTTTTATTAGGAGATGTTTATTTATTTCGTTATGGAAGAATTCAATTGGTTTTATCTCTTTTGCGATCAGTTTCTATTATTTAAAAAAGTCAATTTTAAATAACAATTGAGATACAATTTCAAATCATCTTAAATATTTCATTATTTTTTTTTTAATTGAGATTCACTTAAATCGGTTAAAAGTTTTACTTAAATATTACAGTTGGAACTGAATAAACAGTTCAAGAAAAATACAGTAAATTTTATTAAAAATAATTAACGCTTTTAAATTAAAACACGACTGATAGAAATTGTTAAATAAAAAAATAACAATTGCCAAAAAAAACAATTGAAAATTTGCTAAGAATAATATTTAAAAACACTTGAAAAATTTTATAAACATGGAAGAAGATTTTTTTTTATATTTTACTAAAAATACAATTAAAAATCTGTTTTATATATATATATACCTAAAACTGGAAATTTTACAAAGAAAAACAATTTAACTTTAAAACAATAATAATTTAATATTTTAAGACAAACACAGTTTTAAAATTGATACAGAATCATTGGCGGTAAACTGAAACACTTGATATGTTTTTAGTAAAAAAAACTTAACGAAAAAAAATTTTAATTGCTCAACAATTTTGGTGACCGAAATGAACATCTAGCGATAAATAAACTAAGTGAAAAAAGTGCCAAACTGGAGTTTTATTTAATTATAAACATTTTCACGTACTCTTACAATCCAACAAGCTCAAAAACAATTGAAAATTGTCTAATAAAAGTGTTATATTATAATTTTTTTTTTTGATATAAAGTAATTAAGTTTAACACCAAATTTTTCTAAAACAAATTAAAACTTGATATAAAACAGTTGAAAATTCAAATGCTTCTACAAAATTATTTATAGAATATGCTTAATCAAAGAAATGGAGTTTTGCAAAAAAAAGTTCGGTACAATTTATCAAAGCGAAATCATTTAAAATCCGCTAGAGGCTTTTTACCAGAAAAAAACAATTGAAAATTATCTTAAGAAGATAGAAAGAAAATCTGCTAAAATGGTTTTAATAACAATTTATAATTGCTCCAAAAAGAAACAAATGAAAATTTCGAAATATGTGTAATAATTTTATTAAAAAATAAAAAATAAACTGTTTATATTTGCAATAAAAACTAATGATAATAATTAAAATTTTAGAAAATGAACTGATATTTGAAAAAAAAATGAATTTTCTAAAAACAAAATAAAAATTGGATTTTGTAGAATAGTGTTAAACAAAACTTATGAATCAATAGTTGTTTTAAATTAGTTATTTAACTTTTTATTGTATTCGTTAAAAACGAAAATTTTCTTTAAACATTTAAATTTGCAATTAAACTAGTAACATTAAATGAAATTGACTTAACTAAGTGACTATAGTTTCAACAATTTTAACTTGTTATAATCAAATTAAAACTTAATAAAGTCAGTGTTATACAATCAAAGTTGAAAAGTTTTTTATTTTTTTTATTTGTGAAGAATAATGTATAACGAAGTAGAAGCGCCCACCGTTAACAATTTTTATACTTGTTTAAACAGTTGAAATTTTAAAAAGTAGAAAAGAATAGTTTAAAAAAAGTTTTAAAGAATTAAAAGAAAAACAGAATTATATAATATTTTGACAACATCGTTTAAAAAAATCTAACCATAAAAATACTAATCAAGATTTTATAGAAAGAAAGTCAAAAGATTTTACTTTTTCTTAATTGATTTGTTGTATGTATATTTTTTTAAGAAATGAGTCAAAAGATGTATTAATAAATAAATAAATAATCAGAAAAAAGTTGGTTTGATTTTAATTTTTAAAACGATTGTTTTTTTCAAGTTTTTCAACACTTTTTAACATAATTTTAAGTGTTACTGAAAAAATACGTTTTTTAAGCAAAATTTAAATTACTTTGCTTAAAAGATTTCCACATACTTATTAGACAATTTTTGTATAAATTTTGAAAAAAAATGAATGAAAGTTTTTTCATAGAAAGAACGAGCGATGAAAATAAACATTTAGCATCCAAAAAAGTTCATATTTCATATAAAAAAAAGTTTGTTTTTTTGAATTTTTCTAATAAATGCAAACAATTTAAGAGTTATTTAAAAACAAGTTAAATATTGAAAATAGTATATTTTTCAAACAAAACTTAAAGGGAATGAGAAACTGAACAAGTTTTGTTATAACATGTTTTTTATAAAGTTTTTAACTTGTGAGAAAAAAATTAAAAATTAATAATTTTGATATTTTTTGCTTATTGCTAATAAGCATGTAATTTATATAACAAGAAATTCTAAATAATACAAAATTGAGTAAATTGTCGAGATTAGCCTTTTTTGCGTTAACCTCATAGTTATCGAGAAAAATATAGGGAAAATACTATAATGGCTACATCATTTATTGTTGTTGTTATATAAATAATAGTTTTCTTGGAAAGTGTTATTCAAAAGAGAATATTTAGACCTTAATTTATTAGGAAAATCTTACGTGTATAATTCACTGATTCGAGGGTTGGTATGAAACTAGCCACCTACTTTTCCTTAATTTTTTTTCTTATATAAAAAATGGTTTCCTTGAAAAATATTTTTTTAAATCGATTATTTACAAAGATATAGAGCTTACACGCTTGCATAATTTATTATGAATAATTTGCGCATATAATTCATTGATTAGAGGATGGGTTAGAGGCCAACCACCCACCCAACATATATATTTAATTTAAATCACTATTACTGTTTGTTTTGCCAACACTATAGCAGTAATAGGTTTAACATTTTAATAAATTAAGAGCCCCAGTTTAAGTTTACCCTACATAAAAATTTTAAGTCAGACTAAAAAGACGTTTATATCCTTTAACATTTCAATACTAATACTGCTGTATTTTCTGGCAAAACAAACAAGTAACGATGTCTGAAATACAATAGTATAAGTAGGGTGGGTGGCCACTATCTCACCCTCCAGTTTTCTTTGCATTCTAAACAAAATCCTTATAAAAAAATCTTTGGCAACAGAGAATATTTACAAAGATAAAATGTTTGCATATTTCTATAATTTATTAAGTAAAATCAGTACGTATGATTTACTGATTGATGGGTGTGATAGTGGCCACCTATCCTACATATACATTTATATTTCAGCCATCGTAACTTGTTTGTTTTGCCAGAAACTACAGCAGTATTAGTATTGATATATTAAACAATATAAACGCCTTTTTAGTCTGAGTTAAAATTTTGATGTTGGGTGGGTGGGTGTCCACTCTCCTACCTTCAATGTTTTGTTGTTGTTATATAAACAGTTGCCTAAAAAAGTATTTTACTTTGTAATTCATATAGAACATACTTTATAATTCACTCATTGGAACATGGATTAGAGGCCACCCATCCACGTATATATTTTATTTGAATCACTATTATTTATCTAGTTTCAGAATGGCAGTTCCGTATTAGTTTTGCTAACAACCATAAGTGAAATATCATTCACGTATAATGTTTCTAACAGATTCTTTTGGAAAACTACTTCAAATTTTAAAAAAAACGGAAAATGAAACCTATGAAATTATTATGGATAGTTGTTGTTCTCAGTGAAAATTTGAAAAATCGAATTTAAAGAGCTAATTTATTGTCCAGAAACGATATTTGTAGTTTAGGTTGATTATACATAAGACTAAATATATGGTGCTAAGTAGGAAAAATAGAAACCCAGAAACACTAGAAAATATCAGCCTTACAATTAATAATTCATCTATATACTTTGAAAATTAGAATAACTAGAAGTGTGGCTACACGATGAATGGGACTCAGATGAAGAGATAAAGTATAGATATAAACATGAAAAGCACTTTCATGAAATATAAACGAGTTCTGAAAATCAGTGAATTCGACTTAGAGCTGAGAATGCGATTCATACAATGCTACATATATTTTGAATATGAGAAGCTTCTACTTCGTTATACATGTTTGATAATCAGTAAAACACTTTTACTTTGTTATTTCCTTTATGAACTTCTTTGTATATAATAAAAATGTATTCGTTCTTTAAGTTTTAGAAAATGAACTAATATTTAGGAAAATGTTTCCGTGTTTTTCTAATTATTCTTTTGTATATATAATTTTTTAAATAATGTTACTAATATTGTTACTATATTTGCGTATTATGAACTCAATTCAATAACGAAATAAAAGATTTCTCACCCTTTCTACCTGGGTAATCTGCCTTTGCATGTCCTCTCTCTTTGGCAACCCGCTTTATATCAGCTGATTACTCTATTGTTACTTTCATGAGGGTCTATCTATAACCAATAATGATAATTACCACCCATACCTTATGTTCTCCTGTGACTGTCTCTTGGATCAATATATAAAAGCTCAAGGTAATAAAATGTCTCAGAAACTAAATCAAATTTTTCACTTATGAATAAAAAATGTATCAGTTGTGGATGATTAATTTGTACCATGTGAACTTTATAAGAACGACAGAATAAACTATTAGCTCTAATCCAAAGCATGTTTTAAGCAATATCAAAAACCATTTTGACTGGTAACATATGAGAATAATTCAGTTGAATACAGTGACTACTTTTCTTGTGTATACAAGGACGTAGACTCTCAAAGTGATGAGCATTTCACCTACTCTAATAACATAAATACCTCGTTTGATATTAAACATATTGCTGATGAGGACATACTTTCTGCTTCGTCAAAACTAAAAAATAACTCTGCTTCCATTGAAACATATATTCGATCTCATAATGCTGTCTTAATACTTCATGTTTTCCTTCTTGTTGGAAAATAGTATGTGTTACACCAGTAATGAAGTCTGATAACAAGTAAGATAGAAAAAAATTACAGAATTTCATAGTCGACAAACTTCACAAAACAATTTGAAATCATTATAACGAGTAAAATTTACTCCTATGCTGAATCAAGTATATCAACAAGATAGCATGGTTTCATGCGGAGAAGATCTACCATCACATACTTATTAAATTTCACTGAGTTCACTTGTCACCTGGATCGGGGGTCCCAAGTCGATGTTATATATACCGGTTTTAAACAAGCTTTTGACCCAACAAGCCATGCCACCCTGCTTGCTAAATTACTTTCTTTGTTTACCAACAAAAAGAAACCGGACAGAATAAAGCTGCCCAGGATATACACCACCACACTAACTCTTCAAGTATCAAGGTAATCATGTCATTCTGGCAGTATTGGGGAGTCATGAGGACTATCATCCAGAATAAACATATTCAACAAGTAAGCTACAGCACTATGAACGATTAGCATGTATGGGAATTACTGGTACAGTGCACATCACACCGACGTCGGCAATAGAAGCGTTATTATCTCTTCCTTCCCTAGATTTACACCCTAAGTACAGCGCTAACACTAAGAGACAACGGCGTCCAAACGCGGATCGGACTAGGTATTGGGTAATCCTTAGAAGAGTAGCTAAGAGGGAAGTGTCAGGACCGTGCTACTACGACTTACCTTTTCGAAACACCCTACACGTCACAAAACTCTGAGGCTCCTGAAACTACTATAATACATCACTCAATAAGTCCCCGGTCTGACACATATATGGAAACATTTTTGACAAATCCATGTGATTTCCAAGTAGTACTAATCTTTAAGCAGTACGTGTCAAAATTTCATGGAATTCTGACCGTTCGTTTAGAAGTTACAGTCATTTTAGTGACCATGATTTTGTAATTTTCAAGATAATGGATAGAAAGGATTTTCGTGTGTTGATTAAACACTGTTTTCTGGAGGGGAGCCAAACATTGACTTGATAAGCATTATGGGGACTCTGCACCAGGGAAATGAACTATTATTAACTGGTATTCTAAATTTAAACGCGGTCGTGCAAGTTGTTTCGGAAAACATAAAAAATGTCCACAAGAGAGTTTTAAAAGACCGTAACATGAAGTTCTGTGCGATAGCTGACACCTTGTAAATATTAGAAGGTAGTGTCTTTACAATTTTACATGAAAATTTAGCCATGGGTAAGTTGCTTTCGAAGTAGGTGTCGCGTTTGCTCATACTGGACCAGAAACACAAACGCGTCGATGATTCAAAGCACTGTTTAGAGCTGTCAAAGCGAAATAAAAAGGATTTCTTGCATTGGTATGTGAAAATGGATGAAGCTGAGTTAACGACAGCCAGTGACAGTAGTCCAAAGTGACCAAAAACTCAAAAGTCAAAAGATTGAGTGCAGAAATGAAGAAAAAAAACCCCACATGCCAAAAAAAAAGTTCTGTTTCGCCAGGACAATGCCCAATGTCACAAGTCATTTAAAACTATATGAATTACGCTTTGAATTGCTTTTCACCCACCGTACTCTTTAGATTTTATCCCAAGCGATTACTGGCATTTTGCAGACATGAAAAAGATGCTTCAGGGAACGAAATTTGGCTTAAATGAAAAAGTGATTGCTTAAACTGAGGCTTATTTTGATAGCAAAGACAAATCGTTTCACATGAAGGGCATCGAATAGTTAGAGGAATATTGGAATGAATGAATCACTCTTGAAGGAGAGTATGTTGATGAATCAATTTGAATTTTTACAAAATAACAAGAGAAAATATCTGCATCCACACAGGCAGAAAAACCAGACTTGCAATATTAAAAAATCCCAAGGTCTACCAAAACTAGTAAATTAATGTTTATAGCACTGAAGAAAACAGAGAATTGATTTAACCTAAATCATGACTCAACAACACTCAAACATGAAAGAAGCAAAAGAATACCTGTAGAAGGCCTGTGTCCCTATTCAAAAGCAATCTGTCAAACATACTGTAAGATGTGACTCTACCAGAACACAAAGCAAGGTGAAAGAACGTTTTCACTTCCAGAAATACAATATGAACACCCAATGCTAAAATTTCCCAATATTGTGTTAGGAGTGAAAATATAATATCGATTATAGCCCTAATAGCTATATTGTTGATAATTATTTTAGTCAGGGAGCAAACTTCATGAAGCACGAATTATTTTAATACTGCACTCTCAGCAACACAGACACATACACACACACAGTACTCCACAGTAATTAATTAACCCTCATGCATAAAATAACAACGTGTCGGAAATAGCGCGAAACGTCTCGCATCACCTTACATTACGAGGGTTATCTTGGAAGATCTTCCCGCCGACAGACATTACCAGGAGCGGCATTAAAAAGGAATTGGGTTTAAAGGGCCGAAACAGCCCTGCACTACGTTAATCTTTAATTATTCAGCAGTTTTAAAATGCAAAGAGCCGAGGACACGTTTCAGGTAAGAAAAAAAAACCTTCATTTTATGGCACAGTGTTTTCCTTTTTTTGACGAGAAACGATAACGTGTAAAGAAAACATATTTTTTGTATTCGTTTCTTATTGATTGAAAATTCACTTGGTTCGTTTCATTTTATTATGATTTTTTAGGTATAAAACAAATAATATTAACGTATTAGTACAATTCTTTTTTTTTCCTTATTTTTATATTGGAAGAAGTAAAACTCTTGTTGGAATTAGTACATAACAAGAGTTTTACTTCTCCCAATTTGAAAATCTGTTTCCATCAAGAGAATAGCAAAACAAGTATCGATTATTTTTATATTAGAAGTTGTAGAAAGTTATAGTGATTTTACTCTATAATTTCTTGTGTTACATTATTTTCATGTATAAGTTTATCTTGTATTTTACTGTAAGTTTAATAATGACCTTGTAAAGTTTGAATCTATTGTCGCTTGAATAAAACCAGTGTATGAAAGTTTTTTTTTTATCGTTTAATAAATATTTATTCATACGTACCTATAAATTAAATTTAAATTAATTAACTCAGCCTAGAACTCTGCTGAAGAAGTACGGATAGAAACTTCTCCGTTGCGGCCTCGTTAATTGCCTCTGTCTATTAGGCTTGACTGTGGGTTCCGCCGCAAGGGATTCTTCCGTCGGGGATTTCGTCTCAGTTATTGGCCTAGATTCTGCGGTGGTCGTCTCTTGTCGCTCCTCATTACTTTCCTTCTTAATCACAACACTTTTATCAATATTCCTCCTCGTCGTGACAAAGAGCGTCGACTTCGTCGTATTTTCCTGTCCGGGATGATGGATCCTAATTTCGACCAGTTTATGCATTTTTTCCATATCGTCTTGAATGTTGTTATCGACGTCGATGTTAATATTTTCATCCAGTTTTATTACACTAGAAGAAATTGGAAGTTCTTTGCGGTTAGTTCGGTTTAATTTTACTTGAGGATTTGTTTTAATGGGGAACATTTCAACCTCTTTATTTAAATAGTTATCTGAAGGAAGGTCATTGTGTGAAGGCTTCTTGACTGTTGAGGTTTTAGAGTCGACGGCTGTAGGGGCGATCTTGTAACGTGTCGTGGCTGCATCCTCTGTTGGCTCTTTATGGTAAATAACTGTTGTATATAACGGACTTGGTGGTGGTGTAGTAGTTTTAGTTTCTGTGGTGGTGGTCTTATTTTCATCGGTTCCGTTCAGTTCAATTATATCGAATAATGTACCGTTTTCAATTATGCTAAAGAGCTGTCCTTGATTAATGGCGCTCGGAAATTCTTCAGCTTCCGCGGCCGTAGTAGTCTCCGGCTCCCCTTCCGTGCCTAATTCTGTGGTAACTGTGGTTACCGCAATATTCTCGGTTGCAATATGGTCTGCTTTAAAGCTCTTTTCTGTTGTTATTCTTGCCGAGAAATCAGTCGTACTCCGTGTCGAAGATGGACTCATCGTATCTTCTGTCTCACGCCTGTGTCGCGTAGGTAATCCATAATCACCAGTATCGATTGTGTTCGAAGTCCAGATCCACGGCTTAGTCGTCTTTGTATTCACCTGCGTTTGAGTGTACGTAGAATCCTGATTTAATGTCGTCGGTAAAGGAGATTGGGTCTTATCATCGAGTACATCTGAGGTATCACAAGCAAGACGACGGATCATATCGTCCCTATCCTACAGACAAGAAACGTGCACCATGTAATTACATGAACTTTATGAAAACTTCTACGTACAGTATTTCCCTTGCAAGCAATTCGTTTAGTTCCACCCAGGCCGCAATCTGAGGTAAGCTCCACTGCGGACTGCTCGGGAATGTAAAGCACCGTAAGAGACGGCAATTCAGTCAGGAGGCATCCTTGAAGACCGGTCGCCCATGAAGGAACTGAAACAAAAAACAAACAAAAATATAAAACTTAAGAGGTTTACTTAAATATATACAGTTACTACCTATAGAAAAAATATAAAACTTTTGTCCTATACATATAAATTATTTTCTTAAGTATATACAGTTACAACCTACAGAAGAGATTTATAGATACCATTGTGTCTAAACTTTTTAAAAACATTTTATTATTATATTATAAAGGTTTTTAAACATTAAATACTGCCAATTAATTATCATTGATGTTAATTTTATTACAAATAAATAATAAAGAATCGAAAAAGATTTCTCATCTTAGGAAATGATTACATTTGCGGTCGACCTTAATCACACACGGATTTCCCATTATGTTTGGAGAAAGTAAGCACGATTCACAATAGGGCCTGTATCCTTTCATGCCAGCATCCCGAAGGGAATTACGTCGATGAATCCATGCGTGCCATTGTCGAAACGTCACTGGAAAATGACGCAAAGCGAGGAAATTGACGTTTCCGTTTGTCTTCGTCGACGTCTTGTTAACTTTAACCCGAAAGTGAAAATAGCTTTTCATAATTAGGTGGATAATATCAGTGTGGGAATAGAATTTAATATATAAACAAAACCAACATTTGTAATTATGTTCATTAATGATTAATTAATTAGGAAATTAATACCGAATTCCCATCATTTCAATACAGGTGTGCTTCATTATTATGGGAATAATTTCGTTATCAATTAAGCAGGGTATGCATCTATCGATTGCGGATGTAATTAAATTTCATTTTTTGTTTTGCGGTCATAATTTTAACATTCCTATTGATTTTTTAATGCTGCATCATTCACACACAGATAGATATAAACATCCATAGGGAATATCATCCCGTGTTTCATAATTGGGTCGCTTTCATTGCATAATCCGCTATAATATTCACGTGACGTAACCACGATTTGACGTCGTTTCGTGCAAATTCTACTAATTGAATCTATATTTTTTATAGTTTAATTTATCGTTCGAAAAATGGATTTGTGAATACATTTATAATAAATTTCCTATAATTGAACGCTAAATTAATTGAACCCTTATTTTCAATGGGGCGTGGGCGCTGGAATAATTACATTGTGGCGTTTTGCTTAAGTAGACGATATTAATTGAGCTGAATTCTGCTCGAGAAGGCTCCGGCCTTTCATGAAACGGTTATTTTGAGACACACAAAGCAAGCCACAAAGTACGGTCTAACCGATGAAATGTAAAGGCTCCGATTGGGCAGGCCTAAACAAATAAATATTATATTTCAGTCTTAAAATTTATTCCCCAGCACTTCAAAATTAAAATTCTCGTTAATTATTCATTTGCGAATATTTAATCAACTCAAGCGTGAAGTTACGTGGTGCAATGCGACGAGAGGAGGAAAGTAGCCTATGTTTGTGTTAATAACGTTAAAAATAAAGTTTTTCTTATTGTTTCATGCTCTAGACAATTACGATCCTTGCATTCCCTACAGAAACCTGGGGGTTAACTCTCCGCGAGATGACAAGAATGTTAAGATTAAGGAGGTGTCTTTACATACGGAGAAGGCCCGCTGCAAAATCATACAACCTCTGACAATAAAGTTCGGTAAATAAACTTGTGACATTAATGTAGATGAAATATTAACTGAAGTTAGCTTTCTGTCCTTCGAAATATATGTAAGGGCAAAAGAGTAGAATCGTTAACGCATTTCCAGCCTTGAAAACAGACGAAAAAAACAACGCAGTTTTGAGTTTCATCTAGAAGGACTCAAAGACCACCGTTCAACACCAGTTATCAAACCTAATGAGTTTGTCACCACCAATCCCGACATTCGCAGTCACAACATCACCGTCGCTCTGTGTTCCAATTGACTCAACCCTTCCACGTTTGCCCTCTATAATAACACAATCCTACCATACCCTCTTGCACAAAACTAACATCGAATGAACAGGTTGGTACAAACATCAATACCTTTGGCTACAAACTACCAACTTATTCCGAATTCGCACTGACCATTTAGTTTTACAAATCCAGTCAATATTCTGAAATACCTGTATTACAATTTGGTCCCTAGATGTAGCGACTTATTGAACAACATGCCTGAGATATTACCATGTGAATCTATATCCAAAAAGAAGCGAATGTCAAATTCCTAGTACAACATCCCTTTTCAAATTGTTAGAGCCAATCAGACATGATGTTTTACATCACATCAAAGCCACAGGTCTTTAGAATTAAATTAATTTTTGTAGAAGTTATTTTTATGAATATAAGTTGAACATAATCATTCATCAAGAAGACCAAAAATCCCAAAGGTGATAGAATAAAACCTCTGCAGTGCAAGGTTGAACAAATATTGTCCTTCAAGCAATCCGCTGATCTATAGTGAAATGAAAAGATGGCCAAAGATAATAATATACTTTTAGTGCTGTGCAACTACAGTGTGTAAAATTTAATTAGTATTAACTGTAGCGCAGCCTACAACAAAAACTGCACAATAAAGAACGGCCTGAAAATCCTGAATGGAATTCGTTTGATCTGCAACGACTACTCATCAAGTTTCGAGGTTAATATAAACACGAAATTAGAACACCTAAAACGGCAAGTAAAACTTCTGAATAAAGGTATAATAGAAATGGACCAACATAAATCCAAACCTACTAAAACAACAAGTAGTTCAATTAAAACATAAAAAATATGTAAATATGGCAAGATATACTAAGTTTACCTTAACTACTCAAACTTAATATGAATATTAAGCAAGTCTAAAATTATTTGGTAGCAGCGAAGGTCAAATGAATAATTTCGATCTTAGAGTTTTATCAGTTACGTTACAAAGGTAATATTCTAAAGATTATGCTCTAATTATTCAACGTATTTTATATTCTTCAAAGGACTTGGATTTCTTGGTAGTATCAAAGATAAAAGGATGGATTTTGGCGTAGGAAATGTTTGGCTTAAGGCTTCAAAACTTCTTGGAAACGCTGATAGTTCCATTACATTTGATTTGGATATTTTATGAATAAATAATCTTTTATCAAAAATTAGGACGTATGTTTTATTCGTTGGAGGGTGATATAGAGGACACCCACCCACCCTACATATTTACTGTTACTGCCTTCCCGCCAGAGAATTATTTTCTCAAAAAGTATCTACAATGTTAGTGTTGATGTTATGAATTCTCAAACACTGTTTTAGTTTTAAGTTTATTTGAATATATAGGATGGGTGGCTGGCCTCGATCCTACCCTCCAATTATTAAAATAATAACGAATGATTTTTCGAAGTTCTTAATTAAAAATTAGTGCATAAACCTTTTTTATAATAAGAAAATATAAAAGCCAAAATAGGGCGTATTTTTTACTGATTGAAGGATGGTATTGTGGGCACCCGCCCACCCTACATATTTACGGTAACTGATAGCGACATCTGTCACCCAGTAGGTAAAACTACATCATCAAAAACTGGTAAAATCACAGATTCGGAGTGTGTATGTCTGCCAATATTAGAATAAAAAATAATATTAACAGTTGTAAGTCAATCGTGTTAAATAGAAACATACCGAAACAGTATCACTCATCCGTTAACAAATGTGTGGTAAGCGAAAACAAGCATAATCTAACAATAAAATTATCAATCTGATAATTAGGATAATACAAAGGAACTAAAAACATTTCAAGAAACATTAATGCAACGAAAATCATTAAGAGGAAGTCCTTCAAAGGGAAGGTTAACCCATCGAACACGTAAAGAAAAGTTACGAACCTCAAGCACGTGACCAAAAGGAATATACGTGGAACGGTTTTTTTATTTTCATCGGATCGTTGGAAAGAGGCCCAGAACTTAGATACAAAATCATGGAGAACAGGTCACAGGCAAAACAAAGCGGAAACAAGAATATTTTTTTATCTTTAATTATACTAACGGTTGTTTCTTTTTGTACATGCTAATGACACCTTGAAATAAAGGTATATATATTATTATTATTATTGTGACTATTAAAAGCGCTACTCTTCCGGTTGCAGCTTCTGGGATTTTCCGAGCCATATACTTCAAGAGATGCCCGTGTTCCTTAGATAAACACGCCCGATTTAAACCAGAGAGGGTCGATAAGAAAATCCTGCTTATGTACAAACAGTCTGGATTTCCGCTAATCGGTAAGTTCGAGTCTAATCCAACAAGAGTCAATTGGCTTCGCTGATGGGCCAAAGCCGAATGAGACTACGGAAGGGTTAATCGCATCGTAGCTAATGTTTGCAGACCGAATGCGTCACTGTCTTGTGTGCTCCGTTTAACCCCAGGAACTACATCTATCTACATCTAAACAGCAAACCTAGTACAATGCACCAACTTCTGTTGTACAGTCTTGTTTATGGCTCCATGATGGGTAGGAACTGTGTGAAACAAATTTAAGATGTATCTGTATGTAATTCAAAACCACCGCAAAATCTCTAGCGGGCAAAGAAACTGACGTATCATAGGGCAACCTTCATGTATGAAGAGAGCAAACAGCTCTGTTAACCTCCTGTTTCAGACATCTCTTTTATAGACCCAAAATACTGAAGAAATGCGTGTCTTGCCTCGCAGGCTAGTTAAAAGCCAGGACCTTCTAGCAACATCGTGGACAAAAGCTAAGCAAAAGATGGACGCAGCCCCTGGAAAATCTAAGGCCTTGCCAAAACCGATCACCTCTGCGAGAGCTGGCGGTTAAGGTAAAAATTAGAAGAAGAATAAATCGGACGACTCTCCTACTATGTCTCCTGAATCCCAGGAAAAGGATAAGTAGAGGTATTACCCCTTCAATATCAAGACCTAGCTACAATAAGGCTCAAAACAGGCACCTCCAAGTAGCAATAATTGACCGCCAAAAACTCCTAGGGAAACTCACAGAGGATAAGGTTCTGGATGGTGCTCTCACCTCGGAATTGGTCAATGTCACATTTTTAGTTAAAGTTAAAGTTATAAATTAGGAGTCGCTAAAGATCCCAACTACAGAGAATGCAACGTGGAAGCAAAACGGCCGAGCATCTTTGTGCTAATGTCTCGCTCTGGCAACATTAAGGAAGATCCTTTGGCAATTTTTGGCAACACAGCGCTTTGATCTGGAGATCTGTTAAACGGTAGACTCGAGTTTAATCCAAGAAAAGTTAATCAGCTGCGCTGACCAGTCAGACGGTCGGCAGGTTGAGACTACGGGGGATTGGACGTAGCTTTTTTTTCAGACTGAATGCGTCATTGTCTCGTGTGCTCCGTTCCACCCTAGGGTCTACATATCACCAGCAACTCTGACTCAATGTATCAACATGTGATGTACGGTCTCGTTTGTTGCTCGGTGGTAGGTAGGGACTGTGTGAGATGAATTTAATATGTAGGGGTAACATAGGACAGAACCAATTGCGGATCAAAAGCGATTGCTCAACTTTCAAACAAGACCATGTGCCCGATTGGCGCGCCATCTACTATGTAGATTAATCAAGCAAACGTTACACAGAAAATTTTAGCTGTCAGCGCCACCATTTACAAACACCACAAAATTGAATGTGTTTTTGTATCAGTCACTTACTTATATTGCTCTATGTTGGTCGTGCTATAACTTGGTTAATAATTGAGATCAATTGATCTCATGAGTATATTCTGAAGTAAAATTTCGAGCTAAACACGATTATTGTATTTGTTTTGCGAAATTCTATCATTCAAAAGCACAAGATTTTTTTCTGAAAAATTGTCATTGGGGCACTACCGATTGTTTCTTTGTAGCTGAGAATGGCGCGCGATTATAAACGTAAGTTGCCGGCAATCGACAAAGAACAATTGCAAAAGGCAAAAAACGGTCACAAATGTTGAATCATTTCCAAGTGCAGCTCGTGAGTTTGGTTTGATGTATTCAACATTGCGGACTCATTGCGGCGATGCATCGAAGCGCGTTGGACCTATATTAAAAGTCGTGAAACTAAAATTGTTGACAGCAGCATTGGACCTAGTAAGAGGCCAAAGAAGTGACAGCCCAACCAAAACACGTGGTGTTGAACGTAGAGCACAGTCGGGGTTTTGAGCGCGGATCAACTGCGGATGACAAACCAACTACCTCGGGTGTCTTACCATCCACTCGTGGTAATAGATGACTTCCGAAAAAAGTGTCTTCGTCTTCGGATACTATTTATAATTAACAGATTAATTTCCTCAACTCCATATTCATTTGTATTTTTGAGCACGATTTTTTTTTTAATTTTCTACTTCTACATAATAACCATTTCAATTGATTTGAATATAAAAATCCCATTTATCAGACTTAATTTATAACAACATCCTTTCCAATTAAGCAATCGGTTCTGCCCCATATTTTTAAAACGTCGAAAAATGTAAGGGTTTGTAATGTATTATATTGTATTGTATTTAGTCTATATCTAACATGCATATTATCAATAAATATTCAATTGTACTATCAACGTAGGAAAAAAATATTGACTGCATGTGGAAGGGTGGAGTTCACTCTTAAGGATGATCTTCCACTTGAACCCTCCGACCCTCTTCCTCACTGGTCCGTTGTAAGAGATCCACTTTGGCATAAATTTATTAAAGGTCACTAAAACCCTATTTTTGCTCGTTTTACGAGATACCATAACTTAGCGAAGAAAAAAGCTCTTCAACGATAATAAACACTTTACGCTAGCTCATCAGATGTGGTTTTTATAGGCAACAGTGCTTAACCAATCGGTTCTGCCCCATGTTACCCCTATCTACATAGAATCCAAAACCACTGCAAGATCTCTAGCGGGTATGTCTTCAGACTCACCCCAAAAACTGACAAGGCTGTCCTCTGACGAGGGCCGACAGCTCTCTTAACCCTCATGTTAACACTTCTTCCACAGCTTTAAAATCCCGAAAAATGATTAATGGAACTAAAGCTAAAAGAAGGAGGAAAGTGTGCTGGGCAAAAGCCAGAACCTTCCACCAGAAAAATCTCTAACAAGCATGTCTTCGGACGCACCGCAAAAAAATTGACAAGGCTGACCGTAGACACCAGCACCAACAAAGGATGGACAATCGATGGCAACCCAATTGCAAAATAGTTTCTTTATCTCCACCTTCTGTTTATCAATAAGTTGTTGAAATATACGACGAAAATAATGTGCCTTAAAATTTGTAAGAACCCCTTGGCCCATTAGCTGAATTAATGACATAGTGTTGGATGGCAGGAAAACTATTTCCCACCGGAATGTAAGTGTTTAAGTCCGATGGGTTGATGGGATGACTTGGTGCATTCAAAATTATTTAGTTCACAATAATGTTTTACAAATAGACAATGTGTGGCAAATTAATTTTGAAAAATGTCTCTTGTGATCCAAGATTTCTTAAAGAAGTCTGAAATAATGCGTAGACTAGATTAAAGAACTCCTTTCATAGTCCTTGGGATTTTGACATGATGCAAAAGTAGAGGTTTTAATTTTATATCGCCTTTGGCGTTACCACCCAAAAGAAGGATGGAACGGTGTTTTGCAGCTTTGAAACCAGGTGATCGCTTTTCTTTTGGCGATATAAATGGGAGCTTTCAAAAAACTATTTCGTCGACCTTAAAAACCAATTCTGGTGGATAATTTCCTCTTGAAATTATGGCTTTTAACGTTGGAGAAAAAATGGAACCGGCTGAAGTATCTGCATTCGCTGCTTCTACGGTGATGTTGCGAAAGTTAGTTCTATTTTTTTAATTATCGAATGAACATCGGCTAGCTGTAAAATTTTCACTCTTATCTTCTCTTTATTTTTTGACTTAGCGGCATATTGCGTTCGATTTCATCACCAATCCAAATGCAAAGACGTTTTGCCATCTCTTCTAAAATATTGCTTTTTGATCGACTTATCTTTGCTGCACTAATTTATTATTATTTTAATTTATTTTGTCTTTGTTTTCAAAATCGTTTTTATTATAGAAGTAGGCAAATTTAAAGCATTTCAAATGTCAGCTTGACGTTCACCGTTTTCCAATCGCTTCAACACTTGAATTTTAAGGTGACAGTTAATTTTAGACCAATCAACAATTGACAGATGACATCATTTATTTTCAATCAGTCGGCAGTTGGCAGATGACATTTGATAGATAACAGTCGAAACTTATCGGTTTGTAGATGATAGATAAAAATGACAATCCAATCAATCAACATCGCAATGACAGATGATAGTGGTCAAACAGCAATTGAAACGTATCGGTTTATAGATGATAGATAGTTTACAGACAGATATATAGTTAATTGACAATTAGTAAATAACAGGTGACAGTTGCTGCAAATGCGACAACAATAAATGTTAGAAAAAACCGACAGATAAGAGTTGCAAATAAAAAACTTTTTAACTTTGTTTGTATAACACGGACTTTATTTAGTGACTATAGTTTCGACAATTTTAGCTTGTCATTATCAAACTAGAAGTAATTAAACTAACAATTTACAGGTATATATATGCTTAAAAATTAAGGTTTTACAACAGCGTTAAAAAGGGGGGTATATATCAGGTCAACCTGGTCGTTAATTACGGGGGTTTCCGGATTAGCGCGCGCTTTGTAAATTTCTAGAGACTCCAGGAGGTCCATCTTACGGCCTTTTTCGGCAAAATGTATAATTGACAGTACATCCTTACCAAAAGTATGATTGTTTTCAATCATATGTCTGGCAAAAGATGACTTATCAATTAAATTAAGCCGAAAAGAACGAAGATGTTCCTTTAGTCTTGTATTGAAATTACGACCAGATTGCCCTATATATATTCCCTTACAATTTTCACAAGTAAGTTTGTATATCCCTGATCTGTGAGTATTCTCTATTGATGTTTTCGGATTAAAAATTATGTTGCGTATTTTCTTAAAAGGTTTTAGAGCTACTATTACATTATGTTTTGACAAAATATGTTTAATTTTTAATGAAATGTCACCAAAGAAGGTAAGGGGCTTATAAATTAAATGTTTTTGTGGTACCTGGCCTGCATATATGTATTTACGAAGGTTTTTCATTTTGTATTTATTAATTAATTTATCAATGATTGATGAAGAATACCCATTTGAAGAAGCTATTGTTTTTATGATGTTAATTTCTGAATTAAAAGCTTGTTTTGACAGTGGAATATTAAAGGCTCGAAAAATCATAGAATTAAACGCAGACAATTTATGTTTTAGTGGATGGTTAGAACTGTTAGGGATGACTCGATCAGTATACGTAGGTTTACGGTAAATTTCAAATGTTAATGATTGATTAGTTTTTGTTATTGAAAGGTCTAGAAATTTAATATTATTGTTAATTTCGGATTCGACTGTGAATGTTATATTTGGGTGGAGGTTATTAATAAATTCTAAAAATTGTTTTAGTTGTCTATCTGTTCCTACAAATGAGGCTAATATATCATCGACGTATCTAAACCACATTTTGATATGTTTTTTACCTAATGGAGAATCTAATATAATATTTGTTAAATTGCACATGAAAATTTCGGCTAGCAATGGGCTCAGAGGTGAACCCATTGCAAGTCCTTCTGTCTGTTTATAATATTTATTTTCAAATGAAAAATAGTTGTTATTTAAAATGATTTCAAGGATATTTAAAAATTCTGTTTTAATTGAAATATTAATATTGAGTGCATCAAATGATGTTTTTATTAAATTTAAACAATCTATGGGTGGAATTTTAGCGAACATGTTAGATACGTCGAATGATACTAGTTTGTGGTTAGGAGGGAATTGGTAATTTGTTAATTTGTTACATAAGTCTTTTGAGTTTTTAATTGATCTAGGGTCCCTAAAATCGGTTAATAGACATATGATTGAAAACAATCATACTTTTGGTAAGGATGTACTGTCAATTATACATTTTGCCGAAAAAGGCCGTAAGATGGACCTCCTGGAGTCTCTAGAAATTTACAAAGCGCGCGCTAATCCGGAAACCCCCGTAATTAACGACCAGGTTGACCTGATATATACCCCCCTTTTTAACGCTGTTGTAAAACCTTAATTTTTAAGCATATATATACCTGTAAATTGTTAGTTTAATTACTTCTAGTTTGATAATGACAAGCTAAAATTGTCGAAACTATAGTCACTAAATAAAGTCCGTGTTATACAAACAAAGTTAAAAAGTTTTTTATTTGTGAAGAATTATGTATAACGAAGTAGAAGCCTCCACCGTTAACAGTTAGATAAGAGTTGATAAATAACAGATGATAGTAAATTGTTGACCAGTAGATAGTTGATAGGTGACAGTTAATTTTAGACCAATCGGCAGTTGACAAATGACATCATTAATAATCAGTTGACAGATGAAATTTCATAAATGATAGTCGTACAAACTAGTAATTGTAGATGATAGAATAACATGACAATCAATGAACATTACAATGACACATGACAGTATTCAAATGACAGTTGACACATATCGGTTTATACATGGTAGATAATTTATAGATAGATATACAGTTAATAGACAGTAAATAACAAATAACAGTTGCTGCAAATGAAAACAATAGATATTATATAATAGAGGCAGAGAATAGTTGACAAATAACAGATGGCAGTAAATTGTTGACCAGTAGATAGTTGATAGGTAACAGTTAATTTTAAGACAACTGACAGTTGACAGATGACATCATTATTAATTTTCAATTAGTTGATAGATGGCATTTGATAAATGGCAGTCAGCACTTGCCGGTTTAAAGATGATAGAAAAACTTGACAATCAATCAATATCAACAATGACAGATGAAGAAATCAAATGACAGTTGCTGCAAATTAAAACAACAGATATTAGATAAAAGAGACAAAGCAGAGATGGCAGTAAATTGTTGACCAGTAGATAATTGATAGGTAACAGTTAATTTTAGATCAATCGACAGTTGACAGTTTTATTTTCGATCAGCTGACAGTTGGCATTTGATAGGTGACAGTCGACACTTACCGGTTTGTAGATGATAGATAAACATGACAATCAATCAACATTAGAATGACAAATGACAGTAGTCAAACGGCAGTTGACACATATCGGTTTTTAGATGATAGATAATTTACAGATAGATATACAGTTAATTGACAGTTAGTAAATAACAGATGGCAGTTGTTGCAAATGAAAAACATTAGATAACAATCGAGAAACAACAGATGACACTAAATTATTGACCAATAGATAGTTAACAGGTGACAGTTAATTTTAGACCGATTGAGAGTTGACAGATGACATTTGATTAATAACAGTCGACATTTATCAATCAAAAATGATAAAGAAAATCAACTAATATTACAATAACAGTTGACAGTAGAGAAATAACATGTAAATGTTTACAGTTAACGTTTAACCTATAGCGTGGCAAATGACAGATGACAGTAGTCAAACGGCAGGCCGGCAGTTATCGGTTTATAGATGGTAGATAATTTATAGATATATATATATATGGTTAGTTGAGAGATAGTTAATAACAGATGACAGTTGTGGCAAATAAAAAACAACAGATGTTAGATAACAGTCGAGAAATAATAGATGATAGTAAATTATTGACCAGTAGATAGTTAACAGGTGACAGTTAATTTTAGACCGATTGAGAGTTGACATATGACATTTGATTTATAACAGTCGACACTTATCAATCAAAAATGATAAAGAAAATCAACTAATATTACAATAACAGTTGACAGTAGAGAAATAACGAAATAACATGTGATAGTTAGTTTACAGTTGACGTTTAACGTATTACATGACAATAAATTATTGGCCAGTAAGTAGTTGACAGTTGATAGTTCATTGTTGAGCTGCAAATGAAAAACAAACATATGTTAGATAACAGTCGAAAAATAACAGTTGACAGTAAATTATTGACCAGTGGATAATTGATAGATGACAGTTAATTTTAGACTAATCGACAATTGACAAATGACATTTGATATATAACAGTCTATACTTAGCAATCGAAGATGATAAGTAAAAAAAGATAATCAACAATATTACAATAACAGATGACAGTAGACAAATAACATGTGATAGTTAGTGTACAGTTGACGTTTAACGTATGACATGACAAATGACAGATGACAATAAATTATTGACCAGTAAGTAGTTGACAGATGATAGTTTATTGTTGAATAAATAAAATGACAATTATCAAAATGCCATCTGATAGATGAGAGTTTGCAGGTAAGAGTTCATGTGATAAATAAAAATGACAATATCAATATTAGAATGACATATCACAGATGACAGTAGTAATGTGGCAAATGCTGTTTAGTTGATAAAAATGACAGATAACAGTTAATTATTTACTCAAGATGCCATCTGATAGATGGCAGTTTGCAGTTAAGGGTTCAAGTGATAAATAGAAATTACAATATCAATATTAGAATGACAGATGACAGTAGTCAAATGACAAATGCTAGGAAGATGATAAATGAAAAATGACAGTTAACAGTTAATTATTGACTGGTAGAGAGTGCAAGGATAATAATTAACAAATAATTATTAGGTTTTGAACAGTTGACAGTTGAGAGATGACAATTAACACTTAACAATTCCTATACAATCAATAAAAATGACAATCAGTCAATATTACAATGGCATATGACAGTAGTCAAACAATAGATATTAGTTATTTGACAGATGACAGTTGTCCTTTGACAATTAGTAGCTGAAATTCGTTATAAATGAAAAACAACAGATGTTATGTGACAGAAAAGGTTTACGGAAAATTGTTCATCGCCCAGTTGACAGTTGACAAGTTGACAGTTGACAGATAACAATTAACACTTAACAATTCTTATACGATCAATAAAAATGACAATCAGTCAGCATTACGATGACAGGTGACAGTGGACAAACAATAGATATTAGTTATTTGACAGATAACAGTTATCGTTTGACAATTAATACTTGAAATGTGTTATAAATGAAAAACAACAGATGTTATGTGACAGAAAAGGATGACGGAAAATTGTTCATCGCCCAGTTGACAGTTGACAGTTGACAGATAACAATTAACACTTAACAATTCTTATACGACCAATAAAAATGACAATCAGTCAGCATTACAATGACAGGTGACACTGGTCAAACAATAGATATTAGTTATTTGACAGACGATAGTTGTCGTTTGACAATTAGTAGTTGAAAGGGGTTATAAACGAAAAACAACAGATGTTATGTGACAGAAAAGGATGACGGATAATTGTTTATCGCCCAGTTGACATTTGACAGTTGACAGATAACAATTAACACTTAACAATTCTTATACGATCAATAAAAATGACAATCAGTCAGCATTACGATGACAGGTGACAGTGGACAAACAATAGATATTAGTTATTTGACAGACGACAGTTGTCGTTTGACAATTAGTAGTTGAAAGGTGTTATAAACGAAAAACAACAGATGTTATGTGACAGAAAAGGATGACGGACAATTGTTCATCGGCCGGTTGACATTTGACAGTTGACAGATAACAATTAACACTTAATAATTCTTATACGATCAATAAAAATGACAATCAGTCAGCATTACAATGACAGGTGACAGTGGACAAACAATAGCTATTAGTTATTTGACAGACGACAGTTGTCGTTTGACAATTAGTAGTTGAAAGGTGTTATAAACGAAAAACAACAGATGTTATGTGACAGAAAAGGATGACGGACAATTGTTCATCGGCCGGTTGACATTTGACAGTTGACAGATAACAATTAACACTTAATAATTCTTATACGATCAATAAAAATGACAATCAGTCAGCATTACAATGACAGGTGACAGTGGACAAACAATAGCTATTAGTTATTTGACAGACGACAGTTGTCGTTTGACAATTAGTAGTTGAAAGGCGTTATAAATGAAAAACAACAGATGTTATATGAAAGAAAAGGACCACCAGAATATCGTTGACAAATAACAAATAATTCTTGACTAGGTTACAGTTGACAGATGTCATTTTATAAATGCTAGTTAACACTTAACGATTAATAAATGCTAAATAAAATGACAATCAATTAATATTGCAGTAATAATGACATATGCTTGTGTTAAAATGACAAAGCTATTAAGTTGACAGTTGACGTTGGATGTTTAGCAGATTACAAATGAAAACTTAACAATGACCTATGGCAAATGACCAGTACATACTGACATATTTGACAGATAATTTTTAATGACAGTTGACAGATGCTATTTGATAGATGACAATTGACGAATAAAAATGGCGTTCAATCAATATTACAATGACAGATATCAATGGCCAAATGACAGTTGATTGACGGTTAATAAAAGCAAATTACGGGTGTTTCCATATTATGCATTCTCTTATTCTCTTCATTACCACACGTATGCAAGCACTTGTACAACAAGAAGTCTCGTACTACGACATTGTACTCATCGTGAAGTCCTGTTAGAGGTTTCAGAAGACCAATTTATCGCCTTACAGTGCCATCAGGATTGGGAAATCGATAGAAGAAATGAGCGATGACAAATGATTTAAAGACCTCGGGATAATTGAATAAACAACGAAGGTAGGAAGGTGAAGGATTGGGCGATGAAAGGGGGATGAAGATATGAAGCTCAGAAGAAGTTTGGGAAAGTTAAATACAGCGATTAATTACTTTTTTATCAGGGGCTTTTATGGGCAAGAAGTGTGAAGGATGGAAGTAGGAGAAGACCCGGATGTCCGATTCGCCAACATTCACATCGACATAATCGATTCCTTGCCCATTTACAACAACTTCAAATACCTTCTGGTTTGCAGTGATCTCTTCACGCTAATATAACTATTAATGCTGATTGTATTTCCAAAGCATTTCTATGTTGTCAAATAGCACGCTTTGAAATGCTTTCGTTTAAAAAAGCAACACTTTCTTCGGTTGTTCATGTGTTACAAATACTAAGAATGAATGGATGAAAGGGACAATGAAAACATCACCTAGAATGGAGAGGTGACAGGCAAATTATTAAATCGGGGTCGACGGGCCGAAAGTGAGGAATAAAAGTGCTGCGTAACGATGTCTAACGTTATTTCAAAAGGTATTATGCGTGCCATGATTAATAGTTATCTTTAAGTATGTTTATTCATTTATAGTTAAATGATTTATATCACTGGATTTTATTACGTAAAATATTTTTTTAATAAAAGCTCCTTTATAGAATGCAACGTCTCACATTCCTGATTTCCTCATATCTCACAAAATGCTTTTCTCCCATAAGTGATGACTGATTTATACCTTAGAATAATGTCAATATTTAAATTTTTTTTTTAATGTTGGCACAATTTGCCTAACCACTGAAATTCCTTAATATAATAATAGTTTTCATTTTTCGTTATGTTTACACAATAGGCAGTAAATTTAACTTTTTGCGGCGATAAACTTCAATTAGGATAATTAGCGTAATTATGGTAATTACCTGGCAGCTCGCATATGAAGGCGGCGACGGCGGGGCCGCCGCACGAGAAAGCGTGCCACCGGAAGTCGGCAGCCGGGTCCATGGCGGCGCACAGTGGATCGTTTCCGGTTGGGATCGCTTCCTGCCAGTAGTCCGTGAGGCTCAGCTCCCGGAAGTCCCTGAAGGTTTCAAAGATTAAACGCTCATACAACATAACAGCTCAGCGCTGAATTAACATAATTAATCTAATTCCTTTCATCCCTATGCCAATTTTATTTCCAACCGAAACATCAAATATGCAAATAAACTTAGTTTATATAAATCAATATTTGATTAAAACAGATTATAGGCAAATAAATGTAAACATTTCAAATTTTGTCAGATCTAAGTATAATAATAATAATATAATAATATCTCTTTATTTTAAAGAGTCATGTACATGTACAAAATGAAATTTGCGTCAAAACTTATGAACTAACTTAAATTACTTAATTCAATCTTCAAAAGGAAATATAGATTACCACCCAATAACGGTCACCACCCTAATGATTAATGTTATTTTTCTCAATTTTAAAATTACGCAATAAATTCATTCTATATAAAAACTTATTATTATTATTATAAATTCCAATAAATAATTACATTTCTGTGTATATATTCGAATAAAATTTAATTAAGCTAATTATTTCGCTTTTTTTTTAAATTAGAAACAGGAGCCTCGAGGGATGCGAGTAACGAAGGCATCGTTTTTAATTAAGGCAGTTTTCCAATTAGACGGAAATCCTTAAATGGCACTTTGCAATTAATCAATGTCGGTAATTTCGCGTGGCGCAACCTCGCATTTTTTTGTGCCTTCGACAATCCCTTATGCGAATGACACATTGTCGCCGGGATTTACAATTTCTGGTGCACATTGTTGGATTTGCTGCAAGGTTTTAATTTAGAATGATGGATCGCGGCTATATTTCCAGCGCACAGCCGGCCGCTTAAAAAAAAAAAAAAAATTCCGATCGCATAAACGCAACACGGCTTTTATTCATCAAAATTTAGATTGGCGCTCTGTAAATTTTATATGTAAACAATTACCCTACACATGTGCCACGTTGATAAATTCGTTTGTGTATTAATTTCCACTGATGTTATTTAATATTAATTAAAAGTTTTAAAAATAAAGAAAAAACAGATTTTTTGTAATATTAATAATATTATAATAATTTTTTATTTTAACATGTACAAAATGAAATTTGAGGTAGCTGAAATCAAATCAAGAGAGAGAAACAGTATGGATTTAAAGAAAAAAGGCACTAATTAAAACAAGAAACCAGAAGAAAAGAGATTAAATTGGACAAAACAAGAAGTTTTATGGTTTGATGGAATAATGGGACTAGAAGAAAGAATAGAAAAGGAAAAAAGAGATAACTGAAACATAAATATAGAAAAATGTTGAAGCTTTTATTACAGAAGGCATACCTACTAACAAATTGTACATACCAAAATTGAATCTTGTCAAATAAAGCAATAAATTATAAAAGAAAAGTATGTGCTAAGAAATATTAGAAAATACAGGGTCTCTTATGAAAGTATTGCGCGCGATTTTATTTTAACGCGACTTTCCTTGGCAGCCGTGTAGAACCAAATATCCCAGATGTTTTAAGGGACTATTTCAAGGTCATAGTCTGGGTGAACAAAGCCCATTCAAAGGCCAGAACCGACAAAAACGTATATTGAGCGCACGATGTTCTACGTTCCGACCGTCGATTGAACATCCAGCAAATGGCTTAGACCTTAATTATGCCTACATTTGCGGTACATACGCGGTTAGTCATTGACGACCTGTAAATCCTCAAGATCTGCACAAAGCTTGTGCCAAAAAAAATTTGCGACAGACCAAAAAGTTTCACGCTGTCAAGAATTGTTAGAATTGATTCAAAATATGGTGGACTTTCCTAACTCAATCGTAAACGGAGACTTATTTTTGTTCCCTTGGGTTAAGAGAGAGCTGAAAGGAATCGAAGTAAAACATCCAAAGGCATGTTATAACAAATACCTAAGAGACATTTCTGCAGAGGAGTTTCTAGGTACTGCAGACGTGTTTCCGCAAGTGTATTGATGCCAGCTGAGAGTATTTTGAAGAATTTGAAGCATTCCTACTATATGATCAATAAATATATTTTCCCCAGAAAAGGCGCATTACTTTTATAATGGACCCTGTATATAGTCAAAGAGATACCATTAAAAGAAAAAAAAATCTATAGCTGGGAAGAAGAATATGAAATCATAATAAACGAAGAGAAATATGGCGGGGACAATTTAAAGAGGTGTATGAAAATATAGCAGATTCTTTATTTATCCTTTATTGGTTTCATTATTCCTTCTAACACATTTAAGTAATTGTATACATAAAACAATACAAAAATTTTGGCCGCAGGAATCACAGGCAGAGTTCACTGCTTCTTCTACTCAATCCATATCCTTCTACAGACAAGTTATAGTCCTTAGTTGCTTCTGGATTTATTGTTGATTCATTAATTCGGCAAATATGGTTTATTTTGTCCCTTTTTTAAGGAAATCTTAGACACTAATCTATGTATGTCATTAAGAAACTAATAAAAGCAGCACAAGTAATGTAAGTAATATGAAAATGAAAGCAGATTGTAATATTGCTGTGATTAAATCTAAATTTAAGAACGATGTGTGAAAAAAGGAATTCGGGGATTGGGTAACTGGAAAGAAGATTGCTGAATTAGTGAAAACATGTATGATAAAGGAAAAGTGGAAGAGAATAAAACACTGGCTACCAGGGATTTTAGATGGTCAAGGAAAAAGGTATCAAAGTCTTAAGCGGCGGGTAAAATGAAAGTAGGAACGAAAGTGAGTATCAAAGAAGACAAAGTGGAGTTCACGGAGGGTGAAGAAGGGAAGAAGTTCTAGCATAGATTAAAAATCAGCAGAAAGTGTAATGGATAAATGTGTATTTATATTATTGAAAACTTGAATGAAATAAGAAAGAATTGTATAAATAAAAATAGAGTTAAGTAACACTACAACATATTAAAATAAGTGTATAGATAAAATAATAAATAGTTAATAGGTTTGGTTGGATTAATGCACTTGTTGTGTTCCATGTTTTTATTTACAGTTTCCTGACATATGTTTCGAATTTCACAATTCATTTTCAAAGGAGTATAAGTTGTAATTTTACAAATGTTGGATTGCCCAAGTCATATTTTTTCAAAGTAAAAAGCAAACTAGTGGTTATATCATTGTTTAGTAGCAACTTATTGCATTTATGATTTGACAGAAGGCTAAGATTAATTGCCTCGTCAATAGTGCTCGCTCTGTCAACCATGTTAGTGTCATCAGCGTATATCACTTTGAAACTATGGTCACAGTATGTTGGAAAATCATTCGTGAATATAATAAATAGTAGTGGTCCCAGGATAGACCCCTGAGGGACACCGTTCTCAACTGGTAGTGAGCTAGAATGACAACCACCATAGTTTACAGCCTAAGTTCTGATAGAGAGATATGATTGAATTAGCTTATAACTAACCTCATCGAATCCATAACACTCCTGTTTAGCGATCAAAATGTCATGACTCACGCAATCAAATGCCCTACTTAAATCTAAAAATGAGGTCATGCTGAACTCACCGCTCTGGTACCCGGAAAGCAGCTCATTTGTGAGTGATATAATAGCATCAGATGTAGATTTACCACTACGAAACCCAAACTGAGCGGAGTTGAAAAGTTCGTGGTGTTCAAAGAAATTTGTGATCTGGATCAATAATTTTTTTTCTAATACTTTTGCACATATAGGTAGAATCGATACCGCACGATAATTTTTGGGATCATTTTCATCGCCTCTTTTGTGAATCGGTATGACTGATGCAATCTTCATTGCTTCATGATGCATTTGTTAATGATGGAAGTAAGAGCTGATAAAATTGGCTCTTTACTGTATTTAATTAAGTCAGAAGTAAGTCCATATATGTCTTCACTTTTACTACTCCTTAGGCTATTGATTGCACCTCTCATAGTAGAGGAGGATATTGTACTAAAGGAGAAATTTAGATCTGAAAAACTGGGCATAAGAGATATTGGGTGCTCTCAATAGAGTTAAAAATATGTGTTATATGTGAAATAAACTCTTGATTAAACTGTTCCGCATTAATATCACAGAGATTATCACAGTTACGTTTAGACTTACGACCAGAATTTATTACCTGCCACATGGATTTCGCTTTGTTATTTGAATTTACAATAAAATTATCGTTAGCCCTACTTTTATTGCTGAATTGTATTTGTTTCGGTACGATTTATATACATATATCGATGAGGGAATTATCGGTGCTATTTTGTGTAGCTTCGTTTATGAGATTTAGATTTTCTCTCATAACACGGAGATCTTTAGTAAACCAATGTACGTGATTAATTTTCGTAAATTTGTTTTTAACTTTAACCCTTGGGTTAAATTGATTGATAAACAGACATAAGTGTCTCATGAAACAGACCATATTTCCTATTACAATAGGCCTCCGTTAAAATAGTCCTCCAGTCCAGAGAATTGAAAAAACTAAATTTGCCTGATTGGGTGATCGGTCTTATTGACTTGCTAATTATGAGTTCAAGAAGAATATCCTCTTGGAACTGAAGGTGTATACCTTTGTGATCTGACGAAAAATCGAGTGGAAAAATCTTAAATCCCTGTGGGTTGAAATTGACAAATACATTATCAAGAGTATTCCACAGTTTGTGCAAGACCATACGATCTAAAAATATCACATGTCCGACATCTGTTGATTGTCGATGACACTCACAGGTTTATTTGATGGTTTGACACTTTGCTTATTCTTCAGAAAATTGATTTTTTCTTTTAAGAGGCTGTTGATTTCCAAAAGAATCATGTTTTTGTTCTCTAGTTCTTCGATGATTTTACGTAGTAGTTTATTTTACTCGGTAAGAAAATTAAACTGCATATTACCGAGGTCAGCTGTGCTGGGTGATAACCTCCCTGTCACTCTCACCTGCGGATAGGCTTATCACCTTACCCACATGCTTTGGTGTGGATCTTGAGACACGATAGATGAAAGTAATTTCCACCGTTTACACATAATACTACGTTCACCGACTTATTTTTGCATTAATTGCATTTCTTTTCGTTAATAGTCTCGTCCGCCTTTTTTAGTTACTTTAAATTAAATGCAGATGTAATGTTACAACTTCTTTATAATTATTCAAAGAAAAAGGGGTTATAATTAGTAAAATTAAAGAATCCTGTAACTAATCATTGACCGGAAAGTCAATAAAATAATTTTGCTACCATTAGCAGGAGAGCACCACCAGAACAAGTAACATTTTAGATCCCTAAAATCTGCACAACTGATATTTCAACACCGGATGTCGTTTTTTTTTTATAGGATGGAAATATTAACACTACATCCCAATTAGATGTATCCAATTGATAACAGTTATTCCAGTGCAAATGACACTCAAAAACGACCTCATATATCTAAATCTGAAAAACAACAAAAAAATGTTCGAATCAGTCAATGGAAAACGGTTCAATACAAACGATGAGTAAAAAGAAAAATTATTGTTGAAGCAGCAAATCCAAATTTCTTAATATTAGGAGTAGGTAAAAATGCACACTTGCATGTTTATGAACAGCATACAAGTACCACTTTGGAAAATATCAGAAGTAATATCGTATCAAACAATATATACCATAAACAATTCGTTGGAAAAAGCCTTTTCTCAAATATTCATCGTTTAAAATTTCCATTCCATTTGAACAACTGCAGTTAATTCAAGAACCCAATATATAATCTGCGGGCAGAAAAATATTTTTTTTCTTCACGATGAATTAATTTCTCACTTAACCCACGATAAAACAAAAAGCTTAAGACAAAAAGGAATGGGAAGAAATGGGCGAAGCTTGTATCCATGATGATGATGATGATGTTGAAAACATTTTTGTTTTGTTTCACTTGTTTGTATTTTCTTTCTTTCTATATTCTATTATATATTATCAGTCTCTATAGCCTACATTTTCTTCTTCATACTTCTACTTATACTTCCTATGATCTTGTCTGCTCTTGGTTCTTTTCCATTTTTGAGTAATTTAATTTGCCTCTTCCATTTCTTGTTCTGATATGTAATCTCGTTGTCGTTTTTATTGTCACTTTTTCTTCTTGATTTGGCTTATAGTCTCGATTCAATAGTTCTTTGTAACATATCTTCAATATTTTCATTATTTCTTTCTCTGATATTAATTGTTTTTCTGCTTCGAATTTTATATGCTCATAGTGTTTATCGTTTCTTTGATATCTTCTAAATTTTTTTGTATTCTCTTCAACTTATTCCATAATTCTTCTACTGTTTTCTACTTTTCACTTATTACTTTCCCTATATAGTATATATAGGGGAAGTAGTGTTTTCGTGCATAAAAAAGGTCTGTGGGCGCAGTATCTCAAAACCGAATGATCCGTTTGAGATGAAACCTTATACTTAAGGTTTTTTCATTAAAAATTAGAACTGAAAACCGGAAGTGGATGTTTACTCAAGGAAATTTTTGGATTTTTCTCGATATTCTTTCTAAATTTTGAAAATATTACATAACTCTTCAAACAAAACTTAAAGGGAATTATAAACTGAGCAATTTTTATTAGAACATGTTTTTCATAAAGTGCTTAACTTGCGAGAAAAAAACTTAAAAATGAAAAATTTTGATATTTTTTGCCCAGTACTAATAAAACATGGGAGTTACATGAAATTTGTATAACAAGTAATTATAACGAATCCAAAATTGAGCAAATTATTAAGGATAGCCTTTTGCGTAAACTTCATAGTTTTGAAGAAAATGTGAACTAAATACTATGATGGCTATATCACCATTTTTACATTTCTTTATATTTTACAATTTTTAATTAAAACCCTCGCTTATGATTTACTGATTGGAAGGTGGGATAGAGGTCATCAACCCACCCTACATACACATGATAACTTTAAATATTAATCGTTGATGATTTTGACGCAAAAGCAATAAAATCTTGTATCTAATAAAAAAAAAATGATTTTGCCGCAAAAGCAATAAAATCTTGTATCTAATAAAAAAAAGCATAATCGAAATTTAAGTTTAAATATAAATGGCCTTCTATAGCCAATCCTATCTATTTTAGAATTAAAGTCTGCCCACCCATCATGCATAAAAACTTTATTAATTTCCTCACTCAAAAACTTTACCTTTTGAATTTCTTTTTAACTCAAAAAGTTTTGTAATTAATTTTACTCCAAGCCGCAAGACGATCAGTAATTGAAATTTACATGTATATGTAGGGTGGGTGGGTGGTCTCTCTCCCACCCTCCAATCAGTAAAACATCATCAAAAATTATTTGAAAAAATCTCTAAAAATTGCAATTACTTTGTGTTTATTTATATTTTACAACTTTATATTAAAATCCTCGCTTATATTTTACTGATTGGAGGGTGGGTTAGAGGCCACCCACCCACCCTACATACAAATAATAACCCAGGACTACGCAAGCAGTATTTTGTTGATTTACATGATTTAAATAATTAAGATAACTAAATAAATAAATAAATAAATTAGTGGTTAATTTATTTTATCTTCTCAAGAATTTAAAAATATAGTTTCACTTCTAGTTTTCAAATCAGCAAGGATCTAGCTATCTAAGTTCCAAAAACCCTCTTTTATACACACTACAGTTTCTTCTACAGATGTCGATGATGGTTGTATGTATCTTGAAACACTTATTTTTCTTAGTTTAATACCTCCTTGCATCAAATTTTACAGTCTTTTGTTTCCCAATTGAACATCCACATAATTCCATACTGCCTATAAAATCCTCCCAACTGAATACGTTTATGAATATTATTTTTATAATCACATTGATGATAAACCATCCATAAAATACTGTTTACGAAGTGATTAATTTCTATTCCACAAGTATCTTATTGATGTAAATCATCTAGAAAATACTGCTCGCGCAGTACTTCTTATATGCAGGCATACATCACTGCGCAAGCAGTATTTTGTAGATAATTTAATTCAATATATATATTATATATATATATATATATATATATATATATATATATATGCGTAACCACAAACATCCATGACTGCGCAAGCAGTATTTTGTTGATGTACATGAAATCTTTTGGAAATGTCCTTCTGAATTTTTAAACTGCAACAGTCATTTGAGCCCATTATTGTAAATATCTTCAGTCATTGATTGTGTCGTAACAAAAGGATTAGGTTATGTTAGGTTAGGTTAGGTTAGGTTAGGTTAGGTTAGGTTAGGTTAGGTTAGGTTAGGTTAGGTTAGGTTAGGTTTCCCGCAGGGGTGGTTGACGTGCACAGCCATTTGGGAGTAGCGACCCCACGTACCCGAGCCGTTCATTGCACACACACGCACATCTCATACACACACACACACACACACACACACAAACACAACGACACTGACACCCCGTGATGTTATGCCTGATGGCGGTTCCGCGGGGTGACACACACACACACACACACACACACACACACACACACACAACGACACTGACACCCCGTGATGTATGCCTGATGGCGGTTCCGCGGGGTGGCACACACACACACACACACTCATCATACACACGCACACATCATCGACGTAGACGACACCCTACACCCCGTGAAGTAATGCCAGACGGCGGTTCCGCGGGGTGTTAGGGTCGACTTGGGGAGGTGGTTTTTAGTGGGTATACCAGTATAGTTCTGGGGACTCCCACACTCAGTCTTTAAAAGATTTTCCACCTCCCAGGCACAAAAAAAAAAAAAAAAAAAAAAAAAAGGTTAGGTTAGGTTAGGTTAGGTTAGGTTAGGTTAGGTTAGGGAAGACGTTGGAAGTATGGATATGGAAGAAGTCTTAGGGTCTGACTATTTGCCAATAATTGTAGAGATGCGGAAGGGAAAAATTAAAGCAAATAAACAAGAACAGAAATGGTGGAAGCTAGAGGATATTGCGAGTGCTAAAAAGAATATGGGAAAGCGCTTAGAGAAGACGGACCTGAAGGAAATAAAAACGGGGAAGAAACGGAGTAGAAGGTTCAAAAGAGTGATAAAAAGATGCGCATAGTTCGATGAGAACTATCGGCAAGCAAAAAGGGAAGTGAGGAATGCATTGGGGGAATGATGCTTGGGTAGAGGAGAAGGAAGGCATGGATGCTTACAAATGCAGATGATGTGGTATTTTTGGAGAGACTGCGGAGAGATAACACAGGATTTTCAGAGAGTGGAGAGGATAAAAAAGGGAAAAGGGAAGGAAGAGTGGGTGAAAATGGAGATGATTGAGGGGGGGTAGAGGAATTTAAATACTTAGGCTTCATAATTAAATGATTGGGTGGATACGGTGAGCACATCAAATGGGTACAAGGAGAAGTCAGAAAAGCATGGGGGCATGGTGAGGAAGAAGTGAGGAAAATTTTTTAGGCAATTCAATTGGTGTACAATCTGTGGGATGCTTGTGTGAAACGAATTTTATTTTGCTGTTTGGTATAGAAACATGGGGAACAAGGAAGAGTGAATACAAAATGTTATGGTTGAGCCGTCTGTTTAGCGCTTATGTCCTAATTTTAACTTAGAAGAGACGAGCAGTTAGTCATTACATAAACAGTTATTTAACGATCATAGTTATTTTTATTCCAAAAATATAATAAAGCCTACTAAAATTCTCCTTAACTATGTATAATTACATCTCCATCAAAATATTCAGAAAGTTGAACCCATTTAACAGGTTAAGCCCTATTTACCGTGCAAACTTAAAAATTGCTCCACATTCGTATCCTCCCTATTTTCAAAACTGCATAATGCACGTCGTTAAATAACCGACGAAGCCGCACCGTTTAACATTTTAACATTTTATGAACTGCATGACCCATATAAAATATTACCCTACGACCAATAAAGACTATAACACTGTTGTAAATAATGCAGTTTTGGTGCGCAATTATTTGGATACTCGTTTTATATACGGCATTGAAAACATTTCTGAATAAAACATTCATCCTTCATTCCGTCTTCCTAACGATGTCGGCATTTCCCATCCTACATCAAAATTCCGAATGTCGAATTGTATAAATTTACACGTCGACTGTTACATGGGAAAGCGTGTTTCCCAAATGGGGTCGCACACTACATATTCCGTAAAATTCCAATTCGCAGCTACAAATTGCAGTGTATGTGTAGAAAATCCTAAACCGAAATTGAGATATTTTAATGTCGTTTTTAGTACACATTGCTTCTTATACAAAAAAAAACATCATAATGAGTTTTTCAGCTTGATGATTTTATCGTTTCGGAAGGCGTAACATTTTTTCAAGAGAGAATTGATCAGTTACCTCAAATATGACTCAATCGTTACCTCAAATATGATTCAATCGCAACGGCGTTTTTTTTTTATTGGACTATTTAATTTAATTTGTTTTAAAATAAACCTTGAATTTAGTTTAAAAAAATTAGATTATGAATTGGTAACTAAGTAAATAAGATAATACATTCAAATATACTTTTAATTTCTAGTTGTAAAAACTGAGGTATGGAAATTACCCTAGCACGAATGAATTTATTATGAAATTAGGAACCCCTACTAGTCTACTTATTTTCACCTTAGGGAGAATATCCGAAACGAGATAATAATTTCTAGTTTAAAATACTGAGAGGGGGGACGAGCGAGCAAAACGAAGCGCAGACTAGCTGAAAATCTACTATTTCGAGGTCCTTACGCGGTAGTTTTAAAACCCCAAGGAAATCAGTTTCCAACAATGGGCAATTTATCACGATAGAAACTCTGCGTGAGATTTGCTTGTCAGAAAAGCAAGAAATATTACTTTTATTCGTTATATTTCCGCTCGTATTTTATATTTCAGCCTTTATACATTTACAGTTTGCTAGATTAGGCAAAGACATCAGTCTTAGTTATACAAACAAATTTAAAAAAAGCAAATTTCTATTAAAAATCTGTTGCAATCCCCAAGGTGACTTATGAAAATATATTTAATATGAATGAATACATTTTTAAATGAATTACTTTGTGGAGTATTTAGCATCATAAATAAAAGCTGGCAAGCAGTGCGCTACTTGAGTTTTTAAGCTTCGAAGAGGTCAAGTATTCATTAATTAGAGCCGTTCCACAGTTCCCTAGCTGTTTGTAATTATACCGAAGGAAGAGAACGCATTCAACGGAAATTATTATCCTATGACCTAAATGTAATATCATCATCATACAAATTTTCAGGGTAATACATATCTTTACTAATTAATAAAGAAGGATCATGGATAAATTGCAAATATTCATAAAATTATAAATATACGTCGTGATATTGTTGATAAACTTGGATTTATACGATAGAGTGATCACTAAAGGTACACCCCGTTTCCCTCTTCGGGTGAATTCATAAGGGCGTAAGCGTAACCGCGACAACACTCGAAATTAATGAGCTTAATTGCGCATCCATAGTCACTTACCTCATTACACGGAAATATATCGAAACCATGGGAAATTCGGCAGGAAATTTACAAATCGACGGAAACTAGATCATTACACATCTCTGATAAATTTATTTACAGTAATTTTTGCAACAACATTGCAAAAAAGAAGGCAACACTGTGAATATAAAAGTGAATTAAACAAAAGTGCATTCAGTTATTTATAAAATTGTAAAAATAATACCAAAGCAAATAATTAGCTTAAAAACCACATGATTTATTAAAAAATAACGTATTTTTAATATTTCATCGGAAAAAGTAAGATATCATTGGCAGAAATAAAATGGCAACACTGCGAATAAAAAAGTGAATTACACAAAAGTGTAACCAGCGAATTATAAAATTCTTCAAACAATAACAAAGCAAAGAATTTGCTTAAAAACCTCAGGATTTCTTAAGAAATAACGTATTTTCAATATTTCTTTGGAAAAAGTAAGATAACATTGGCAGAAATAAAATGGCAACACTGCGAATTTAAAAGTAAATTACACAAAAGTGTAACCAGCGAATTATAAAATTCTTAAAACAATAACAAAGAAAAGAATTAGCTTAAAAACCGCAGGATTTATTAAGCAATAACGTATTTTCAAAATTTCATCGGAAAAAGTAAGATATCATTGGCAGAAATAAAATGGCAACACTGTAAATTCAAAAGTAAATTACACAAAAGTGTAACCAGCGAATTATAAAATTCTTAAAACAATAACAAAGGAAAGAATTAGCTTACAAACCACAGGATTTATTAAGAAATAACGTATTTTCAATATTTCATCGGAAAAAGTAAGATATCATTGGCGGAAATAAAATGGCAACACTGTGACTTCAAAAGTAAATTACACAAAAGTGTAACCAGCGTATTATAAGATTCTTAAAACAATAACGAAGGAAAGAATTAGGTTAAAAATCTCAGGATTTATTAAGAAATAACGTATTTTCAATATTTCATCGGAAAAAGTAAGATATCATTGGCAGAAATAAAATGGCAACACTGCGAATTCAAATGTAAATTACACAAAAGTGTAACCAGCGAATTATAAAATTCTTAAAACAATAACGAAGGAAAGAATTAGGTTAAAAATCTCAGGATTTATTAAGAAATAGCGTATTTTCAATATTTCGTCAGAAAAAATAAGATATCATTGGCAGAAATAAAATGGCAACACTGTGAATTCAAAAGTAAATTACACAAAAGTGTAACCAGCGAATTATAAAATTCTTAAAACAATAACAACCGAAAGAATTCGGTTAAAAACCGCAGGATTTATTAAGAAATAACGTATTTTCAATATTTTATCGTAAAAAGTAAGATGTCATTAGCAGAAATAAAATGGCAACACTGCGAATTAAAAAGTGAATTACACAAAAGTGTAACCAGCGAATTATAAAATTCTTAAAATAATAAAACAGCAAAGAATTAGTTTAAAAACTTCAGGATTTGTTAAGAAATAACGTATCTTCAATATTTTATTGAAAAAAGTAAGATAACATTGGCAAAAACAAAATGGCAACACTCCGAATTAAAAAGTGAATTTAACAAAAATGCATTCAGCGATTTATAAAATTTTAAAAGTAACAACAAAGCGAAGAATTAACTTAAAAACGTCAAAATTTGTTAAGAAATAAAGTATTTTCAATATTTTATCGAAAATGGTAAGATAGTATTGGTAGAAACACAATTGCAACACTGCAAATTCAAAAGTGAATAAAAAAAAGTGCATTCAGCGATTTAAAAAATTCTAAAAATATTAACAAAGCAAATAATTAGCTTAAAAATCTCAGTATTTGTTAAGAAATAACGTATTTTCAATATTTCATCGGAAAAGGTAAGATATCATTGGCGGAAACCAAATGGCAACACTGTAAATTCAAAACTGGATGAAAAAAAGTGCATTCAGCGATTTAAAAAATTATTTAAAAAATAGCAAACCTAGGAATGAACACTAAAAGCTCAAGTTTTATTAACAAATAACGTAGTTATGACTATCCATAAAAAGAAATAATATAGCATTGGTAGAAACCAAATGGCAACACTGCAAACTCAAAACTGGATGAAAAAAAAGTGCATTCAGCGATTTAAACAATTATTTAAAAAATAGCAAACCTAGGAATTAACACTAAAACCTCAGGATCCTTTAACAAATAATATAGTTATGATTATCCATAAAAAGAAACAATATAGCATTGTGAGAAACCAAATGGCAACACTGCAAACTCAAAACTGGATGAAAAAAAGTGAATTCAGCGATTTAAAAAAATATTTAAAAAATAGTAAACCAAGGAATTAACACTAAAAGCTCAGGATTTATTAACAAATAACGTAGTTACGATTATCCATAAAAAAAACAATATAGCATTGGTAGAAACCAAATGGCAACACTGCAAACTCAAAACTGGATGAAAAAAAGTGCATTCAGCGATTTAAAAAATTATTTAAAAAATATCAAATCTAGGAATGAACACTAAAAGCTCAGAATTTATTAAAAAATAACGTAGTTATGATTATCTATAAAAAGAAACAATATAGCATTGATAGAAACAAAATGGCAACACTGTAAACTCAAAACTGGATGAAAAAAAGTGCATTCAGTGATTTAAAAAATAACAAACCGAGGAATTAACACTAAAAGCTCAGGATTTATTAATAAATAACGTAGTTATGATTATCTGTAAAAAGAAACAATATAGCATTGATAGAAACCCAATGGCAACACTGTAAATTCAAAACTGGATGAAAAAAAGTGCCTTCAGCGATTTAAAAAATTGTTTAAAAAGTAGCGAACCCAGGAATTAACACCAAAAGCTCAGGATTTATTAACAAATAACGTAGTTATGATTATCCATAATAAGAAACAATATAGCATTGTGAGAAACCAAATGACAACACTGTAAACTCAAAACTGGATAAAAAAAGTGCATTCAGCGATTTAAAAACTTATTTAAAATATAACAAACCTAGGAATTAACACTAAAAGCTCAGGATTTATTAAAAAATAATGTAGTTTTATGTTTATCCATAAATAGAAATAATATAGCATTGATTTAAACCAATTAACAACACTGCAAATTTAAAACTTGAAAACATTTTTCATTTATATATAAATAATAATAATACCTTTCCTTATTTCTTCATTTTCCTATAAAATTTCATTAATATTTGAATATATTTACGCGCAAAATTTCCATCCACTCGAGATTTCTAAAATTACAAGACTTCATATTTAAATTGTTGATTTGTGTTTTCATTATACATCTGAATTTATGAAATACAGGGAGACGCCGGAATTTCAATATATTTCCGACGCGACCATAAATATTTATGCAAAGTAAATGCGGTATATCAATTTAAAATGTATGCCCGTCTGTTACATGACAACTCATCAGATTTATTAAATTTACATATAGCCGTGTCGTAAATAATGCAACAGCGTGGGTTTTGCCTCTGCAAATGTGAAATATATTCATTTCTGCAGTTGTTATTTATTTGCGTTTAATTTAAAGACACTTATAATATAAATATTATTTCATATGGAATAGGGAAGTTTGTTTGTGAAAGGGGCGTATTTAGACTAATAAAATTATTGAATTGACTAGGCTTTTACTTTATGCCCATGTAGAATTGTACCAACTAACAATGCTTTGAAAAGAGTTTATTGAAAAAGTGTTTACATTGCCAAATATTCGGGGCACGTCATTAAAAACTTTTTAATTGCCGCCTTATTGTCAGAATGCGCCGCCTTGGAGGCTTTCTTTTCTTTTGTCGTTAAGAGGAGTTATGCATAATTTATGTGTTTTCTTTAAAACTTTATTTTCAGATTTAAAAAGTTTTCGCCCTTGTAATTTCAATTAGGTTTTTACACATTAGGCTCTGAATTTTAATGGTGAATAATTAGTTTCGCTACTTGATCTATTCGATAAAAAGTTTATTGCGGTATTGTTATTGTAAAGAAAAAATTACTACGCTAGTTTACTGTGGAAATTTCAGAGGTGAAATATTTATAGTGTTTTGAAAGCATACTCTTAGCCTTTACCTATAAAATCACTTACCTCCAAGTAAAATTACGCTTGTCGCTCGTCCTCGATAGTCCTATCCATACATTGTTCGCGATATCGAGTTCTTTCAAGTAGGCCCTTACAGCGTCGTACTGTGAGGTTGTGTCAACTGGAAATAAAATTTCAAAATATTACCATTAGTTTAAAGAAAACAAATCAATAATCTAAACGAATACGAAAATATATAGTACGTAGTGTATATAAATTCTACTTGTGATTAATTAAGTTCAATGAAAGCCCCTTGATTTTATTTCTTATTAAAACTGGCTTAATAAATGATCTTATTTAAAAATATTAGGCCAATTTCTTGTTATTTATAAGATATTAGATCATACAGTAGCAACTCAGCCAATTTATCACACGTGTCTGCGTCTTAATAGGCAAATGTAATATCTAGAGATTCCCTTTGTAAAGTTATTAGGATAACTGGGAATCCTGTTTGTGCTAAATTTATTATCAAGGGTGTCGTATCTTGTGTGAAGGTCAAATTTATATAACCCCTGTCAATCTTCGGTTTGTGTTACCTGCTCAATCAATATAGGGCGCTGTTGTGTAACAGATTTTATTAAACGTGAATTTCACATCATGTAGACGGGAATATTATGTCTCATAAGTCTTTACATGTTATATAAATATTATAAGGGATATTTATTTAAAAGTGTAGAGTTGATGCAATTAGTATAGTTTTACAATACTGCAAAATAATTGGTGCAGATAAACTATAAACAAAATGCCAACACTACAAACTTAAAATTTGGAAAATTAGAAATTGTCGTTTCGTAGTTTAAAAAACTCTAAAAAATGAATGGCCAAAGGAATTGGTCTGAAAATTTGTCATAGCAGTTGGAATTAGTGTAGTTTTAAAATAATGCAAAATAATTGGTGTAGATAAACTATAAACAAAATGCCAACACTCCAAACTTAAAATTTGTAAAATTGAAATTGTCGATTCGCTGTTCGCAAAATTGTTAAAAATTAAACTACTGAAAGAATTGATCTGAAAATTTGTAATCATAGTTGGAATTGATATAGTTTTAACATATTGAAAAACAATTAATGTAGATAAACTATGAACAAAATGCCAACACTCCAAACTTGTAAAATTGAAATTGTCGATTCGCGGTTTGAAAAATTGTAAAAAAATAAACTACTAAAGGAATTGGTCTAAAAATTTGTAAAATTAGTTGTAATTAATATAATTTTAACATACTGCAAAACAATTGGTGTAGATAAACTGTAAACAAAATGGCAACACTTTAAACTTAAAATTTGTAAAATTGAAATTCTCGATTCGCAGTTTGAAAAATTATAAAAAAATAAACTACTGAAGGAATTGGTCTGAAAATTTGTAGCATTAGTTATAATTAATATAATTTTAACATACTGCAAAATAATTGATGAAGATAAACTACAAACAAAATGCCAACACTCCAAACTTAAAATTTGGAAAATTGGAAATTGTCGATTTGCGATTTAAAAAATTGTAAAAAATAAACTACTGAAGGAATTAGTCTGAAAATTTATAAAATTAGTTTTAATTAATATAGTTTCAACATACTGCAAAACAATTTCTGTAGATAAACTGTAAACAAAATGGCAACACTTTAAACTTAAAATTTGTAAAATTGAAATTCTCGATTCGCAGTTTGAAAAATTATAAAAAAATAAACTACTAAAGGAATTGGTCTGAAAATTTGTAACATTACTTATAATTAATATAATTTTAACATACTCCAAAATAACTGGTGTAGATAAACTACAAACAAAATGCCAACTCTGCAAACATAAAATTTGTAAAATTGAAATTGTCGATTCGCTGTTCGCAAAATTGTTAAAAAATAAACTACTGAAAGAATTGGTCTAAAAATTTGTAATCATAGTTGGAAATAATATAGTTTTAACATACTGCAAAACAATTGATGTAGATAAACTATTAACAAAATGCCAACACTCCAAACTTAAAATTTGTAAAATTGAAATTGTTAATTCGCGGTTTGAAAAATTCTCTAAAGTCAACAACTAAAGGAATTGGTCTCAAAATTTGTAATAATAGTTGGAATTACTATAGTTTTAACATATTGAAAAACAATTGATGTAAATAAACTACGAACAAAATGCCAATACTCCAAACTTAAAATTTGGAAAATTGGAAATTGTCGATTTGCGGTTTAAAAAATTGTAAAAAATAAAATACTGAAGGAATTAGTCTGAAAATTTATAAAATTAGTTTTAATTAACATATATTTAACATACTGCAAAACAATTGATGTAAATAAACTGTAAACAAAATGCCAGCACTGCAAACATAAAATTTGTAAAATTGAAAATTTTCATTTCGTTATTTAAAAATTGTAAAAAGTCGACTATTAAAGGAATTAGTGAGAAAATTTGTAATAATAGTTGATATGAGTGAAATTATAACATACTGAAAAAAAAATGATGTAGATAAACTATAAACAAAATATTTAAGATTATTATTATGTATAATATTAGAATCTTTTTGTAGTATGTTGGATAAAATAAATAATAATGCTTCTTTAGCCCAAAATTTGAAGTACGTTTTTTAAATTGATTTGTTATATATATATATATATATATATATATATATATACAGGGTTATTCACGCTATACGGCACGGAATATTGTGGCCAAAATACGTGACTTTCAAAAAGTTTCACTTTGGGGATATATGGGGGTCTATTAGGCCTACTTTTTAAAATTACTTTCATAATATACAGGGTGTCCCAAAAACCCTAAAAGTATCAAAGTTGTGTTTTTTTAATGAAACACCCTGTATTTTATTGCATTTTTTGATCCTTCGATCAAAATAAGTGTGTGTTTTAATAAGGTTTTTATTACCTAACCCTTAAGGTTTTTGAAATAATTTGAATTTTGTAAAAATTTAACCTAATTTTCATGTTTCAAATACTTAAAAAGTAATTAAGTTATGCATACCAAATTTACACTGAAATGTAACAATAGATCATATTTTCTTTTCCAAGTATAAGAAATTTGACACCTTATACAGGGTGTAAAAAATTGGAATTAAACAAATGAGAACTTTAAATGGCTATAACTTCAATTATTTAAATGGGACGCCATATTTTTTAATTTGTCAGCAAATGCACTTTTTAATTACCTATCTTATGGTATTTATATCTTAAGTCTTAAGCCTTCTCGTTTTTACAGAAAACGCCAAAATATTGTTTATTGCACCGTTTTAGTACTTTTTAAGTAAAAATTTTAATGTATCTAGTTTTCCATCGTATTTAAAAACGTAAGATAATTAATTTAGTCTGTTACTTTAGTTTAAAAAGCCTGTCTTTTGTTATAGTTGTGTTATTTTGCGTTTTTGTGTTAGATCGTTAGTAATCGTTCTTGTTTGAACATCGTTGTTGTATTTAATAGTAAAAAATGAAAATTTACACAGATTTTCTTATACTGGGGTTTTTATAACTGACACTTCCAATTTCTTTAAATTGATTTAATAGTCTCTCAAAAATGGCTGGCTTAGGGTGATTTCTTTCGGGAAACCTTTAAGTATAAACTCGACAAGCCAATAAACAATTTTGATGACATTCTCCAAGAATAAAGATAATGCCAATACCCCCTTCTTTTGAGAAAATCTTCATTTTTTACCAAAAAATACAACAGCGATGTTCAAACAATAACGATTACTAATGATCTAACACAAAAATGCAAAATTAGACAACTATAACAAAAGACAGGCTTTTGAAACTAAAGTGGCAGACTAAATTAATTATCTGACGTTTTTAAATACTATAGAAAACTAGATACATTAAAATTTTTACTTAAAAGTACTAAAACGGTGCAATAAACAATATTTTGGCGTTTTCTTTAAAAACGAGAAGACTTAACATTTAAGATATAAATACCATTCGATAGGTAAATAAAACGTGCATTTGCTGATAAATTAATAAATATAGCGTTCCATTTAAATAAATGAAGTTATAGCCATTTAAAGTTCTCATTTGTTTAATTCCAATTTTTTTACACCCGGTATAAGATGTCAAATTTATTATACTTGGAAAATAAAATATGATCTATTGTTACATTTCAGTGTAAATTTGGTATGCATAACTTAATTACTTTTTAAGTATTTGAAACATGAAAATTAGGTTAAATTTTTACAAAATTCAAATTATTTCAAAAACCTTAAGGTTTAAGTAATAAAAACCTTATTAAAACACACACTTTTTTTGATCGAAGGATCCAAAACTGTAATAAAATACAGGGTGTTTCATTAAAAAAACACAACTTTGATACTTCTAGGGTTTTTGGGACACCCTGTATATTATGAAAGTAATTTTAAAAAGTAGCCCTAAAAGACCCCCATATATCCCCAAAGTGAAACTTTTTGAAAGTCACGTATTTTGGCCACAATATTCCGTGCCGTACAGCGTGAATAACCCTGTATATATATATATTTAAGAAAGGAGTCCAAAGATGTATAAATAAATAAATACCTAACACTGGCGTCAGATTTTTATTAAAATTATCTAAAATAAAATGTCTTCTGCCTTGAGCCTATTCTTTTTCTATTTTTCTAGAATATCCAATTATTTCACACATTATCTTAACTGTTTTTTTTTCTTTCTATTGTGATAAATTTTAATTTTCACTTGAATCCCAAAAATTTTACAGTAATTTTCAGATTCCTAGAAACTTTACTCATCCATTCCATTACATTCTCTAAAAACTTTTCCTTCAAGTTCAACAATTTCCAGCATCCTTTACTTCAATTCGTCAACTCTCTTCAATTTTTTACAATTTCTTATTTTATTTCATCAGAATTTTCCTTCAATTTCACTTCCGATTTTCTAAATAAAAAAGATTGCTTTTCTTCTTTTAGACTTTTAGAATTTTACAGTATTTTAGAAATTATCTAAAAACAGATTTTCTAAATTTTCTTAAAATTCCTTTCCGATTTTCTAAATAAAAAGGATTCTTTTTTTCTTTTAGACTTTAAGAATTTTAGATTATTTTAGAAATGCTCTAAAAGTATTTTTGAGATGCTCTAAAATTCTAAAAGTCTTAAAGAAATAAAAACAATCCTTTTTATTTAGAAAATCGCAAGACAAATTGTAGCAAACTTCTATTTCCTCAAGATTTTTAATTTATTACATTATATTATGTTCGAGTTTTCAAGAAGCTTTCTTTTTTTCTCTATCTATCTCTTACAAAACTTTCTCTTTCAATTTTTCTGAACCATTTGCCAATTTTTGTTTAAGTTTATTAAAATTTTCTAAAATAAAATGTCTTCTCTCTTGAGCCAATTCTATTTCTATTTTTCTAGAATATTCGATTATTTCACAGTTTATCTTAACTGTTTTTTTTTTCCTTTCTATTGTAATAAATTTTAATTTTCACTTGAATCCCAAAAATTTTCCAGTAATTTTCAAATCCCTACAAACTTAATGCATCTTATTCCATTCTCTGAAAACTTTTTGTTTAAATTCGTATTTCCAACATACCTCAATTTGTCAACTCTTAATTTTTTCTCTTCAATTATTTACAATTTCTTTATTTATTTCATCAGAATTTTCCTACAATTTCTCTTCCAATTTTTGAAATAAAAAATATTGTTTTTTTCTTTTAGACTTTTAGAATTTTAGAGTATTTTATCTAAAATCAGATTTTCTAAATTTTCCTAAAATTTCTTTTCCAATTTTCTAAATAAAAAAAATATTTTTTCTTTTAGACTTTAAGAATTTTAGAGAGTTTTAGAGATGCTCTAAAATTCTAAAAGTCTCTAAAAGGAAAAACAATTACTTTTATTTAGAAAATCGGAATCCTACAAATTGTAGGAAAATTCGATTTCCTCAAGATTTTTCATTTATTATATTATATTATATTCGATTTTCATAGAAGCATCTTTTTTTCTCTGCCTCTTACTTGAGAAAAATTCTCTTCCATTTATTCTGAATCATTTACCAATTTTATCAGAATTTTCCTTCAATTTCTCTTCCGATTTTCTAAATAAAAAAGATTGCTTTTTTTCTTTTAGACTTTTGGAATTTTACAGTATTTTAGAAATTATCTAAAAGTAGAATATTCTTAAAATTTCTTTTCCGATTTTCTAAATAAAATAATGATTTTTTGTTTTAGACTTTAAGAATTTTAGAGAGTTTTAGAGATGCTCTAAAAGCATTTTAGAAATGCTCTAAAATTCTAAAAGTCTCTAAAAAAAACAATCGCAAAAAAATCGCAAGACAAATTCTAAGAAAATTCTATTTCTTCAAGATTTTTCATTTATTACATTATATTATGTTCTAGTTTCCTAGCAGCTTCCTTTTTTCTCTATCTTACAAATCTCTTACAAAACTTTCTCTTTTTCAGTTTTTCTGAACCATTTGCCAATTTTTGTTTAAGTTATATGAATTTCTTTTTTCTCGCTTTTTTGTTTGAATATTTTAAAATTCAGATTCCTAATTCTTTCATTTTATATTATTCGAATTTCCTATCACCGTTTTCTCCAATCTTTTACTGGATTTTTTTAATACACATTCTTATAATTTTTTAGCTAGTTTTATTTTTCTAAAACTTTTTTTATCAATTTTTTTTTCAAGAAACTTTTCCTCAAAATTTGTATAAATCCCCAGTATATTTCACCCCAGTTTGACAACATTATTTTAAAAAACACTGTTCTTAGTTTCTCTATTATTTTCTAATCAGAAGACAAACTGTAGGAAAATTCTGTTTCTCAAGATTTTTAATTTATTATATTATATTATGTTCGAGTTTCCTAGAAGCTTCCTTTTATCTCTGCCCCTCTCTTGTAATAATTTCTCTTCCATTTTCTCTGAATCCTTTACCAATTTTTGTTTTATGTTATCCAAAGTTTCTTCCAAATGTTTGCTTGAATTGTTTTTAAATTCAGATTCTTAACACTTTTGTTTTATATTATTCGAATTCCTTATGACCTTTTCTACAATTTTTTGTTGGGTTTTTTATATAGATTCTTAACATCTTATCTAGTTTTATTTTTGTAGAAATTTATGAGCCAAAGTTTTTGTATTTATTTTTAGAAATTTCTTTAAATCCTCAGTATATTTCATTCCAGTTTGAAAACATTATTTTTTAAGAACACTCTTATTATTTTTTAATCAGAAAACAAATTGTAGGAAAACTATTTTTTCTCAAGATTTTTATTTTTTATTATATTATATTATGTTCAAGTTTCCTAGAAGCATATTTTTTTCATTCCATTTTCTCTGAATCATTTACCAATTTTTATTTTATGATTTCCGAATTTTCTTCAAAATGTTTGCATGAATTTTTTTTAAATTCAGATTCTTAGCACTTTTATTTTATGTTATTCGAATTTCCTATTACCTTTTTTTCCAATCTTTTCTTGGATTTTTTTAATACATATTCTTAACATTTTTTAGCTAATTTTATTTTTGTAGAAAGTCTTGTTTATCAATATTTTGTATTTTTTTTCTAGAAACTTTTCCTTAAAATTTCTAGAAATCCCCAGCATATTTCACCCCAGTTTGACAACATTATTTTAAAGAACAGTGTTCTTCTTTCCTTTAGTAGTTTCTCTATTATATTTTAGTAAGAAGGCAAATTTTAGGAAAATTCTTTTCCTCAAGATTTTTAATTTATTATATTTATATTGTATTATGTTCGAGTTTCCCAAAATTTTTGTTTTATGTTATCCAAATGTTAGCCTGAATTTTTTAAATTCAGAATCTTAACACATTTGTTTGTATATTTTTCGAATTTCCTATGAGATTTTCTCCGATCTTTTCTAAAAAAAATTCTATACAGATTTTTAACATTTTTAGCTTTGATTAAAACACGAAATATGCATCTGGATCAAAATAAAATATTGAAGGAAGGTTCCAAGTGTTTTAATCAAAGTTATTATTATCTTCAGTAACTCAATTAACCAAATTTTTTTCGCTTGTTCCATTTTTCTAGAACTTAATGTTTGTCAATTTTTTTCTAGAAACTATTTCTCTAAATTGCTAGAAATTCTCAGTATATATCGCCCCATTTGGACAACGTTTTTTTTTAAGTAAACTGTTCTTCTCTCCTTCAGAAAGTTCTCTATCATTTTTTAATGTTTCGACATGTTTTTGCTTTATCATAACTTATAGAGTATTGATTAAAACAGTTTCTCTGGCGTTTCTTTTGATAATTTTTTTTTTAATTTCTTGTGAACGTTCTAACATTTCTTGCTTTATCTAATCAACATTCTTTAGACATTTCTGTTTGAAATTTCTAGAAAAATACTTTTATATTTTAGCATCTCAACATATTTCACTAACTTTTAGATTCTTAGAATTTCAATTGGGTCCTATTTCTCGAAATTTCTCTGTTTCTTAAGATTCCTAAAAGTTTCCACCATCTTAAATCATTATCACCATCTTACATCATTTCGGAGTTTTCTAAACAAGAAAGTTTTATTTTGATACTACATGTCAAAATAAAACTTTCTTGTTTAGAAAACAAATATAATATCCCTTCTAGGGCAAAGAAAGGTCATATTTGGCCAAATATTTTCATTAATACAGTCTTCATGGAGCAACTGTCACCAGAAAAATAAAGAGCGAGACTGAAAGAACACATATTTTGTGAATTTAAGCCTTTCTAAATGCGATCAAAATTTCTGGGGAAAAATTATTATGTAAAAATATTTGAAACTTTTTGTTAGCATTTTGGATAAAATAAATACATAATACCTAATACCAATTATTTTTCTTTACTTATTATTATAATATAAAACAAAACGTATTTCCTTTCATCTTTTACCTAATTTTATAAAAGTTTGCTTAAAGAAAACTGTTCTTGTCCCTCTTTTAGCAATTTCTCTACCTTTTAATTAGAAAAACACGAAAAAACATTTCGTACATCTATAAAAATGTAATTTCGTATATATTTTATCTTATCTTATTTTTTTCACCAGTTTGTTTTTTAATATTCTAAATATGTGTTGCTTTATCTTATTGCATATCATATCATAAATTTCTCTTCTAAATTTCTAGAAATAAAGGCGTTGACATTCTTTCAATTATAGAATTTTTAGCATATTCTAAATTTCTAGATTTTAAGGTCTATTTATTTGTCAGAAACATCTTTAAAAATTAACTTTTTCCCGGCATTTCTAAGAATTTAAAGCATTTATTTTATCGTTTTATTAAGGTTTTCTTCTTCTTTTAAGATAACATTTTTTTTATATTTCAGATTCTCGTTTAAATTTTCTAAAAACTTTTGTTTTATCAATCTACTTTTTACTTTTGGGAATATTTCATCATTTGTTGTTTTATCTTATCGGAAATATGACCTAAATTTGTAGAATTTTTCAATAATATTTAATTCTATTATTCCATTCCATTCCCTCGGAATTTCTCTAAAATAAATTTCGTCGGAATTCGAATTTTCAGCGTCTTTCACTACTAATTGACAACTTAACTTATTTTTCTCTGTTGCAACAATTTATTTTTTTTACTATTTCTTGCTTTATTTCATCAAAACTTCACTAAAATTTCTCTTCTAATTTTCTAACATAAATACTTATCATATTTCTATTATTCATGTTTTTACACTCCTACAATTTTAGAACAATTTCTAATATTTTAATTTTTATCCATCCTCTTCTATTTAATTTAATTTAATTTAATTTGAATTTTCAGCGTCGTTTCCTTTAATTTGTAACCTTTTGAAATAATTTCTCTCAAAAATTTCCTATAATTTTAATTTTGTGAGATTTTTTTTTAAACTTCTGCAATTTTAAAGCATCTAGTATTTATTTTTTTATCAATTATCTTAGATTCTTGTCTAAAAACCTTCCCCAAAGATTTTTAAATATTCCGAGCATCGCATTTTGTTCGAGTTTTCGAAACCTTCTTCTTCTTCTCTCCCTCTCTATTGCAACAACTTCTCGACTATGTTTCAGAATTATGTATCATATTTATTTTATTATTTTTGATCTAATTGGAATTTGTTATAAATTTCTTCTTCAAATTTCTCGAAAAATTCTTAATTTTTTTAACCTTTAGAATAAAATATTTTTATATTTCTAGAATTACAATTTATTTATTTATATTATATTCATTTATTTATTTATATGTATCATTATCATAACGTATAATGGTGATATGACTCACCCATGAATATAAATATTCTTCTTGAAAATGAACAAATACAAATACCATAGATTTTTGTTTTTTTTTACGCATACAATACTGTAATACTATATGTAATATTGTTATACTGTTTATGGAATAAAGATTATTATTATAAATTTGGTGAAAAAAAACAATTGCTATGTTTCATAATATTTTTATTTTCAGTCGCCTGACACGTGTTTCGATCATTACAGATCATTCTCAAACTATAAACTAACTAAATTAAAAAGGCGACTGAAAATAAAAATATCATGGAATAGAACAAGTGTTTTTCTTCACCAAACTTACATATCTGGTTCCTTCAAGAGTGTAACTTAAGAAGTATCAATCAGATTATTATTATTATTATAAATCTCTCGTAATTTTGAAGAGGACTTTTTCCAAAAATTTCTAGAAATCCCCAGACATTTTCAGCTCGCTTTATAAAAGTCTTCTAAAGTAAACTATTTTTGTTATCTTTTTCGGCAATTTCTCAATCATGTTTTAAAATTGTTGTTTAATTTTATGCTTTAACTTATCTTATTTTATGCAACAATTTTTCCTCACGTTGTTTTTGATATTTTGAAGATTTGTAATGTCCAGAAACTTCTCTTCCAAATTTTTGTGAAAAAGATTTTAGTTTTTTTAGTTGCTAAACTTTTTCAGAAAATTTTTGATTTTTTCTTCTTTTCTTCATTCTCTACAAAGTATTTCTCGGAATGTCTAAAGATTTCCGGCATTTTCTTCATTTTATTGAAGTTTTCTAAAAATTTCTCTTATTCTCTACACTTAACAAGAATGATTTTTTTAAATTTAATGTTCTAGCATTTCTTGCTTTATCTAATCAGAATTTTCAACTTTATATTTTTTAGATTTCTGTAATTTTAAGTAATTTATAGATTCATACAATTTGAAATCGATTCATTTCCACGGAATTTCTCTAAAAACTTTTTCTCGAAATTCCTAAAAGTTTTCAATTGCTCATTTGTTTTCGGAGTTTCCTGAAATTATTTTCAACTTTCTATTGCAAAAATTTCATTTGATTTTTTTAGGAATTGCTTTACCATTTTTTGCTTTGCTTTATAAAAAAAAACCTGGAATTTCTCTTTCCAAATTTATAGAAAAACAGGTTGTATTTTATAAACTCCCATAACTATAGAGTAATGTTAAACACTTAACTAACGTACTTACTATGTTTTAACCACTAAAAATTATGTAATATATATATACATATATTACAAAAACACACGACTTAAGTTTCGACGGTTTAATGTCATTATCAATTACCTCGTAGTAACGGTCGCCACAATCCTTATGATAGAGTAATGTATAATATTCTTATAGTATTTTTATCTATTGTCTTGAATTTTTTCTTAAAACCCTTCTCGGTATTTCTAAATATCTTCAGCATCTCATTTTGTTTTCTAAAAATAATGCTAATTTTTGTTTTTTTTCATACACTTAAAAATTTTCCAGCATCTTCTACCTCATTTTCAAAGGTGCTAGCAATGGCAAACCTATTTCCTCAATGACAAAAATCATCTGCTGATTTGCATCGTTAGTTATACAAAATAATGGGTTGAGTGAAAGAACACTACAATGTCAAATCCACCTTCAAGTCTTATGATTTAAATTTTAAAGTTATAGTAAATGCATTTTATTTTTTAATTAATTTATTTAGATGACTTGTAGAGCAAATAAACTAAATCAAACTTGGATTAATGTATCCATTATTTTAGAGCATTAATTGATTCTTCGTAGGAAATGTTAAATATCTTGTTTTTGTCGCCATTTTAGTTTTCTTAATGTAGGTGGTTAAATTAATTGTAATATTCGTAGTCGATAAGATGATAATCATATCTAATATTTTTACACACTTAATTTTAACACATGGTAAAGTCACTATTATTAATAACTTCATATTTAGATGAGGTATTTTTTGTAATTTGAAAATAATTACTATATTTATAATTAAAATTGAATAATGAATATAAGCCTTTGATAATTCTGCATACGTTTCTAAGATCAATCTGTCTACGTACTTAATTAAGCCGCAGAAACTGCCGAAGCAATCGGGAGAGTATTGATTCGCTCTATCAAGATTGTGGCAAATAGAGGAAAGGTTACAAGGGATTTTCAAGTGGAAATAGCTTACTTCAGCGTATTATCTCGAACACAGTTTCCTTGGTTACTTTCAATAAACGATTTCTATTCATATAGGTTTTACATTATTTCTGCATATATACGATGGATGTCATTGTTACAATTAATATTTAACCTAAAAATTTTATTTCCTTTGATTTTTATAAATAATATATAACCTATTTACATAACCAATTGCAAAACGACGATTAAAACCATTTTCAAGCGATATTACTTGAAATGTAATTCACGATATTAAAAGCATTGCCGCCTTAAATTTTCCATTCCACCTTTGCCTTTGTACTACAACCCAACCAAAAGAATAACTAATTTAATTTAACTTCAGTTAAATTATTTTTTTGGTAAAATAAAGCAAATTTTAAGCTGAAAGAAAAATAAACAATTGTCATACATGATTTCCATTTTATTAGCTATACGTACATTATGTCTTTTTTTCTTTGAATAAAGATGTTTATTATTATTAAAGTAAATATGAAAGACGGCCAAGTTAATGAAGAAAAACGCATTAAGCACGGTCCGTAAATCATTATTACCCGCCTCACTCACGTCATATTAAACTTTCCACTCGGAAACTTAATCCCGCACCCAATTTAATCTCAAACAATAACTGCCGAACTTATACAATATTTAACCTCATTTAATACTTTTCTCGCGAAACTTCGCGAAAAAAAGTTCGTCCGGTAGCTGCCACTATAGATCAACCCCAGCAACGCCAAGAATTTCGACGCCGTAACTCTATGCTTTACGCCTCCCTTAATTCACATATTTTTTCGTTAAATGTTTTCTTCAGTTTTACAATTATAAGAAGCTACACGTAAAATTCAAATCAAATTTTTTCTTTAGTTTTCCTATAATCAAGATTGACAAATGACAGTCGATAGATGATAGTTGAAAGATGACTGTTGACAGTTGACAGTTTACAGTTTACAGTTGACAGCTGACAGATGACAATTGGCAAATGGCAGTTGGTAGATGATAGTTAACAATTGACAGATGACAGATGGCAGTTAACTATTGACAGATTAACAGTTAACAGATGATAATTGACTATAGTCAGTTGACATTACAGATGGCAGTTGGCAGATGACAGTTGGCAATTGACACGTAGATTTTTTAAGTCAATTATTGATTTGATACAATCAATTTTCAATAGATCACTCGCTTATGTTTTATAAATTGAAGAGTGGGATAGAGACCACCCACCCAACCTACATATACATTTATTACACTGTTTACGTTTTCAAAATCGTCGCTAAACTTTTGATGAACAATTTTTTTAAATCATTATTTTGTACTTTTACGATATATGCACGTCCGTTATTGTTGTTATGAAACAAAGTCCATAAACGAAACATGGCGTCGTCTTTAATTCATGTACGTGTATACGTCTATGTTTCCCAAGGGAGAACTTCCAGATCCAGCCCAGACTGTTAGTAATTGGTTCGGGGCACGTAATAATTACAGTTCTTCCCGAAGTTTGCATAAAACTTGAACTTTATTACAGTTGAAACCGGTCGGAAAAGTTATAAAATGAAAAGTTGGCGGCGGCGTTCGAATCGAAATAATTTATTTGCATCTCGATGTGGATTTTGAAAGCTACATTTTGCACTGTTTTATTTTGTTTACTTATTTTCTCGAATAAATATCAACTATGTATTTAATATTCTCTGATTTTCTATACAAAGGATTTATATATTTATTTATAAACTTGTAATTTTTAATTAGTACAGGAAATTAGAAACTAAAAAGTGTTTTACATTAAACAATCAATTATCGTTTTAGCCACCTAATTTTGCTTATTATTTTCTTTACTTTTTCAGGTTTAAGATGATTCAAAATGTATTTATATATTTATAAAATATTGCTCTAGTGATCTACAAAAGAAGAACACAATTTTATTTTTAAATGTATTCTGGCGAATGAGCTAAATTCTGGAAATACGGTTTAAATTTATTTCGTGGGTTTGCATAAATTACCCTTCAACAACAACACGCTGTTATTTCTAGGCATCCTATACGCATTCAGCTATGTGTTTACGTTTACAAAGTCTACCAACCGTGTAGAATTTGTAATATTAAGTGTTCTCATTGCTAATTATTTAATCAATACGGATCGCGTCCGTTGGAGTTTACTCGCTTACTAATTAACACCATTGATTATTGGCACAAATTGAATTATTGACTAACTACTGGCTAAATATATTATAGTGCAAATATTGTTCATACTCGAAAACATGTATGTATACCTAATATTAATCGTCTTGTAGCTTACATAATAATAATTTAAAAATACGAAAACATTTCGTAACTCTACAAAAATGATTCTTACTAAGGCTACAAAATCACTTATTGAAACAACTATTTCTCTAATACCTCGACAGATATTTAATTTTATAAAAGTAATTTCTGTGTTAAAAGTAGCACACCTATCAAAGCAACTTTAGTTTGAGCTTACATAATATATTCTTAATTTGTGTGGTGAAGTGAAGTGCAATGAAAGTCGCCTTGTATGTTAAATTAATTTGAAATTCCTTTCTTGAAGTGAGGGTAAAAAATGATTACTAATCTATACAATAGTTTTCAACTATCCAAAAAATATAAACCCTTTTCTCTTGCAAACTTTATTCAATAAATTTTCTTTAATTATATTAACACATAACAACTTATCAGCTAACCTTAAAATTCATTAAACTATAATATATACATCATACATCTTTTGAACTTTATTGATATTTTCTAGCAATTAATATAAGAAGACAAGCAAAAGTGGGAAACGCTCATTGAATAATTTAACAGACTCATCATGGAAAGTGGAATTATAGAAACCACTTGTAAAAAGTATAATATCCCCTCAACCATCACAACAGATAGTCTTATCATTTCCCATTTTTTTTAATTAACACCAAAATTCTCGCTTTCTTACAAGGTCTTACAGGATGTGAGAGAGTTGAGACAGCTACTCCAGAAAATGTGGCTTTGAAAGAATTAGAAAACAATGGTAAAGTTGTGGTTAGAGAACAGAAAATTGTGGCCATCAAAGAGTGATTTAATTTGTTAGATATATTAAGAATGAGTGGGTGGTTTATAATTTTTAAAATTAATTTTTTAATTTATGTATAAAATTTATATTTCACAATTAAATTTTTATCAATAATACTATGGCTTTAATTACTGTTTAAGTTTACATGAATTAGCTATTTAAATTAAGTTTGAAAAAATAAATGTAGGGTGGGCGGGCGGCCTCTATCCACCCTCCAATCAGTAGAAGATCGAGGCGTATGTTTTTAATTTAAATTGAATAAATAAATTCAGACTTATTTATTTATTTATACATCTTCGGACTCCTTTCTTAAAAAATTATATATAACAAATCAATTAAAAAAAACGGAGTTCACAACCACAAAGTATTCTTCCACTCAAACCCTTTATTTTCCATGATGCCGAGGGAGCATATATCCTATTGCACTTCTGGATTCATTTATAAATGTTTCTATTTACTTACTAAAAAATTGTACAATAAATTGTTAGTCAAAAAATAATAGTTCTTACAAATCTTCGCATATGATTTAATGATTGGAGAGTAGCTAGATCAATATTGAATCTTAATTAATAATTCTTGTATGTTGATACAGAATCGAAAAATTCAAAAATGAGAATTTAAAAAAACAGAATTTAGAATCTAGAATCAAGATTCCAGTTTCCAGAATCTATATTCCAGATTATAGAATCCAGAATTTAGAATTTAAAATCCAGAATCCAGAATTTAAAATCCACAATTAAAAATCCAGAATCCAGAATCTAGAATCGATAATCCATTATCTAAAATACAAAATCCAGAAACCAGATTTCAGATTCCATAATCTAAAATTTAGAATCAAAAATTTAGAATCCAGACTTTAGAATACACATTCGGGATTTTAGATTTCAGATTCTAGATTCCTGAAAGTTGAATCGAATTAATGATGCAGATCCAGTCAAAAATCATCCAGAATATAGAATCTAGAATCGTGAATATGGAAACTTGAATCCAGATTCCAGAATCTAGAATCCAGATTATAGATTTCAGAATCCAGATTTCCAAAATCTTTTCAGAATCTAGAATATAGAATCCAGAATTTGTGGTTCAACCATTTCCCACATTAACGGAACACCCTGCATATTATGACTGCTTGAGACCATGAGGTGCATTACTCAGTTTTCTTCTGTTAAAAAAATACATAAACGGTTAAAAAAATTACAAAAATAAATAGATTATCTGAACATACAAAAAACTACAGTCTTACATAATAAATAATTTAAAATAACCGAATTAAAATTTATCAATATCTTGATAAAAATTCCTCGATATTGTAAAATGCCTTGGAAATTAAATAACTTTTTACTCGATCGTGTAGCATATTAAATAACTTAGGGCCATATGAGTTTATACCATTTTGGGTTTTTGTTAAACTTGGACAGCGAGGATAGATCGTCAAAGATTGTCTTGTTTTATGTTCGTGAATCTGATTATGGATTCTATTCGATGAATTAAATTCTCACTTAACCCGTGGTGAAACAATTTTATTGTTATTAACCTTCTAATTAATGGATTCTATATTTAAAAATATTAGTTTTAACAAATATGAGGCACTCAAGTGCAGAAAAACATGGCAGAGTTAAAATTTTTAAAACGATAAAATTAGATTTACAATCATCCCTGTAGAGTAAATTGCATCTAATAGCTCTTCTTGGCAACCTGTTGAGATACAGTATGAAAGTGGCACTGGCAAAAAAGCAAAATAAGCTGAACGAAGAGCTGTTTGAAGGAGTGAACTGTTGAGTCTTCTTAATAAGTACACACTATTACATATCTTAGTGGCAAGAAGGTTACCACGTTTATTCCATAACAACCTTGAATTAATTCATGTACCAAGGAACTTAGAATGAGTTGTTTAGAATTTGAAAGATGTCTTAAGAAAACAACGCGACTTTCACCGTTTTACTTTTATTTTACGTAAGCTATTTAAGCGTAATTTTGTTTGCCTGTATATACTGGTCTGTAAGTTACTTGCAGTTGATTTAATAATGGTATCATCAACGTATAGAATAACTGATGTATCATTGTAGATGTTTGGAAGGTCATTAATATAAATTAAAAACAGCAATTGGCCAAGAATTGAACCTTGGGGAACGACATTATTTATTGCTATATACGATGAGTTCTGATCTCCAACCCGTACTATTTGACATCGATTAGTAAGATACGAGTTGATAAGTCTGTAGCTGTTGGGCATAAAGTTGTAAAGTTTTTGCAAGAGAAAATTATGAAAAATGCGTCAAATGCTTTGCTGAGATCTAAAAAGGAAACAAAATAATACATTTCATCTTCAAAACCCTTTAATATATCTTCAGTGAAAGCAGTAACATTACCACACATCGATTCTCCCTTAGAAAAACCATACTGTACATTCGAAAATAGTTTATGGGATTAAAAAAAAAACTGGCTAATCTGGTTGCCCAAAACTTTTACTAAAATTTTGGAGATAATAGGAAGGAGTTCACTCTTCATCAATTCATTAGCTCGCATCATCCGGACAATTAAGCTAGACAGCAATTTTTTCTTTGTTTTTTTTACATAAATTAGAATCAAGACAGGGTAGAAAGACCGGAAGTCGATAGCCCAAACGGACGGACTAACATTTATTTTAAATTTAAATGTATTCGTTCTAAATGTATTTTTGTTTGTCCAAATAAAGATGTTGTTCTCTCTAGGAAGGAGTGATATAGGGCGTTGGTAATTTAGGTCGCAAGCACTGCCCTTTTTATAAATGGGGATGACGTCTGATTTTTCAGGATGTCAGTAAAGATTGAGGATTTAATGCAAGCATTAATTAATTTTGTGAGTGAAGAAATAATTATATCTGCGACTCTCTTGATAAGATCCACATTAAGCCCATACATATCCCTACATTTCGTGTTTTTCAGAGCTTTTATAATATTTCTAATTTCGCAAGTACTAACTTTCCTAAAAGAAAAATATGGTATATATGCAAGTATAGTATTTTGTAACATAAGTTTTATTACTTTGATTGTATTGGCGTCAATTGTTGTTAGGGGCATTTAACATAAGTTTTATTGGATCAGCATGTGATTGCGATAAATTAATTAAACGCGTTTCTACAATTACAATTTAAATTTAAGTTGATTTCATCAGGGTTAATATGACAGGTTATATTCACTCTGTAACCTCATTTAACATCAACTTAGTATTGAAAACTAAGTGGGCACCTCAGTCTCTTTATCAACCATTAGCTTTAGTAGTCGTATGCTTGGTGCTAAATGTAAGTAATCCGCAATGATTACTAGTTGATAATTATCTATACATACATTACACTAGGATAAGTCTACTCTTATTTTTCTTCTGGGTAAAATTTCTGTTAGGGTTTTTCTGTCCCTTGGCCAATGCTATTTTGAAAGAAGTTTCGTACTATAATGTCTCTTAGGCATTTGATTTATATCTAAACTTTATCTCATTTCTCATATCAATTACCCGGCGATTTTTCGTCGTGTACTCGCTAAAGTACTTAACTTCGCTCATGAATTTACTGTTTCTGATCTTACTAGCCTGGCACTCACCTACTTTGCCAAATCATTGCTGCACATTTCTCTGTACACCTCGAACACTACATTACTAGTCGTGCTTTTTATATAGGTTATAGCCATCCCCAGGTCCTCTGACACGTATCATTCATGATTATAGTGACAAGCCTTTTCTCATAGCGGAATTCTCCTTCGGACTGGTAGTAGACGTTATTAGGCCAATTTAAACTAGCTGCTCTCTTGTCTCTACCTGACACTTGCAGCTACCATGCCCCAAGAGCTTTCCACTGGTCAAAAGCATTTCACTACTTCCTTCTGAGATATTCGTAACCATTTCTATTCTCGTCCCCGCGAGTTAGCGGTGGAATACGTTCAAATACATACTTAATAATTCTGCAATCTACTATCAGTTCTTAGTATTTTACAACTAATAGTAGTACGATTTCTGAACTTGGTAATGCATGCGTCAAGAAAATGAGTCAATTTGTGAGCTTTACAAATCTTAAGGCTACCCTTTTGAAATTAGGACCTGTCAAAGATTTATATCAAAAATAATTAAGGAACAAAAAAGCTCTCCATCGAACTAAACTTTCAAGTAGTATATTTTAAATTTTTATAAGACAAGGTTTTAATTTGTACGTTGTGTTACTACAAATTTTTACACTTCTTTTCAACCACTGATGGTTGAAATTATGTATTATATTTTTATATGTTCAGCCAGATCTAATACAGTGTTCAATTGTAAAAAATTAAATAAATCATATTTTACAACGATGAAGACTTAATTATAAACTTGTGTTACATATAATGATGATAAGTAGCATTCAGCCAACCTAATCATGTAAAATTATCGGTTGTAGTTTTGTGATTATTAATTAAATAAAATAAAGTGTTTATACGTTTATATTTCAAAACGAGTATACACGGTCTATTATGAAAGTAATGCGCATGATTGTCGCTGACACCCTAAACATATTCACATTTGCGGTACATGGGATGGTGGGCAAAGTTTGCCCGAAACTTGTGCCGAAAGTGCTGGCAGAAGACCAGAAAGAATTTCGAGTTTCGCGCTGTGAGGCAAATAAGCTGGACTTTAACTCGTCGTAATCGAAGACAGAATCGAAAAGGCAGCGCAGCGAGTTGCACACAAAATCATCCCTCCGCACCAAGAAATCACGAATGAGCAAGTCTCGCATCAAAATGATGCTCATTGCCTTCTTTGGTGTCCGAAGAATCACCTGCTGTTTGATTCTTGAATCTTCACTTCATAGTACATTTAAAGAAAAATGAAAACATAGCTTTTTCATTCCAGTTTTCGTGACTAGTTTCGATTACACGGTAATCATTATCAAATAGATCCATTTTGAGTTTGTAAGGCAGAGAGAATCTGTTAACTCAACCATTTACCTGCAGGTACTCAAGAGATTGAAATGCTGAGACGCGAGCATGCGCTCAGGCTCCATCATGACAAAATATTCATCCCGGATAATATAAATCTTAAAGATGCTGTTAAATTAATTATAACAGCCGGAAATAAGCACAAAGAAGAATTAATTAATGAAGTAGCGGAGATTAAAACATACATTAATCTAAAATTGGATGAGTATGCAGACAAAATAAAAATCTTAGAAGATGGAAACTCACAACTAAGAGAAAAAATTACAAAACTAGAAAAAAATGAGAGGAAAAATAATCTATTTGTATTTGGATTGCAAGAGGATTCCAATGCTTCAGAAGCGGTCAATTTAATAAGACGGAAATTAAATATAAATTTGGAGGATGTGCACGTTAAGAACTGCTATAGAATTGGACGACCCAAAGAAAAATATATTCGACCTATAAAATTAGAATTGGTGAATTTTATTAAAAAAGCTGAGATATTAAAACACTTACACAAACAAAGTCATATTTACATCAATAATGATTTTACCGAACAAGACGATCGGTGCAAAAAATATTACGTTTACACGCAAAAAAAGCTAAACAACTGGGACTAGACGCGAAAATAAAAAATTCAACTTTAGTCATTGAAGGTGAGTTATATACGGTGGAGAGATTACAACAAGATAATCAGATTTATTCAGATTTTGCTAAACACAATCTGTTAAATACCGCTCCATCTACACCGGTTCACAATGACGCAGTTGATCATTCACCACCTGAATCTATTGAAAACAGTAGGCAGCCATGTTTACAACTCCCATCAACTGTTACAAACTCGCCACTATTAAAAAATAGATCAACATCTCACACACACGTGCCACCAGAATCAGATAGACATTTTAAACCTGAGAAGAAAACGCTACCGGCTCGAAAATACCGGAAGCAATATTAGTTATCTAAATGAATTGTTTAATGTATGCTTGCAATTAATAACATTGCTTGTGTAATTATTGTGTCTTATTTGTATTATTTTAAGTTTAAATTTAACTAAATGGACTAGCAATGCGGAAACAGCAACTTTGTATTAGCCATTTAAATGTTCGATCAATCACAAATAAGTTCAGTGACATTAAGGATATCATAACTTTAAATATATATGATGTTTTCACTAAGTCAGAAACTTGGCTTAATTCCGATATTTTATCTTATAATTTAAACATTGATTGTTATCATTTATTAAGGAAAGATCGTGAGAGCAGAGGTGGTGGTGTAGCACTCTATACAAAAAATCATATAAAATATAAATTAATACCTATCCCATAGTCCATTGAACAATTGTGGAGAAGTGTTGTTATCTCAAATCAAAAATACTGTATTGGTGTTGTGTACAGACCTCCTGTCTTGGATTATAATTATTTTCTTACAGAGATGGAGTCGGTTATAACCACTGATTTAATTCATAGTTATTATTTGATTTGCCTGGGAGATTTTAATATCGATGTCATGCAACCAGATAACTTGTCAGCTGTTCGTCTTAATAGTTTTTTAGAAAGTCTTGGTCTGACTCAAACAATTGACTCACCTACAAGAATTACAGCTTCTTCTCAAACATTAATTGATCTAGCGCTCGTTTCTGACTCAAACATACTGGCTGATACAGGAGTAAGCTCTTGCTACAGGATATCGGACCATGAATTAATAAATGTCAAACTAAATACGTTTATAAAATATACTCCTAAAATTATATCTTACCGCGATTTTAAAAACGTTGATTATGATTTGTTCAATTATACATTAAAAACATTGCATCTATATTATATTGCAGAGCTGGATAATATCAATGATAAATTATCGTATCTCAACGACATATTATCCAACTTATATAATGAGTTCTTTCCTGTTAAAACGTGTGTTTCAAGAAAAACATACTCCCCATGACTTACGGAAAATTTAAAGCTGATAATGTCAATTAGAGATGATAAAGTAAAAAAAATTAAAAAATACAAATCTGAAATCCTTTGGCAGGAATATAAATCTTGGCGAAATTTTATTAACATCGCAATAAAAAAGAGAAAAAAAGCTTATCTTAACTACAAATTCCAAACATCAACTTTGGGTGAAATGTGGAAAGAGCTTAACAGGATGAATGTTGTAAATAAGCCGGAAATTCAGTTACCAGAAGAGTTATTAGACCCAGATAATATCAATAATTATTTTATAAAGTCTATTCCTAAAGCTAACAATATTAATAAGCAAAATATTATTAATTTTTATCAATCTCAAACTAAATATTCAATATGCATAACAAATTTTCTTTTAATAGTGTCAATGATGTTGAAGTTTCTAAAATTATCAGTCAAATTAAAAGTAAAGCTTCTGGTATAGATGGATTTATCTGGCTTTAGACCAGGCCATAGCTGCCAAACTGCTCTTTTGCATGTCTCTGATGATATAATCCGCGATGTCGATGATGGCATGGTATCGGCCCTAGTCTTACTAGACTTTAGTAAGGCTTTTGATGCTATTGACCATGATATACTCCTAGCAATATTCCATTACATAGGTCTTGATAATGGCAGTATAATGTTTTTCCAAAACTACTTATATAACAGATCTCAACACGTTGTTGTTAATGGTATAAGCTCCAGCAAAATGGCAGTCATTTCAGATGTCTCCCAAGGGTCAATTCTTGGTCCACTTCTATACACTATCTACACAGTTCGATTCAAATCTAACCAGAACTGCAGACATCATTTTTATGCGGATGATACCCAAATTTACAGGTCATTTCATCCTTCAAGTGTAACACATGCGTGTACCAAAATAACCACTGACTTGGAAAGGTTATTGCAAACAGCTGAAGATCATTCGCTATCTCTGAACAGCAGTAAGTCGTCAATTTTACTCGTAGGCAGAAAAAATTCAATTAATAAAATTGGCGATTTTACAATCATGATGAACAATGTCAAAGTAAAAGTTATTCCTGAAGTCAAGAATTTAGGAGTCATATTTGACTCAAATCTAAGATTTAAAACACTTGTCAATGGTATGATTCGAAAAGCATACTGTGGTTTGAAACTATTGTACAATAGCAGGCAACTCTTAAATATTAGTTTAAAAACAACACTTTGCGAGACTCTTGTATTATCGCACTTCAATTACTGTGATATACTTTATAATATGTGCATTGATCAACAGGACTCAACTAGAATACAAAGCATACAAAATTCCTGCATTAGGTACATATGTGGTATAGGGAAATATGACCATATTCCACACAAATTTAAAGATCTGAAGTGGTTATCCATGGCAAATAGAAGAAAACTCCATGCTTTATGTTTCTTTCATAAGCTTATTGTAAATAAAGTTCCAACTATACAATAAAATACAATTCAGAACAGATGTACATAACATTAACTTAAGAAATAAAGGACTGCTTTCTATGCCCGTGCAGCGATCAGCAATATCCCAACGATCCTTCTCTTATAACACAATTAAAATGTATAATAGCCTAGATATGTCATTAAAATCCATGTCTTACACTAATTTCAAAAAGCACCTTAAATCTGCATTGCTCATTCAAAGTAAATAATTAATAATAAATCTGTAGTTTCGTCATATATGTTATCATTGTCTTTGTATGTGTTTTAAATATGTTCACTTTTTTTTCTGCTGTTATCAGTGATCTGAGCGTATTCCAATTTATCTAACAGTATCTTGTTAGTGTTTTTGTAGTTATAACCCATTAGCGTCCAGCGTCATCGTTTGAGGACAGTAACACTATTGCCATCTCGTTATTTAAGTATAAATTTTTATTAAGAATTTAGTTGATATATCGCTAGATGACACTACTATTCAACAAATAACATAGTGTGCGTTCATTTCTTTGCGTTAGTCTGTTGTTCATAAATTGTTCTAGTTGACGTATTTTTGTGAATTTGACAAGTGCTGCTATTACGGGTAATAAAGCTTTTCAAATATAAGGTAATTTGTTTTTTGTTCATAATTATATTAAAAAATACATTAGAAATACGCAATAATGGTTTTTGGTAAAAAATATTTGTATTTGATTGCCTGATATATAATGTCGGATATAGAAAAACAGCTATTTCACTTTATTTGAAGCGGTATTGGAATATTATTTATAATATCTATTTTTCAATTTTAGTATTACCTATTTGACAATGTCAAAGAAGTGGCCAAACGTTTTTAAAACCCTGGAGGCAGCTCATGAATATTTTTATTCCGAAGAAATTGAAGCGAATATAATTGCTTTACCCCCTGAAGTTGATGAACTGACAGACGAGGAAAATTTTGACGATGAAGAATTATCATTACCGATTGTGTCAGATATTGCAGGGTCCATTGAAATTGATGTTGATAAAACAGAAGACAAGGAGGAGAATAGTGACGCTAAAATTGCCGATTGTGAACTAAATACCCAAGTGAGCGGGCGAGAACCTAAAAAGAAACGACAGAAAATAGACATAAATTGGAAAAAAATAAATCCTAAGTATACTGCACAGAGAAGCGCAAATACAGCGAATGATTGTTTTGAACAAATGAAGACTATCTTGAAAGATTCAAGCCCGGTTGACATATTTGAGCAGATATTCACAGAAGAAATTTTTGGACATATTGTGGAAGAAACAAATCGCTACGCAAAGGAAGCAAAGAATAAACATGACTACTGTGTTACAATTGATGAAATCAAAATTTTCTTTGGGTTCCTTATTTTCTCAGGTTATCATACACTTCCCAGTGAACGAGATTATTGGTCAGATGCACCTGATCTAGGAGTACAGTTGGTGAAGGATGCTATGAGCAGAAATACATATCTTCAACTAAAATCTCTTATACATTTCCAAAATAATAATTTGGCTGCCCAAAATACACAAGACAAATCATTCAAGCTAAGACCGATTATAAATAAAGTAAACCTAAGTTTTCAAAAATATGGTATTTTTGAAAAATATTTATCTATAGATGAAATGATTGTTCGGTACTACGGTAAACATCATCTCAAACAATTTATAAAATCTAAGCCTATTCGATTTGGATATAAATTATGGGCAATGTGTGGGTCTAGTGGATATTGTTTTAACTTTTCGTTGTATGCAGGTAAAGACATTCAGGAAAACAACAATGATAGACCTCTTGGTACGAAAGTTGTACTGAATATGTTGTCTGCTGTACAAGATCCAAGCAGCTATATAGTTTTCTTTGACAACTTTTTTACAAGTCACAATTTGCTTGTTACTTTGAAAGAAAAAGGTTTTCGAGCAAGTGGCACAATAAGAAACAACAGGACCGCTAAATGTCCTTTGGTGTCATCGAAAGAGCTTGAGAAGAAAGAAAGGGGAGCGATTAATCGATTATATTGTATTTAGGCGGACATTAAGAACAAATATATGTAAAAAAAAATATTTTTTTTTTAAGAAAAATAATTCGGTCGTTATTGGGATAATGTAATGTATTATGTGTTCTTAGATAAATAAAGCTCTTTATTATTATTATTATTATTTTAGGCAAGGTATTTCAGAGTGCCTTCCAGGCCAGACATAGCTAACACGTTTCGGCAAGTATATTGATGCTACGGAAATAATATTCAGAAGAATTTTAATCATCAGTACCGGTACGATTAATAAATATATTTTTCCTAGAAAATGCGCATTACTTTTATAATGGACCCTGTATGTAATAAACCTATGTTTATGTATTTTTCTCCTTCGGCGTTTAAATTAATTAAATTGCGTGCAAAGTTTTAAGTCTCAGATTCTGCAATTTAAGCGCTTGAGGGAATCGAGTAAATTAGGATATAAAAGTTAGTTATCGAGGCAGACAGTTAGGCAACAAAATAATTGCATTGTCTGATTGTAATTTTATCCATATGACGACAGCTATCAGTTATATAATACCTGGCAATATGTTAATACGAGTAGTTATTTTAACTGAAAGCTCTTAAATTATTACAATACAATGGTGCAGTAAAGCTCAGAGAAATAATTGATTCTGTTTAAGCATTAAATATACAAATAGTTATTACTTAAGGTATAATGAAACTTAATGGTTTATACTCATATGTTTAAGTGGAAGATCCTTTAAAGAAGTGAACTCCGCCCGTCCTCCTTTTGACTAAAATTTTGTGATATAATTTTTACAAAGATGAATGAATTAATTGAAAATATAAATAAAAAATAAACCAATTAATTAAAATTAGCAATTTAGCTTGGGCTCGACTTATTAAATGCAATATATTTTTGTGTTCAATATGATGCTTTTACTTTATTTACGTCCTCAATAACATTATGAATAATAGAAAAACATCATCATGGTAGCTAACTTTTATTTTAAATTCCTAATAACAAGTTTTCAATTTGCAATTTTACTACGAATTACAAAAAAAAAATGATGAGAATCAAAGTATTATTATGTGTTAATTCATGAAAGTAAAGAAGATAGCTCATTGCTCCGTATGTCGTCGTGGGATTTCAATTCATTTCACTTCGGACTCCGTGGATGTGTCGTTGACCTTCTGGTGGAAGTCTCTGTTTTTCAGATTATTGTAGATCGCTTCTAGACGTCCGCTGGGAATTCTTGAGTTTGTGAAATGTATTTTATTTACATTTCTGTTATCTGATTCGAACGTATTACAAATATAAAGTGAGAATTTGACGAATAAAGCACTTATAACCTTTCTTCGCAATTTTGAAGTAAATTAATTTTATCTTCACGTAACTCAATCAACCAATTTACATGGTGAGAATATTTAAAATTATTATTAATAAAATGGTTACATATTCATAATAATATAGTTATTTACCTAGAATATTACATTGAATTAATTTATTTAAAAAAATTGGAAATACTACGATAGTTTCATATATCTAATCACAGCCCTAACTTCAGTTGCGGAGATCTTATTGTCTTTATTTTCTTGAACATTAAATATACTTACATAATCAACATAGTCAATAACAGAGAGGCGTACCTTTGAACAAATACAATTGTAATATAACTGACATGTTAGCACACAGCCCGGTGCAAACAGGTACTACTTTCCGGAAATCCCTCGTATATAATAAAAATCTTAATTTATTCCTTACCACAATACATTTTTACTGTTTGTTTGTGCAATGTAGTGATAAATAATGTCGCAAAAGTTTACTATTTTCGCTTCGTATATGCAAACAATAGCTCGCATAATTTAAATAAGCATAAATGTACTTTTAATGCTGCATTCATAGAAAACAATATTAACATGCAGATACGGGGGAAGGATGTTCTCGCTTTACTGCAGCGAGCGTGTAAAACAATTTGGAACATGTGTGCAGTGAAAATATTTACAGTCTTTACATACTGCTTGAATTTACATAAAGGCTGCATACACCAAACACGTTTATTAAATTTAAAACCATACTTCTACACACTGATCTAAATAAGGCGACAAGTAATTCTATTTTTCATTTATTACATTATTATATTTTGATATCGAATCAAATCATTAACTATTTAAGATAGCTAGAATAAATTTCGAAGCCTATACAATATACACAAAGAAGGTTGAAAAAATATTTGCATGATTTATACAGATCATTGGACCACTTTGTAATGGTCGAAAGATAAATATTAAAAAATCGGAATTGTCGGTCCGTACGGAATAATGGACCAACTGTATAAATAAATTGCGGCTTTCTTGCGAACAATAACTAGAGAAACAGGAGGGAAAAACTTAATAATGAAAACCTCGGCGACCTTTTGAGAGCGCACGGATTTTCATAAAAATGGAAATCTCCGGTGAATATTTAAATATGACTCTTTTATTTAATTTGGGGTGGGCCTCTTGAGTACGCCGGATCCGGCTTAATAATAACTAATGAATTATTTATACTATTATACACTGTACATCCCGCTAGGAATACTAATGCCGGCCAGCTCAAAGGGTAATTATTTAAACTAATCGTTTTATTTTACTTTTTCGTATTTTTAGAGATAAAGAAAGATTATAAGTCGATAATAAAAATGTAATAATTAGAAAAAAACACGAAAACATTTCGAAAATCTACAACAATTTAACATTAATGTTATTAACACTTATTAAGGCTAATTTGTTGTAGATTTTCGAAATGTTTTCGGTTTTTTTTATAATTATTAGATTATAAGTAAGTGTAGCTTCTAATCATTTATTTACTATTTATTTCTAAAAATGTATTAAAGTTCTTTTCGTTGTAGAAAATTAACTAATAATTAGAAATTGGAAAATTATATTTACGAAATGTTTTCGTGGTTTTATAATTATTTATTTCTAATTAAATAAATACGTGCTGAAAGACCACCGGTCGATAACCAATGGAGAAAAAAAATAAGAAGAGAAGAAGCATAGTAATTGTCTTATTACCAGATGTACTAATATAAAAGAACTTTGTTGTTAAATATTACATCATTAATTTTATTTAGAACTTATTATTATTATTTAAGGTCACAACATGTATTATATTGTATAAAAGGGGTTTCCCGTATATAATAATAAATAAAAATAAATAATTATTATATTTATGTTAAACATATTATAATTAATTTAAAAAAATGTTTGTGAATAGATATGGGAAATTGAAATAAATATTTTCTTACATCATTAATTTTATTTAGAACTAAATATTATTATTATATTTATGTTAACAAATTATAATTTTAAAGTTGATTTCACTGATTTTAGTATGGGAAATTGAAATATATATTTGTGAGTGGATTTAAAGAACTCTATCGATTGAAATTTGCTCGGGGCAACCACTCAGAAATCGAGTTATTAGTTTAGTTACCTGTAACGAGATTAGCGTGATGAAATTGGCAGACTGCATCCGCCTCCGTCCATGAGATTCGATCCCGGAAGTAGCGGTAGAACACCGGAAATCCCTCCTCCGGTAGAACCCATGTATTACTGATGTTTACCTGCAATTACAATATTCGTTTAATTAATATTCGCTCTCGTTAAATACAATTACACACTCGTAGTTTTAGTGCGTTTTACTGTCTGATCCGGATAATTAAATTAATTAATGTTTCGCATTTACTTTACTCACTAATTTCTTCAATAGGCTAAATAATTTCGATTGGAATATAAATTAAAATACAAAATGTGCTAATTAATTAGAATGAAAGTTCTATTTTCGCATAGATTTATACATAAAATCTCAAAAACAAATAAAATGGTAATATATTTTAAACAATGTTGAAGCTAATGAAAAAACTAGTAATTTTTATTAATATCTAACTGATATACTTTTAAATATTGGATTGATAAGGTTATTACTTGGCGAAACTCTATTAGAACTTATAATGAAAAACACGATCGTTTTGAGTTTAGCTTTATGTTGTAGATACTGCTACAATTGTTTCACCACACAGTTTCATCAGGCAGATGAATCATTATTCACTGTGTGGTGAAACAATTGTAGCAGTATCTACAAAATAAAGCTAAACTCAAAACGATCGTGTTTTTCATTATAAGTTGATATAATTTTTATAAAACAAAGTCATTATTATTGTAAAGGTTAAACAGGTTTGAACATTTTAATTACAATCCACAATGGAATGATACCAACACCAAAATATATCTTGTTTTGTGATAAGTCGACTAATTACGTAAGCATCGGCTGAAATGTGATTGAAATACCCAAAGAAAATTTGTTCATATCGGAATAAATAATGTGTTTTCTAGTTGAAATATCCATATTTGAAAATGAAATTAAAAGTACACATCATAAACAAAATTTAGGCTGTCTTTAAATTAAAATTCCTGGAGTGTTATTACATCCTTCAAAATAATGTTTCTAAATAGCTTAAATAATGTAATGTTATCAATCAAGCCTTAAATAATAATTATAACAACTTAACTCAAAGCTATCTTTACAATTACTTCTTCGTAAAGGTGATGCCAAAAATATGAGCAGAGCTAGGACAGCAGCACTGGAAATTTTATAAAAAGCCAAGGAATAATTGTTTCACCTTCTATATTACATTGTAGTAAAAGAAAATAACCTAATTATGTACTTTAAATTACAATACCTAAGAGTAATATCAACTAGGCCTAGGATTTAGTCACCTTTTATTTGCATCTAACTGGTGGCGAGACATTGGGCCTACTTTTGATAAAGGTTGCTAACTTATAACACGCTACAATTTTTTTTTAACTTTTCTAGGTCAAATCACTTCGAAAAATTATTTGTTTTACTATAGTAATTACACAGTTATTGTCCAAAATGGAATGTTATAATACTCGATGTAACTTAAGGAACTTGATTCTGATAAACCAGTCTCTAGCTGCTCTCTTACAAAGAGTATAAATGTTTTACAATTATTAAAAAATAAAGAAAACATAACTTTTTCATACCCCTTAGGTTATAAGTTATCTTTATTTTTTTTTTAATTGAAAATGTACCACGAAGTTAACGCCGAGAAGATTCAAATTTTACGATTAATAAGGAAGTCTTCCACATCCAAAATTTTATAAGGTATAGCATGCTACAATTTTTTTTAACTTTTCTAGGTCACATAAATTCAAAAAAGATTTGTTTTACTGTATTAATTATACAATTATTGTCCAGAATGAAATATTTTAACAGTAGATGTAACTTAAAGAACTAGATTCTGATAAACCAGTCTCTTGTAGCTCTTTTTTAACTTTTTTAGGTCACATAACTTCAAACAATATTTATTTTACTATAATATTTACACAGTTATTGTCCAGAAAGGAATGTTATAACGTTCGATGCAATTGAAAGAACTAGATTTTTATAAACCAGTTTGCGTAGCTCTCTCAGAAAGAGTATAAATGTTTTACGATTAAAAAAGAAGTCTTCTACATCCAACATCGAAATAAAAATATAAAATTGTTTAAAATTGGAAAATTCAGATGTTTTGAGAAGAATAGAACTGTAAAAACTTAATTTGCGTCATTATAGACAATAGTGAATTTAAAAAGATAGTAAGAGAACAGCCTTTAGAAAGAAACCTGATGAATGAGCAAAACTTAAGGGCAACAATTTAATTGTACGATAAAGATGGGTACAGCAAGAAGGAAAAAATGTAAAAAATAATGACATAGCGACTGCAGTTTTGAAGCCAACACCTCTTCAATCTCGTATCTATTTTAATTGCGTATAGAAAAAGTCCTAGTTTTGTTGTCACTTTCTTTACTGATATAAATTACATTTATATTGCATAATTACATCAGAGGATTTCATAATGTGTATAATTTCAACTCCATGATCATTCATTCAGCATTTTAAATAACTTTGGTAATCCTTAGTAGATTATGGCTTTACTATAATCCATAATATTTTAATAGATAATACCTAATTTCTTCATTCATTTTATGTGCATAATATACAAGTAGTGTAAAGTGAGGGTTGGAATCGTAGATATTCTCATAAGCAGCTAGATAAATCCATTAACTCTTTGTTAATTTTTGGCATTTTGGTTTCTAGTTATAATATTGTGTGATCCATCACAAACTAATTGCTCTTTGGGTTCTCGTAATTTTTTATTTTAGCAGGAATTGTTCTTGTTTGATTTCACTAATATTTGTCTATTGATATAGTCTAACTTATTTCGTTAGATAAAAATGTTTGTTCTATATAAGATTTTAAAATCTATACAAGGAATGTGAGCAGAGCAGAAAGCTCTCTAGTTTGCTTCTTAGAAAGATATTAATAATTTACATTAGTGACTTAATTTTTCCACCCCAGCTAGACAACTTTAACTAATAATGGAGGTTTCTACTTCGTTATACATATTTAATCACAAATTAAACACAATTTTCACTTTGTTTTGTATGACTGAGACTTTATTTAAATGGTGACCAATGGTTTCAATACATTAACATATAATTTTTTTTTTTACTTTCGATTTGAAAATTTTTTCCACTTTATTTTTTTCTAGTTTTTGCTTCAAAAACTTGAAGAGCTACCTAAATGAGGAATACTTTCACACCTCAGTTTAAGTACTCCATTCTTACAAAATCAATCAAAGTTAAAATGTACTGTACAGATGATAATCTAAATCGTTTGTTGATAATATCTATGACATATTGTAACTATTTATTAATTATTTGTTTAATTGTAGAAGGGTTCACTTTGTGTTACATCTTGAATATAATGAAAAAGGAGACATGATGACTTTGTTTTACCACTTTATTTATCAAACATAAAGTTTAACTTTTTGTTTGATAATGACTAGCTGTTAGTCGTAATTATAGTCACGTGTAAATTTTAAATAAAGTGGTAAAACAAAGTCATCATGTCTCCCTCTTCATTATTTATTAATCAAAATTATCGGACACATTCTGAAAGCCTTAAAAAACGTTTTCTATTTGAAAATAGATTTAATATACTCAGTGTTAATAAGCTTCTGTTCTTCCTTACTAAAATCAATAATAAATGCTATAATATCTATGCTAACTATACCCCTGAATTTATGTATGTGATATCATCTGAAATATTTCCAGCTTGTTTACAAATAGCAAATGTGTTCCCAATTTATAAAAATGGAATTAAAAACGAAATAACAATTTTAGGCCTATTTCTCTCTTGTCTATACTCTTGAAGATTCTAGAGAGATTGTGTAGTATCTTGACTCGTTTATTTTATTATTAAAGCAGAATTAAAGAAGACAGTTAATAGCAAACTGATTTTCAAACTCTAATTAAAAAATAATTAAGACAAGCACTTCTAACAGGTAATTTCAAATAAACTAATCGACTCTGAAGAAAAACATATTTACTCGAAAAATGGTCAGATAGTTAAATAACGTTTTCTTCAATCAGCCAGTGTTGCAGAGCCATTTAACTTTAGATATTCCAAATCTTCCTTCACTGCAAAATTATAAGGCAACCTATTTATAATGGTAAACTTAAATATTTTAAAATATGAACTTTTTTGTAAGAAAATTACAATATGAAACAAACTAAATAAACGGAATTTACTTATAAGGTAAATAAAACATTTCGTTTAAAAATTTCACAGTAACAGCCTAGTCAATTTAATATAGGTATAAACGGAATTATTTTGCGAACTTGGAAATTACCAATAAAATAAGTTTTCACTTCGTAAAACATTATAATAATTAAAATAAAACGAATAACTTTTTTGGTATCACTTTTTTAATAATACTAGTTACTAATGATACCTAAAAGTTAATAGTTTTATTTTGAATTACCAATGAATCTACAGGTTTAAAATTGCCAATATTTTTGTGTATTTCAAAAGAACACAACAAATTTTGTAGTAATTTTTTTAATATTCCTAATAATGAGCGTGGTGGTTCCTTAGTACGAAAAGTAATTGATTTAGCTTTTAATTTAATTGCAAAATTCTAATATAAGGAGAAAAAAAATTTTCCCATTAACATTTTTATATACAGTGTGTAAAGTGATGGGGTTTCCTATAGGGAAAACTTTTTTAATATGAATTTTAGGAACAGACAGAGACACACACACAGACACAAATTTTTTCCAGAAATTAGAATACGGATATTTCCGCAAAAAAAAATTCAAAAAAAATCACGAAAAAAATACTTCCCCTAAATATACTTTGTATATAGGGAAAGTAAAAATTGAAAGTATGTCGAGTTGTTGATTTTAAATATGACTAAGTCCGAGTTTTTCAGTCATATTTGAAATCAACAACTCGACATAATTTCAATTTTGTATCTTATCTTAAGTGTTAAATGGATTTTTCTTTGACCATAAGGGGTTTCGAAGCAAGCAAAATTTTTTATAAAGAATAAGTTTTTTTCCTAAATTTCACATTAAAAAAGTTTTTCCTATAGGAAACCCCATCACTTTACACACTGTATATTTGAAGGTGTTTTTATTTTCGATATTGAGTTATACTAATTTTAAATGCCTTTGATATAAGTCCTAGTTTTATTGCTTCTTTCTTTACTAATGCATATGCGATTAAATACATGGGATGATTCCACTCTAAGTGTCATTTCAGCGCCATAATTATATCAAAATCTTCAATTTTTGAAGGAATTTTGATAATCTTAAAAATATTATGTTTTTTTCATTCCCATTTACATTATTGGATGCTAGGCTATCACACTCTTATTTAAAGAAGTTATTGCTTTCTATGTCTTTGTAAATTTGTATTATAGCAAGAATTATGCTTGCTTAACATTAGTCAAGAAACTTTATTCTGGCTTATTTCGTTAGAAAATGATTCTGTTACATACGATATTTTAAGCTCTGCATAAGGAAGGTTTAATTTAATGCTTGGTTTAAATTATTTTATACGAATTTTAGCCGCTGTGAAGAAAGCTGATGAGGCATATCCTATTGGATTGAGTCTTAAGTCATTTCGGTTTTTCTACTATAATTATCAAAATAATTTTATTAAGTTATGTATTGACAATTCTTTCCGATGATCTTTTGCCATCTTTCAGGTAACATCATGACGCTCAAAGAACCAGAGGCTTTGAATGAAGCAAGTGCTACTTGGTACCATTGTCCGTATTGAATTGTTTACTGCTCAAAGAATTTTGCGAAAATCGAAACAAACTTTAGTTGAACGGCGCAAGGTCTGATGAGTATGGTAAATGGTCCATCAAATTTCATCCAAGCTTCAGCAACTTCTGGCGGGTTACTATACTTGTGTGTCATCTCGTTTTACATAGCACATTGATTTAATTTAGGAGATTTTAGAATAATCTGTTATTAGGATAAGTAAATTTCTTCTTATGTTTTATTTCTTTATTTTCAGATAACTGACACATGTTTCGGTCCTTGCGGATCATCTTCAAAGAGTTTTACTTCTACCAATTTGAAAATTTGGTTCCATCAAGAGAGTAGCGGAACAAGAATCTGTTATATTTAATTATGGAGGCGTTTAATTTGCCCAAATGGCAAAAATACTTTGTTGAAAATGAATTCCATCATTATCTGAAGCAGAAGAAGGGTCCAGAGTGGAAGAACACATGATGAACTCCGCCAGCAAGTCCTGTGACCTAAATTTTTGTAATTTTTAATGTATTGATCTTAATTTTGTTTACATTATTTTAATAGGATCTTGTAAAGTAAATATAAATAAATAAATAACTAGCTGTTAGTCGAAACTATAGTCACATGTAATTTAAAAGAATCTGTTATTGTTAGGGAGCTTGATATTTTGAACACTAGACAAAATTAAAGTGGAAAGAACACATACATCTTTTAACATTAATTTTGTCTAGTGTTAACTTTAAAAATTTTAAGCTATTTAGATGTCCCTTAACTCAAGGACTGCGTTCTTGTGGGGCTTGCAAAATTTACAGCATGAAAGCATTTTTATAGATGATAACCTGAATCGTTTGTTTATAGTATCTATGTCATATTGTAAGTATACTTCAATTACATTGTCTTCGTTTTACTTTTTAATAATGACAAGGCCGTCTACATATGGTGAATTTTGAGTACACGGTGTAATTTCATCAGCTATATCGTTTATAACTATTTAAAAAACAAGGTCACATTTAAAAGAGAGCTCTGTAGGATGCCATTAATTTGTTGATAAACTAATTTTTGGATTATTAAAGTACGTGAAAAGTTAATATAAATGTAAAAAACGCAAAAAGCAATAGTTTGGCCCTCACAAACGAGGTGTAATAACAAACCCTATAAAGGTTTGTTATTACACCTCGATGAGAAATGAATCTTCGGAACGCTGCCAAAAATGCATTAGTTGTTAAATCACTCATAATTTCGAGGTGCACTGCCTTTGTTGACATACAAATAAAAAGAGCAACATATACCTTAACTAATTTTGCCGTTTTACGTTTACCCTCTTTACTCATGAACGGGCAACCGTAATTGACACCTGTTTTACTGAAGGGTAGTACCTGCTCTGCACGACACTGCCATAATTGGTTCTGACGATCTAGGATTTCACAAATTAAAAAAGTGAATAATTATTGTTTTATAATCCAAGAGGTGTTCTACGTATTATCCCATAGCATCATGTATTATCATTGGCTTTTTCTATGCCGAAAAATACTGAGGCGGCATTCTTTCTTTTAATAAAACCTTCTTTTATTATTTTGTCCTGATAAATTACGTTATCTTGCATGGAGTATCCTTACCTAAATCCTACTTATAAGATATTTCTTCTCCAATTGAATAAAACAACCTTTACAAAGAAACCTGATGAATGAACAAAACTTAAGGGCAACAATTTAATTATACGATCAAGTTATAAGGATCGGTACAGCAAGAAGAAAAAATGCAAAAAATAAAGACATAGCGATTGTAGTTTTGTAGTTAAAGCCTCCCCAATCTCGTATCTATTTTAATTGGGTTAGGAATAAGTCCCAGTTTTGTTGTCACTTTCTTTACTAACATACACTCACGTTCTTATGAAATACACCTCCAGAAAGAATAATACGATTGGTGTGAAACTTAGTGAAAATAATTGTTTATTCGTTGGTACAAAATGACTAAACTCAATAAAAAAAGTTGAGCTGTTGAGATTTTTTCGTCATAGTTATCTTAAAATTCCACAACTTTTTATATAGGCACTGAAGAATATTTACTTAGAATGTGTCAGCAGTTTTATTCTGAAGTTGTCACAGTGACAGTTTATAATGCTCAGAGTAAGACAACACCCAAATTTTTGGCATAAAAGGAGCAGATTTATCGTTCCGCGAAATTTTCAGAACAATGAATCGAGATCAACTGTAGAGAGAATATGGTTTTCCTGGACAGAAGAAGAAATTAATTATTGGATAGTTTTTGACCTACTCCTCTTTCTTCATTCAGTATTTAGTGATGCATATTGCATATTATTTGTTTACGATTGCTTTAACTTAAAGTGCATTTATAACATTTCCAATGGATTAGATATTTTGATAAAATATCGTTATATCTTTCGTATTTTCTGTAATTAATTGTTGGCTTATATCAAAGATATTCATAATTTATATTAGTGTCTAATTTCTCCACAATAGCTAATTTACAAACACCTTGATTTTTGTTATACTGTTAATTTTGTCGAGTTTTGACTTCAAAAACTTGAAGCTATTTAAATGTGAAATAGTTGAATACCCTTCAGTTTAAGGACTGCATTCTTGTGGGCTTTGAAAATCTATTCAACTGAATGCATAACTTGAAACGTTTCTTGATGGCAATGATTCTTCAAACGCATTGTTATTATTTACGATTCTAATTATGGTGAGATCATCTACATGATTTTTAGATACACGCTATAATTCATTTAGCGCTTTGTAAGGAAAGCTTGCTGCTCGGTTAGATAACTTAATGTTTATTAATTGCTTTCAATGTCTGTAAATTTGTTTAATAGTAGAAATTCTTCTTGCTTAATTTCACTAATATTAGTCAAGGAACTTAATGCCTACTTATTTCGTTAGAAAATGATTCTGCCACATACGATACTTTAAGCTCTGCATAAGGAAGGTTTAGTTTAATGCTTGGTTTTAAATATTTTATATGAATTTCAGCCGCTGAAAAGAAAGCTCAAGAGGCATATTCTATTTAGTTGAATCTTAAGTCATTTCGGGTTTTTACTATAATAACACTGTACTTATTGTACTGTACTGTATTTGCCAGAACTTAAAAATAGCTGATTTCCATAAATTTAAATATGCTGATTTCAAATATTTACTTACTTTTTCTGCACCATCCTCCGTTTTTCAAGCAAAATAATTTAAAAAAAGTCTACATAATCCATTTTATTAGAATATTAAAATATCGTAGTGAATATAATGTAGCTATGTTTCAGAATATTTTTATCATTTGCCCTTATAAGTTGTCTCAGAAATATCCCGTACTAAAAATTAGCAATAATCTTCTAGAATACTAGGATACCATCATCCTTGATGTCGCCTTTACATCCTTGAAATATTCCAATGCTCGTGGCTAACGTCACCCAAATTAGGTGAAAACAAATCCAAATGGCAATATAAAAAGTGTATCTTGAGAGACATGTTACACCCTAAGTTTTTATATGCTTTTAACATATTTTCTACAATGGTTATATAGTTTGCAGATTTAAAATTCGTCAAAAAGTGGTTCACCACTTCTTTAAAGCATAACCACGTCGCTTTTTCCTTTAAACTGAGTTTCTCAAAGAATTTTACATCATAATGCAAAATGTAATATTCTTTGAGAAACTCAATTTAATTTATGTCGTTTTTGGTGGCCTATAAATATTCCTATCTTGAGTTTTGCCCCACTTATTTTGGAAACTTTTTTGGACATGTATTTACTTGATACTAATAAGTCAGATTTTCGACATTCGAAATTATTTTATTATAAACAAATACGTAAATAATTTGTAAGGATTTGGTCACCTTACATTTGCATCTGGTGACGAGATATTAGGTCTTCTTTTGACAAAGGTTGCTAACAGCTTTTTAAGGTTACATAACTTCAAACAATATTTTTTTACTATAGTATATACACGATTATTGTCCAAAATGGAATGCTATAACGGTAAATGTCATTATTTTTAGTTTTTAAAAAGCGGTTTGTATTCATCTTTTAATGGACTCTTAAAATAATTCATATCGCTCTCCTTTGTAAACCAAAGATTCTATACTGGAAGGATGAGTGACCCTATTCTATTAAACAATATGTTATTAAGTAATGGCAAGTAACTGAAGAGCAGAACATTGGAAGAAACTGAATATGATAGATTTCTAAGTAAAAATATATTACGGCAAAGTCGACATACAATCTTCAGGTTAATTCGGTATCTAGCTGCACTTCTAGAAAACAAGTTGAGCCCTCACTTTCATATTTTTTCAATGTAATCATGAGGTTAACAGTTTTTGATTCGTTCAAGAGTAGATGATTTGCACATTTTAGACCTTATTTCAATAATACGTTTTAGTATTTCGTATGGACATTTAAATATTTGTGCCATCGGCATACATAACTGTTAAATACATGTAGTGGCTGAAGTCATTTATATAAATAATGAATAAAAGAGGTCCTAATGTTTACCCTTGTGGTATCCCATGATTGATTGAGGTAATTCTACCGGATGAAACTACTTGTAATCTATTTTTGAGGTACGATGACAGTAGACTTAATAATGATTTGATGTTAAGACATTAGCATTATAATTTCTGAAGGAGAATTTTATGATTTACACAATCGAACGCTTTTATAATATCTAGAAATTTCGCCATACAGAAAGAGCCTGCAATATTTGTTCGGCCAGACATCGAATTGCGACTGCTGTAGGGAGACACCTTCTGAATTGGTATTTATTTAAGAAGTTTTTCCTTTCTAGGTGCCTAGAAATTTGGATAAACATCATATTTTCTAGAACTTTTGAAAACACTGGTAGGATTGATATTGGTCTGTAGTTCTTTGGATTTCTTCTTTTTGAAAGCAGGTATAATTTTCATGTCATCCGGAAATTGTCATGATAATAAACATGAATTAATGATGTGCATTAATGGTTGTAATCCGATTTCTTTGCAGGATTTAAGGATATTAAGGATTTATATGCCGAAAAAATCTTTGGCTTTGCTAGGTTTAAGTGAGGATATTACTTTGTCCCTATTTAAACCTGTATCAAGCCTTGGTTGTGCTGTTTCTTTGGGTGCAATTTCCGATTTGTTTACATGTTTTTATTATTTGCTTTATATTATTTGCTTTTTATTTGATCAGATGATTATGTAAAATAATATAAAGAAACTCAGTGGTATTTATTTGTATCATTCAGAACAGTTCACGTAAACTTAAACTATTAATAGTGATGATGACTCGAAGCTATTATAAGTGTTTTTGCGTGCTGCCTTTTTACCTAGACTAGTTTTTTCAGCCCGGTTAGTTAAGGTCGTATCATCAGCATACAGGATATGCTCTAATTCTTTGTCACTGTGTCTGGTAAGTCGTTTACATAAATAAAAATAAAAGTGGCCCAAGAATTTAACCTTATGGAACAACATGTATTAGTGGCAGCTCGACATACACATTTTCATCAATCAAGACACATTGAGTTCTATGACATAAGCATTAATTATTCGGATACAAGTTGTAAAAATATATCTTTCTTAACATAATTCCGTGTGAGACAGCCGAATGCTTTGGAAAGTTCGAGAAAACTAGCTCTAGATATTGATCCTTCGTCGTAACCATCAATGATAGTTTCCATTAAGTCTACAATAGTTAAAGTTAGTAGATTCTATCTTGCAACTCTTGATGAAATTAAAAATACAGAATTTTAAGCCAGTGCATAAGAAAAATTATTTGAAAATATTGTTCAGAATTAAAATTGGACATTTAAAAAATGTGTTAATTTTTCTATTTTTAGAATCATAATTTTGATTTAAAACCCGTTATATAAAATCTACATCTCTACATCAACATAGATTGTGTAATAGGAAATTAAATTTTAGGTGTATTTTAATGACAATTTGTATTATAATTCTTCACCTGCAGAAGCTACAGTGTAGCGAAACAATTGTCGTGATTTAAAATAAGAAAATTGAAAATCATAAATAGTTTGCTATTATTATATTAAGTTTTAATGAGAAGATATTAAATTACAATTGAAGTTCGTATAGAGCATATTCACTCGATTTCCAGCGGATTTCCTGAAAGTTTTAAATCACGCTCCATTTCCATTAATTCACTCTTCTCATGCTCTATTTACACTCCAATAATGACCTCTTCACTAAATAGTTCCTACTGTGCTAGTTATCTTAGATATTATCTACCTAAAGCACTTTCTATATTAATATCAATATCATTTTAGAATAAAATTTCCTTTCGTTAATTGCCATCAACCAAAAATTATTTAGGTTATAGCATATAATAAAAATAAAAAAGAATTATTGTCGCTATGTTTATAATTATTATATTTGATAATACAAGAATTTCTCATGAATTAGTGTTTCAAATTGTAAATAAACTATATGTACTGATTGAGATTGTAGGCATTTACTTTTACTTACTTTTTACTTAGTTAATATCAGTGATATTAAATTAGAAGAAGTAAAACTCTTCCATAATGGAACATAACAAGAGTTTTACTTCTCTTAATTTGAAAATTTGGTTCCATCAAGAGAGTAGCAGAACAAGTATCGATTATATCAGTGATATTAATTCAGTAAAAGTATATTTTTATTTTTTTGAAACTATATGTATATTTTTCAGTTATATTGTATTATATTATATTATGTAGATAGCATGTAATTCGAACTGAAGCAATTTTCATTTTGTATAAGTTTTTCACACCTTGAAAATAAAGATTATTTTTATTATTATTAATAATAATATTTATAGTAAAATGTATTAAATTTCTTTACGTCGTTGGAGAAAATTAACTAATAATTAAAAAATACGAAAACATTTCGTAACATTTATTGTTTAATATTTGTATTGCAATTATGAGTAAATAATTTTTCAAGAGTCAAGAATTAATAATGTTAGGAAAAAGTTATTATACAGTCGATCCGACGGCCTAATAAATAATAAATAAACTTTTCAGCTTTTCAGAGTCATCATAAAAAGAGTATAATTTTTTGCCACAGCTGCGCCCTCCCGGAGTTTCCGGATAAGTTATCCAAGCGTCATTCAAAAACGAGGATGTACCACGGCTTCTAAAATATTTATTTGACCGCAGGCACAGTAAAAATCACATATACGAATGTGATTACAATCCATTGTTCTCAGAACACATGGACACCGTTATTTTCTAAAACTCATTTCGGATTTTAACAATTTCATTCACAAGTGCGTGAATTGTGACCAATGCAATGCAATTCGACGTATAACTTTTGTTTGAATGCGAAATACGCTTGGTTTTGAAGTATTAATTTCCTGCACGTATTTGAAATGAACTAGAAGCGTAAAATTAAATCAGGAACTTTAAATGAAAATACAGTTCGTTGATATCACACACAGGATTTATTACGTGTGATTCAAAATTTATCACAAAGTGCTGGCTTCAAGCATTAAACGTAAAATTCAAATTTATACAATGGTTGAAATATTTTAATTATTTAAATATGTTAAAATCATACTTTTAATGGCAGAAAGACCGATGGTCGATAGCCCAAACGGACAAACTAACCATTATATTCTATTTGTCAATATTTTTAATTGTATGTATAGATGTTCGAATAAAGATGTTATTCTCTCTCATACTTTTATGATTTATAAAGAGAATTAATTTTTTGAGCGTTTCTGTCAACATAACTTCTAATTACCTCAAGAACAAAATAATAATTATAATGGAGAATATAATTTTAGAGATACTAAAGGAAAAAAAACATTACGAACAATGAAAATTATGGTAGTGATCGTTACTATGTAGTAGTTCATTTTAGAGTAAAGCTTTAAGACAAATATAAACATTTATAAGATTTAACATAATGTCCTGAATATTAACCATTTGAAAACAATCGAATCCCTAATATACAATACGTTAACTCGAGTAAAGGGTAAATCGTACATATTAGAACACCTTCAGGCGGTATATTTATCATCGTTTAAATTCAAACCTTGAACATTGTACTATCTGTAAGGCGGAGTCACATTTTCGTTATAATCTTTATTTAATTGGAGCACCTCTGTTTACTTTAGCCGCCCTTCTCTGTCCTTGCGATAATGAATTCATGTACTTAGAACGGGGTCGGGCTTGTACGTATACGTGAATATATGATGGGGTGTACGTGTGTTTATTTAGGCCCTTGTGCATTATCTCAAATGAGATACTCACGCATAAATTATAATTCCGACCATCTATACCATCCTAATCTGTCTGCTTGTTATGTCAAACGCTGCGGAGGTTTATGCTTCCCTCAGTGTTATTACCATTGAAATGCACTAGATACGTTTTAGAGATTACTCGGAATCGTGTCATGCTCGTTTGATATTCTAAACTATCTATCTGCACAATTAAACAGTCGTAAATTATTTGCTCTTGTTGTATTATACGTTCTGAAATAAAAATAAAAATTTGTGTACTAAAGATGAAATTAATAAAAAATACAATGTTGAAAGATAATACCATTAAGGTGCCATCTATTATCAATTCCTTATAATGATGTATATCTATGATGTAAATATTAATCATTTTCGAACAACCTTTTACAACGTTTTTTTTAATATAGAAATTTATATTTCTTCAATAATTTTTTCACTAATTTCTCGCTGAAACATTATGACAATTTATTATTATTATTATTATTATTATTAAATAATAGATAGAGAATTGAATTGAAATTAAAATCTAAAAATGTATTCTTATCTACACACATATGTCAGTTTCAATTAAAAAGGATAACTGTTTATCAGAGATATTTGGAAAAGTAAAGACCTTAATCTCATCGGAGACATTTCCCCTGATCCCGTCTTGCTGATAACATAATAACAATCATCTCTACTTACCCCCTTAACAAAATGTGTCACTTTGGACGCGATTTTAAGACACGTTGGGTTTAAACTAAATCACACTAATATATCTGATAGGATTACATTTTGTGGGTGCAATTTCGGACATAGTCCGCCTTTCATCTCTTCACTCGAGAATTTAGTCGAATTACGTTCCGCATTTACTTACGCCGTCCTCCAGGTCGGTATTTTTTGCGACGGTAGAATCGGATACGAGATTTAATTGAAAATAGTTCCAAAGGTTTCCTCAAACGTCGGTAGTGCACATCAAAGTAATGAAAAATAGAGACCCATGTGTAGGATTTCGCTGTTTAATTTATTTCTAGGTACTATGGCAAATTACGTTTTTTCTATATACTAATTACTACCTTATAATTATAAGTAATAACTAACTCTAAATAATAATTAATAAAAATTGGTGATGGTTTCCATATATTGAGCTACATTTAACATATTTTTAAAAAATCTTATTTATTAAAGCAAACATATTCTGTATAAATGCATTTTAAACATATAGTTCGAAGAAATTAATAATAATTATAGTGATAATTAAATGAACTACATTTAAATATTGCAAGCACAATTTAGAAATTACGTTTGCATAAATTGCCACATATGTTTTAACTTAAACTACAACACTGTTTACATTTTTAAAGTTATAATCAAATTTTTATGAACGTTTTTTTCAACACAAGCCACTATTTCTAGTTTAGGTAAAAAAATATATATGTAGGGTGGATGTGCGGCCACTATCCCACCTTCCTATTAATAAAATATAGCCAAAGTTTGACCTATAGTTATAATAGACTAATATAAAAAAAATAAGTCGATTGTCTATTTAGCTTAATTTTCAAATGTTTTTTTTAGATTGAAGGATAGGATAGAGGCCACCAACCCACTCTACATATACATTTATTCATTTTAACTATAACACTGTTTTTGTTTAGAAAACTATAGCCAAAATTTTGATGCACAATTTTTTATCATAAACGAGTGTTTGTAATTTACGTTAAAAATATATGTAGGGTGGGCGGAGGGCCTCTATCCCACCCTTCAAACAGTAAAACATATACATAACTTGTACATAATTTCCTTTAGATTAATCATACTAATACATATTTTTTATGTAAATTATTATTATCAATTTGTTACAATTAATTTTCAATAAATCACCTGCTTGTATTTTTTCGATTAAGGGGTGGGATAGTGGCCACCCTATATATAGATTTATTTATTCTAACTACAACACTGTCTATGTTTTCCAAATTATAGCAAAATGGAGAATTATGTTTATCACAAAAGAGTGTTTTTAATTTAAATTAGTAAATATATGTAGGGTGGGTTGCCTCTATCCCACCCTCCAATCAATGCAACATAAAAGAAACTTGACTTGAATTATTAATTAAATTTATTATTTATTAAATCAAATATAAATTTAGTACAATAAATTTTCAATTATTCATTCGCTAAGGTTTTACAGATTATAGAGTGGGATAGAGACCACATACCCACCCTACATATGTTTATTCATTTTAACTACAACACTGCATACGTTTTTCAAATTATAATCAAATTTTTGATGAACGTTTTTTAACACAAACAACTGTTTAGTTACTTTAGTTAGTTTAGGCTAAAAAATATATGTAGAGTGGGTGGGCGGCCACTATCCTACCCTCTAATTAATAAAAAATAAATCAAGTTTGACTTATAGTTCTAATAGACTAACATAAAGAAAAATTTAGGTGGATTGTCTATTTGGTACATTTAATTTTCAAAACAACACTTGTTAATGTTTTTTCGATTGGAGTGTAGGATAGTGGCCACCCACCCACCCTACATATACATTTATTTATTTTAACTACAGCACTGTTTATATTTTCCAAATAATAGCAAAATTTTTGATGGACAATTTTTTTATCACAAACCAGTGTTTGTAGTTATAATTAATAAATATATGTAGGGTGGTTAGGTGTCCTCTACCCCACCCTCCAATCAGTAAAACATATACATAACTTGTACATAATTTCCATTAGATAAATTATACTAATACATGATTTTTTAAGAAAATTATCAATTTGTTACAATTAATATTCAATAAACCACATGCTTACGTTTATTAGATTTAAGGGTGGGATATTGGCCACCCACCCTCCACACACAAATATTTATTAATTTTAACTACAACACTGTTTAGGTTTTTTTTTAAATAATAACCAAAACTTTGATGTATTTTTGTTATAACAAACGAGTGTTTCTAGTTTAAATTAAAAAAAATATATATGTATGGTGGGTGGGTGTCTCCATCCCATCCTCCAACCAGTAAAATATAGACAAAGGATGACACAAAGTTTTAATGAATTACAGAAAATAAATTACTAATTTTAATCCCCAGACAAAAGTTGATGAATGACACATGGCAATAATACAACTAAATAACAAATGACAGTTAAACATGCTAGATGATAGTTGAAAGATGAAAATTGACATACGACGTAGAAAGGTGTCAGCTGTTAGATGACAGTTGACAAGTGACAATTGACATATATGACAGTTGTCAGATGACAATTGACAGGTGACAGTTGACAGATGACGTTTACAGTTGACAAATGACAGTTGACAGTTGACAGATGACAGTTGATAGATGACAGTTGACAATTTACATTTGAAAGTTGATAGATGAAAGTTAACACATGACAGTTGACAGATGACAGTTGGTCGATGACAATTTACAGATGACAGTTAGTAAATAACACTTGACAGATAATAGTTGACAGTTTTCAATTGACAGATTACAGTTGACAATTGATAGATGACAGTTTACAGTAGACAAATAACAGTTGACAGATGACAATTTACAATTGACAAATGACAGTAGATGATAATTACCAGATTACAATTGACAAATGATAATTAAGAGGTGACAGTTGACATATGACAGTTGGCAGATGACAGTTTACAGTTGATAGTTGATAAATGACAGTTGACAGATGACAGTTTACAGTTGAGAGTTGATAGATGGCAGTTGACAGATAACAGTTTAGATAGATCACTGTTAACACATGACAGTTAACAGATGACAATTGGTAGATGACAATTTACAGATGACAGTTAGTAAATAACAGTTGACAAATAATAGTTGACAGTTTACAATTGACAGATTACAGTTGACAGATGACAGTTGACAATTGATAGATGACAGTTGTTAGATGACAGTTTACAGTTTACAGATGACAATTTACATTTGACAGATGACAGTTAGTAGATTATAATTGCCAGATTTCAATTGACAGGTGAAATTTGGTAGTAGATAATTGACAGGTTATAATTGACATATGACAGTTTGCAGATGACAGTTTACAGTTGAGAGGTGATAAATGTCAGTTGGCAGATGACAGTTTACAGTTGAGAGTTGATAGATGGCAGTTGACAGATAACAGTTTAGATAGATCACAGTTAACACATGACAGTTAACAGATGACAATTGTTAGATGACAATTAGTAAATAACAGTTGACAAATAATAGTTGACAGTTTACAATTGACCGATTACAGTTGACAATTGATATAAGACAGATTATAGTTGATAGATGAAAGTTGACAATTGACAGAAAACAGTTAGTAGATGACAATTGCCAGATGACAGTAGAAGACAGTTTACAGTTGACAGATTACAGTTTACAGTTGAGATTTGATTTATGACAGTTAACGCATATAAGTTGACAGATGACAGTTGGTAAATAACAATTTACAGATGAGAGTTAGTAAATAACAGTTGACAGATAATAGTTGACTGTTTACAATTGACAGATAACAATTGACAGATGACAGTTGACAATTGATAGATGACAGTTGTTAGATGACAGTTGTTAGATGACAGTTGTTAGATGACAGTTTACAGTTGACAGATGACAATTTACATTTGACAGATGACAGTTAGTAGATGATAATTGCCAGATTTCAATTGACAGGTGAAATTTGGTAGTAGATAATTGACAGGTTATAATTGACATATGACAGTTGGCAGATGATAGTTTACAGTTGAGAGTTGATAAATTTCAGTTGACAGATGACAGTTTCCAGTTGAGAGTTGATAGATGACAGTTGACAGATAACAGTTTAGATAGATCACAGTTAACACATGACAGTTGACAGATGACAGTAAGTAAATAACAGTTGACAAATAATAGTTGACAGTTTACAATTGACAAATTACAGTTGATAGATAACAGTTGACAATTGATAGATGACAGTTTATAGTTGATAGATGACAGTTGACAATTGACAGAAGACAGTTAGTAGATGGCAATTGCCAGATAACAGTAGGTAGAAGACAGTTTACAGTTGACAGATGACAGTTGACAAATGACAGTTTACAGTTGAGAGTTGACAGATGTCAGTTAACACTTGACAGATGAGAGTTGGTAAATAACAATTTACAGATGATAGTTAGTAAACAACAGTTGACAGATAATAGTTAACAGTTTACAATTGATAGATTACAATTAACAGTTTACAGTTGAAAGATGACAACTTACTATTGACAGATGACAGTTAGTAGATGATAATTGCCAGATTACAATTGACAGGAGAAATTTGGTAGATGACAATTGACAGGTGACAGTTGACATATGACAGTTGGCAGATGACAGATTACAATTGAGAGTTGATAAATGTCAGTTGACAGATAACAGTTTACAGTTGAGAGTTGATAGATGGCAGTTGACAGATAACAGTTTAGATAAATCACAGTTAACACATGACAGTTGACAGATGAATATTGGTAGATAACAATTTACAGATGACAGTAAGTAAATAACAGCTGACAAATAATAGTTGACAGTTTACAATTGACAAATTACAGTTGAGAGATAACAGTTGATAATTGATAGATGACAGTTGACAATTGACAGAAGACAGTTAGTAGATGACAATTACCAGATGCCAGTAGGAAGAAGATAGTTTACAGATGACAGTTGACAAATGGCAGTTTACAGTTGAGAGTTGATAGATGACAGTTAACACATGACAGTTGACAGATGAGAGTTGGTAAATAACAATTTACAGATGACAGTTAGTAAATAACAGTTGACAGATAATAGTTAACAGTTTACAATTGACAGATGACAATTTACAATTGACCGATGACAGTTAGTAGATGAATTGCCAGATTACAATTGACAGGTGAAATTTAGTAGATGACCATTGACAGGTGACAGTTAACATATGACAGTTGGCAGATGTGGCAGTTGGCAGATGACAGTTGGCAGATGACAGTTTACAGTTGAGACTTGATAAATGTCAGTTGACAGATGACAGTTTCCAGTTGAGAGTTGATAGATGACAGTTGACAGATAACAGTTTAGATAGATCACAGTTAACACATAACAGTTAACAGATGACAATGGGTAGATGACAATTTATAGATGACAGAAAGTAAATAACTGTTGACTAATAATAGTCGACAGTTTACAATTGACCAATTACAGTTGACAGATAACAGTTGACAATTGATAGATGACAGTTGACAATTGACAGAAGACAGTTAGTATATGACAATTGCCAGATGACAGTAGGAAGAAGACAGCTTACAGATTACAGTTGACAAATGGCAGTTTACAGTTGAGAGTTGATAGATGACAGTTAACACATGGCAGTTGACAGATGAGAGTTGGTAAATAACAATTTACAGATGATAGTAAATAACAGTTGACAGATAATAGTTAACAGTTTACAATTGATAGATTACAATTAACAGTTTACAGTTAAAATATGACAATTTACTATTGACAGATAACAGTTAGTAGATGATAATTGCCAGATTACAACTGACAGATGAAATTTGGTAGATGACAGATGACAGGTGACAGTTGGCAGATGACAGTTGAGAGCTGATAAATGACAGTTAAAAGGTGAGGGTTTACAGTTGAGAGTTGATAGATGGCAGTTGACAAATACCAGTTTAGATAGATCACAGTTAACACAAGACAGTTGACAGATGACAATTGGTAGATGACAATTTACAGATGATAGTTAGTAAATAATCGTTCACAAATAATAATTGACAGTTTACAATTGACAAACTACAGTTGACAGATAACAGTTGACAATTGATAGATGACAGTTTATAGTTGATAGATGACAGTTGACAATTGACAGAAGACAATTAGTAAATGACAATTTCCAGATGACAGTTGGTAGAAGACAGTTTACAGTTGACAGATGACAGTTTACAGTTGAGATATGATTTATGATTCATATGACAGTTGACAGATGACAGTTGATAGATGACAATTTACAGATGACAATTAGTAAATAACAGTTGATATATTACAGTTGACAGATGACAGTTTACAGTTGACAGATGCTAGTTTCTAGATGACAGTTATCAATTGACAGATGAAGTTAGTAGATGACAATTGCCAGATGACAGTAGATGACAGTTTACAGTTGACAGTTGACGGATTGTTTTGACAGTTCACAGTTAAGTCAATTATCGATTTGCTACAATTATATTTTATAAATTGAAGGGTGGGATAGAGGCCACCCACCTATTCAACATACACATTTATTTATTTTATCTACCACACTGTTTATGTTTCCCAAATATTAGCCAAATTTTTGTTGGACATTTTTTTTATTACAACTTTCTCCCATCCAGCTTTTCCTCCCACTCTCTCTCCTGATCTACATCTAGCTCTTACCAAGGTGACCTTTTCCTCTAAAAGTAACTTAGCAACCTATCATGCACTTGCCAGCTTTCAAGCATTCAAACCTGACACAAATCTTTGTTTCCTCGCTGTTTTATTTTCTTCTTTAATGTTATTCAACTTCAGATTAATATCTTGAGAAAAGTATTAAATACGCTTCTAGAGAATGAAGCAAGAAATTTACGGGACTATCGCATAAAAACAAGTGAAAGAAATTCTGGAAAAAAATGCTTAAAATTACGAAAGTTTTGAAGAAATTTTAAATTCAAGTAAAAAAATTAATGAAAAATTTTTTTGAAGAAAATTCATAAAACTCTTAAACTTTGAAATATTGGAGTAAAATACAAAGGAAGAAATTCTGTTAAAAAAATGATCAAAAAATACAAACTTTTGAAGAAAGTTCTTAAAGCAAGGAAAGAAATCCTAGAAAAAAAATTGTTCGAAAATTACACATCTCTTGAAGAAAATTCTTAAAACTTTAAAACTTTGAAACATTGTAGGAAAATACAAGGAATATAATTATCGAAAAAATTGATTAAAAATTCACGATTCTTGAAAAAATTTCTTACAGCTTTAAAATTTTAAAAATTTTAGGGAAGAAATTCTGTAATAAAAAATTAAAATTGCTGCAAAATACACAACATTTAAAGAAACCTTTTAAAACTTTAAACATGTTTAACATTGTACGAAAATTCTGGAAAGAAATGTTGAAAAAACTTTTGAAGAAAATTCTTAAAACTTTGAAATTTTGTAAAATACACAACTTTTCAAGAAACTTTTTAAAGCTTTGGAATTTGGTAATATTGTAAGAAAATTAAAGGAAAGGAATTCTGGAAAAATTTTCTGAAAAAACTCTTCACGAAAGAAAATTTTGAGTATTCCAGGCATGTGTGAGGAAAGTTGTTAATGACTTTTAGAACCCTCGATAATTAGAAATTTGAAATTAGAATTAGAAAATTACGATAAGTTATAGCAAGAAGAATAGAAATAATAGTTCATTGGAAACACTAAAAATTTAGAAGAGTTTGCTACAATTAAAAATACGGAAAGCGGAACAAATGTTGAAAAAAAAATAAGAAAATTTAAAAAAGGTGAAAAAGAAATTAATAGGAAACCTCAAGTATTATTCCTTATTAACAACAGTCACTTCACACAAGTGAAGTAAGGAATAAACTGTGTGTTATTTTTCACACAAGTAAAGTAAGGAATAAACTGTGTGTTATTTTCATTTACAAAACACTTCACGTAAACTCAAACCAAAAATAGTTGTTCCTCCTGTTTTATTTGAATTTCGCTAAAAGCTATTTATTTAATGGCTTCAATTCGGTTAAATCAAGCGACTAGAAGTACGAGCGCTAAGCCGCAGCCCTTTTCAGGATCCGACCCGGCACAGTTATTTTAAAACCCGAACAAAGGGTCTGATAAAATTATTCAGTATGCTGTATACATTAAAAAAAATGTTTGTTTAGTGTTTGATTTGATTATTGTTTAAAATAATAACTCGACAAAATGCAAATATTTTTCGTACTTCCGAATAAAACAGAATAAATATGCTGACTTTGTTTTACTACTTTAAAAATTGTCGTACTTAACTGGCTATGAATATTCTTGGAACATCGATAAAAATTTCACAACAGACGTTTTATGGGTCCACTCGGGATTACCAAAATCCCTTGCATTTTTAAAACGTCGTGAATTATTTACGCGGCCAAACTTTAGGACCTCGGCAACAATTTCGCCTTTTGTTTCGCATACATCATATTTTATTTAACACATTCTGAATTAATCGTGATCAAGAAAAAGTTGGTTCATTGGGTTAGATCACCAACAACAATAACTAATAGGAGAGATGAATTTCGAAAAAAATAGTTATACTCTTGAGTGAGTTCTTATATTAGTTATTCATAATTGCTAATAAACTGAAACTCCCTGGTCGCCCAGCACAGCATTAATATTCGGGGCTGGAACTTTCCCGAAGAAATATGTTGCGGCGGAGATACACCGAGTAAATCATTTTAAATTTAAACTCCGGGACCCGCAACCGCCTAAAATTACTTCCGCCAGTGGGGGCCATTTATCTACATTTACTTGCGGGTAATTGATTTGAATTTTAAATTAATTCCAATTCCTTATTCCTATTCAATATCGGTACTGAAGCGAATTGTTATTATCTTTGGAAATATTTAAACCTATAGACACAACGTATTTTTTTTTCTGAAATTAAATCAAGAAAGCATGTTACTGTGCTGTCTAAGAACTTGAACCACCAGATAGTTTCATCAAGGTGAAATTTTCTATTTCGGCCTTCGCACTCATCAACGACCAGTCTGACCTGTGATATGCCACTTTGTTTAATATCCTAAAATAGTATAAATTATGCAACAAATTTAATTTTATGTATTACTGCATTATTCACAATATTATGATAATTTTTCAATAAGAAAATCATTCTTTTACAAAACAGGTCGTTTTCTTTCTTAGATATAAAATACAATATTAAATAAGTGGGAGATTTTCCGAGACAGTCGTGTCGATAAAGCCCCTAAAGCTGGAAAGATATTACAAGGAAATTTGGGTTGTGCTTTATATTCATGAAAAGAAAATCCGACACCCTGAAACTGCTATGGCAGAACGTTCCGGTAAATGTTCCTCTTTCAGAAAAAAACACCGAAACGCGATCCTAATGTATATGTTAATTAAACCGATTGAAAATAAAAAAATATTGAGGAATTGTTATAATAAAGAAATTGTCATAATATAATAAGCATTGAATTATTCAATGAATTACTCAAGCATCATCATTATTAAGCCAATTAATTACTTTTTAAATATATAAAAATATATCACAATAAAAATTTACTGTGATATATTTTCATAATTATAAGAATATAATTACTGTTAGCAAAACTCAGTTAGATTTTTGTTTGTTTAACGTTAAAAGTGCGAGTATCTTTTATATATAAAAATATATACATATCTGGATTTTAAAAACGATCCATTGTAAGAAATTGAAAATTTTCAAATTATTTATTGGTGATCTAAATTATAATGTTTTGAGGTAGTAATTCAAAACTAAAATAAAGTGTAATATTGCCTTTAAAAAGATTATCATCGAATTTGTGACTGTGCCGTGTGAGCGAAAGAGGGATTCGAATTAACCCTTGTTTTATATCCCTGGAGATATATGGCGTGCACATAAATCCCCCACTCGAGAATAAAACCACCCTTTTCCCACCAATTGGCCCTTGACACTTTTCCTGAATGAAAAATGTAAGAAGCCAATAAGAAGGAAAAAGACACAGGAACGTGTTTCTTTCTCGTGTATGAAAATTTATGTGAATCCAATAGAAAAATGTGGCATATTGTTTCAAAAGTTTATAGTTTACATGTAAAATTGAATTATATCTTGATTACTCAAGTAATATAGGCAATAATAATTTTTAATTTAAGCTTAATCATGGTTAAATATGGCATTGCCTCAATTCTTCAAATCAATAAGAGGCTGATTGAAATCTGATATTCCCTAATCTGACGTAATTCTCATTTCAGGTTTAGTATTATCCAATAAAAGCGGATTTAAATGAATATTCGGGGCGAAGTGGTACTTCTGGGGTGTAGGACCGTGATGAAACCAACGCCGCAATTCGTATTATTGGGGAATGAGTTTTACCTCTCATATACTATTATGCTGCAGTGCCAATAATAAATACGATATTCATTTCGATTTCATTTCACCGAACTGGAATATTATACATATATATATATACAGGGTGACTGACGAAAAACCTTTGGTGCTGTATCTCGCTTATTTTTTATCCGATTTTAATAAATAAAACATCAAATTAAACCATTTTTAAAAGACTTTAATAAGATCTGAACTGTTATTTTTTCTCGCACCCAGTTTTTGACAAAATACGATCAACATTTTTTTTAAAATTGCACTGTATATATATTTTTATTGATTCGCAAGGAGATTTTTTTTCTGAATATAAAATTGTAGACAAATTTATCCATACATCAAACTTAAGTCGAGAAATTGAGGATTAAAAAAATAAATAAAAAGTCAAGTATCCATTGTAAACAATATACAGACCCTATTTTAAATGTCAAAAGTGACAGTGACAGCCATTGATACAATACTGCAACGATTTTTAATTATTTCATAATGAAAATGTTGCAATATTTCAAACACTGTACTAGAATTTTGTGCTTCTACAGAAATCGTTTTTCAGTTTTTGAAATCTTGCAACATTTTTATTATGAAATTATTAAAAATCATTGCAGTATTGTACCAATGACTGACACTGTCACTTTTGACATTTGGAATAGGCTCTGTATATTGTTTACTATGGGTATTTGATTTTTAATTTTTTTTTAATCCTCAATTTCTCGACTTTGGTTTGAGGAATGGATAAAATCGTTTACAAATTTAGATTCAGAAAAAAAACTTCTTGCGGATCAGTACAAAATATATATACAGTGCAATTTGAAAAAAAAAATTGATCGTCTTTTGTCAAAAACTGGATGCAAGAAAAAATATCAGTACAGTTCATATTAAAGTCTTTTAAAAGTCATTTAATTTGAAGTTTTATTTATTCAAATCGGATCAAAAATAAGCGAGATACAGCACCAATACTAAATGCTTATTAAATCTCGAAGAGTAAACGTACTAATAGAAGAATTCATGAAGAGCAAGACAAGTAGAAGAAAACTGCGGGTATGGAGCCACGGCTCCCGCTCCCGGAAGTACTTCCGGGATCAAAGATCACTTCCGGTTTCAAATTCTATTACCAGATGACACTTCCGGTTTCAGCTTCCGGGTCAAAGTTCACTTCCTGTTTCAACCCAAGTTTCATGTGGGGGCGGTTGGTATAAACTTCTGGTTTCGCGCGGGTGTCCCAAAATAGCCCGTGTGTTAAATAACATCCAATAGTTTATGAGCTTGACCGATGGTCTTACCACCATTTTCTCGAGGCTAGATCTTAAAAGCAGATATTGATGAGTGGAACAAATGGAAGAAGCTTATGAAGGCGGAGAAAAGACGGCAGTTAACATAAAAACGGTATTTTGACAATTCACTGTCATGCGACTTGGTTTATATAATATGTCTGCTACCTGTCCTGTAAATATCGACGGTGGAAAAAACCTTCAAGCATGACATAAAAAAATAGAAAAGATATTTTAACACGATTCTGAATTTAAACTCAGATAAGGAAGTATATTATTAAGGAGTCATCCTTTCAAGAGAATATATTTCAGTCGAAACGTAAAATATTTCGAGGGTAGTACCAAGAAATTGGCAATAACTTTGAAGTTATTCCAGTTTATGTTCGTGTAATTTTTTTCTCCAATATCGTTAATCGGTTAATCCGACATAACAAATCAAAATAATAATAAGAGGCGTTTCAAACACTTATACGATCAAAAATTCGTGTTGGATACTAAGCAGAAAGATGATAGAAAACGATTGAAATATAGAGGAGGTTCAGTTGGATCTGGGTGAGTGATTTTATCTTAGAACTTTTGGTACAATGAAAGAAAGGGAATTCTAAACCAAAGAGAGAAAAAATTCCAAAATATTTCCTTAGAATTGAAATCACACGGAAGTAGATACTCATTAAATTTGATAGATTTACAATGGAACTTCTTGTGGATGTTTGGTTAAAATATACAGCTGATGAGGATACCAACATCCAATGATATGGGTTTGAGTGGAAGAACTGGTGAACTCCGCCCACATGTTTCCTGCTCTAAATTGTGAAGTATATTGTAAAATTATATTAATTGTTAGAATTTTTTATAAAGTGATCATGTAAAGTCAATAAATCAAATCAATACGTTCCGCCTTGACAGTTAATAATAATTAAGCGTTGTTATAGTTTACATATGGAATTATACGATTGACAGGTAGAAGTTGTTGAAGATGACAGATGAGACGTAATAGCTAACAGATGACAGATAACAAATGACTTAGAAGAGATGACAAATGGAAGATGACAGATGACTTAGAAGAGATGACAGATGGAAGATGACAGATGACAGTTAACAGATGAAAGATGACAGATGATAGATGACAGATGGGAGATGACTTAGAAGAGATGACAGATGGAAGATGACAGATGACAGGTGACAGATGAGAGATGACAGGTGAGAAATGAGAGATAACAGATTAAATAGAATTAATATCGAAACATGACACTATTTCAATGTAATTCTTTATGACACCTTGAAATAAAGAATACTTCATTTAATTTGATTTAATTTGATGACAGATGACAGATAACAGATGACAGATTAAATAGAATTAATATCGAAATCTAACACTGTTTCAATTTGTATGTAATTTTTTATAACATGAAGAATATTTGATTTGATTTGATTTGATGACAGATGACAGATGACAAATAACAAATGCCAGATGACAGATGACAGATGACAGATGACAGATGACAGATGATGGATACATGACAAATGACAAATGACAGGTACCAAATGACAGATGACAGTTGCCAAACAATAATAATAATAATAATAATCTTTACTGTCCAACAGATATACCATAAAAGGACAAATAACAAAAATGTATATAATTCTAAAACTTAACATTGTAAAATTAATAAGTAAATATAATTAATAATACGCTTTGAAAACAAAAAACAAAGAAAAATATTCCCATTAACAAGAGATAATTGCAATGTACAAGTCGATATTTTCATTGGTGTAATTTAATTAAATGACAGATGACAGTTAACAGATGGCAAATGATAGATGACACATGCCAAACAAGACGACGATACTTTCATTGGTGTAACGTATTTAAATGACTGGAGACAATTAATAAATGACAGTTTAGATGTAGTAGGTGCACAATAGTAGCTAACAAAAAACGGATGACAATACGAGTAGAAGATGATAGAAAATTGATGAATTGATGACAGTTTTCACATGACAAATAAGCAATGATTATCGATTATGATACATGACAGATGACAAATAAAAGATAACAGATGACAGATGACTGATGACAGATGACAGATGACAGATGACAGACGACAGACGACAGATGACAGATCACAGGCAATAAATGACAGTTGACAGATCATTGTATAAATCACAAATAAGAAATAACAATCGATACGTTTATTGGTGTAATTTATTTAAATGACAAGAGACAATTAACAAACGACAGTTTGTAAATGAGGTATAATAGGTGAAAGAGAGTAGCTGATAAAAAAAAAACTGATAATATAACAACTAACAGATGATAGATAATTGATGACAATTCTCACAAACTAAATTAGCAAAGATTATCGCTTGTGATAGATGACAGACGACAGATGACAGATGACAGATTGCAGATGACATATGACAAATGACAGATAACAGATACCAAATGACACTTGACAGATACCAAACTACAGATGATTTCATAAATCACAAATAGGAAATAACAATTGATACTTTCACTGGTGTAATTCATTTAAATGACAGTTTATAGATGAGAAAGGTAGTAGTTGACAAAAAAACTGATAACAACGAGAAGCAGTTTATAAAAAAATTGATGACAGTTTTGACATGATAAATAATCAATGATTATTAATTATGACATATAACAGATAATAGATGATAGATGACAGTTGACAAATGGTACCTATCATCTGTCATCTATCATCTATCATCTATCATCTGTTATCTGTCATTTGTCATATGTCACAATTATCAAATGGCAGTTTATAGATAAGATATAATAAGTGAACGATATTTGACAGATGACAGATTATAGATGACAGATGACACATAACAGATGACAGATGACAGATAACAGATGGCAGGTGACAGATGACATGTATCAAATGACAGTTGACAGATGCAAAGCAACATGTGATTTTATAAATCATAAATAAGAAATAACAGTCGATACTTTCATTGGTGTAACTTATTTAAAGATGAGATATAATAGACGAAGAATAGTAACTGACAAAAAAACTGTAATTAAAAAATTAATTACAGTTTTGACATGACAAATAAGGAATGATTATCGATTATGATATATAACAGATGACAGATGATAATTGTCATTTGTCAATTGTCATTTTGTACCTGTCATCTATAATCCACCATCTTTTATCTGTTATCTGTCACCTATCATCTGTTTTATGTCATAGTTGATAATCATTGCTTATTTGTCATATCAAAACTGTCATCAATTTTTTGACATAACCGTCGATACTTTATAATTTATTTAAATTACTGAAGACAATTAAAAATGGCAGTCTATAGATAAGATATAATAGGTGAACGATAGTATTTGACAAAAATCTTATGACCTAACGAGTAGCAGATAATAGAAAATTGATGACAGTTCTGAAATGATAAATTAGCAATAATTATCGATTGTGATAGATGACAGATGGCAGATGGCAGGTGACACGTGACAGGTGACAGGTATCAAATGACAGTTGACAGATGCCAAACAACAGATGATTTTATAGATCATAAGTAAGACATAACAGTCGATACTTTCATTCGTGTAATTTATTTAAATGTCAGTTTATAGATGAGATATAATAGACGAAGAATAGTATCTGACAAAAAAACTGATGATATAACCAGAGTAGCAGATTATTTTAAAAAAAATAACGACAGTTTTAACATGACAAATAAGGAATGATTATCGATTATGATATATAATAGATGACAGATGGTAATTGTCATCTGTCATCTATCATCTGTCAATTGTCATTTTCAGGAATTTTAAATGAAAATACACTTCGTTGATATCATGTGTGATATCAACGAAGTGTATTTTCATTTAAAATTCCTGATTCAAGATGTATCACAAAGTGATGGCTTCAAGCATTAAACATATTAATTGTCATTTTGTATCTGTCATCCATAATCTATCATCTTTTATCTGTTATCTGTCATCTGTCATCTGTTATATGTCATAATTGATAATCATTGCTTATTTGTCATGTCAAAACTGTCATCATGTTTTTGACATAACAGTCGATATTTTCATTGGTGTAATCTATTTAAATTACTGAAGATAATTAACAAATGGTGAACGATAGTATTTGACAAAAAAACTTATGACATAACGAGTAGCAGATGATAGAAAATTGATGACAGTTCTGGAATGACAAATTAGCAATGATTATCGATTGTGATAGATGTCAGATGACAGATGACACATAACAGATGGCAGATGGCATGTGACAAGTATCAAATGACAGTTAACAGATGCCAAACAACAGATGATTTTATAAATCATAAGTACGACATAACAGACGATACTTTCATTGGTGTAATTTATTTAAATGTCAGTTTATAGATGAGATATAATAAACAAAAAATAGTAACTGAAAAAAAACTGATGATATATCGAGAGTAGCAGATTATAAAAAAATTAACGACAGTTTTGACATGACAAATAAGGAATGATTATCGATTATGATATATAACAGATGACAGATGGTAATTGTCATCTGTCATCTATCATCTGTCAATTGGCATTTGGTACCTGCCATCTATCATCTATCATCTTTTATCTGTTATCTGTCATCTATCATCTATTATCTGTCATCTGTTATATATCATAATTGATAATCATTGCTTATTTGTCATGTCAAAACTGTCATCAATGTTCTATCATCATTTTATTTCGAGTAAAAATAGTCGCTCGTGTTATACAGATTGGAAGGTATGATAATGGCTACCCACCCACCCTACATATGCATGTTAATATAAACCACCATTCTGTTTCCAATTTTTTTTTAATTTATTAAATTACACTGTGATTATTTTTGGGAACTTAAACAGATGCTATAATTGAGTTTATCAAAAATTATCTAGAGTGGGTGGGTGGCCACTATCCCACCCTCCAATTTCTAAAACATACTCGAGAGTCTTGTTAAATTAATGATTATTTTATACATGTCAAATTATTATCCTCCGCACAAAACTATTCTTTCAATATTTTATTTCTGGAAAAAATCTTCGCTCGTGTTTTACTGATTTTAGGATGTGATAGTGGCCACCCATCCACACTACATATGTCAGTTAGCATAAACCACCATTCTGCTTTTAAGTTTTTTTATTATAATCAATTACACTGCGATTATTTTTGGGAACCGAGATTGTAATTGAAATTTTCGAAAAATATATAGGGTGGGTGGGTGGCCACTATCCCACTCTTCAATTTCTAGAACATACCCGAAAGTCTTGTTAAATTAAAATTTTGAACCCAATTCTTTATATAGTGATTGATTAATATTTTTTTAAACACGAGATTCAAATTTGATTAAATCCAATTTGAATTTTAAGCGCCACCATTTTGTTTTCAGCTTGATTATTGCAAATGATTTAATGGAATACCAAAACTAAATCATTCCTAAGTTGATTTAAAAATTTTAAACCCAATTTTTCATGTGGTGATTGAACGAGAATTTTTAAAAACGTAAGATGTAAATTTGATCAAATTTAGTTTAAATTTTAAGCGCCCCCATTTTGTTTTCAGCTTGATTATTACAATTATTTTGATGGTAAACCAAAATTATATTATTCTTCAGTGGGTTTTGAAATTTTAAACCCAATTCTTGGTGTGATGATTGTTTAAGATTTTTTTAAACATGAGATGTAAATTTCATCAAATTCAGTTTAAATTTTAAGCGTCGCCATATTGTTTTCAGTTTGATTATTGCAATTGTTTTAATGGTAAACCAAAATTATGTTATTTCTGAGTTGATTTGGAATTTTAAAAACATTTTTTTATGTAATAATTGATTAAGAATTTTTTTAAACATGAGATGGAAATTTGATCATGTTTAGTTTTAATTTTAAGCGCCACCATTTTGTTTTCATTTTAACTATTGCAATTGTTTTATAGGTATATCAACACTATATTATTCCTGAGTTGATTTTGAAATTTTAAACTCAATTCTTCATGTGGTCATTGATTAATTTTTTTTTTAAACATGAGATGTAAATTTTAATTTTTTTGAGTATAATCAATTACACTGCAATTAATTTTGAGAACTTAAACAGAGGTTGTAATTGAATAATTCAAAAAATAAGTAGGGTGGGTGGGTGACCACTATCCCACCCTTCATTTTCTAGAACAAACGCGAGAGTTTTGTTGAATTAATGATTATTTTATGGATGTCGAATTATTATTCTCATTACAAAACTTTTCTTTCAATTTTTTATTTCCAGAAAAAAATAGTCGCTCGTGTTATACTGATTAGAGGATGTGATAGTGGCTACCCACCCACCCTACATATGCCTGTTAATATAAACCACCATTCTGTTTTTATTTTTTTTGAATTTATTCAATTACATTGAGATTGTTTTTGGGAACTTAAACAGATGGTGTAATTGAGATTGTCAAAAAATATGTAGGGTGGGTGGGTGGCCACTAACTCATCCTCCAATTTCTAAAACATATGTGATAGTCTTGTTAAATTAATGATTATTTTATAGATGAAAAATTATTATTATATTACAATTTTATTTTAAGAAAAAATAGTCGCTCGTGTTATATTGTTTGGAGGGTGTGATAGTGGCCAACCACCCACCCTACATATGCATGTTAGCATAAGCCACCATTTTACCTTTAATTTTTTTGAATATATTCAATTTCACTGTAGTTACTTTTGGGTACTTAAACAGAGGTTATAATTAGGATTTTCAAAAAATATGTAGGGTGGGTGGGTGGCCACTATCCTACCCTTTAATTTCAGCACATACACGAGGGTCTTAATCATGTAATATTTGTACGACAGAGATCATTACTAAAATATTGTTTCGTTTAGTGTAGCTAGAGAGTAGTTATCAAGATCCTACAGACTGCGCTAAATAATCTTTTGAAATTTTGCCTTATGTTTAATAAATAACGCAGATAAATTGCAGGAGTGAAGATTAGAAGAAGTTGGGGTAATGAGAACTGTCGATTCTAGTTCTGCAGCAAGGCGGAAAGCAAATATCGTTACGCAAATTAAGAATTCTTTAATCTGTGCAGTTACCAGTGCAGTATTTTTTCTGCAGCTTATTTCATCCATAATCCTCGTCCTATTGACTACAACCTATTGGGTGAAGTATTTTGTGAGATTGGAAAGGAGACACATCAATGAGTTTATTCGTGTTTCTTACACCTTTCTGTGAATGTGGCAAGTACATCATACGATAGACAACTACTTGGAATTGAATAAGACGCCATCGAGTTCTTATACTTTAGATACAACTCATTTATACATATAACATATTGGATTTAGTTTCATCACAATTTTCTTGCCTAATATTTCTTGAACACCAGTAAAAGTGTTGATCAATTCTTTACCTAATATTTCTTGCCTAAACTAGTAAAAGCTTTATTTGGTAATCTCACTATATCACATACATTATTTAATTCTTTAAATCCTACATATACAATACTGCTTTAATTTTAATTAATCACTGGATAACCGGTCTGTACACATATGTAAATGTTATATAGTGATAATGTTTGTAGACAGTAGATTACAATAGAGTAAATGTATTCATTATTGTGTTCACGCATGGGGGAATGCGATAATAATCATTAATGATTTTCAGGGATTGGTTACGTTATGTTTCTTCGGGTTCAATTCCAATGATATATTGTTATTTCGGTGAATATGTTACACGCAACGTCATGTATTACTTCCGATGGAAGTGCCGTTATTTATTTGTAATTTATGCGAATAGTTGTTTTCGAATTATTCAGTAATTACGTAAAAGTAGAAATCAATAAATACATCTAGTTAGAAACTATCCCTTTAGTATTACTGCCAAAATTATACAATGTTGTTCTCACAATATGAAAAAGTAGTTCTAAACATAACGTGGAAATACAATGAGTTTAGCAACACCTAACAAACACGTAAATTGGTGAATCCGCGTAATAACAAATGTGTATACAAATTATATTGTCGACGAAGGTCCGTTTTCCCTGGGGAACCTCGTGCATCAACTAAATTAAGTTTAAATCCTGCCAGCCATAGCTGCAGTGGCTGCAGGTAATTTCACACAAGCCGCAACATTATTCATACGTAAAACAGGTTTATTTTTACTCGCGAATACAGAATAATTATATTTTTTAAACAAAACGCATATATCTTTTTAAGCGCAACGAATTATTCGTTTTCACAAACTGGTGGTTCTTTTATGAAATTGTATATATCATTTATGACATAATTGATCACTGTATGATCCGGGTGCAATTAATAACATAACTTTTCATTAGTGGAAATCCGAACAAATTTGTAAAAATGATTGCATGTAAATCGCAATTTTTGCCAGAATATTATTTGTAAAATAGCAAGTAAGCAACTAAGGTGAGAATAACATTAGGACTTCTCTTGGAAAGTTTATTGGTGTTTGTTTCAATATCGATTCGGGGCCATAATTCAGGCCGGACCGCGCCACACCTTCACGTGAGCGCAATGTGAAGGTGTAGCTTTTTTTAGATTTTATTTATGGCCACTATTACACCGCCCTGTCCGTTAAATCCCGTTTTATTTTTTTCCGCCAAATTGCTAAACTTTTATCGGCATTATATATGGCGAAACACTCCGATCCGGCTGCAATAAAAAAGTTTTCTAGGGTATATTTCATCCCGGGAAACTGCTTCGTTCATCCTGGTTTTAATGACTATTTAGTACGCTTTAATCCCCTCTATTTTAAATTTTATTAGCAGCTTCTCGACTATCATTACTTTAAAAGCTTTTATATTTATGGTAATGGAATTTAATTTTTTTCAAATAGTAAGTTATAGTAATAATAATATTTCATTTAATTTAAGGTCAAAGTTTCTTTATTAAAATATTATTGTTCAAAAACCCTTCATTACTTGATTGCATTGAAATTATATCTAATACATGAATTATATAAATTTCCTTTGTAGTTAATTCACGCTCAAGTATATTAATGGAAAGCCCATTCTATGGAGATCCACAAATTCATGCCATTAATAATATTACAATATGCATATCGCGATGATTCAACGATTACCTCTGCGGGGTGGCGATGCCCGAATTTTCCCATTAGAAGTGTTACATTCGGTATTTACGTGTTTACAAATGTAAGTTGACGCAAAAAGGGGGGGCGATAAATGGGCTAGGAATCTGTACCGTATTCATGATTAATGGCCCTGAAATTTTACTTCCAGCTCTTCGGCTAAAAGGATGCCGGTCTTTTGTGGCTTTGATAAATATTAATGTACGTCTTGTGCGCACGGGGGATGGAAAATAACGGAAATAATTGAGCCGCATCGAATCATAAAGTAATTAAAGTAGAATGTGATTAATTACTTTGCTACTTATTAATATTTTTCCGCGATGGAAGAAAAACATAGATTACACTATTTATAAATAAATATATTTTTTAATACCTTTTCTATATATTTTTTTTTCCCGTCAAGATATTTTAAAACACATTATTTTTATAGAAAATAATGGAAAAGGTCTTGAAAAATAACAATAGGAGATATAAAACAGTCGAGTAAAATTTTTGTTGAAGTAGCTGAAGTTTTCATTGTACTCTACTTTTAAACGTACAAAATTTTTAATGTATTAAAATTTTGATTTTAAACGTTATAACACTTTTAATGGATGTTCCGGGCATACTTGTGACATCTAAAAAAATTGGGCGTGTATTAACGATTTTGGTGGATGCGCCGGGTGCAATTTTACATTATTAGCATGTCATGTTAAATAATCGCATCTCGTTTTGTTATTATTCCTTCACCATGTGCAATCCTCCTTTATTAGTGACCGTCAACAATGGTTGCTGCATGGTAATCTTCTCTGCAAACTCAAATTCATTTTGATGTAGTTCAGTTGGTAATATTGACCATTAAATAGCAAGATCCAACGGATTCATTAATTCCATTGTGAAATTCGGTGTTTGTTTAAAGCTCTATTTTTAATCTTTTTTAAATCATAAAAATCCGAGTTAATTAAAAACATGTGACGATCTATGCAACAATTTCAAAGTATCTGTTTGTGTTTTTAATTGTGTAAATGACTTGATATTACGTTTGCGTTTTAATAACCGTTATCCAATTAGGCAAAGAATTAATTACAAGAAGTAACACGTTCGTAAATGCGACATGTTGCGAAATATAAGTTACGAATCGATGGTGGATGCAATTATGCGGCACTTGTTAGTAATTAATTAGCAATTTACCAGCGCCGCAATACAACGCGCAATTAACTCTAAATTGAGTGCTGCATATTTATGGTGTGCATATATTTACTCGCTGGACCAGAATGACTAATTCCTCTGCTGAAAACTTACGTGAGCCATCGGTACCATCTGCTAATACACTTAGTTAATAATTATTAATAAATTAATTTATGGTATAAAACTCATATAATAGTAGTAGGCTTAAAATTAATTAATTAGAAAGGCTAATTAAATCAATGATATATTAAATCCGGAATCTACTTTTATTGATGTTTATTAAAATATACAAGGTTTATTATAAAAGTAATGTGCATAGGAGAAGTAAAACTCTTGTTATGTTCCATTTCTTTATTTTCAGATAACTGACACGTGTTTCGGTTCTTGCGGATCATTATCAAAGTTAAAACTAGAGTTTTACTTCTCCTAATTTGAAAATTTGGTTCCATTAGAGAGAGTAGCAGAACAAGTATCGATTATATGTGCATAGAATAGATTAAAATTATTCAAATTACTTTTGCTCAGTTACGTGTCTTCCATGCCTTAAACCCTTAAACTCCTCTACGATGTCACTTAAGAATGCCGAAACATGTTTTGGATATTTTCCACGAACCAATGTTTAATCAGAGAAACAAAAAAAGTCGCATGAAGCCAAGTCAGTACTCTAAGAGATCTAGAAACCACAGGGGTGTTATCCTGAGCGAGGAAAATGTTAACGATGAAGGTCGTACCATGTCTTTTGTTTTTAAAATCGTCTATCCATATCTCTTGAAAGAGATTATATTCAAATTCTTCATTGATACTACATTCGGATTTTAAAGGCACGCCGAAATGACATATCATGAACTTCCTTACTCACAGCTTCTGCGATTGTAGAATCTTCTCTCTTTAATAATGGGTATGAGTCAATCTACGTATTAAAATTGTCAACTACTAGAACGCTGTATTTCTAGTCCGAAGAGGGTATACCACCTGTTACCTGTTATTTGTTATTTATCACCTGTCATCTTTTACATATCTTATAAACTATCATTTGTTAATTGTCACCTATCATCTATAATCTATACACCTTTGAAAATATTAACTGCGATTTTTTATATTTCTTGTGTCAACAACCATCTATTATTTGTCATCAGCCACCTAACATCTATAATCAGTAATTTCTTTTTATTTATTACATCTATCATTATAACATATGGCACCTCCCATCTGCCATATGTGACATGTCAACTGTCATTTATCAATTGCCTTCAATCTTCTGCGATATAACTCGTATTCATTATGTAATAAATGGCATCTGTTGTTTATTATAATAATCTACCATTCATCAACTGTCATTTACTATTATAAAAACACACGAAAATATAGCATTTCTCTCATCTGTCATGTGTCAACTGTAAATCATACTTTGATGTAGATAACAATGCTAAATATTTCTACTGTTATTGCTTATTTTATGTTACATATGTCATTTTTGCCATTTTTCATTAATCACTGATCAATCGTCTTTTGTCATCTGCATCGCTTATATCTCATGTGATAACTATCACTTCTTATCTGTCGACTACCATCTGTCATCTGAAATTTATCGCTGATTTGTCATCTGCAATCTATAATAATACGAAAATAATCGATATTAGTTGCATGTAAAAATTGTTATCATTTTTCTATCATCTGCTACTCGTTATATCATCAGTTGTTTTTTTTCAGTAACATAACAGTAATAAAAGTAATGACTGCTATTTCTTATTTGTGATTTGTTCAATCATCTGTTAGCTGTCATTTGGGACCTATCACCTGACATCTGTCATCTATCGCCTGTCATCTGTAATCTATCATTTGGCATTTCTCATCTCTCATCTGTCATCTGTCATCTGCATTTTTTGTCAGCTACTCTTTCATTTATTATATCTCATCTATAAACTGTCATTTAAATAAATTACTCCAATGAAAGTGTCGACTGTTATTTCTTATTTGTGATTTGTGCATTATCTATTGTTTGGCATCTGTCATCTATTATCTGTCGTAAAGTCATCTGTCATCTGTCATCTACCCATTGTCACATATCACATCGATAATCATTGCTTATTTGTCATGTCAAAACTGTCATTTATTTTTTATCAACTGCTACTCGTTATGTTATCAGTTTTGTTGTCCGATACTATCTCTCATCTATTATATCTCATCTATAAACTTGCATTAAAATAAATTATACCAATGAAGTATCGACTGTTCTTTCCTATTTGTGAAATCATCTGCTTGGCATCTGTCAATTGTCATTTGGTTCCTGTCACCCGTCATCTATCATCTGTTATCTAACATCTGTCATATGCCATCTGCCATCTATCACAATCGATTATCATTGCTTATTTGTCATGTCAGAACTGTTATCATATATAAACTGCTATTTGTTAATTATCTCCAGGCATTTAAAAAAATTACACCAATGAAAGTATTGACTGTTATTTCTTATTTGTGATTTGTGCAATCATATATTGTTTGGCATCTGTCAACAGTCATTTGGTACCTGTCACCTGTCATCTATCATCTGTTATCTGCCACTTGCCATCTGTTATCTGTCATATGCCATATATTATAATCGATAATCATTGCTTATTTGTCATATCAAAACTGTCATCAAATTTCTATCATCTGCTACTCGCTATGTCATCGTTTTTTATCAGCTACTATTGCACCAATGAAAGTATTCGACTGTTACTTCTTATTTGTGATTTGTGAAATCATCAGACATCTGTCATCTGCCTGCCGTCAACTGTCATCTGTCATATATCATTATATATCATAATTATTGCTTCTTTGTCTTGTCATAACTGTCATCAATTCATCAATTTTCTAGCAGCTGCTACTCTTTATGTCATCAGTTTTTTGACAACTACTATCGTTCACCTATTATATTTTATCTATAAACTGTCATCAGTCTTCTACCATTTGTTATCTGTCATCTGTCATCTGCCATCTATAATAAGTCATCTGCAATCTGTCATATTTAAAGTAAAATATCGACTGTTTTTTATTTGTGATTTGTGAAATCATATGTTGTTTGGCATCTATCAATTGTCATTTGGTATCTGTCATCTGTCATCTGCCTTCTGCCATTTGTTATCTGTCATCTGTCATCTATAATCAGTCATCTGTCATCTATTAACTGCCATCTGTCAGAATTAAGATAAAATAACGACTATTATTTCTTATTTGTAAATTGTGCAATCATCTGTTGTTTGGCATCTGTCAGTTGTCATTTGGTATGTGTTATCTATCTTTTGTCATTTGTTATCTGTCATTTGTTATCTGTTATCTATCATCTGTCATCTATAATCTGTCATCTATCATCTGTCATCTATCATCTGTCATCTATCATCTGTCATCTATCATCTGTCATCTATCATCTATCATCTGTCATCTCTCATATATCATAATTGATAATCACTGCTTATTTGCATGTAAAAACTATCATCAATTTTCTATCATCTGCTTCTCGTCAAGTCAACAGTTTTTTTTTGTCAGCTACTATCTTTCATCTATTATATTTCATCTATAAACTGTCATCTGTCATATGTTATCTGTCATCTGTTATATGTCATCTGTCATCTGTTATATGTCATCTGTCATCTGCTATATGTCATCTGTCATCTGCTATATGTCATCTGTCATCTGTTATATGTCATCTGTCATCTATCATCTGTCATCTGTCATCTATCATCTGTCATCTATCATCTGTCATCTATCATCTGTCATCTCTCATATATCATACTTGATAATCACTGCTTACTTGCATGTAAGAACTATCATCAAGTTTCTATCATCTGCTTCTCGTCAAGTCAACAGTTTTTTTTGTCAGCTACTATCTGTCATCTATTATATCTCATCTATAAACTGTCATCTGTCATATGTTATATGTCACTTGTCATCTGTTATTTATCATCTGTCATCTGTTATATGTCATCTGTCATCTGTTATATGTCATCTGTCATCTGTTATATGTCATCTGTCATCTAACATGTGTTATCTGTCATCTGTCATATATCTGAATCGATAATCATTGTTTATTTGTATGTGATAACTGTCATTAATTTCCTAACATCTGCTACTCGTTATATCATCAGTTTTTTTGTCATCTACTATTTCTCATCTATTATATTTCATCTATAAACTGTCATTTGTTAATTGTCTTACGTCATTTAAATAGTATACACCAATAAAAGTATCGACTATTATTTCTTATTTGTAAATTGTGCCATCATCTGCTGTTTGGCATCTGTCAACTATCATTTGTTATCTGTCATCCGTCATTTTGTCATCTGTCATCTATTATCTGTTATCTGTCATCTGACATCTCTCGTCTGTCATCTATCATCTGTTATGTATCATAATCGAAAATCTTTGCTTATTTGTCTTGTGAAAACTGACATCTGCTACTCGTTATGTCATTTTTATTAGCTACTATATCTCTTCTATATATATTCATCTATTGTATCTCATCTATAAACCGTCTTTTCAGTATGTTAAACCAATGAAAGTATCGACTATTATATTTTTATTTCTCTTCTATCATCTGTCATCTGTCACCTGTCATCTATCTTCTGTCATCTTTCATCTGTCATCTGTCATCTATTATCTAGCATTTGTTAGCTATTACGTGTCATCTTTAATCTTCTTCAACTTCCACCTGTCAATCGTGTTTTTCCATCTGTAAACTAGAAAAAACACTTGAGATATTAACTATCAAGGTGCAAAGTACCCAAATATTCACAAGAAGATTGTAAATCTCAATATCACCTTAGATATTTAATGAATATCAGTCTCCGTATGATTTAAATTCTGAGGAATATTTTGGAATCTTTTTTCTCTTGTTGGTTTGGAATTCTCTTTCTTTCATTATATTAAAAGTTCTAAGATGAAATCACTTCTGAGATCCAACTATACCTCCTCTATAATTCAATATATAAGTGTTGGAATGCCTTTTCCTTTGTAACCTATGTTTTCCTTCGTTAGGCAGTGTTAACGATATTGGAAACATAATTACATAAACCGGTATAACTTCGAAGTTGTTTTTATGTAATAACAAATTTTCAATTGATTTCTATTTGGATACAGAACACCTCAACACGGCAATTTAAATCTAACTAACTACGGAAATCCCTGAACGCGGAGATAAAAACTGTGTAAAAATAAATACTATATACATTACAGAAATATTTTATTTTTTGACTGCAACATATTCCCTTGAATGGATGTGTCCTTAATACTACTTTTCTTGATCTGAGTATAAATTCAGAATTGCGACTCTTCTATTTTTTCATGCTTGAAGGTTTTCTCCATCGTCGATATTTACAGGACACAGACGAATTATATAAACCAAGTCGAATGAAAGTGAATTGTCATAATTCTATTCGTATTTTAAGTGCCCTATCCTCTCTGCCTTCAGAAACTTTACCACTTGTCAATATCTGCTTTTAAGATCTAACCACTAGAAAATAGTGGTAACACGATCGGTCAAGCCCATAAACTATTGGGTGGCTCAATAATGCCATCCCTCTTCATCTGTAATCCTATTAGTAATTCGTTTAATCTTCAAGATTTAATTCTTGAAAAGCCTCTATTTATTTATTTATCTTTGGACTTATTTCTAAAAAATTACATATACAAAAATTCAATCAAAAAACCTACTTCAAATTTTGGGCGAAGGAAGCACGGGCAAAGTTCACTATCACAAAGTGTTCTTCCACTTAAATCCATCCTTTTCCGTGATGCTGAGGGATAAATATCATCTTGGGCATTCTGATTTAGTATTTATGGCGTTCATTCCGAGAATAAACCAACTCGAGGCTAATTAGCCGCTTGTTACACATTTTTTTGGCGTTTATACTTTAAACTTCTCTTATCTTTAAGTGGTTCTTGTTTATCAAACAATCATCTTCATATCTCGGAACATTTTCTTTAAAGCTTTCCTATGTTTTATTACGTATCCTCATTTTCCTAAACATGATCTTGACTCTTAACTATACGTTACCTCAATATCTAACGCATGCTCTATTCTTAAATAATCAAGTTTTAAATGTTTTATTAATTTGTTTCTTTATATTAATTGCATCTATTAATTTATATCTTAGAACACCAATTTTTTTTTTAATACAGTATTCCCTGAACCTCTAGCATTCCATGAAATATACTCTTTTATAACAGGTTTTATAATTTTTTTTTTTTGATCAAAGATGTATTTTTCGCTATAAATGTGATTTGGTATGCTGCATTTTAATTATTACGCCTCCTAAGCTGTCCTGCAGGTTAGTATTTCGGCACTCCAATTATTTCCTAAATGTTTTCTCTCGTCGCACAAGTAGTCCGTGCCTCGTTAGCATACGCTTTTCCTTTTCTGTAACGAGGAAAAACGTACGGGCCTATAAAATTATACGATCTTGAAGTCCCATTTATATTTCCACTTGGATAAATAACGTGTGGCAAGAATTCTGTTCACAACAAATCCATTGTATCCCTCGCTGGGTGACAAGTCATTGCCGGCCGTTGAAATTGTATGTCATCCAGGGTCGTCCAATTCGGACCCCCCGGAAGGTTATTAATGCTAAGATGTCTACGTTGCAATTGCATTGTCAGTGTTGCTCAGTTCAAGAAAATAACGTATTTAAATGTGCCTCTTTCGCACATTGTATGTGGGTTTTTTATTCAATTTATTTGTTTTTATATTTATTTTTAAGAAAGAAGTCCAAAGAATACAATAAACAAATAAATAAATAATTGCCTACATTGTTTAAACATTTATTATAACAAGTAGTCTTGTTTTAGAGGGCATCCAATTATTGCGCCATTTCAGATAGTTAGTTTAATTTTTAATTTGTCGTTTATTGACTTAACTATGGTTTTATGGATTTATTCCTATTTATGTACGTATTATTTTTTTGTCTAAATGACGACAAATGTAAAACTCAAAAAAAAACGCGAACAATGGTTTATCGTCGCTTTAAAATCCATTAATTACGAGGCAGGGATAACAATCCGCAAATATAAATCCAAAAGTGTCAGCTAGGCCGTACACCACCAGAGACCGGATCGGGGCTGTTTTAATTGGAATTTCCCAATTAAGGCCGACCTCAATCCCATCCGGCGTCCACAAAGATTTCCATTAATAACACATCAAATACTAAATAATGAGAGATGCGTCGAATGAAATTTAAAAAATATAAATGATATTGCCTCTAGTAGGATTTACCTCGCATAGAAATATTCGAAATGCTAGCATACATTTTCTAATTAAAGGGCAAATATATAATAGATACATAAAATAAAATACTTTCTATAATTATATAATATATAATTAGATACATTTTTGTTTATGGCAGCTGGTTTAAATATCAAAATTGAACAGTCTTTTACAAATATATTTTAAATTGTAAATTAAAATTGTTCTTAAACCATTGTATAAACTAGCGCACTCCTGACCTACCCTAATAAGCAACGTATTGACCTAGCGTAATCTTGACCTACCGCAATGTACTGTATGTTGAGTCAGCATAACCTTGACCTGTTGCATAGAACTATTGCTCTGGCTGGTATAAACTTGAGTGAGATTATTTCATACTTTATTAAGGTACGTTAAGGGCATTTTGGGTTAATACATATTTTGTTATGATAGGTCAGGAGTACGCTAGTTTAAGCAATGGTTTTGTAAGGTAGATGAAAGTTATACTAGAAAAATATATAATTTAGTAATTAGATAATTTATTGTAATTATTCTAGGATATTAGGAATACGAGTACTTATTGCTGTTGGTCGGAGTCGATATATTGATGTAAATAATAAATATAAAAATAATACAAACAAAAAACATTAAACAATCAAGTTGTATATATTACCAATATGTATATTATTTGTGTTTTATGTTCGTAAGAAATAAATGAAGGCTTTTATGTTAAATTTACATCGCAGGCAAGATGATATTGATTGTTTTATTAACTGTCAACGTTAAAACCATTTACTTATTTACATTATTCAAAAGTGAAAAGTGAAACGTTTTTTTTATATATTCTTTGGGGACAGCGAAAGAAACGAAACTGTCTGAGCGCGGGACAAGCCAGGGTCCTCCTCTAAGCGGAACTTATGGCCAAGTTAGGAATATAGTATCCTATTATAGGGATACTCGGGGTCAAAATTATTGGCCTCTAGAGAAGGGTGGGAAGAACAATAAACTCTTTTCAGTATCAAAATGATAATAAACGTATATATTTTATCATTATGAATATAATATTATATAACAATTCTAAAGATAAATGAAAACACTAAAAACACTTAAAGACAAATGAAAACACTAGTCCATGAATGTACACATTTTCATCTGGAAATATATGTATACTACTACTACTACAAATATAACGAAGAAGAAGTCGCAAGAATAAAGCCTTTCTAAATGTCTTTTGAATGCACAATAACAATAAGTCTTATTAAGACTACAAAACAAATTACTACTTCTACTTTCCTGGCTTGTGTTATATCAATAATTCAATTATTATATTTTTATGTCATCAATTATTATTAAGAAATAAATATTTATTTTTAATATATTTTAGTAATAATAGAAACGTGGAAAAGTTATTAATGCTTAGATTAAAACATAACACCTATTTTAATCTTAATAGTTATTAGTACAATTTAAATTTCTCTACAATTATAAATAGATTAAATTAAAAAAATATATAAAATTGTACATTGGGTTGCCTATGTCACAAAACTATAAAACAATGTAATAATATAATACTTTTAAATAATCAAACATTTATAACGTTTTTTGCATTAATAATTCAATGCTTTCTGCATCCAAAGACATTAAAACGTCCCCCCTAATGATTAAAATCAATTAAATATTATTAATATGTAGGGTGGGTGGATACATTAGAGAATAGCAGAAAACATCACTAAACAGCACACAGCAGAATACAACAGAGAACATTAAACAGCAGAGAAGAGAAAAAAAGCGGAGAACAGAAGAGAAAAAGAGAACGAAACAGAAGAGAACAAAAGAGAACAGAAAAGGAGAGCGTTAAGAAGCAAAGAACATGAGAATAGCAGAAAACAGCAAAGTACATCAGAGAACAGTAGAGAACATTAGAGAGCAGCAGTAAATAGAAGAGAATATCGGAGAACAGAAGATAACACTAAAAATCTATAAATCGAAAGGAATATGCTGTAATATTCTAGGAACCTGAAAAAAATAAACATTTACAAGGAATAGTAAAGGAATGGTAAAGTAAACTGATATAGTTCAAAAATGTACCCACACGGATAAAGTGAATTAAGTTTACTAGAAAAACGAGCAGCAGAAACACCAGAGAATAGAAGTTAACCTCCGAAAACAGAGGAGAAAACAGCAAAGAACTTCATACAACAGAGAACATAAAGAAGGAGCAGAAAATAACGGAAAACAGCAAATAAAATAAGATATTAACAGAAAAGTTAAGATCCAAGAATAGCAAAGAACATTAGAAAATATCAGAAAACATCAGACAGCATCAGAGAACAGAAACAAGGGCTCAACAGAAAAGAAAGATGAGAACAAAAGACAACACAACCTAACCGCAGAGAACATGAGAGAGCAGCAGAGAACAGAAGAGGACATAACAGAACAGCAGAGAACAGTAGAAAACATCAGAGTAGAGTAGAGATCATTAAAAAGCAGCAAAGAACAAAAAAGAAGACCAGAAAACAGAATAGCAGAGAACATTAGAGAATATCAGAAAACATCAGAAGACGTCACAGAACAGAAAAGAAAAGTTCAACAGAAAAAAGAGGATGAGAACAGAAGACAACACAACCGAACCGCAGAGAACATCAGCTAGCACCAAAGAACAGAAGAGGACATCAGAGAACAGCATAGAACAGTAGAGAACATTAAAAAGCAGCAAAGAACAAAAAGAAGAGAAGAAAACAGAAAAGCAAAGAACATTAGAGAATATCAGAAAACATCAGAAGGCGTCAGAGAACAGAAAAGAAAACCTCAACAGATAAGAGAACAGATGAGATGAGAACAGCAGACAAGAGCAAGGAAAGCAAGGAACAACGCAGAATATCAGAGAATAGTAGAAAACACTACCGAACCGCAGGTAACATCAGAGAACAGAAGAGAGCAGTAGAGAACCGAAACAGAAGACGACATCGGAGAACAGCAGAGAACAGTAGAAAAAATCAGGGAATAGTGCAGAACATTAAAAAGCAGCAAAGACCAAAAAGAAGAGAAGAAAACAGAATAGCAAAGGCAATTAGAGAATATTTGAAAACAGCAGAAGGCGTCAGAGAATAGAAAAGAAAAGTTCAACAGAAAAGAGAAGATGAGAACAGCAGACAAGAGCAAGGAACAGCAAAGAACATCAGAGAATAGCAGAAAACACAACCGAACCGCAGAGAACATCAGAGAGCAGCAGAGAACAGAAGAGGACATCAGAGAACAGCAGAAAACAATAGAAAACATCAGCGAATAGTAGAGAACATTAAAAAGCAGCAAAGAACAAAAATGAAGAGCAGACAACAGAATAGCAAAGAACATTAGAGAATATCAGAAAACATCATAAAGCGTTAGAGAACAGAAACGAAAAGCTCATCAGAAAAGAGAAGATGAGAACAGCAGACAAGAGCAAGGAACAGCAAAGAACATCAGAGAATATCAGATAACACAACCGAACCGCAGACAACATCAGAGAACAGAAGAGAGCAGCAGAGAACAGAAGAGGACATCAGAGAACAGCAGAGAACAGTAGAAAACATCAGAGAATAGTAGAGAACATTATAAAGCAGCAAAGAACAAGAAAGAAGAGCAGAAAACAGAATAGCAAAGAACGTTAGAGAATATCAGAAAACATTAGAAGGCGCCAGAGAACAGAAAAGAAAAGCTCAACAGAAAAGAGAAGATGAGAACAGCAGACAAGAGCAAGGAACAGCAAAGAACATCAGAGAATATCAGATAACACAACCGAACCGCAGACAACATCAGAGAACAGAAGAGAGCAGCAGAGAACAGAAGAGGATATCAGATAACAGCAGAGAACAGTAGAAAACATCAGAGAATAATAGAGAACATTAAAAAGCAGCAAAGAACAAAAAATAAGAGCAGAAAACAGAAATAAGAACATTAGAGAATATCAGAAAACATCAGAAGGCGTCAGAGAACAGAAACGAAAAGCTCAACAGGAAAGAGAAGATGAGAACAGCAGACAACAGCAAGGAACAGCAAAGAACATCAGAGAATAGCATAAAACATAATCGAACCGCAGAGAACATCAGACAATAGAAGAGAGCAGCAAAGAACAGAAGTGGACATCAGAGAACAGCAGAGAACAGTAGAAAACATCACAGAATAGTAGAGAACATTAAAAGGCAGCAAAGAACAAAAAAGAAGAGCAGAAAACAGAATAGCAAAGAATATAAGAAAACATCAGAAAACATCAGAAGGCGTCAGAGAACAGAAAAGAAAAGTTCAACAGAAAAGAGAAGATGAGAACAGAAGACAACACAACCGAACCGCAGAGAACATCAGAGAGCAGCAAAAGAGATCAGCAAAGAACAGAATAGGACATCAGAGAACAGCAAAGAACAGTAGAAAACATCAGAGAATATTAGATAACATTAAAAGGCAGCAGAGAAAAAACAAGAAGAGCAGAAAACAGCAGAGAAAATCAGAAATAGCAGAGAACTAAAAATAATAGCAAAGAGCAGAAGGAGCAGCAGACAAAGAAGAGAACAACAGATAATATCAGATAATAGCAAAAAAACATAAGAAAACATCAGAGAACAGAAAATGACAGAAGAGAACATCAAATAACAGCGGCAAACAGCAAAAAACCTTATAGAATAGCAGAAAACACCAGCGAATCGCAGAGAACATCAGAGAACAGGAGAGGATATCATAAAACATAAGAAAGCATCAGAAAATAGAAGAGGACATTAGAGAACAAAAAATGACAGCAGAGAACATCAAAAAACAGTAAGAAGTAGCAAGGAACATTAGAGAACATCAGAAAACAGTAAAAATCATCAGAATACATATCAAAAAATAGAAAAGAGCAGAAGGAAATATCATAAAACAGCAACGAGCATAAAAGAATAGAAGAAAATATCAACAAACAGTAGAGAACAGTAGAAAATATAGCAAGGAACATTAGAGAACTTCAGAAAATATCTAAAAAAACATCAGAATACAGCAGGGAATATAAGAAAATAGAAAAGAACAGAAGAGAATTTCGTAGTACAGGATATTAACATAGAACAGTAGAAATCAGCAAAGAACATAAAAGAATAGAAGGAACCATCAACAAACAGATAACAGTAGAAAATATAGCAAGGAACATTAGAGAACATCATAAAACAGTAAAAAACGTCAGAATACAGCAGGGAATATCAGAAAATAGAAAAGAGCAAAAGAGAAAATCATAGAATAGCATAAAACAGTGAAAAACATAAAAAAATAGAAGGAAGCATCAACAAACAGCAGATAACAGTAGAAAATATAACAAGGAACATTAGAGAAAATCAGAAAACAGTAAAAAACATCAAAATACAGCAGGGAATATTAGAAAATATAAAATAACAGAAGAGAATATCATAGAACAGCAGAAAACAGCGAAAACATAAAAGAATGAAAGGAAGCATCAACAAACAGCAGAGAACAGTAGAAAATACAGCAAGGAACATTAGAAAACATCAGAAAGCAGTAAAAAACGTCAGAAAACAGAACAGAGCAGAAGCCAATATCATAGAACAGCAGAAAACAGCGAAGAACATAAAAGAATAGAAGGAAGCATCAACAAACAGCGGAAAACAGTAGAAAATATAGCAAGGAACATTAGAGAATATCCGAAAACAGTAGAAAATATCAGAACACAGCAGGAAATATCAAAAAATAGAAAAGAACAGAAAATAATATCACAGAACAGCAGAAAACAGCAAAGAACATAAAAGAATAGCAGAAAGCATCAACAAAAAGCAGAGAACAGTAGAAAATATAGCAAGGAACATTAGAGAACATCAGAAAACAGTAAAAAACGTCAGAATACAGCAGGAAATATCAGAAAATAGAAAATAACAGAAAAAAATGTCATAGAACAGCAGAAAACAGCGAAGAACATAAAAGAATAAAAGGAAGCATCAAAAACAGCAGAGAACAGTAGATAATATTAGTGAACATCAGAATACAATAGAGAATATCAGAGCACAACAAAGATTATCAGATAAAAGAAGAGAATATCATAACAATGCTGAAACAACGAAGAACATCAAAGAAGATGGCTTGTGTTAATATGTGATTTGTTTTGTAGGCTTAGTGAAACTCATTGTTACGTTTTTCTAATTATTACTATATTTGATCTTTATGAATAATCAATACAATAAACCTGTTAGTACAGGCATTATTAAATCTCAAATATTTAATCAGTAGTCAAAATATTTAGATTTTATTATAGGTATTATTATAAGACAAAAAGAAAACTGGGACAATAAAATAGAAGAAATAATAAGCAATAGAGGAGAAACAGTGAAACAAGCAAAGAAAGAAAGAAAAGAAGAGAGTAGAAAGAGTTCGCAAATAAATAAAATAAAAGTATTGTAACAAAGAAATGTAAAACTCATAGCCTACACTTTAATTATAATAATATAACGAAGGTAAATAATTCCCAATTTTCCATTTCCTTTTAAGAGGTGTATAAAGAGTTAGAATCTCTAGGCAATGGTGCAACCTTTGGGTCCTGATGGCGTTCCAGCAATTTTTCTTTCTAAATATGTGTGCATCTTGACAAAATTCTTGCACATTTCATTTCCTTGCTCTCTGGAAGAAGAAAAATTTTCCCATATTTTGAAGAGGAATTTTCTAATACACATTCATAAATCTGGTAGAAAAAATATTATTCTAAACTACAGAGGAGTCGCAATTTAGTCATTTATCCCAAAAATATTTGACAAGATGGTTTCCAACCAATTTATATGTCTTGGTAAAGAACCAACTTGATGTGATTTACACCGACTTTTCCAAGGCTTTCGACAAAGTCAATCACTCTATCAGCAAAAAAGTTATCAGTAGCAAGTGTGTATCGAATCTCGAAAATTATTAATCATATTAAATGTATTAAAGTCTTTTAGTTTATTGTAGAAAATGAACTAATAATTTAAAAAAATAAGAATTGTTTGCGTATTTTTTAAATTATATACTTATTTCTCATAATAAATAGTGAAATGAGTTTATCGTATAAAAAAATATAACCAGATTTAATGAATATATATATATATATATATATATATTTAAAAGTATATACATATTTAAAAAAAACTGAATATGTTACTTTAAATTATTCGCCGTTTATAAAGAAATCCTCAATCTCATACACAAGCACCGGGATGAAACATGTTTTAACCATTTTTCTGGAACAACATTTATAGGAACTGAAAATAAACACGTTACCCCGGCATCATCAAAAGTTAGACTGCGCTTTAATAAAAAATAAAAACACGGCAAAGCGTTTTCCACCCTTCAATGCGAAACATGCTTTATGTATATATTTTTTTATCAAAGCAGTTTTTAACAAAGATGCAAGACATGATATTTCTGCTCGGGGTATTTCATATAATGGGTCTTGTATGTGTAGTACGTAAAAGGTACGTACTTAATTACAATTACAAAAAATATATATTATACTAACTTTGTGAATAGTATAAATAAATATTGTTTTCTGCGAGTGCGTGAAAATGTTTTATTTAGGTATAAATAAATGTTTAGATAGTTAAGAATAAAGAAAACACGTTTACTTTTTTATATTAATTTTAAACGTTATTATCAAATTTAGTTGCATCAATTGTTTTTCGTAGTTATTAAGATACATTCTTAAGAGATGGATTTTGAAAATTTTAGGATGATTCCTTGTGTGGGTTTTTTTTTACAATTTTTCAAACCGCCGAATACAATTTTTAAATTCCTAATTTCAAGTTTCAAGTGTTGTGGCTTTGTTTTCCGTAATCGTGCATCAATTGTTTTTATGATTACTGAGATACGTTCTTTAGGGATGGCTTTTGAAGGTTTTAGGATGATTCCTTGCGTGGTTATTTTTTTACAATTTTTCAAACTGCCGAATGCAATTTTTAAATTCCTAATCTCAAGTTTCTCGTCTTGTAACTTTATTTTCCGTGATCGTGCATCAATTGTTTTTTGTAGTTATTAAGATACGTTCTTTAGTGATGGATTTTGATAATTTTAGAATGATTCCTTGCGTGGTTATTTTTTTACAATTTTTAAAACCGCCGAATGCAATTTTTAAATTCCTAATTTCAAGTTTCACGTGTTGTAGCTTTATTTTCCGTGATCGTGCATTAATTGTTTTTTATAATTACTGAGATACGTTCTTTAGTGAAAGATTTTGAAAATTTTAGGATGATTCCTTGTGTGGTTATTTTTTTACAATTTTTCAAACCGCCGAATGCAATTTTTAAATTCCTAATTTCAAGTTTCGAGTGTTATGGCTTTGTTTTCCGTGATAGTGCATCAATTGTTTTTCGTTGTTATTAAGATACGTTCTTTAGGGATGGATTTTGAAAATTTTAGGATGATTCCTTGTGTGGTTATTTTTTTACAATTTTTCAAACCGCCGAATGCAATTTTTAAATTCCTAATTTCAAGTTTCACGTGTTGTGGCTTTGTTTGCCGTAATCGTGCATCAATTATTATTCGTGGTTACTTAGATACTATCCCACCCACCAGTTTCTAAAACATTTCCATAAGTTTAATTAAATTTATAAAGTTTAAAAATTCCTGATTTCATAATTAAATATTCTTTTTTAAAACAATGTTATTCTTGATGAACCCTTGCTTATGTTTTACTGATTAGAGGGTGGGATAGTGGCCACCCACCCACCCTACATAAAATATTAAAACTTAGGTTAAAATACTGCCTTTAAAATTCACAACATCATCACCAATAACACTTCAGTAATTTCCTAAAAATTGTATAGTGTTGGTTGTAAATGTAAAAATATATATGTAGGGTGGGTGGGTGGCCACTATCCCACCCTCCAATTATTAAAACATTACCAAATGTTTAATTAAATTTATAAACATAAAAGATCCTGATTTCATAATTAAATATTCTTTTTTAAAACAATGTTATTCTTGATGAACCCTTGCTTATGTTTTACTGATTGGAGGGTGGGATAGTGGCCACCCACCCGCCCTACATATTTTGTTTTATTTAAGCTACAAATAGTGTTAATGTCCTCGAAAATAAAAAATGCATTTGGGAGTGTTGTTTAAAAAAATCTATACCAAAGCTTTTAATGGAAGTATAAATATATATGTAGGGTGGGTAGGTGGCCTCTATTACACAATCCAAATAGTAAAACATAAGCGAGAATTTATGTGAAGTTATAACTGTCACGAGAAAGATGGAATGCAAAAATGTCCACAAGTATTTATCATTTCGTTAACAAATTTTCCCAAAAACCCTTGGTGATGTTATAGTAACAGAAAGGTTAGATAGTGGCCACCCACCCACCCTACATATTTTGTTTTACTTAAGGTACTAGTAGTGTTGATGTCCACGAAAACTAAAATGCAATTCTGAGTGCTGTTCCAAAAAATAGACACCAAAGTTTTGAATTAAAGTGTAAATATATATGTAGGGTGGGTGGGTGTCCTCTATCACACAATACAAACAGTAAAACATAAGCGAGAATTTATGTGTAGACACTGTCTTTAAAATTCACATCATCACCAATAACACTTCAGTAATTTCCTAAAAATTGTATAGTTTGGTTGTAAATGTAAAAAAAAATATATATGTAGGGTGGGTGGGTGGCCACTATCCGACCCTCTAGTTATTAAAACATTCCCAAAAGTTTAATTAAATTTATAAATTTAAAAATACCTGATTTCATATTTAAATATTAATTTTTTTAAATAATAAAAATTCTTGATGAACCCTTGCTTATGTTTTACTGATTGGAGAGTATGATAGTGACCACCCACCCACCCTACATATATTGTTTAACTTGAGCTAGAAATAGTGTTAATGTCCTCGAAAACCAAAAATGCAATTGTGAGTGTTGTTTAAAAAACGACACCAAAGTTTTTAATTAAAGTATAAATATATATGTAGGGTGGGTGGGTAGCCTCTATCACAAAATCCAAACAGTAAAACATAAGCGAGAATTTATGTGAAGGTATAATTACCACGAGAAAAATAGATGCAAAAATTTCCAAAAATATTTATCATTTCGTTAACAAATCTTCCCAAAACCCTTGATGATGTTGTAATAACTGGAGGATGGGATAGAGGCCACCCACCCACCCTACATATTTTGTTTTATTTAAGCTACAAATAGTGTTGATGTCCTCGAAAACAAAAAATGCATTTGGGAGTGTTGTTTAAAAAAATCTATACCAAAGCTTTTAATGGAAGTATAAATATATATGTAGGGTGGGTGGGTGGCCTCTATCACACAATCCAAATAGTAAAACATAAGCGAGAATTTATGTGAAGTTATAACTGTCACGAGAAAGATGGATGCAAAATTTTTCACAAATATTTATTATTTCGTTAACAAATCTTCCCAAAAACACTTGGTGATGTTATAATAATTGGAGGGTGGTATAGTGGCCACCCACCCACCCTACATATTTTGTTTTACTTAAGGTACGATAAGTGTTGATGTCCCGAAAACTAAAAATACATTTGGAAGTATTGTTTAAAGAAATCTATACCAAAGCTTTTAATGGAAGTATAAATATTTATGTAGGGTGGGTGGGTGGCCTCTATTACACAATCCAAATAGCAAAACATAAATGAGAATGTATGTGAAGTTATAATTATCACGAGAAAGATAGATGAAAAAATTTCCAAAAATATTTATCATTTCGTTAACAAATCTTCCCAAAACCCTTGATGATGTTGTAATATCTGGAGGGTGGGATAGAGGCCACCCACCCACCCTACATATTTTGTTTTCTTTAAGCTACAAATAGTGTTGATGTCCTCGAAAACAAAAAATGCATTTGGGACTGTTGTTTAAAAAAATCTATGCCAAAGCTTTTAATGGAAGTATAAATATATATATGTAGGGTGGGTGGGTGTCATCTATTACAAAATCCAAACAGTAAGACATAAGCAAGAATTTATGTGTAGACACTGTCTTGAAAATTTACAACATCATCACCAATAACACTTCAGTAATTTCCTAAAAAATGTATAGTGTTTGATGTAAATGTAAAAAATATATATGTAGGGTGGGTGGGGGGCCACTATCCCACCCTCCAGTTATTAAAACACTCCTAAGAGTTTAATTCAATTTATAAATTTTAAAAATACCTGATTTCATATTTAAATATTCATTTTTAAAACAATGCTATTCTTGATTAACCCTTGCTTATGTTTTACTGATTGGAGGGTGGGATAGTGGCCACCCACCCACCCTACATATGTATTGAAACTTAATTTAAAACACTGGCTTTAATATTTATAACATCATCACCAATTATACTGACGTGTTTATGGTAATCATAAAATTAAAAGTTGTTGATGAAAAAATATATTTGTAGGGTTGGTGGGTGTCTAAAATATCACTCTCTAGTTCTTGAAACATGCACACAGTTTGATTTTATATTTAAAATTTCTTTTTAAAACAATTGTTTTCTTGAAATACCCTCGTTTATGTTTTATATGTTGGATTGTAGAATAGTGTAAACGCAAACAATTTATTTTTTGGTAAACGCTTGTTTACATTTTACTGATTGGAGGGTGGGATAGTGGACACCCACCCACCCTACATAAAATATTAAAACTTGGGCTAAAACAGTACTTTTAAAATTCACAACATTATCATCAATAGCACTTCAGTAATTTCCTAAAAATTGTATAGTGTTGGTTGTATATGTAAAAAATATATATGTTGGGTGGGTGGGTTGCCACTGTATGACCCTACAGTTATTAAAACATTATTAAAAGTTTAATTTAATTTATAAATATATAAATACCTGATTTCATATTTAAATATTCTTTTTTAAAACAATGTTATAACTAATAAACCTTTGCTTATGTTTTTCTGGTTGGAGGGTGGGATAGTGTACACCCACCCACCCTACATATGTATTGAAACATAATTTAAAATACTAGTTTAATGTTAACATCATCACCAATTAATTACACTGGCGTGTTTTTGGTAATTACCAAATTGAAGTTTGTTGAAGTAAAAAAGTATTTGTAGGGTGGGTGGGTGTCTGCAATATCATCCTCTAGTTCTTGTAGCTTTTTTTAATTAAAATAATAAAATTCTTTCTTTATTTACGAACTGTAAATACTAATAAGCTATACATTATATTGAATATAACAATTGGAGGTATAAAGAAACTACATAATTTACAAAGTTGAGATAAAGGAAATCAATAAACAGCAGCTACACAATTCTTATAGCCAGTCATTTTAATGTAGGTCGTATGGCCACGTATAAGAAGTAAATATATAAAGTTGGAACGAATTCAACTTTGCGAATGAATTATCCGGAACCAAGTGAAATATTTTACTTTTGTGTTTCGCGTATTTTCATCAGCGTTAATCTTTTTTATCGATTACCTTATCGTAAATAATAACATCGTAATATAAACATACTGACAAAAATAATAAACATACAGTGAATATATTGATGGGCGTGGCCAGACTGACTTCTTGAGAATCATAATTTATTGGTGAACAAACTAAGTTTCTTTGGTATTACATTTTTAAATCTTATTTCTCCAAATCTTGATCGCCAACCACGTTTTGTATAATAGCTCTAAATCGCACATATTCGTCTCTAAACTATATGTACCTCAAAGCTCAACTAATCTTAAGTTTGTAGATGATCTTATCTCTACAATTTTCTGTCCAGGCTAAGCGATGCAGATAATGTGAAAATTTAGAATTTTAATAATATTATTAATGCTGTATCATTCAAAACAATTTAGATTTATCACTTAATAAATATGGAGTTTCAACAAGTAACTGCCTCATCAATCCAAAATTTAGATTTACTTGGACACTGATGTGATGAGAATAAGTTATCTCTAAATATTAATAAGTGTTTGTAATAAGTACGTTGGCGATGGATTATTTTACTTCGTTATACATACTTAATGACAAATCAAAATCAAAAAAAAACACACGTTTTACTTCGTCTTGTAAAACATTTTTTTTTATTAAATAATTATTTTTATGTGTGTGTTTAATTTGCGATTTTGTAATAAGTTACAAGAGGCAATTAATTTTATTTTTCTTTAAATATAACATCGTAAATCTGTTAAAATAAATAATGGTCCAGTAGACGTGATAATTATCAAAAAAAAAAATCCTGCTTGACATTAATTACGACTATTAATTATCCGGACCCTTAAATGCGGAACGATAATAAATAAGCCGCAGGTTCCCATTAAAGCATTTAATAACTGAAGCGAAAAAAAAAACGTTTTAATTTTCCACACAAAAAATTGAAGGGACGTGAAAGTAAACAGTGGAATTGTTTGGTTATTAATTAAAAAGGTCCAATCAATTAGGTTAATACAACATTGCCCTAGTTATTTTTCAATTTAGTAAATGCGCTGTGTTTGCTAAGAGTACACTCGAGTTTAACAAAGTAATACGGTATTAAATTGTAATATTGACCACGTATCGAATAATCCAATTAAACAAATAGCATTGTTATTATATTCGCTCTCATCGATAATTTCAAGGTTGTTTAATATTATAATCATAAATATTAGAAGCTACTTATGCTTAATTATATTATGTTTATATGTTAATACATCCCTTAACTTAGTTCACCTTATTAATAATATAAATATTCGAAATATAATCCTTAATTACAAAATTATAATATTATTATTGTAATTATTATTTTATTTAGCTTAACCGAAAGGTAAATGGCATTTTTGTAAATATATATTATATATATATTTTATCACTTATTACATAGCAAAAATTATAATATAATTTTCTAATTGTTTAACAAAGAAAGATAAAATTTAAAAAAACATTTGATGGCCAATGAAGAAGAAGAAAAGAAGAAAAGTAGCATAAAAATTGTTATATCATATTATTGTAATATTATCTTCAATAAAGGTGTTTATCTCTCTTTAAAAAAACAATTGCAAGATATTTTATTAGATAAAACTTAAAATTATGTGATGTCATTAAAAATACAAACAAATAAATAATTTCAATTCAATTATTAAATAATAATTTTAATTATAAATGTGAAATATTTTTGTGTCTGAATTTACAATTAAGAAATATTTAGTTTATTTAAATCAACGTAAAATTGATAACAATCTAATAAATAACCACAAATTGTAACACTTGTTTTTGTCTACAATTAATTACAAGAGTTGATTTTAATATTTTTAATACGAGGAAATATCAGTTTGCGTTTCTGGTGGATGCGCCGGGAACAATTTCTTAAAACGTTCATACTCACCGCTCGACTGGTCACTGTAATCACTGTAGTCGCTGTGAAAGCTATAAAAAGCACAAGTTTTAAACCCGCCATACGTATTGCGTCGACCACGTCGCGTGCTACACTGAAGTAAGCTTTCAAAGCTCGATCCGGAGGGAAAGGCGAAAGCGTGTAAGTCGTGTACACAGCGCCATCCAACTTCTAACGCGTAAACTATATTATATTACAGTAAATACAGTCAACTGTAATTAATTTTCATGCATAAACTATTTAGTTATTTTACACAAAACAAGCATTTACCAAGAAATAAATTGTTTGGGTTGTCACTATTCTACAATCCAACCTATAAAACATAAACGAGGGTATTTCAAGAAAACAATTGTTTTAAAAAGAATTTTCAAAAACAAAATCAAACTGTGTGCGTGTTTTAAGAACTTGAGGGTGATATTGTAGACACCAATCCATCCTACAAATATATTTTTACGGCAACAACTTTTAATTTTATTATTACTATAAACACGTCAGTGTTATTGGTGATGATGTTGTAAACATTAAAACCAGTGTTTTAAATTAGGTTTCAATGCATATGTAGGGTGGGTGGGTGGCCACTATCCCACCCTCCAATCAGTAAAACATCAGCAAGGGTTTATCAAGGATATCATTGTTTTAAAAAAGAATATTTAAATATGAAATTAGATATTTTTAAATTTACAAATTTAATTAAACTTTTGGAGATGCTGAGATGTTTTATTAACTGGAGGGTCGGATAGTGGACACCCACCCACCCTACATATATATTTTTTACATTTACAACCAACACTATACAATTTTTAGGAAATTACTGATGTGTTATTGCTGATGATGTGAATTTTAAGGGCAGTGTTTTAGCCTAAGTTTTAATATTTTATGTAGGGTGGGTGGGCGGCCACTATCTCACACTCCAATCAGTAAAATGTAAACAAACGTTTACCAAGAAATAAATTGTTTAGATTATCAATATTCTACAATCCAACCTATAAATCATAAACGAAAGTATTTCAAGAAAACAATTGTTTTAAATAGAATTTTTGAAGATAAAATCAATCTGTGTGCGTGTTTTAACAACTTGAGGGTGATATTATAGACACCTACCCATCATACAAATATACTATTACATCAACAACTGTTAATTTTATAATTACTATTACATTAAAGCCAGTGTTTTAAATTAGGTTTCAATGCATATGTAGGGTGGGTGAGTGGCCACTATCCCACCCTCCAATCAGTAAAACATAAGCAAGAGTTTATCAAGAATAACATTGTTTTAAAAAAGTATTTCAATATGAAATCAAGTATTTTTAAATTTATATATTTAATATAAACTTTTGGGAATATTTTAGGAACTGGAGGATGGGATAGTGGCCACCCACCCACCCTACATATATATTTTTTACATTTACAACCGTCACTATACAATTTTTTTTTAAATTTGTTGAAGTGTTGTGAATTTTCAATTTTCTTTTATGAAGGGTGGGTAGATAACCACTACTTAAATAATAGTAAAATTTAAAAGAAAAAATCTTGAAAAATTTCAGTAATTACTAGACAATATTTAATAATAATAATAATAATAAATCGTTTATTGGCCATACATACATATACAATAACTATTTATAATTAGAATTTGCGGAAACACACTTAAAAATGTAATCTAAAGTTCCTAAAAACTGGATTCGAATTTGGTAGAATATTGTAGAACCCACAAAATAATTTTAGAAACCTGACAAAAATGTGCTTTAGCATAAAATCTCAAAGAATAAACACTGAGAAACATCCATAAGAATAATCAACTAGACAGAAAATATTAGAAATTTTTAGATATGTGAAAATGTCAATAAAGCCAGAATTGTTGGAATATTTTGGATAAATGTAACGAAAACCTTCGCGGAATATTCTAGAAATCTAAACGAAAAAGTGTTGGAAAATTCTAGAAATCTGGAAGAGAATTCAATTCGCTACAAAATTATAGAAACCTAGATGAAAATTCTTCTGCTAATGGATTTCGATAATAAAAGTTTACAAATTGGGCTCAACTTTTGGACCCGAGCAGATGAGAACGATTCTTAACGTTATTTGATGCTCTGAATTCAGATCTTCAATCCGTGTGTCAAGATTGGTTCTAGTTTTTGAGTTCGCCCGTGGTTGCAGCACTGCGCTCTTATAACGTCTGTTAGTTGACCACGTTGCATTAAACATCATTTGGAATTTGTTTTTGTGCAGTGATTTTACTTCGGAATGTGTGAAATTGTAGAGACAAGGTTGCAAAGTCGATTCAAAATGTTTTTGTTGGGTGTGTGAATGTTATATGCTCAGAAAACGTGAAAAATCATGACTAATCTACTAAAACATGCGTATTTGCAGTACTTTGGTTTTGTTGTAGTAAACACTGACTAGCCGAATAAAAAGCAGATCTGCTTGCATCACGGTTGCAGGAATGGAAACATCTTGACCCTAAAAGACAAGGCACTATATACAGAAATAGAAAACACACGATTTTACCGTTCTTCACAAAAGAAAATGGCATGTGTTTCTGCAATGATATGATAGGTTTATTTGATATGATGAATTCACCATAGGATCAAAATAAATGGCGTGTGTTTATAGATTCTACTTAGATACTTAAGACATCGTCTCAAAGTGTTGTTCACAACTTTCTCGGTAACCAAAAATCACCGGATTACAAGCAAGTAATTAATAATTTTTTGCAAAATTACCACAAGATTGGAGCTCGAATGTCTCTCAAGATACATTACCTGCATTCATATCTTAATATTTTCCCACAAAACTTGGACGACACGAGCGACGAGCAAGGAGAGCAGCTACATCAAGATATAGCGAAAATTGAAAGATGATACCAAGGATTTTGGGACAAAGGTATGATGAGCGACTACTGTTGGACCCTAATGCGTAAAACAGATCCCAATCAGTATATAAGACTCAGTTCAACTTCTGTTCATTTCTGATTTATATTTTTTAATTCAATAAATGGCCTTTAATGGTCAAAAATTGTTAAACAATGAATTTATTGAATATTTCGAAAACTAGAATCAATTTAAAAAAACGGGGTGCTGATTTGGATTCAGTACCCCAATTTACCTTATAAACAGCTTTTGGTTGCTCAGTTCCAAAACCGTGTATACTTATGTAATTATAAAAATCCACAAAATGAATATCAGCCTGAGGTTCTAAGTATGTAAATGGGGTTTATTAATGAACGGGCGTCCTATAGTAGTCTCTTTAGTATTTCGAATGATTAGGCGGGAATAACTGAAAGGTTCTCATGGTAGGGATAGTGTCTGGAGGTCTCGTTTATCGTGGGTTCGTATAGACTTTGTAGCTTCTATTCCTCTTCTATTCCTGTATACAAGAGTCACTCTAACTCTACTGCAGACTCCTATGAGGGCTAGTCTCTCCTTCCCTTGGTCGCAGGCTCGTATAGATCTAGTCACCACCACTCTACCAAGTAACTAGCTTTCGAGAGCTATGAGCAGTGAATCATTTTGCCAAACAGTCTCGTGAGAGAGCTATGAAGAATATGTCCGACAGTTAAGTGTGACATACACCTGTGGTGCCCGCTGGGGTCCGACAGATATCTAATGGTAACGTGCTGGTTAGAGTGTGAAGTTGGGATGGTAACTTGGCATCGCATGTGTAAGCGTAGATTTCAGAAATGTTCTTCCTGTAAGCGGGAATAAGTTTTATTCTTCTAAAGATTCCAATTGGGGCAAGTCTGTCCGTTCCTTGTCGCGAACTCGTATACATCTTTTTTCTAATAGTGGCTCCCCTGAATTCCAGGGGAAACCTGTGAAACCTATGTGAACATCGCCCGGTGCAACTACCAAGCCTTTTTTACATATATACTACAATTTTGCTGTAATTTACTGTGCTATATAAACATACGAGCAATCATACAGGCTGCAGTAAATTAAAGACTGTGTTGCGCCCCGTTACCTCGTTGCCATGTTTCCTCTCAGAGCCTACTGCTTTCTCTCCAAGAACGCTCTTGCGAAAACGCCAGCATACCTCTCCTCTTCCTCGATCATCCGAGGGATGATGTCGTCATACCTTAGCTCGCCTATTGTCTTAACAAATTCTGCTCTCCATCCCACTCTCCGCAAGGGCTGGCTGTCGGACGAGACGCTGCACCACGCGCATCCTGACCTTGACGCCCCTTAACACTTATGTCCGGAGAGGAGCTGCATCAGATGATAGTCCACAATCCCGTGTTTTCTACCCAATCAAGGCTTTATGGCTAGTATTAACTTGTGTGTCAATCATTCCTTATTGCTGGTGGAGCACCTCTCCCACAGCTGCCAGAGCGCCTTTCTTTTAGCCTTGCCTTTGTGGACGCCCCTCCTGTAACCATCAAATCGTCAGGTAAAATGATATCAACACCTCGATTACATCCATCGTCACTGTCCTACACCCCTGGGCCACTCGCAGTAAAAAATGCATAATTGCTGAGCAATAAGGGCATCCTCCCACACCAAAACACCGAACCTACGTATAGCTAGCTTTCCCAGCCCCCTGGCATTGAACAGCAGCCTCCCAACTACTCTCTTTACTCTCACTGCTTCATCCTTCCTCTTTTCCCTTCGTTCTTCCCATTCTCCGTCCTGATACCCAAGTTGCCACGGTCTTCGTAGCCGCCCCTCTAGCTCTCTCTCTCTCTTTATAACGAATGGAGGTCACCTGCAAAACCTAGTAGTTCTACTCCCTCTGAAAGTGGCAGCTCGAACACTCCATAAAATAACACAATCATAGAGACTTTTGTCCGTCCAGTATAGCGACTGATGACACTGTTATATCGCAAAGAAATCAGCTACCTCTGCCACATTGCCAAGCAGAGGCCATCAATTAGTAGCTTTCAAGATCAATATTTTGTCAAGACGTCTAGTAAAAGTGCTTTAAAGCATTTTGTTGAGTAGTCAAGAGCGATCTCCACCTCCTTATGGTGCCCGCTAGGTTCGACAGGTTTACGATGCTAATGGAGGCCCATGCAGGATTTTTTTTTACCGTATTTTGCTAGTTGAACGATAGGAGGTTTTGATCGGAAAAGAGCTTCAGATCAAAAATATCTCTCCTGTGGGCAGGATAAATTTTTCTAAAAAATTGCATGGGTCTAGTCTGTCCGTCTCTTGTTCATTCTATGTTTCAGCTAATGACAATGTAACATCGTGAAGAAGTCAGCTTATCTGTATTGCCATTGTCATCAGGCAAAGGTGATGGCCTAGTTTTTAAGTTTAATGATGTGTGAGGCATTTTGCCAAGCAGTCAAGTGGATGGGTTATGAGATATTTTGTAAAGTTATCAAGTGGAACATTCCCTCCCTCGTGGTACACGCAAAATCTTTGAATTCGCTAGTTGGAGTATGAAGTTTAGATGGTGTTCTTACTGAAATGGTGTAACAACGATGGGTGGCTCCATAGAAGAACTTGAAATCGCAAGGTAGGTAAGCATAGATTTCACAAGTGTCTCTTCTGTGGGCGGTAGTAATTCTGATTCTTCTGAAAATTCACATCCGTGAGCTCGAATAGATATAGACACTTTTGTCCGTCTTGAGTTGCACCCGGTAACATTATCACATTGCGGAAATCTGCTTCATCTGCTTGCCAAACCTCAATGAGCTGTAAGGCATTTTGCCAAGCCAGTGAGAGGGCTGTGAAGCATTTTGTCTTGGTGCAGGGTTTGTGATCCCTCTAGTTGGAGGGGTTACGATCTGGAAGAGGGCTTGAGATCGAAAAGTAGGTAAACGTAGTTTACACAGAACTAGAAATAGTATAGTAAAATTGTATTGAAACACTAACACTTTCTTCACCAAATGATTTTTATTTACTAGATGTATATTTCGAGTACACTGTACACAAATATCCCTCCTGTGTTGTGACTGGTGATAGTATCACAACGCAGAGAAGCTCAGTTTTCCCAGAGCCTCCCTGCCCAGCGGAAATCGTCACTTACTAGCTTCAGAGCTCAGTGGATTATGAGGCATTTAACCAAGCAGTCAAGTGCGCACGCAGTGTTTTTGACCCTGCTGATTGGAGCATACATAATGTTGGAATAATAGAAGGTGCTTGAGACTAAAAGGTAAGTCAGCTTAATTTACAAATGTCTGTAAGTGATATCAACGTTGATTAAGACCGAACCTTTTTACCGTGTTTATTAAGTTTTCCTTGTATCATTCTCCAATTTCTTGTTAGTTATTATTTATTATTTATTTATTACGATGCTTTGGATTACCTGTTAACAACATATATCAATAGACACATACGTAAAAAATACACTTCATTTTCAGCACAGGAATCACAGGCGGACTTCATTCTTCAGAATGTTCTTCTAGCCAGACCCTTTAACAAACAATGTGGTTTTTCATTCTGCAGCCTTTGTTGATGCAGAAACCTCAAATTGCCTGAAGAAATTGGTCCAGAAATATTTCAATAAAGATGCTTTGTTTTATTGAATTTCAGATTTGTAAAATTCTATAGCAATGTCTCTACTCTTATTTGACGGATTTTGATCAGACCCTTCCTCTTGCAGTGCTTCTTTAAGTCTCCGTTGTAGTACACTTTTTTCTATGTTCTAAATGTCTTTCTTTCTGTTGCCTTTTCAAGTCTCTTTTGTAATCCACTTTTCTTTTCGTTCTAAATTTCTTTATTTTCTGGTACGCTTTTAAGTCTGCCATTTTGAAATCCATTAAAGTGATTATTCATTACTCCTTGATAATGATGAATGTCGAAACTAATTGGAGAAGAAATAATAAAAATTTTGTGAAAAAATCCAAGTGTTTTTAGGTCTAATCAAAATAGTCCATTAAAGTGATTTCTATTGCACTTTTTCACCCATCACATCTGACACACTTGCTCTTATTTACAGTAGGTATAAATGAAGGCTGTTCTTAAATTTAGTCTACGTATGGCTTCACACTATCCTAGCGACTGCGCCATTTATTTTATTTGTTAATTGTTTTACTTGTTGTTAAAAGAAATATGCAGATACACAGTGTTTACATGTGAGCATGCTTTTTTATCATAATTCACAGGGCTGAAAGACCACCAGTTGATAGCCAATGGAAAAAAAGAAGTGAAGCAGCATAGTAATTGTTGTCGTATTATCAAATGTAACACTATTTTCAATAAAGATATTTATGTATTTCTTATAATTCAATCTAATTATTCAATAGAAGCAATTGTCTATTTAACATATTCTATTAATACGTTTCTTTTTTTGAAAATACTGTTCGAAATGATTCTGCTGTTTTATATTTGATAGTATTGCAACGCCCAAATAATATTTGATTAATTATAGATTAATTTGCCACAAGTTTATTTTTGCTAAATTAAAAAAAATATTTGTCATTTTAATATTATTCCCATAGAATATAAAAATTTCTTTGTGTAATAAGATAAATTATATATTTTTTTTATCTTTACGAAAATATATTGTATATGTTTAAGAAGATAAATTGCTATTATCAATATTATCTGCGATATTTTTACTCACGCCCACGTCTCTCTCAAAGCTCCTGACGTGGGATTAATAAACACACATGATAGTGGTGAATGGTCAGGATATACTTCAGTCAGAAACAAATGCTTATGATTACTCATTCCTTATCAGTCGGTCTCAGGCAGTGTGAGGATTGTCTTTAATAAACACGACTGCCAACAGCGTACATAAAACTTCTAAAATGTCTACAAGCAAAACATATAAAATAAATATATGTAAAGGTATTAAAAATTATGATATTTTAGAAGAGTTACAAAGAACTTACCAAATGCATACCAAACTAAAGAATTTACTTGATACAGTTATGGAAAAATACATGGTATTAAGTAATAATTTTATATTTATGTTTACTTACTAGAATATAATGAAGAAGAAGACACGATGACTTTTTTTACCACTTTATTGATAATAATGGAGACACGACGACTTTTTTAACACTTTATTAATAAAGTGGTATAACAAAATCATCGTGTCTCCTTCTTCAATTATTTAATGATAGTTTAATAATCTATTATAAACGTCATTCTAAATTATCCATAAATAGTCTATTAAATTGTATTTTTTTTTAAACCCCACTTCATCAGAAATACAAAATCTTTTAAAATAAATTTTCAGATGTATTTTTATCACAAGTAATACCATAAGTAATGGCAATTTACTCGAATAAATTTTGTTTTTGCATGAAAGTTTGTTGCTTAGCGATTTTAATGAGAGCAACTGTCACGAAAAAATCACGAGCCGCCAGGCGAGTGATTTTTTCTATCAGTTGCTCGAATAAAAATCGCGATTAAGCAACAAACTTGAATGCGCTAAAAACAAAATTTATTCCGATTTAATTGTCATCACGAATGGTATTTGGAAAGACTATTCCACGACTTGAAACGAATATCGGTGAATGGTTCAATATTTATATTAAAATTTTTATGATATATCTCCTGCAGTATTTTGGTCGAAAAATTCGACATTGATTAAATAACACCTCCCTTATAATCATTTGCATTTACCTTCTTTATATTATACGCCCAGTCATCATAATCGTGGCAAGAGTTTCCATTAAAGTTTTGCTAACAACTGGTAGTTTTTATCGGCGCAGATTTCTTTAAATCGTTTCCAAACACACGATCTCGTTTAAGTTTGATTTTTTGGTGTAGAACTTGTCACCGTCGCATTTATTATGGATGATAAAGTGTTACCAAACCTTTTGATTTTATAACCTACTTGCAACTGACATACGTAGAAACAACGTTTTTCGCTTTTTTATCAAGGCTAATTCAATTCATTTGTCGGGAAATAGCTAACTTCAGGTTATTCAGGTGAATAAACAGCAACTTTGTGTTTATTCACTTAAAAATTGACGTGATTGGCTAAAAAATATCACATGCCTCATTTTCATTGGCTACATGCAATAGGAGTGGAATAGTCCATCTTAATAAATTATTATTACTACTGTAACTAACATGCAATGTATCTCAACCGGAAAATTTTCTTAAATATGTACTTATTTTTAATTTAAGTAAATTTAATGTACAATTATGAGAAATAAATATCATTATTATTATTATTCAATTTTCTTTCATATGAAATAATAAAATCAGTCGAGGAAAATACCGTTTTCTTGTATTTAATGTAAATAAAATTGAATATCTGTCCGAACGTTTTAATTATAGAGGTCATTTCCAATCAATTGATATCCCGTGTTTTACCCAATTGCATTAAATAACGAACGTCCCCCTTAAATTAATTCCCACCGTCCTAATACTGTACATCAAGCCTTTGCATTCCTCCTTTGTAATTATGGTCATATTTTACTTAATAGCACCTGTTGCGCGCACAATTACAATACCTGCATGAAATATCTTCTTGTTGGAATGGGACACCACGAATGGCTGTGAATTATTATAAGAGATAAATTAAAATACGCGTGTATGAATATGAAATTAACGAAATGAAATATGAATCTGCAACAATTATACTCCCAAAAATTATTTATATTAGTAATAACATTTACTACGTCATAAACATTACCAATCATTTCCTCTACTCTTTAATTTTTAGTCAATCGTATAATTATTATTATAAGTAGTATACAAAAACTGCTGTACAAATTCGATTTGTTTGCTTCCAGATATTTTTTTATGATTTATTCTAGATATATAGTTTTTGAAGTTGTATAACCTTGGTTGATATTGTGTCGATCTTGTTTGTTGAAATGTTGCTGGAATTGATGTAAAACTGGAACTGATGGTCTTGGAGTATCTATGAAATTTCATGGTTGGTAGGTTTTTTCATTGGCTCTTAATTATTTTTTGATAGTTTTGTTTTTGATTAGAATGTATTTAAGCTCTGTGGTAATTCATGTTTTCATCTTCAACTGTCATTCTTATAGCATTGTTGTTGCTTTGGATAAGTATGCATTACATAAATTTCTGTTCGCTGTTTTAATATCAACATGAATAAGCACCTAATTTTCTATGCATTTATGAGTGCTTTGTTCGTTTTTGTAGCATAACTATATGTAACTTCTTAATTATTATTCTTCAACTCGTTGATCTCCAAAAAGTGAAATTAAAACATTAATCAGACATTCATATCGACATTTTAGCGATAGGATACGGAATTAGGTTGTTTCGATGATTTCCTAAGATATGGCTTCTTGTTTCTGTGCCAAGTTTTTACATAGGAATTACGATTATCTATGATTTTGGAAAAATTACTACGCTTCTGTTCTTCTAGGGCCTATACATTAAAACACTTCACACTAATACGTTAAGCACAAAGCCTCGCGGAGTGTTTCTTTCTTCAATTTCTTACAGCTAGAAGAATGTAGATTGGTTTCCAAAACTCAATTTATTATATATCTGTCATTCTGAGATAAACAGCTGAAAATTTATTCCAAAAAAGTGGACAAAAACACGATATAAAAGAAAATATAAAAGTTATATATGTGGATGAGTATACCTGCCTTCCCAACATCATGGTCCAAAAAGAGTTTGAGGTGAAGAACAAGATTTGTAGTTGTGAACTTCGCCCGTGCTTCTTTCGTTCAAAGTTTTACGTGTGTTTTTTGTAATTAATTTATTTTATATATAATAATATGTATTTTTTAAGAAAGACGAAAGATCTAAATAAATAAATAAATAAACTCGACATTCCTCTGCAGAAGGTGACTCCAATAGTTAAGGGTTGGGTTGTTTTCCGTTGAAGAGGCTTGAAACATAACACTAAAGTGAAGGTTGCGTACAGGTAGGATGACACTGCAGAAGGACGATGCGAAACGACTATCCACTCGTAAAATATAATCCTTGTTGGTGAAAAGAGCAGATTGGTGTACCACTTCAAAATGAGTGTTGGGGTTCTCAGCTTCGGTGAGTCCGTCAGCCTAAGCGGCGATCTGCACTTGTAAAAATTCAGGGTTAAGAGTCAGTGCCAGTATTGATGATTATTCTGGGTGATTCTAGCATTGAAATCAAGACAACTACAATAGGCGACCACGCCTTGAAGATAAGCATTGACCTTCCAGGCCGTGAAGAGTCAAGGTTATTAATAAGGTCTAGATCAGGAGCGCTATTTCTTCTGGGAGTATAAGGAAGCATCCCTGTCAGCCATTTTGAAACCATATAGGTTCTAAAAATGAAGCCAAGTCTCTTGGATCTTGACGATTCTGTTGGCGACAATCTTTTTTTCCTTTTTTCCAGCGACGCCATTCTCCCGGAACCAGGGCATAAAAGTAGAATCACTAAAGACGAAAAATGTGATGAATTAATCGTACTTAATAACGCAATTAAAAATTACAACCTAAATCCACTGAATATTACATAAAAAAATTAATAACTAAGCTTTTTTGATTTCAAAATTACACATTTTTCAAACGGCTAAAAAATAGTATAACAAACATAAAATTCACCAAATTTATTAAAAATTAATCATACTTAATAGCGCAATTAAAAATTTCAACCTACATAGAATGAATATTATATAAAACAATTAATAACTGAGCTTGTTTGATAACAAAATTACACATTTTTCAAGCGGCTGAAAAAAAATAGTAAAACAATTGCCACAAACATAAAACTTAACAAATCTATTAAAAATTAACCGTACTTAATAGCACAATTAAAAATTTCAACCTAAATCGACTAAATATTACATAAAACAATTAATAACTGAGCTTGGTTGATTTCAAAATTACACATTTTTCAAACGGCTGTAATAAATAGTAAAACAATTGCCACAATCTTAAGACTTAATAAAATTATTAAAAATTAACCGTACTTAATATCCCAATAAAAAAATTCAACCTAAATTCATTGAACATTACATAAAAAAATTATTAACTGAGATAGTTTGATACGAGTTAGTCGGGAAGAAAACGCATTAGTTCGATGAGAAGATGAGCACTACAAAGCTCGAGATAAGGAAAAACTTTTCTTTTACAAGACAACATATAATTTAAAGGCGAGGAGAGCGTTTTGAGGTGATATCCGTAAATAATAAACTGCAGCAAATCCAATAAAATTGATGTCTGCGAAGTATTTACATGCTAAAAGATGGCGAGCAATAAAGATGGCTTTAACACAGCAATTTCTGACTGAAACTAGTGTCAGACCATGTTCAACTTTAATAGTCATATGCAATGGGTAGATACCATGTCACGAAATACTACTGAGTGTAACCATCCAGACGGATCGAAAATGCGAACAATCTGCAAGAGCTTGGACGACAACAATGGGCAACGATACCCTGAAGGCAAGTATTGACCTTCCATGGCTTCAAAAGTCGAGGTGATTAGTAAGCTCTACTTTTGGAGCGCTTATTTCTTTTTCTGCCAGTCGACAATTGTTGTGGGTATCTTACAATCATTTAATTTTCAATAAGATGGCAAAGTCTCATAGATCGTAATGGCAAACTTTTCTCTTGACGGGATTCTCCCAGGATTCTGATAAAGCAGTAATCACTAAAGGTAAAAAACGTCATGGATTGAGAGGCTAAAGAGTTGGTCGCAAAAAAAAAGCATCAGTTCAGCGAGAAAATAAGCACTACAGAGCTCGTGGAAAGGGAGAACTTCCTTCAACGAATCGACAGGTTGACGGCAGCGAATTAAAGCGTAACAGAAACGAATAAAATTAATATCTGGAAAGTATGTACATGCTAGAAGTTGACAAGGAATAAAAATGGCATCAAGCATCGGATATTCTGGTTAAAACTGGTCTAGTTCAACTTGAATAAACACAGATGCTGGATAAAGACCTTGGCACGAAATATCACTAAGCGCAGCCATTCAGGTGCATCAAAGATGCGATCAGAGATTGGGCGCAAATACCCTGAAGACAAGCATTGACTTTCCAGGCCGTGAAAAGTGAAAGTGATTAGTAAACACTACATCGAAAGCGTTTATTCCTTCTCCACGACTTCGACGAAAGATGTCTGTCGGCATCGAAAAGTCGCGGGTATTTATAAACATCTAAGATTCAAAAAGGTAGGCTAGTCTCTTGGAATTTGACGATTCTGTTGGCGACAAACTTTTTCTAGCGACGGCATTCTCCCAGAGCCAGGGCATACAAGTGGAATCACTAAAGACAAAAAACGTGATTAATTGAGAGGCTAAGGAGTTGTTCGCAAAAGAAAGCATGAGTTCGGTGAGAGGATAAGCACTACAGAGCTCGAGGAAAGGAAAAACTTTCTTCAGCGAAGCAACACAGAAGAGCGGTGTCAGGTGATGTCTGTAAACAATAAATGGCGACAAATCCAAGTGTCGCAGAATCCAATAAAATTGAAGTCTGAAAAGTATTTACATTCTAAAAGATGGCAAGCAATAAAGATGGCATCAAGCATCGAATGTTCTGGCTAAAACTGGTACCAGACTATTTCTAACTTGAATAGCTTTCCATAAGGATCGAAGATGTGAGGAGTCTGCAAGAGTTTGGGCGACGACAACAATAGGCACCAATACCCTGAAGACAAACATTGACCTTCCAGACCACGAAGTGTGAAAGTGATTAGTAAGATCTACATATAAAGCGCTTATTCCTTCTAAACGATTTCGGGAATGAGTACGGGGCGGAAGATACCTGTCAGACATTATGTCACGGTTATTTTACAACCATCTAGGTTTCCAAAAGATTGCAGGGTTTCTTGGACTTTGGCAAACTTTTTCTAGCTACGGGATTCTCACAGAATCAAGGCAGAGCAGTGAAATAACTAAAGGCGAAAAGCGTGATGTCTTGAGTGGCAAAGAAAACGCGTTAGTTAGTCTCGAAGGTGAGCCCTACATAGCTCGAGGCGAGAGAGAACTTCCTTCAATGGGGCGATACGTAATTTAGAGGTGAGGAGAGCGATGTGAAGTGATATCCGAAAACAATCAACGGCGAGGAGAGTGGTGAAATCCGTAAATAATGATTTATTTATTGATTCGGCTTATAACGTCTTCTGATTTCCAGTCTACATCCTTCTCTGTCCATAGATCCCCTTCTATTTCTCTCTCTCTCTCTCTCGGTTCTTTATCAACACCCTCTCTCCAGCTCTTCCTAGGTCTTCCTCTTCTCCTTCTTCCACGTGGTGTCCATATTTTTTTGGTAGTCTTTCGTCTGGCATTCTTTGTACATGTCCAAACCATCTTAGCTGGTTTACTCGATTATGGTGTGTATTACTGACATGATCTCTCGTATCATGTCATTGGTTATTCTCTCCTTTCTGGACCTCCCAGCTGCCCTCCAGAAATCAATTTCCGTAGCTTTTAAAGTCCTTTCCGTTTTATCTTTGAGCGTCCATGCTTCACTGCTATATGTAATTATGGTTTTTACTATGGTATTATATAATGAACGGCCGCGAATTACAGTATCACAGAATTAAATGAAATTGAAATCTGCAAAGTTTTTACATGCTAGTAGACGGCGAGCAATAAAGATGGCTTCAAGCATGGGAAGTTGTGACTGAAAATGGTACAAGATCATGTCTAACCAAAATAATCACAAGTGAGCGGATGAAATATCACTAAGCGCAACCATCCAGGAGGATCGAAGATGCGATCAGTCTGGAAGAGCTTCGACGGCAATGCCCTGAAGGCAAGCATTACCCTTCCAGACCCTGAAGAGTCGTGATGATAAGTAAACTTGTTAACGCGTCCTTAGCACACTTCCCCATATTTATTTAATCCTGGAATCTTGCCCAACCTCGTGCCAATAATTTCTGGAATCAGTGTCTAATGCCTCGATTTTTTTTGTCTGCCCTGGAAATAATAATAATAATAATAAAATACATATTGCAAAAAGACGCCTTTTGTTTATCTTCCCCTCGGAATTTGCAGACGCGGTGTTCCATCTCGTGCTCATTGTAATTTTTCTTCAATTTTGTTTCATTTCCTGTCACTAATTCCTGGAATTACTGATGTACTTTAGTGATCTGTACATCGCCTTTTCGTGGTGCTGGAGCTTGGATAAGAAGCGCAATGTCCAAAACTGTTTATCGGTGCACTCTTTGCGCAACCCCCTATCCACACAGTGGTCTGTCATGCACTCCTTACCTACTAACGAGGTCAGGAAGACCACACCCTTTATAAACACGGTTCATAATGTTTTATTTATTTTCAGAAACCCATCTTGATTCTTGCTACGCCGTCTGAGCTTGCCAGTAACAATTTCTACATCGGAAGCTGTTGTTCCTTCTTCTCGACATTCTCGACATTTCCTAGAATGGGTTTTCTAAATATTAATACTGCAGATCGAATTTTCTAAACATTGGACTTTCTGTAGATTAAATTATCTAAATGTTGAATTTTCTGCAGATCGAATTTTCTAAATATTAAATTTTCTTCAAAACGAATTTTCTAAATAGTGAACTTTCAGTAGATTAGATTTTCTAAATATTTAAATTTCAAAAAATCAATTTTATTTAAATATTAAACTATTTGCAAATAATTTTTTTTAAATATTGAAAATTCTGTACATTGGTATTTCTAAATATTGAATTTTCGGTAGATAGATTTCTGCAAATCGAATTTTCTGCAAATCAAATTTTCTAAATATTAAACTTTCTGCTTCTGTAGATTGAATTTTCTAAATATTGGCTTTTCTTCAAATCGATATTTCTAAATACTGAACTTTATGAAGACTGAATTATACTAATAATAAATTTTCCACAAATCGATTTTTTTTAATATTTAACTTCCTGTAGATTGAGTTTTCTGCAGATCTCATTTTCTAAATTTTGAGATTTCTGTAGACTGCTTTTTCTAATTAACGTGATGAAAGGTGCCTGTCCGCCATTATGTTAAACTTTCTGTAGATTAAATTATCTAAGTGTTGAATTTTCTGCAGATCGAATTTTCTAAATATTAAAGTTTCGTCAAAACGAATTTTCTAAATAGCGAACTTACAGTAGATAAGATTTTCTAAATATTTAAATTTCAAAAAATCAATTTTATTTAAATATTAAACTTTTTGCAAATCAATTTTTTTAAGTATTGTAAATTCTCTAAATTGGTATTTCTAAATATTGAATTTTCGGTAGATAGATAGATAGATAGCAAATAAAATTTTCTAAATATTAAACTTTCTGCTTCTGTAGATCGAATTTTCTAAATATTGTCTTTTCTTCAAATCGATATTTCTAAATACTGAACTTTATGAAGACTGAATTATACTAATAATAAATTTTCCACAAATCGTTTTTTTTTTAATACTTAACTTCCTGTAGATTGAGTTTTCTGCAGATCTAATGATTGATTGATTGATTTTTCTAATTAACGTGATGAAATTCTGTTGAACTTTCTGTAGATTAAATTATCTAAATGTTGAATTTTCAGCAGATCGAATTTTCTAAATATTAAATTTTCTTCAAAACGAATTTTCTAAATAGTAAACTTTCAGTAGATTACATTTTCTAAATTTGAAATTTCCAAAAATCAATTTTATTTAAATATTAAACTTTCTGCAAATCAATTTTTTTTTAATATTGAACTTTCTGTACATTGGAATTTCTAAATATTGAATTTTCGGTAGTTAGATTCCTGCAGATCGAATTTTCCAAACATTGAATATTTAGAGATTTCATTTTCTAAAATTGAATGATTTTGAATGTTCTAATTATTAAATTTCTATTGGATCGATATTCTTAAATATTTAACTTTCTGTAAATTGACTTTTTTTAATATTAAGTTTTCTGTATATTCAGCTTTCTGTGCATTGGATTTTCTGCAAAACATTTTCTTTTTAAATATTAAACTTTCTGCATATTGAATTTTCTAACTATTAAACTTTTCGTGGATTAGATTTTCTATATATTGCATTTTCTGCAAATAGAATTTTCTAAATATTAAATATTTTTAGACTTAAATTCCGGTAGTTTGAATTTTCTAAATATTGAACTATCATTGGATCGAATTTCTTAAATTTTTAACCTTCTGTAAATTGACTTTTTTAAATATTAAACTTTCAGCATATTGGATTTTCGAAATATTGAATTTTTAAAATATTGAACTGTCTGCAGCCCGAATTTTCTAAATATTGAACTTTATGATTATATTCTGTATAAAATTGTTCTAATATAAAATTTTCCACAAATCGATTTTGTTAAATATTAAATTTCCTGTAAATTGAACATTCTGTCAAGTAAATTTTCTAAATATTGAACGTCCTGTAAATTGCATTGAATTTTCTGAACAATGAATTTTCTATAGATTGAATTTTCTAATTGATTCTATAAACCGATTTTCTTTAAATATTAAACTTTCTGCTCATTAAACTTTCTAAAATTTGACTGTCTGTAGATTGAATTTTGTGCAAATCGAATATTCTAAATACTGAACTTTTTATAGACTGAATATTTAATTGAAAATGTAGGATAAAATAAAACACGTAGAAAATCGTGTTTTATTTCATCCTACATTTTGAAAATATTGAATTTTTTGAAGTATTTTAATATTGTACTCTTCGTAGAGTAATTTTTTTCAATTCTTAGAATATTTAATTACCAGAAAAAACTCATTACCTAGGTAATTAAATATTCAAAGTATTGAACTTTCTGTACACTTAATTTTTTAAATATTGAGTTTTCTGTAGATCGAAATTATTAGAGACTGAATTTTTTTTTAATATTAAATTTTCCGTAGATCGATTTTACTAAATATTAAGCTTAATGTAGATAACATTTTCTACAAATTGATTTCTAAATATTAAGCTTTCTGTAAACTGAATTTTCTAAATATTAAAATTTCATTGGATCGAATTTCCTAAATATTTAACTTTGTGTAAAATGTTTCCTGTAGATCGATATTTCTTTATACTCAAATTTCTGTGCATTGGATTTTCTGCAAATCAAATTTTCTAAATATTAAACTTTCTGCTTCTGTGGATCGCATTTTCTAAATATTGACTTTTCTACAAATTGATATTTCTAAATACTGAACTTTATGAAGGCTGAATAATACTAATAATAAATTTTGCACAAATCGATTTGTTTGAATATTTAACTTTCTGTGGATTGAGTTTTCTGCAGATCGAATTTTCTAAATATTGAATTTTCTGTAAATTGAATTTTCTAATTAATGTGATGAAAGGTGCCTGTCCGTCATTATGTCGCGGGTATTTTACAAACATCAAGGTCTCAAAAAAGTAGCAGAATTCCTTAAATTTTGATGATTCTGTTGGCGACAAACTTTTCCTTGACACTGGATTCTCCCAGGACCAACGCAGAGCAGTGGAATCACTAGGCTAAGGCTAAGAAGTTAATTAGTTAGGGTCGGTCACATGTAGTAGTATATATTTCAGGGCCTGACATACATGACAGCTATCAGAAGAATTGTAATGGAAGGCTTTAAGGCGATACAGGAGTGCCTAAAACGCTAACACTGACTGAACTTATGTGCTGGACAGAAGAGGACAACTAGCAAAAATAATGCTCACTTGACAGCAATGCACTGAGGAATATGTGGATGATGTTGAACGAAAGCTATGTAAACTTTGTGTGTTGGATAGAACAGAACTACTGGCACCGCTGATCCTCAACGTGATAGCGATGCATAGGGAACTGTATAGACTATGTTGGGCGAAAGCTTATTGAAAGTTATGTGCTAAATAAAAGGGCACAACTGACACAGCTAATAGTCGACCTGATAGTGATGCACAAGGGATTGTGTAGGCAACATTGGGCGAAAGCTGTGAACGTTAAAAACGACGTTCTGGAGATCAGGTCTGAAACGACTCTGATGAAGTAGGGGAAAGAAATCCTGCAGTTCAGCGATTTTAAGTCGATGAGAAACAAAGCCAAGTTGCTCTGGATGTGAAGGAATTATTCATTCGAGGGCGGTGATCTTTTGCACACACAACAAAGCGATAAAATGTTCGAACAAACTGTAACCTTGTTTGTTGACCGCGGACACAATCCCACGAGAAACTCACGATTCAAGGGCACAACCTCCTACCTCATGGAGAATGATAGTGCAATAGAAGATAAGCGCTTTAATATTTACGTTAAGAAAATAATGTTAATAGTATAATTACCCCTACTCGACAGTGACTTACGTCCTACCTTGATTTTAAACAGGAGCAAGTTAATTAACCATTCCCACTTTGTATTATTTATGTGGACAATCTAATATTCTATTCCATTAAAAAAACTCGGTTAGTGTGTCCTTAATTTACACACGAAAATCGTACAGGTCCCCTCTCATCTAAAATTAAACAAAATTGCGTCCCGAAGCTCCACCGAAATTCCCCCCTAAATAATAAACTAACGAGAGACCTTTGTAATTAAAGCGTAATTAAGTAGTTTCAAACGTAGACCTACGTTTGCCTGACTGTGGTGATTAATAAATAAGCGAGCAATTAGGATAATTGGAAACGTTAATTGAATCATTTACCCGAATGAACAGGACAAGATTTTACAAGGGTTAATTTAATTTTAACACACCGTCTAGTATGTAATTGCGATAATAACATCCATATCATTTGAGGACCCTTAAATCCAATTCGACTTTTTCAAAATGCATGTGGCTAAGGGCGGTGTATCTTAAGAACAGTTGAAGATTGTTAACTGCAACTTTAAAAAACAGGATGGTGGTGATCTTTACAATGTGGTATTTCATTTTCAAATGTAGGATGACATTTGCAACTTTAATTGGTACTTGTTCTGCCACTCTCATGATGGAACCAAATTTTCAAATTGGGAGAAGTAAAACTCTTGTTATGTTCCATTTGTTTATTTTCAGATAACTGACGCGTGTTTCGGTCCTTACTTATGGATTTGAGGATATTCAAAATAAAATAACAAGAGTAAATAAGTGGTAATGTATAGTCAGATAAATATATTTAAGTACTAGTATAAAAAATAAGGTACATGTATACATAAAAATGATAAATATATATATATGAGAATATAAATATTGTGAATACTTAATAAATATGACTTACGTATGATAAATAAATAAGTAATATTGCATGTTTACCAGCGTAGGGCTGTTTCTTGACCACGATGCTTATGTGGGCTAAAACAAAATAAGTTAAAAATTAAAAATTTACATTTAAAAATGAAAACATTTTTTTAACTTTGTAAAACAATTTTTATTTAACACCGACTTATAGTTTTGGTAACTTAAAGTGCCATTATCAAAACTAAATGCAATAAATCTAATGTTAAGTATTATTACCTTGCATTAACAACAGTCAAATTTTGAGGATTAACGAGTGGTTGCAGTCTTTCAGTAAAGCGTTTATAGTTACGTTCTAATTCTCTTTGGTACTCTTTTTGGTCCGGTCCAATTAAGTTTTTATTCTTCTTCAAAGCGTCTTGACACCTAAGAAAAAACAAATCTGAATAACCTTTCTTTCTTTGTATGTTTTTACTAAATACTTATTGGAACTAAAATAATTAAACATTTACTTTTTGGAAAAGTCCTTAAAGCACAATCTCAATTTATTCTGGTGCTTTGTCAAAGGTTTACTATCTGATGGTAAAAACGTCAAGGCCATTTCTAAAGGCCCCTGGTTTACAGTTGTTCCGATACAACCCTGTAAGACCATTTGTAATATTTTCGGATCCGGTGGTTCTTGTTGCGTAGCTGCTGCTAACTCAGTCGTTTTCTTTTGTATATCTTCAACGGCTACTTCAATAGGGGTCAGTGTTATTTGACTTCGATGAACAACTTGGATCCTAGTTTTTACATAAGGAAAGTGAACTGCCGTCGTTAATATCGTTTTACGTTTGAATTGCTCATGTAATTCTCCGTGTGCTCTACCAGCAGGTGTAAAAGGTGTTGCATAAACAAATCTCTCTAAAAAAATATATAAATTAAAATGATAATCAAATGAAACGGTGAAAAACTTACTTATATTATAATTTTTGTCGAAATGCGTTTGTCTATATCTTAACTCATATGTTTCAAAATATGGTTCAACGTATGTGATTTGAATGTAAGCTTTATCAAGGTCCAATAAACTTATATCTACTGTGTTTGAATCTTTAATGATCACAACATTATCCGATCCAAATCGTTCAGCATAAAAGTTCTGCAATGATTAAAAATTATTTATAAATATATATAAATCAATTGCAAATTTTTTCATACCTCTAATCGACTAAAAATTTCTGGTAACTTTGTCAGTGTTGGTTCTTTGTAAACAAACTCTTCTCCGTCCAAATCTCCAAATTTAGATCCATAAAAACCTACTCTGAAATAAGTTCCGAATACTCTCTTTCCGTGCAACTGTTCAATTCTGGTATAAGCATCATGCAGCTTTCTGAAATAATTATTATATTAAAATAAAAAACTTTAATTGACATATATTCTAACCCATGAATGTTTCCAAGTTTTTTGAAATCCCTGTTGTTTTCGGCAATGGGTATTAATACTTTATAAATATCATTCATCGGCTCATACATAGCGGCAGTGAATAAACTGTTTGCAGCATGCTCAAGCAGCCCTAATAAACCACCTTCTGAAAAACCTAGACATCCGCCTTCCCTATCCGGACTGAGTACATCATCAGATACGGCACTTTCCTCCAATACATTAGGCGATACTTTTTCTAAAGCAGCAGCACCGGCTGGTAAATGTGGTAACGGTTCTAACATAGCTAAATATTCAGCTACTAAAGCTGCAGAGTGCACCAAACACATTCCAGCCTCGCAATGGTTTCCTGAAAATAATATTTATTTTGTAATTTTTTAACACACGGTTGAGAAATTATAACACACCCCTTTCCATATGCTTCTGAGCCATATTAGCCAACCAAGTCAATCTCAAATCTGGAGAATTCTGATAACCCTTTGCAATACGGTACATCAGATCCAGCAACATTTCAGGATCTTCCTGGAATTCCTTCATCTTTACTGTATCTGATAAAATCATATGTAAATTGAAAACTAATTCCCTGACTTGTTCAGGAAAACTAGTTTCTTGTAGTTCAGTATCTCTTTCTCCGTACTCTAAGATAGTTTTTAATGACCTTCTAAGGGAATCATCACTAAATGAAGCCGATGTACCAACTAAGGAACTTAAAGACATTGTCACTTGCATTTTTATCCTAGCAAAATTCTGAAAGTACATAAATTTCAATATTCATAAAATTCAAAGATATCAATAATACTTACATTTCCAATTTGGAATGTTTGACGCATCAGAAGATATAAAGAAGCAGCGGCCTGTGATCTAACTGAAGCAATATGTGATCCACAATGTTTTAGCAGCAGTAGACATAAGTCGGCGCAGTGGTCACTTTCTTCATCAAATAAAGCACTATGAAACTAAAAAATAAAGGTTTTAAATATGTTTATATGCTTCTTAAGTAGTTTTACCTTGAAAACCAAACTTCTCTGTGATGCAAACATATGTGGTAATACTGTGGTGCTTTGATTTTTACCCAAAGCATGCAAAAGTACTGTTAGAGCTAATCCAATGAGGGTTTGTTGGTTGTCCCACTGAGCTACAGTACTCACGCACCTCTCTAGAGCGTCTAATACTATAAAGGAAGCTTCTGTTGCTAAATGTCCCTCTAAATGTACATCAATGCACAAATCGTCTCTTGGTCTTTCAGAATTTTCTGATGAACGATATGACATTTGCTCTTTGCGCCACCTGAACTTCTCAGAACCTGATTGAGATGCTCCTAAAAGTATGTAACCACTAATAGTTTCTGTTTTCACACAATAATTCTAACAATTGTTAAATAAATAATTGACTTTAAAAAATATCCATTACTGTAACGTGTGAATTTCATATTTAATGATTATATAGATTGTTTTATTGACACATATATAGCCTTATAAAAATTAAGCAGTTACTAATATTTACCTTTCCTTCGTTGCATCATCTCTCTAGCAGAACCCTGTCCTAATATCATATCTTCAAGCCTTGATTTAACATCTTGTGTCACCTGTGCGTGTGCATAACCAGAAGGAGGAGGCGCCCTCCTTTTAGGTTTGTATTCAAAACAGCTGGTACAAGCATCAAGTAGATGTAACAGTGTAGCCATTCGACTTGTAGATAACTCTCCCAACCACTGAGATAAAGACTCGATTTCAACATTTTTCAATACCCACAATATGCACAGGAGAAGGTGTCTGGTCACTTCAGCTGATATACCAATCTTTCTATTCTGTAATAAATCAATTTCCATTATTAAATATCATACATTTTTAACCCTAAAATCACGAGTGCGACTTGTAACTAAAAATTTAGTGCGTCGCATTTAGAACGATGCACTTGCTTCGCGACTTGCGCACGCAATCGGACAAGACAAACTAGGTCAAATGGTTAAAAGTAACACTTACTGGTTGAAATCCTTCACATGTAGTCGGAGGAACAGTCCCTGCAATTGCCATTGCTACAGCATGATTTATATTAGTTGCATTTTGGCTATCATCAAAGTAACGATCTGATCTGTCATTACCAAAATGATGCAAAAATGGCAACACATCCATGGCCACAGAGAGCAACGGTAAGTATAAAGCAGCAACCCTCCTTTTAGCTTCTGGAATGGCATACCTAGGATCACTTTCATGCCAAGAAAGTATCGACCGAATTGTATCAACTGCTTTTGCATGTAAAGCTGGACTTCTAAATTATAAAAATGATTATTAATACTGCAATAATAAAACTAGGTAACATTTAACTTACTGCATCTCCAATAAAGCAGTTGCTAAATCAGTCAATGCCAAACCAGAGAGATAATGATGTTGCCTGTATTCGGAGGAGAGTTCTGCAAAAGTGCTGGCTCTTTCCTGACTAGCCGGAGGTCCAGATAAGAAAGAATTCTGGCTAGTAGAGCTAGTTACACTAGGGCTCGGTGATACACTCGCTCCCGAGCTCATAAAAGGCGTGCCAAATGGTAAATTCAGTGGGACATAATGTTCATGACTACACACTATTCTAACGCATTCTAACTTCAACTCAAAAAGTGTAGAAGCATCTTGTATGGATGATATTTTAGCTTGTATTTGCTTGGTGTATATACGCAACAGCTGCATAACGTAGCCTCTATCGGCTATAGAAAATAAGTCAAAGAAAAAGAAAGCTAAAGCGGCATTTAATCTATGGGCCATGCGGATGTCTCCGTTAGACTGTGAAATGATATCTGTGGTTATGGTCTGAACTAAAGTCGTGATATCATCCAAGAAAGTATCGGGATAACGCAATCTCCTAGGCGCGTCCAAATTTCCGGTCTTCGAAAGGTGTTCAACCATGGACTTGACTATTAACTCAAACAAAAACCAAGCGTTTCTCATACTCAATTCCTTAGATCTCCCACTAGATACCACCCAATGGAATACCAACTCTTGATGTAAAACTTTGGGTCGAGAACCTATATTCAAGTCAATGTTTGTTCCCCTCATACTCGCGACTCTGTCGACACATCTCGGACTCATATGAGCGACTTCGATGTCCGGATTTGAGGAACTTCTCGGCAACGGAACGCCGCCTTCGTAAATTGGCGAACTTTGCGAACTGTTGTAAGCTCTGTGTGGAATGTTGCATTGATATTGAATGTATGTTGAAAGCAAACTTATGCGTCCGTGTTGATCAACTTGTAAATCAGTTAGATTCTGTAATAGTAAGTTATTTTTATATTTAAATCTATTAATAATGAGGTAATTTTGAAACTTACTGATATGTTTTCTAATAGTAAACAGAGGGCTTCAAAAGCGGCATCCCCTATTACAATTACATCACCAGAGACTTTTGGTGGTTGTACAAGAAGCTGTATTATGTTGTCAAATATGACCGGTAAATTTTTCACGATGGTAATTGGTTTAGCACCTGCTAAACCTAACATGGATTGCCTTTAAATAAAAATAAATATTTTCTAAACAATTATATTAAATATGCCAAATTTAATTTAATTAAATAAGTAGTGAAAATGTATTTGTTCTTAATACACTTTTATAAATATTTTGGATAAAAAAACCTACCGTAATTCTTCTTCAAATCCAGATTCCCCCAACCTCGCAGGTATTAATCCAGTATGTACACAATTATAAGCAGCTAGAAACCTTTCCACTGGTTGATCGTTAGTATGAACAGATGATAGAGCATCAACACTGACAGTAAAGAGCCCTTTATGATTGTCTAACCATTTAGTTCCTGGTAAACATACATCGGGTGGAATGTAGCTATAATTTACTGGCGGAGGTTCCAGCATCACAGGTAAAGAAAACTCTCCTGATACTAATTTACCTTCCCGAAGTAAAGGTAACCACTAAAAAACAACCAAAGTAATGAATAATTTAAAGCTAAAATAATAAATCGTACTTAATCACATATTCATACACAATTTTTGGTGAGTACGAGAATTAACTTCTTTTCACAATTATATGAAACAATATTTGGAAATATCGATTATTTTAAATATATTAAAGAATTGAAATATAACACATGTGTGTAAAATGAGTTATTTAATTTAGTTAATGGATAAGAGACCTTTTGTAATATTATTTATTATATACTTACAGTATAACCAACTGGAGAGTCAACACAAGTTTGATCAACCTTCTTTTGACAGGAAATGTGATAAAAAGTAAACAGCAAATGATGATTATCAGCCAAAGCTGCAGGGAGCTTTATTTTGATTTCGTCATAAAAGAATGGTGTTTTACTGTGATATGTTACAGCCGAATAAGCCTCATTCGTCATCTCTGGGCAATTGGATTTACCATAAATATTGCACATGGCATGTTCCTCGTCCTCCCCGGCTCTTAATTGCACTCTGACTGCCAAGTTTCTAGCAGATCCAGTCCTATTGGAAAAATTCAACTCCTTCGGACTGACATACAGCAAATTCCTGTAGGTGTAGTGAGGAATGCATATTTCCTTAACAGGAAACTCTAATAATTCCTTTATGGGTCGGGTGACTTCATCAGGATACGGATGTATTCTATCCAATTCTGGAGTTAGACTATATTTAACCTCGCTGGGACAAGGCGAAATATCTAATTTCAATGTTGCTGGAATGCACTTTAACTTTTTAATATTCAAATTGGGTCTTTTCAATTCTAATAGGAATTTATACAGATCATCATCTTTTAACTTTTCCCCTTCCTGCTTAAAAAATGATGATACTGTTAGAGTAATCGATCTGAAGTTATCCAAAGTGTTAGCTATATGATCTGGAGACCACGATCTACGCTTTTCCCTCCTTTCTAATGATCCTCGTCTTGTTAATGTCCCCATATCCTGTGCTCTTCTCCTTAACTGTTCCAATCCACCACTTGCTGATTTTCTATCTATATTTATATAATTTAAACTAATGTTACAGTTAATAGTAAAAAAAATTACCTAAACTGTTAGTGTTAGAATGAGATCCTGTACTATCCCGGTCATTATCACGATCAGGATTGCCACCATTAATTACATTCATGAGATAAATAGCAGTCCATGCAAATGCTTGCCTATACTTTCCTAATCTGCTGCAGACAGCAACTGCATTAGCTTTTAATTTATCATAATTCTGAAAATAAATAAAGTCTCTAATTTTCTTATTTTTATTCTATTGCAATAATGTAAATTTGGGTTGAATAAATTTAAATCTGAATTTGAAATTTGAATGATACATTTTTATTGTTCTACTTATATGTTTTCATTGTAGTTTTAGGCTTGTTTGTGTAATTATTTACCTTATCATCTTTTAAATACGGTTCGACACATTCATTTAGATCACCCTGTAACACCTTTTCTAAACGCACTACCAAAAATAGATCCGAAGATGGCTGCGTAATATCAAAAATACAGCCTCGAGCCATCGTGCTGAGATCACTGTAAGGTATATGTTCACCTAACATACGTTTGAGTTTCTCTGGATTCAGGTCAAAATAAAATGTCTCAGACAGTTTCTTTCGTTCCTTAGCGTCATACAAAGCCATGGAAGCAAATAGCGGTTCCACCTCTAAATCCAAACTATACACAAAAAGATAAATGGTAAATTTATTTTAAATCTAAATGATTTAATATTTCTATAAAATATCAACAATAGATAAATACTTTTTCTAATGTTATGTTATCTAAATATTATTAAATAGTATCACAAATTGAAGAAAATACATCATGTTCATAAACAAATCCTTACAATCTTTACAAAATGTTAGTTTTATAGAATATTTAAAATTTATTACTTACGTTAATTGCAAACATTTCACCATTATCCTGTGTCCTAAATGTTCGACTGGCTGATTAGCGAGGCATCTTCTCTCTATAGGTTCTTCAGTTTCTAAATGTGGATACAAAGATATAAGTGTTTCCTGTCTTTCTACTTGTCTACGACTCTCATTAATTTGATCTAAGGCTTCAGGTGCAGCGTGCTCTAATATTTCTGGTATCAAAGGATCGCCAGCAGAGTGGCGTAAGTCCAAGGAAGCCCATGAGTTTCTAGGCGTTAATGTATCCCCACAGGAACTTAATGATATTACACTGTGTCTGTTACTGCTAGCAGGTGATGTGATATCTAAAAAATATATAAGTTATTGTTACAAATCAGAAATGTTTACAAGTAAACAATATGTTTACCTAGTTCACTACTAGTTTCTGATGATAAGGGTTGAAAATCGATTTCAAATTCTTGCTTAGGGCTTGACTGTATTGGTCTTGGAATATTCGGCCTGTTACCAACACTGCTGCTCAAATGTCTGTGTTGATACCTAACTGTGTGCCAATCAGATGTGTAACAGCGGACACAGCTTTGGACATGAGGAGGTAAATGTTCGCTGAAAGTAAATTTACAAATATAACAATATAATGGTTACAACCATATCAAGATTTTAAAGAAAGAAATGGATTTTATGTACAATTTTTTACTTACATGTTTTCTTCAGGCACAATAGGTTTAAGTGTCCTAATGGGTCTTTCTAATACTTCTACGTTTACATCTCCCTGTGGAATATCTAGAATATTTCTCAAAGGGTCACGATCCACTAATAACTGATATTGCGATAAAAAATCCTCAAAGTCTATAGGATCAACTACATCACTCGTCCAGCTCTGCAAACAATAATATTTAATGGTGTATACAGTTGTTAAAATATATACTTACAGAAGAAGGCGATATAAGGCCACATTTGACTGAATGACAGGCTACATTTCTACGAACGTCTGCAGCATGAGTTCTGGAAATTAAGTTTAAAAATTAAACTTTAGCGTTTAAAATAAATTATACGAATTTACTAACTTGGACAGTTTTTGAGTGAACGCCCTTTGAGTAGACGCCATTTTCAAACTGTCTGACTAATGTAACCTAAAAATGTCAATAATCTGTCTGCTATGAAGGCCAAACACATCAAATTTTCAAAATACACATGAAGTTAGCAATTGCTAGTAATACTAAAATTTAGCTTAAATACTAATAGGTTTTTATAAATTGTTTTTTAATATCATCAAGTTTAAAATTTAAATTAATTAATAGCTTTAATTAAATATTAAACATACAAATTATAATATACATTTAGCCCCATCTGTGATTAAAACATCAAGACTATTAATATTATCTAATTTAAGACTATCTATGGATTTCCAATTGCCTTTTCCCTTTATCTATGAATGGCACTAGGTCATAAAATGCCTTAGTTTCTTAGTACTAGTATTGTATATCCGCAGTAATGGAATCCAGGGGCGAGTCCGAGTTACAACAACTAGTTTCTAGTGATTGTGATGGGGAAAATGAAGATAGCATCTTACAAGATGACGGTGAATACAACCTAACTGAAATAAAAGTCATATCCCCAGTTAGAAGTAATAAGGTATTCATTTATCAATAATAATGTCCACTTACGCACTTATTAATGTACTTATAATACTTAACTTGTTGTTTTTTCCATTTAATGCCCACATTCAGCATCGTCGGCAGGTAAAGCAAATGCTTCGCTTGCCTACAAAATGTAGCACACAAATTGAACTAGGCGTCTGCATAATCTTGTAGATTCGTAGCAGTTTTAAAGCCACACCGTTATTATTTACAACAATAGTACATATTTTCCCATAAGCGGGGGGGCAGCATTAATTGTTTAAACATCGTTATAGGTTTCGTCGTCGGGAAATACTAGTCATAGTTCTGTATCAAGAGGACATAAAAATATCAAAAAAAACACTAATACAACCAATTCCAGTATTTTGTACGTTAATGAGAAAAAAGCTAGTAAAGAGCCTGCCAAAGCTAATACTGTCCGACCTAGAAATCTACATAAAGGTTAATATTGATTTTTCTTCCCCCTTCTTTTTCTTTTTTGTAATATTTGTTGCGCTAATGTTTCGTATTTATTGATTATTAATTTGCTTGCATTGGATTTGGGTAAGGTGCTACATAAGTTTAATAATTCCATGTTAACATAATATTTCCTTTTTAATAAATTATTGTCCATTTTTGTTTTAACAATAGTAATAATTTAATATTTCATATTATGTTGCAATTAACAATTACTCTTTAGAAATACTGTTTAAAGCAATTAAAACATTTATTAATTAGAAGTTACCATTTACAAAATGAAATTACTTTATGGCAAGTAATTCAGAAGAATATTAAATGCTAGTGAATTTGGATTTAATTAATTAAAAATATAATAGTTTAGCTACACTGCTAGTTGGCTTTCATTATTTTAATTTAATTATCATACATAATTGAATTTGCCACTAGACAATTACAACATACATTATGTATAAAATTGTCTTTAATATACTAATTATAACGATATGATATATAATGTTTGAAGATATTTAAAAGCCATTCAAGTAAGTAAGAACTATTCTGAAATTATTTTTATTATCTAAAAAATTATGTTAACATAAGTTATTAACCTTATAGTTTACACCAGTAATTATTATTTTATTTAATTATTATTTTTGCATGCACTTTAGATGCCCGTAAAAAAAATGTACACCACCATTCATTTTTATCTGAAGTTCCTGATGTGCGACATATGGAGACGGCCCTATTGGGCCTGCTAGCAGATTTTCACTCGGGCAAGTTAAGAGCTTTCGCCAGCGGATGCACTATGGAGCAAATGACGAACATCAGGGAACAACAGGAAAAGTTAGCCAGACTCCATTTTGACTTGGGAGCTGCTAGTGATCCATCTTTGAGTGATGAGAGCTTACGCCAATCGCATAACACCATGAGCCATTTAATTCAGCGCTTAGAACAATTGAGCGTCTCAATAGAGGCGCTGCAAAACAGTGATGAATGATTTATTTTTTTATATATTTATTTGTATAAAGTTGTAGATATAAAAAAAAATCCTTAAAATAGGAATGTTGACGATTTATCGTCTGACTGGGCCAGGGTCGCTTTTCTTATTACCTGAAATATTAATGATTAATAAATTATACGATATATAATAATGTGTGTGTTTTATTATTACGTGAATATCTGTCCTCTGCTGCATTTTTGGCACTGACAAATGTCCTTTGTAGTTTCGTCTTTTTAATTTCTCTATATTTCTTCGCAACATCTTTAGAAAGTACTGCAATTCTTTCCATTAGAGCAGATGGATAACTAAAATAAAAATAAACTATTTATGATATCCAAATAAAAGCTTATTTAATGAATATTTAAATCAAAATAAACTTACCTCTGATAATTTTATAATAATTTTAAAAATAAATAAGTAAATTATACCATAATATATTAAAATAATAGGTAAAGAATTGTTTTAACTGATTATGTATATTTACTCAACTAGTTTCGCTTGTTACAGCATTACTATTATCATTCTTGATAATCCAAATAATTAAAGCTAAACTCTTAAAACATCTGTGTTTTATTAATTTCAAATGCAATGGAGTTCTGCCAAGTAAAAGCCTCATCAATCCAGTATTTAATGATTAATCAGGAAATAAAAATTAATTGTGAAGAAAGTGTTAGTGTTTTAATCAAGTATTAACTGGGAATTGTTTTGGGAGTATGTAGTATTTATTTATTTTTTAATAAACACTGGAATTTTATATGAAATTGTATAACTGACTAAATAATTCAGTTGATAATGCAGATATATATCATTCTATGTTGTTATATAGCATATTGCTAAATAAAGATTATTATTATTATAGACCAAGTCTGCCGAATAATTAAGGCAACCAAAATTAGTACTTTTAACATTTTTACGTGAAACTAAAGATGTGTTTAGAAATAAAATCCATATTAATTCAAATTAATTTCATATCAAATACATACCTACACCCCATAAACTCAACGTTTGTAAATGTTTTTGCTAAAGCCACAAGGTATTCCTCCGAAAATTTACCCTTGTGAACTTCCATGAATGCTTTACGCAATTCCCAATGTTCTTCTGGTTCTGTTTCATCGTAATATTCTTCAATATCCCAGTCTGTCGGATAAGTTTTCGTCATAATTACAATAAAATTCGTTATAAAACTAAAATTTTAGGTTAAAAACACAAAGCAGGTATGCTGTTTTTTTTAAGCAAGAAACACCATATAAAATAGAAACCTTAGACAACGCATGTTTTCAATTAGTTTTGTTTTTATACCATACACTGATGCCAAATTTAATATTGTAATAGTCAAAAACTTAATTACCATAAAAATAAAGATTTGTTTTAAATGTTAACTTGTAACTATTTAAATTATCACCATTATAAATTAATAATGCAGCTTAAATGAAAATGCATATTTTTTATTTTGTTTTCTTAGAAACATTCATGGAAATAAAAGAATTTCGTAAGTAAACATCAGATTTTATAGTAGATTTGGCAACAGTAACTTTACTTTCAGCAGCGGCCGTTCAGAGGCGCTCTTTTCATCCAACTTTTGTACGTCGTGCACATTTCCTTTGAGGTTAAAAAGACCCGCTGGAGCGTTAATTTCAATTTTCGCTGTAAAAAAACAATAAACAACAATGGGTAAGGGTAATAATATGATTCCAAATGGTCATTTCCATAAGGATTGGCAAAGATTTGTGAAAACTTGGTTTAATCAACCCGCCCGAAAATTCAGAAGGAAGCAGAACCGTGTTAAGAAAGCTAAAGCGATTGCCCCGCGCCCCGCCGCGGGCCCGCTCAGACCAGTGGTCAGGTGCCCGACCGTGCGTTACCATACTAAGGTACGTGCAGGTCGTGGATTTACTCTGAGAGAATTGAAAGCTGCTGGTCTTAACCCGGGATTTGCCAAGTCAATTGGAGTGTCCGTGGACCACCGCAGGCGCAACAAATCCGTTGAATCCGTGCTCGTAAACGCACAACGCCTTAAGGAATACCGCTCCAAATTGATCCTGTTCCCGCATAACAGCAAGAAATTGCGTGCTGGAGAAGCCGACGCGGAAAAATGCAAGCTCGCCACACAACTGACCACTAAAGTTCTGCCCATTCACCAAGCTGCCATCAGGACTAAGGCCAGGGTACCGACTGAGGAAGAGAAGAAATTCAGTCCGTACGTTACGTTGAGGGTTGCCCGTGCCGATGCTCGTTTAGTTGGAGTCCGTGCTAAGAGGATCAAGGACGCCACTGAAAATCCCGATGATGTTACAAAGGCCGCCAAGGAGAAGAAGGCTCCCAAAAAATAAATACTTTTTATACAATTTAATGTAACAAGTGATAATTAATAAAGGTATAAGAAGTTATTGATTGTAGTTTTCGTATAATCAGATTGTTAAAACAAACATATGTTATTTCTTTACTCAAAAAATTATGTATGCATACCAATAATATTGAAGTTCTTAAATATCAAATAATTCTCAAGCATTAAATTTAACGATTTTATTAAAAAAATATAACATATGTTGTATAAATTATAAGAAACTAAGTTTTTTAAAAAATAAACTTTTTTATACTTAACGCTATACACACAATTATTAGGTACATAGGAACAAATTTGCTTTTTTTATTTCTTAACCAGAGACAGTTTTTACAATTTAGGTAAAGTAATAATTAATTCAATAACAATTATAGAATAATCTTTATTAAGGCCAATATTTCTACATTTGTCGAAGTTCTGAAATATGTTTTAAGTAACAATGCAATTAAGAATAATAAAAATTAGCATAAAAAATCAATTCAATTGGGTGTATTCAAAGAACATTAAATATTCTCGTTAAAATCTTGATTTTGATTTCAAATGACAAAACAATTGAAACTAAATAAAATACAAGTACCAACAGTATAAAATAAATTAAATGAAAACTAGCATATAACCAAATTTTTATTAGAAGGGTTTAAGAAGATAAGAATAAATTTTGCTTTATCCTTTTATATAAATTTTAACGTTCATTGTCCTTTTTATAATTTGAATATGATTTCTTATAACGACCATCTTTTAATTTGTTTTTCTAAATTCAGAATTTCAACAGTACCAATTAAAACATTTTAAACATTAAATTTTTTAACAATTATAATATTTTAGAACGTGCTTCTCATATTGGCTACTTATTCATTAAGGATAGACTTAATTATTTACAAACACATGAAGACACAACATAATTATATAAAAATGTATGTTGTTTATTTCTTTCTATAAGTGCCAAATAATTTGAATATTTAAGAGTTAAAAAGTGTATGATTGCAACATAACATGAAATCCTCAGATGATTAATTGTAGTACATAACCTTGTTTAATGTCATAACCTAAAATTTGTGCGGTTTGTTTAGTTATAATAATACTGAAACCTATACTGAATGGAGGGTGATTATTCTAATGTGGTTTTACCACCATGTAAATACGAATGTAAGTTATTTATGATTATATTATAGATGTTTTTGTAACTGTGTGTTTTTAGATTTGGACCATACAGCCGATGTTCAGTAAGTACCTTTTTACTTTTACAATAAATCTTCAACGTCTCAAACACAGTTGTATGAAAGAAATGTCTTTTACAATTAGATTTTAATAGTGTCAGGAGTTTTTAATATTGCTAGCTAGACAAAATTCCACAATATTCATTTTAGTGTTTTAAATTTTACATATTATTCATAATTAGGTAAATTATTTTCGAATTACATTTGCACATTCAAATTTAAATATAGTAGCAGTCAAACTAGTGATATTGAAAGTGGAGTTACTTGAGCACTGGGCTGCAATCTTATAATTGATCAGTACTTTTCGACAATCGGATAGAATTAATGTCCTTTTAGAGTGATAGGGCCAATCTTTTCAAGTAGCAAACTCATAGTGGTTTTCCTGACATCAAGCATGACAGGAAAACCACCTTTTCGATAGCCAATCATTACTACTACCATTTTTTTTTTAATAATAAATCATTCAAACTTCTAAAACTCATATTTGTAAATTTCAATAACATTTCAATTAAGAAATATATAATAACCAAACTAATAATTATTGTAGACTGCACGCCTGGGGAGAAACATTACAAGAAGCCTTCGAACAATGTGGAATCTCCATGTTTGGATACATGACAGAACTCCCCTCGGTGGAAATAAAACAAACTGCAGAAATAGAGGCGACGGGACACGATTTGGAAAGCCTCCTGTTTCACTTCCTGGACGAGCTGTTATTTTTATTTAGCTGCGAACCGTTTTTAATTTGCAACAAACTAGAAATTACAGAATTCAATACCGAAGGTGAAGAATTGAGCATAAAGTGCACTTGTTACGGAGAGGAATTCGTGATTGGTAAACACCCTCAAGGAACTGAAGTAAAAGCCATCACGTACTCGGCGATGCAGATTGTACAACAGCCAGAGAAGAAGCGATACGAAGTATTTGTTATTATCGATATTTAAGTTTTAAAAATAATTTGTAAATAAAGTTATGTAACAAATAAATTTGTTTTAATTAATTTATTACCAATTCTTCATTGACGTATTTTGTTGTAATCACAACAAGAATTAATTTAATATTTTAGTTCGAAGTAATTGAAGTGAAAAAATCTAAAAATCAAAAAATTCATGATGAAACAATGACGAGACTGAGGTATGAGTAACTTAGTGTGATTTCTGTGGAATTTCAATTATTAATTATTTCCTCACGAAAAAAAATATATTGCTTTTCTCGCTTTCTGTTTGTATGGACGGTTGCTAAGCGACAAATATTGATGTAACAACATTGGGTTCTTCTAAATTGTCAAAATAGAAAACAAAGCGAAATGGTTGAGGTTTCGGGTAAATTTAACCACACAACAGTTAATGTATAAATTAATTGTTCCAATTTTACAGCGGAAGATATAAATTTCTCGAATTTGAGCATAAACGATGATGAAATTTACTTCAACTCGGTCATTGGACACATTGAGGATATTCTGCTGGATGATAAATTTTTAGAGGTGCACACATTATTTATGGAAAAATACTGGATGGAATTTGAAGACAGCGAGGAGAACAAATTTATTTACACGGACATTTTTCACGAGTACATAGGGACCATTGAGAAACACTTGGAAGCCGAATTGGGGAGAAGGATGCCGGATTTTAACATGAGCCAATTCGAATTAGAACTCAAGTAATTTTTCCAAAAATGCTGTTATTGTTATGAATTACGAATTTTTGTCGAAAAATATTGTTCTTGTTGAATAATGCATGTTTGTTTTTAGATCACGACAAAACGATTTAGATGGGGAAGTTTTTGAAATGTTGGCGACGTTTTCTGATTTTTGTGCATTTAAGATGATGTTTATTGATTACCGAAATGTAAGTATTGTATATTATAGTATAAGCGTTGATTGAAATATTTCAATCAATGGTATAAGTAAAATTTTGCAATAAAAAATAGAACTAGTTAGGTTTTTGCATCGATAACTAAAAATATATTCTTAATTTATAATCACTTTTATATAAATAAAACTATATAAAAGTGAAGATGAACTTTTAAAATTTATCAGCCTCATCAATCAATTATTTAATTTATATTACTCAATTTAATAATACTCGAGATTGATGTAATGTAATATCGGCTGCTCTTGCTATTCAATATTAAATAGTAATTCGTTTTAGAGTTTAATTCTTATTAGTATTTATTTTACTTTTATATTTTTATTGACATGTATTACATTTTCTTGCTTACTATTAATCTATTCCTCCTCTTCTGAGTTCTTCACTTCCATGTCTTTCTTCGGCAACATAATCATTAGAATATTTCCACTTATGTACCATAGTAAAGAATGTCTCCACTTGTGCTGACACAATACGAACAACAAACGCTAAAGTTGCCCAATATTGTATTAATCTATTCAGGTCAAACCTAAAATCCCTGTCTGGTATCCTAACTGGACACTGTCAGTTAAAGAAACCCCTCAATGCATTAGGAGTTGCTGAAGATCTCCATTGCAGAGGGTACAATGAAGAAGTAGAGTTAGCAGATCATATTTTGTGCTACTGTCTTGCTCATGGCTAAAACCGGCTTACCTGGTTCCCAGCAAAATCCTCAACTTTATCAAAGGAGTAGGGTGGCTGGAGAACTAGTTCTCTCATCAATAGAGGTGTAAAATTTATCCGTATCCGTTTCCGTATGCATCACAGTACTAAGTTCTTTTTAATTTTAATACTTTAGAAAACTCTCATCACTATTAGAATGTTTTATTTGGACTTTGAAGACAGAGGAAAACAACCTTTTTTTAAAACTTTTTAATATGTTATTTTTTTCTTTGTTGTACTGATTAGATATATCGAAACTTTCCTACCTCTATATACCCATGTTCATGTTTTTTGAGCTTTTCGTAGTTTCTTGGCTTGATTTTACGAATTCAATTAAAAGGGCGAAGAGGTCGCAGTATGTAGGCCCATTACTCATCATCAATCTATGGAGAACTGCCCGTCTAAGCACCCTAGTCTGCTAAGAAAGTTAATATTTTACTGGAGAAGAAGCCTCTTAGATTGATCATTGTTTTTCGAGAATGATTCTTCTATAAACTTCCAGTACATAAAGGTAGAAGATGATTCTTCTATAAACTTCCAGTACTTAATTAACAATGCCCAATTATGATGAGGATTTAAATCTTCATCTTAATCAAATTAAATGAAATGGGTGTTTCCCCTCTTTTGATTGTCAAAGATCCTGGCCTAATTTCTTCAGACAATTTGAGTCTGCTATATTTCGAACTTATTTATCATTCGCGATCACTGTCAGAATCTGATTCCTTGGAATTTGAAGTAGACGGCTCATTTGGTTTATGCAACGCACCTTGCAAGATGGAGACAGTTTTAAAAGAACTATCCTGGAAAATCTAGCTGGTATACATCGACGATATAATCGTGACGAGAAAAAAACTTTCGTGGACTACATAAAGATGTTAGTAAAAGTGTTCTGCAAATTAAGAAATTTTGGATTGAATCTCAGCCCGAGAATGTTTTAAAGAAGGAAGTACAATACCTATAGAACTTATCGTCTCGAGTGTAGGTGTTACAGTCGATGTGCTAAAGATTCTAACTCTATGAGAACAAGGTTTTCACTTCAACAGTATGCTACGAAATATTGCTATATCGCAAAATCGCTTAACTTAAGTCATCGTGGAAATTGGAGCTGTCTTATCACTAATCTAAAATGAGTTAAAAAGGTAATCAACTACTTAAGCAAGAAGTCAGTAGGGGGAATTAACCGACTCTAGAAACTCCTCTGACTTTAAGGGTTATAAGGAAGTTCTACGATCGGCTAGTTCAAGGTCAGAGGAGTAACTTGACCTTCACGTGACCTTTAACACAAATGACCTTGACCTTCAAATGGTCTTGACCTTTAAAAATACCTGATATATTTCTCAATTGGGAGAGAGGAAGACGCCAGAATGAAATAAATTGAAAGGCAATAAGATAATCGAAATTAGTTTTGTAAAGTGTGTAAAGTGATATTACGAAGAGTAGGTAGAGAAGAGCCAGACAGCCTGCTACTTCTAGTGTTGAAATTTCTATGTCTCCGGATTCTGAAAAATTGGTTCCAAGTTAAGAAACTTGTGGTGCAGAGTCCAGAGCAGAATTATTGCAGTGTTCAACAATAAATGTGAAACCCTCCCAACTGTGTTGTTTTATTTCAATTTGTTATGGAGTTTCATCATGTATCCGCCTCGTCAATTCAATATCAGAATTATTGCGTTACAAGAAACGAATTACTCGCAGATAAGACATGGAAAAAATCTTATTAAGAACACTTCATACTGCTTTTAAACTGTTTAATAATCCTAGAAAAGTCTCCACTTGACTGGTAAGGCTCCTAACTGATACTGAACATCTTACCGGGACGATTTACAGGTACGGAGAAGCTTAATCTCGGAGATCCAGAACATTGGAAGCACTGTAACAACGCAGAATCGAAATAGAGGTAAATCCGGTAGAGGAAAGTGACAAAGAAGACTTGAAATGATCAAAAGGGTAATCCCATCCTAAAACTTTGGATACAATGAAGAAAGAATATTTTAAATCAACATAGGAAGAAATGCAAGTATTAAAATCAGGATCTGTGGGATTTTTTGTATTGTATAATGGACTGCTAAAACGTATCTTTAAAAATTCATAGGGGTAAGAAGATTCTCATCCCTAGGAGTAGAATATCAGTAGCGATTGAAGAAATTTACAATGGATCTTCCGGTGAATATTTGGTATATGTGGTATATACGAATCAGAAATCATCGCGAGATGAATCAAGGAAGAAGACGATGCTGCGGTTCGTGCCGTTTTGGAGCAGAATGATAAAGATCAAGGAGAATTTAAATAATTTTTAGAAGAACACTCTAATGGAAGAGAGTCACTGCGGTGTAAATCGCGAAGAGCAATAGGACATGTTCTAACTATCTTCCAATTATTGTCACACTATATAGTAAAAGACTTCATAACGTCTGGAGGAACTACATTAACGCTAAACTAAATAGGATCTTTTAACTGATGGTGGAAGCCATTACTTTGTTATACATTGTGTAGTCAGCAGTTCCTAAATAGTATCGTTAGCTATTTAGTAACAAAGAAATAATGTTGAAGAGTTCAATTATATAGGACAGAAGTTATCTATTCAAAAGCTATTCTGATCTAATCAGGAGCATGATGGACGCCCATTTCGCCAACACCAACATTGAGATTCTGATGTTAGAATCTAAGGTATAAGTCAGCATTATTGCAGATATCGTCGTGTACTGCTGAAGGTCATATTTCAATCTCCACAGAGGGAACAGTGTTGTGAACGCTCTAAACTGGGAAAAATTAAAAGAAAAAACAAACAAAATGTGCCCCGACGAAGCGTACAATCCCAGCACACGAAATTTTACCAATAACGTTTCAGTTAAAGCTTTAATTTGAATGTTGAATTCAAAAACTCTGCAAAGAAACACACATTTGAAAAGAAAAATCCTAAAACTTCGAACCTTTATTCCAAACTGGGAAAGTAAATGTGGTTACCTTTTTTTAACATTCATTTATCATTTAGTTGTATAAAACAAGTCCGTACTGATATATTATTCCTCACTGAAACTAATCGTATCAAGTAGTATACTGTAATAGTAATAAATTATTTATTTTAGCAGACACAAAGTAATTCGAAATAACATTTCAGATGAAGGAGGGTAAAACCGTCGACTTCTCCTCCGACTTGTGTGTATCAAAATACGTAGTACAAGAAACAGCAATGTGATGGCCTACAAAGACTATCCCTACAACAATTTCTATTAAACTACAATTCTTATTTCTTTCCATCCAGTATCTAAAGGTGGCAGTGAAGTGTGTTAATACCTTCGCTTAATCCCGAATGTTTCTACATAAGTTGATACAATAAATTTTATTATTACCATTTTCGTCGTTTATTTGTTCATATGGAAATAAAATCATGTCTACTACATGCAAATAACTAATACGACGTGTCTAATAATATAATCGTAATGGGAAATTATCGAAAGAAAATATTAACAAATTAAAAACAAAACAATTTTTGGTATATATACAATAATCTTTATTTGGACAAAACATAATACAAAGAAACAATAAATATGGATACAATACAAATATATGGTGTTAGTCCGTCTGGGCTATAGACCTGAGGTCTTTCTGCCCTGTGAATTTTTGGTATTTCTTCAAAAAATAGAATAAACCTTAAGGATTACCATCAAGGTGCTATAAGTAGTAGTATATTTTCTAGGGGTGCTATTTAGACACTCGTAAAACTCGTTCCCAGGCTCAGCGTTACACATAAAAACAGATTGAAATCGGTCCGTGGCTGCTGTTGACAAAATATGTATTATCGTTTGAAATTTCAAAATCGAAAAAATCACAATACCAGTCTTTTATAAGTAGGTTCAAATAGATTTAAAAGGAAAAAACAAAATGGAAAGCATGAAACAAGTACTTGTACTTTAAATGTTGACCATTGGACGCAACAACTTAGCTTATAAGAAGTCAAAAGAAAATAAACAAAAATTGTAAAAGTCATGTAAATCTATTTGGGTTGAATAAATTTGAATTTGCATTTTTCGATGTTGGTACTAATTACTAGAACGAGATAACCTGACACGGTCGAAAAGAACGCCAGTGTGTACCAACTGTATAAAAATCCTCACCGTTTGCCAAGCCGTTTCTGCGTGTAGTCCTTCATTAAACGTTTAATATATCTAAATATAAATTTCGTTCACCCTCAAAAAAGGCAATTTTAATATCCGTACGGCTTATTCGATCTGCTAACGTGTTAATCGAGAAAAACGCCAGTAAGCGTATGTTGTGAAGTGCGTACCGGTGAGGAAAATGGCGGTAATAGTGGAAGTCGATTAATGTTACGCTATTATTCACAACGCTTTGTTTAAGTATTTATAAGAGATTACCACGTGAAAATAATACAGAGGTAGACACCCTTTGCCGATGGAAATTTGCGGATAATTTTCATCTGACTCGTGTGCGTATTAGCGTCAAGTACATAACCAATGATTATGGATGTGCTTTCATTTATTAGGGATTTGCTGACGGGAAAGAAGCCTACGCGCAAAAGAAGGTAATCATGCTATACAAATGTATTTAGCTGATAATAATTACGTGTGTTGAGGCCCTACATTATAGATATATTCATTGTATGTATACAAAGAGGAGAATGCCAACTATAACTTTTATTATTGTTATGAAAGATTTCCATGAAGATATATATGATCATATACCCTTCTACCCTTTAAGAGTGTAGGGTTTCCATGAAATTATGCGTATAATATAACAAAATATCCTATATAATTTTTTTAAACAGTTGAAAATTACGACTAAACAGTGATCTGTTTATGAGAAAGTTATTGGAAAAAATAAAGTTAAAAATTTACTGTCTTCAAGAAATTAATGTTTATTATAAGTTAAGGAGTCCGAAGTGGTTTAGGTAAAAACCCCTTCACTGAACTAGCCAATCCGTAGCACGGTCGTGCATATAAATTAGATATCCCTTTATTCACAATGAACAAACATTTATTTCTGTTGTCATTTTTGAGTTACATGACGACATGACTTAATATTATAAGTTAGATAACATAATATTCTCTTTTCTTAACTCAAAAATAAGAAATAAATAGTGCTGTGATTAAATTTTTTCTTATGTTAAACACTGTTTTAACACCATTAATTCATTTGTATAAAAATATAACAAATAATTGTGATATTCATTACTATTAACTAGTATCATAATTGATGTACAGTCGATTATATACAGGTTTCTAGTTTTTGTAGCCTGACAACTTATTTGTTTAAATATACAGAGTTAACTAAGTTAAATTAATGTTTAGCTGCTTATATTAGTAGCTAATAACAATCGTGGCAAGAAATTGATTTTTTATGAAAGCAATTTTCTGTAAAAAGGTGATACTGTTAATAAAGTATTATTATTATTATTAGAATTTATTTATATTATCTTTTGTGGCTTTATGGCATATTACATTACATGATAAGAAAAGTTAAACTTATACGCACAGATAATATAGCTTGTAATTTCATGCCAACAATTCGACCATTTTATGCTTGTTAACTGGTTGATAGCAAACATATGTATTTGCAAAATTGTTTATTTCTTATTAAAGCCCGGTAAATATAATTTAAAAATGAATTTATATAATAGCAGCTTCACTATTTTACTTGTTATATGTGGATAAAGTTAAAAAAACTTTTACAAAACAGTCTTGCCATCAATCAATCAATTGTTTTTTAAACAAAATACTTACTTTGTTAACATCAAACTTTGTTTTTGTTTTCGTAATTTTAAATTATTATTTTGTTATATCAATAAAGAGAGTGTTTTGTTTATGTTTACAAGATGTGTCACGAAGATAACACTTCAAACATTAATCAATCAATTATCAAATGATCAATTTATTCTTTCTATCAGTAATGTATGACTTCCTGCATGCGCCAAAATATATGGGGTACGAGCACATTACTTTAAAAAATAATTGTGCGGGAAGGGGTTAAAAAAATGAAAACAAATCTATTTTCTTAAATGAACACTTTTATTAATGTAGTAATCAGTGAATTGGACATTTGAATGGTATAACCAATTAAAAGAATATAAAATTGATTTTCAAACTTCACACTATGAGTTTTAATTTTTTTTTAATTTTAACTTTAATTTTTACTAAATTTATTTGAAATTTATTTTTTATCCAATGTGAATATAACTGTTTCGAGACTTACAAATAATTCCTTAGGTTTATTAACCTTTTTGGCTTACAATTGATGACAAAAAATATTAAAATCATAAATTATGTTTGAATAGAAATAGAAACAAAAACTCGTTTTCAGTTGTTGCTTTTAGTTTGGTTTTGTTTTTGTCAGATATATTTATTACTAAATAAAAACATTATTTATTATCTATATCTATATTTCACGTTATTTTAGTTCGACAAATATTATTTTCATATTAACTTATTACAATTAATTTAGAGCATATGACCTAAATTGTAAAAAAAAGTGAGTGCCCTAATCAAGCAAAATTTTGTGCAATAAATAGTAAAATTCAAAACATTCCTGTTGTAAATTTGCACAATATTTAAGTTTTTGCAACCATTTTCCCCCAATAACTTTCCAAATTTTCCATATTTGATTCATAACCTCAAAAGTAGATTTTATATTATTTATAGGTATACGATTCGTTGTCAAAACTTTGATGTCAAAACCATTAAAAAACCTTTAAACATATAATGAAAAACACTAGTCGATATTTATTTATAATTCACAATTTTCTTTTAGTGCAACCGACGATCTAGATATACCTTCAATAACAAAAATCCCACGGCTGAACATCTCTAACATGTCAAGTATTGAAGGTGAGTCATTATTTTCATTTAATATTTGTAATTTATAATTTACTTTAATTTTAACTTTAAATATCTGAGTAAATCATCGGCTTGAATTCTAATAAAAAATTTCTATATAAAATAGTTTTTTTTTCTTATAAACTGACAAAAACCAATTCAATAATTGTAATTATTTAAAATATGTAAGTCTTTCATTAATGAATTAATCATAATACCAAAAAATTACTAGATAATATATGTAAATTATTTTTCTATTATTTATTATTTATTTTATTCAGATGATTGGCTATCGAATTCATCAAATAGCATCCACAAAATACGAAGGAGTTTTATGGATCCCATCGACGCCTCGATAAAACCCCCCATTCTGAAACCCTCCTCTCCGATTGTAATAGACGATGACTACGATTTCAAAAGCAAGAACAAAAGCCACATATCCTCAACACCAAACATGTCCAGAAATAAAGAGAACGGGGTTGAGGATATCTCGTTCAAATTCAAAAATTGTTTAAAGAGATACGATGCTAGGTCTGAAAAATTAGAATATTTAACCCCCAACACTTCCCTGTTCAACAATATTCGGCCAAAGATGAGCATCAAGTGCCCTCTATTGGGCAACATCAAAGGACTGGGGGCACCTCCGGCAAAGAGGTCCAATTACGGCGCGACCACTTCAGAATTTACCTTCAGATTAGATGACAAGAGAAGATACGAAGAGTTGCTGTCAAGTTCACAGAATGGAAATTCGTTCCACTTCGGTTCATTCGCTGAATACAGTACTCCAATGGGGAAGATATCGCCAATTACTCGCACACAGAGAATACTCAATATGGCTTGCAAAAACACTAAGCCTATCGAAGTGCTCGATCTGACTAACGGCGATACTCCAAAGAATAAGTCTAAACTATCCACCAAGGACACTATTATTAAAGTGCTGGACAAGCTGGATAATGATGTCATCATTGTGAAGGATAACGATTCAGATGTGGAAATTTTACCTACGCCTCCTTCACCGAAGCGTGATTTTCCTATCAAGCGTGTTAATAGCTTGAAAACAGTTGTGCATCCCTCTGAACCACAACATGATTCCTGGATTATTAACAAGTAAGTATTTTGTTTTATTTTTAAAGAACATAAAGTTAGTTTTTAAAAGTTACATTCTACTATTTTAAGGGAAACATTTTTATTATGTCTTAAATAGTTTTTGTTATAATTATTTTAAATATTACACTTTATAATTTACACACACAAATAAATGAGGATAATAAAGAAGGACCATGTGAACGATAACCAAACACAACTGTTAAAAAAATTAATTCATAACTCTCATAAATTATAATAATAATCTTTAATCTTTATTTAGCAATGTTGCTATCTAATTACAGATATTGATCAATATGATTTATTATTAATATATTTATATTATCAAATATCAACATAATGTAAAATCAATACATTTCTCTAATAATTAATTACTTGTCAGCTATTTTTGTACCTCATAAAATTGAAAATTATAACATTGCATTGATCAATGCAATATGTCTAAAAACATAACCTCAAAATGAAAACTTCAATAAAATGACAAATTTTCAAGTATAAAAATGATTTAAATCAGTGATTATTGAAATTTTATTTTCTTATTATTATTATAACTGCATCTAGCAATGATGGGGCAAACTGTGAGCATTGTGACAAAGTTAATAGTTTTCATCTTTTCACCGTTAGCAAATTTTATGTGAGGCAATTCAAAAAAATGGTGACAACGATAAGTGTAGCAATTTATTTTGATTTAATTTTAGAATAAAACAACATGGCGAAGCTATCGCACGACGCGAGAAAGAAATCGAGGAGACGACGGCCAAGCTGATTGAAATGCACGAGATCAAACAAGAAGTTAGGACAAAACAGCTGGCCGATCAAGTGAAAAAAGTTCTGCACATTAAGGAGATCGTGTTGCCTGAAGAAATTGAAGATAAATTACCGGAGCTCACTCCTGCACAAGAGGATCTGGTGGATAATGCGTTTGATAAGAGCAAAAACTTGAATACAGTTTTAGCGAGTAAATTTAGATTGAATATTACAAGGAGGGATATGCTAACGCTGTCTGGGTTGAATTGGCTGAATGATGAAGTGATCAACTTTTACATGAATTTAATAATCGAGCGAGGAAAATTGGATAAATATCCCCGTACTTATGCTTTTAATACATTTTTTTATCCAAAAATTCTTAAAGATGGCCTATCTTCTGTAAGCAGATGGACGAAAAAAATTGATATCTTTTCGTATGATATGATAGCTGTTCCGATTCATATGAGCATGCATTGGTGTATGGCGATAATTGATTTTCGGTCAAAGACTATCACTTATTACGACAGTATGGGGAAGCCTAATCATCAATGCACAGATGCTTTAGCTAGGTATTTACAAGAGGAACATCTTTCGAAAAAGAGGATGGAGTTTGATATGACCAACTGGAAACTGAAATGCTTGAAAGACATTCCTCAGCAAATGAACGGAAGTGATTGTGGTGTATTCTCATGCACGTACGCCGAATTCTTAACTAGGAATTCTCCTTTAAACTTCAGCCAAGAAGATATGCCTTACCTGCGAAGGAAAATGGTGGTCGAGATTATCAGTGGACAGCTTCTCATAAGTTAACTTATTCACAATATATTCATGTATATACATATATATCTCTTACTTTAATAAATGTCATTTTATAAATGATGTCTGTATTTCTAGAGTTTGTCGTTTTAAGTAAATAATTTTATTTTGATAATGTTTATTATTATAATTGTAAATAATTTAATATTCACGTAATTGGATAAGGAGAATGTACAAAACCCCAGTATTTTTCTGTTCTATCGTCTTATCAATTTTTTTTGTTTTGTAAAACGGTTACTTTTGTAAGTTTCATTTGTGAAATCTGTGGCTATCGATATGAAAAAATATGTGACTGACATAAATCGAGACTAAACAGATATCTTGTATTCTCAATTTACAGTTCTTTTACTATTTTGTATCTCTTAATAAATTATTATTGTAGATTGTGTCTTATTATTGAAAATCCTACTTAAAAATTACAAGATTGTTAAATTAAATATGAACCAACTTTTACATCCCTTTTACTTTTCACGCTTATAAATAAAATAAATTCTTACAAAGTACAAAAACCAATTCTAGTTGATATTTTTTAACTTTTATTTAAGAGATACATTTTTGAATTTTTGTTGTTACCTTCCCTGAATAACTTTTGTTTGTTACCTTCTCTAAAGTTGGAGAAAACAAAATGCAGACGCATTGCAAAAGCCGTTTATTTAACAAATTGTCGAATGTCTATCATTTATAAAATCTATATATATATTTATACAATAATTTATTTTAAAACATTTTTTAAAGTTTGTTAAAAAAATTACATTTACTTTTAAAATATATAACTATATATTTTCCTTTATTTTTACATGATAAAATATTGGCATTGTTAAAGAATAAAAATAACTCGAACAATACAAATATCATCGAATAAAATACACACATTAAAACAAATAAAAAAAAATTAACAATTATTAAAATATACTCTTATGTACACAAATTAAGATTTCTCCCGCTTCTTGTAGTTCCGTTTACTGGCACATCGTGTTATTATGTCGGCGACATGAACTTTATGATCGAATATTTTCAATATTTGCGATTTTGCCTCGATCATTCCGTCATTGATAATTTTTATCCTTTGTAAATTACCCTAAAAATATTTTCTTTAATTTATCACTATCACATTATCATAAAAAAAATAATTACCTTTATTAACTCATTTATCCTGTTTAAATCGGTGTTGTTGTGTTCCTTCGATTCTGTGTACTTCAATAACTCTGTTAGTTGATTGTGTACGGTTTGTTCTTGATCAGCCTAAAAAGATATTATTGATAATTTTATATAAAATTATATTTAAATTTTGGATTTTTAAATATTAGAAATAAATAATATTTCTTTATTTTTCTGCAATAATAAATTAAATGAAAATAACAGGTAATTATATTATGAAAAAATTTTTTTATTACATTAAGACTTACCAAATCTTCCATTTGTGTTGATAAATGATGTATTTTCCAACCGTTAACTTTATCAAGGACTCGATGCTGATTAGCTAAATCCATGATGCTCGGTCTCCTTTCGTCTTTCGGCCTAACATCGGAATACCTCAAATAATGATTATGCGTAGTTTTCCACGTTTGCCTGTAACTGTTAAGAAGACTGGCCGACGCCGGCTTACGCACCGCCATGGCAGTCCTTGATTCGGGGGCTCCGTCTTGTGGGCCATCAGAATTAATGCCGTCAGAATCATCTTGCTCCTTTTTGATATCACGCTCAGATATAAATTGCATATCGATATTGTTTTCATCAATGTCGTTACCAGTTCTGTAATTTAAATGATACATTTTTAAGCAAGAGTGTTTAACCCCTTTCCACACAATTATTTTTAAAAGTAGTAAGCGGAAAGTAATGAATTATGGAATTTTTGTGACTTACAAATTTTGTTTCCTAGGTTTTTTTCTGGGGCTCATTTCTAACGGAGGACGATTTTCTTCCTCTTCTTTATTCATGGGTACAAGAGGCATACTATCCTCATTGCCATCAGCTAATCCTGGACTAGAAGTTGCTGATATTGTTGTACTGCCACCTAGAAATATATTTTTTTATTACAATCACAATTTTATTTCTTGAAACATTTTGAATAAAAATAAATACACTTTTCACTTTATTTTACCACAATAGTCTGTTATGGTAAAACAAATTGAAAAGTGTATTTATTTTTAAACAATTTTTTTTTCTAATATGACCAATAAATAAAATGGACTTTTCACCTTAATTATCATATCAGCAGTGTGCAGGAATGTATTACTGTATGCTTGACTTACCTGAACTATGTCCATTATTTCTGGAGTCAGGTCTGGAAGGTGGGGAAATGGGCGCTTGTTGCTGAAGATTTGTTAGTGTCGGAATTAGATTTTTAGCTGCTTTTAATGGGGACCCTTCGTGATCCCTCTTTCGCAAAATACTGGGCCGCGGCGATGAAGTCATCTTGGTTGGTGTTTGTAAAGGCTGCATATTCTCTTGGTTCGATTCCTGAGTAAATTGCTGTTGCTGCTGATTACGGTTCGGTTCGACCACCATGATCTGATTAAATCTCATAGGCTGGTTAGTCACGATACCTAAAATGATGATTTAAAATGTATCGAAGAAATCTCATTATGATTTAACAACACAAGCCAATAGTTTTTACAAAACCATCTCCTACTGAGCATGGAAAAATTTCACGTGTAAAACGTGCCATTCAGTTTAAAAAAGAAACATTTTTCAATGTTTTATTCAAATAAGCAAAAAATGATCCCAGATAATTAAGTAATGGCCACCAACATCTTATATATTAATAATCTATATTTATTTAAGGATACAAGAACTACAGTATAGCAAATGATGCTAGAAAACAAAATACTATTGAAATTGTGCGTGTTTAAAAATATTATTTGCAATGAAGGTTCTTTCTTAAGCTAATTAGAGATATAAAAGAGACTTACCGTGTACTTGTGTTCCGGACACTGTACTAGGTCTCTGCTGGTTAGATGTTTGTGATATTGCAAATGAAGGTTGCTGTTGTGTAAACGACCTAGCTACAGGATAATTACCAGTTGCATCATAGAAGTAAGGACTTGATATAGAGTATGTGGCTACCGCTGTTGTTTGTACTGCAGTGGTTGTTTGGTTCAAATTTGTTGGACCTACAAAAATATTAAAACAATTTTTGTTTCAAAGGCATACTTTGATATATTCATCACATTATGCATAAAATAAAAACACTGGCTTGCTTGATAAATTAGCTGGGAGAAAAGGAATAAACTCAAGAAGTGTATTAAATAGAAAATGCAAGATTTATTTCAAAATTATAGTGTATGTAAAAATAAACAGAATTTCTGATCATTTAACTTTTCACCAGGTAAACAATACAGCACGGATTCATCTCGTACACTCAGATTAATTTAGATTTGCTATTTGATTTTGAATAGTAATAGTTATTATTAGACTACACTCACATGCATAAAGAAATATTGAATAACTCAATAAAAATACATTATTAATGTAATTTGTACCATCAATACGTTACGTAATATGAGAAATAATGAATTGCTCACAATTGCATATTTAAATTACTTTATCAAACTATATTATTTGATATGAAATTATTATATGGATAAATTAAAAATTAATAAATATTGCATATCTTAATCTATTAAAAATGGATTATTATCTTATCACATTCACAGAAAGAGTTGAGCGTAATTTTATTTTGTTATTAATTTCTAAAACAGTGTAATCAACAACTGCTACTGGCAATATTATTAAGGTGATTTTACTTTACTCTCTGTTTATCACAAAGTTTAACGATAATATTAAAGAAATTACCTGGAGATGTCCTTCTTGGAACAGGTGTTTGTATAAAAACATTTGACGTTACAACAGGTTGCCCTTCCCCCTGTTGTGGAAAGACTTTTGCTATTGGAATTGAATGAGATGTTACCACAGATCCCGGCCTTTGTGCAACCAATGTGGCATTTTGTGCACTTACTGTAATTCATTAAGATATTTTTAAGTAATTTCTAAATAATTAAAAAACATAATATATTCAATATCTTAAATAATAATAAATATAATTTCTTTTCTAATTGATATTTTTCCAAATGCACTAAAGTGCAGATGTTTTTGTTTATTTTGTTTGACTGCACTAAATTTCACATTCGATATAATTAATCTCAATCAAGAATAAAAATTAACTTAATTGAATAGTCATATTTGATTCCAATTAACAACAAAATTTGTTTACACAAGCCTGATTTTAAATAAAATACTTACTAGTACGTGTTGATGTTGTACCAGTATTCGAAGTTGGTTTAAGACTGGAGGACATCGGTGTAAGATGTATTGCCGTCCCTGGAATAATAAAAAATACCGTAAGTATACAAAACCCACTATTTTCTAATAATTAATTACCCTGTGCCGGCTGTGTTATAACCTTCCCCTGTGTTTGAATAGTTCGGTTCTGTGAACTGTTTGTAGCTGCCATGATTGGATGCATAGCTAAACCCGTCGACCTGATCTGTGTAAATATAGGATTGTTTGTGGTGTTTGTGTTCGTCACTGTTACAGTTAAACGCCCCAAGACATTCGCCTGAGTCGTGGATATAATTCGAGTTGGCGTACTGCCTATCACCGTCGGTTGCTGAGAGGTAGAAACCGTTGAAATTCTGGCTCCCGGTGCTAAAACTGTACCTTGTGGTGCTACAAGTCGAGTGGTTGCTTGGCAAACATTTACCGGCACAGATAATCTTGTTGCAGTCACTTGTGCCTAGAATAATAATAATAATTAGCTTTATTTAGCAATGTTGCTATCTAATATACATTATTCAAACATTAAGAAGAATAAAAGCAATAATCAGATAGTGATATAAGTACTTTTACAAATTTAATAATATCGTACCATTGGTCTAGGAGCTGTTGTCTGCTGTCGTTGACCAGCAACAGTACTCGCTACTGAGATTCGTGGTGTTGTTGTAAAATGAGATGAATTTCCTGCATTATATACAAGAGTTTGAGTACGGGTTGGTAGCACTTGTGCTGCTAGAGTTACAGTTGTGTTTAAAGTTTGTATTCCAGGTGCTCCTTGTCCAGATTTGAATGAATGAAGCTAAAACCATCAATAATAATACAATATTAGTTATAAATAGAAATAAGGTGATAATAAATACAATTATTTTTTTTAATAGATAATTTAAAATTACCTGTCCTTGACCAATTATGGCAGAGTGTAATATTGCTGTTGTCGGTCTAATAGTCGACATGACCTGTCCAACTGGTGGCCTGGCCACAATTTGCGGTTTCCCTCCTACCCCAGTTACTGAAGCACCCCTCACCGGAGAACTTAACACTGTGGGTGCACCTTTAATCTGAGAACCATTTGATGAATTTGTCAACCAGGCTGTTCCCTGGGCCGGTGATGGTGTTCTCGGAGGTCTCACAAAGCCTTGACCCTGAAATAGTAATCAACATAAAATGAAAATTACTTTTAAATCATGCAAATCTTTTTATGTACTTTTTTATTGTGTTCACATTAGATAAGGCAGAAATACATGAACAACTAAATAAATAAAAATATTTTTCTTCTAATGTTTTGTTACAATGAAAATAAGTATTTTATAAAAGTACATTACAATTATCAGTGTTATTAAGAAAAATGTTTAATTTGTATTATTGCTATAAGGCAAATGAGGTATACTCCTCTTACAATTACTTATCATACTATTCATAATTGAAATTTGTACTTACTGACACTAGTGATTATTATATTTTATTAAAAGTTGAAAATATATAACATTATAAACATGCAGATTTTGCTTTAAAATATAAACTTAAAGTTTCCAAGTAATGATATAAAAGAGTTATGCTTCCTTTAATAGAATCAAATAGTTAATATAAGTAGTAGATATATAATCAATCCAGATGGCCTTATCTCAACACAAAAGTGGTCAGTAGTAACAATCTTAACATGTTAATACTAATATTTTGTGTGCACATATAAAGTGTGAAGAAAGGATACAACAGTGTTATTTTTATAAATAACATGTAATATTTTAATATTTAACTGATTTTATTTATTTTATGTAATCAAACACAATTGCATACCTGTACAGTATTCTGTGCGGTGACAACCATTGGGGCCCGAATTGCGGCAGCCACATTGCTTCTCGGTGCTGATAAATTGGCAACAACTGCCGGACCTCTAGGAACATGATATGTTGCACCCGTTGATACATTTTGAGCAACAACAGGTAAAGTGGTGCCCAGAGTTATTTGAGCTGGCCTCTGTATTGTAATGTTGCTAGAAGCCTGTGGTTGGGATTGTCCTAAACAAACTATAATGTTATTATAATTCAACAAATTATCGCCAATTTTTATTAAACCACCATGTGTTAAAGCCAACACACTAACCTTGCTTGATAACTGCTGCTGGAGAGACGATATTCGTGGTAATAATGGTCGGTCCTCCAGATGAGGTCAACCCGGTGCTGGAGGAGGACTGGGTGAGCAACCTCATGCCCCGCAGGCTCTGCCCCTGAATAAGGAGTGGACCCTTTCCATCAGATTTCACTGCACTCAATTTCGATGCCAAGTCCAATGGGTAGCTCTTGCCCGCTTCGAGCTTTTCCTCTTCTCCGTTGCCACTCATACTTTGTACAGATCACATATGATATTGCTCAGAGTAAATACAATGGTCGGAATTGCAAATAAAGGCATCTGTTTGTTAAAAATGCAAGTCGTTATTTTGATTACCTCTCATTAAAACGTATCATTAATTAAAACCCGCGTAAACCACGATGGTTACACTTCGGACGCACTTTTCGGGTGGTATACGGATAGTTTACGGACAGCCATCGCGCCTATTTTTTAAATAAATCACACTCTTCTACGATCAAACTTCAAAATTTCAAGAACGGCTGTATACTTCGGGCCCAGAGAGATACAGTATGTAGCAACGCTGTGTGCAGAGACGAAAATTTCGTTTCTGCGCATCGTTTACAAATTACGGCAATGTTACAGCTTTCCTTGTGCAATCCAGAGGCGCACCCGAAAAATTTAAACATTATTTGTAATAAATTAAACAAATAAAATAAATTCTTTTATCAAAATAATTCAATAAATAATAAATTAAAACACATAAATAATAACTGCATATTTTATATATCTGCATTTTCATTTTAATAACTAAAGAAATTTTCTCTACAGAACGTCAATGTGCTAAAATCTAAAATGATCTAAAATACTTTTCGCTTATCAACTGCATAACAACTTTCCGACAATTTTCTTGTAATTACGATCCATTCATTAAATGCCCAATCTAACATTTAATTAAAATTAGAAGGGTATTTTTCAGCAACAACATTTTCTTAAAACAGAAAAATACTTCTATGGTACTTGATCTATTATTAGATCATTTTGATCTAAAATGCACAAAACAATTAGCATGTTAAATAACCTAGCCCCAATTTAATTATAAAGTATTAGTTATTTACTTATGTAATAACTTGTATTGAATATTTAAAGTTCTCCAGTTGTATAAAATATAAGTAAAGAAAAAAAGGCATCATATTTATCTATCAGGTTGAAATTCGTGGTAATTGTAAAATAACTTATTTATATTAATATTTATAAAAATAATATGAGAATTTCATACAAAATCTAAAAGTTTAAAGGTTTTGCTTTGAAATAAACACATCATGCCGGCAACGCCGCCGCGCTTGTTTACTGATCTTGACAATTGTCTAACCTAGAAAAGTTTGTTTTGGCATACTTTGAAATCCTGGATTAGAGTGAGAGAAGATTTCAACAAATTTCAAAACAAATGCTTCATAATGTCGGAAGAAAGATTAGTAACAGAAGTGCCTAGTAGTTTAAAACAACTGGCTAGGTTAGTGGTGCGTGGATTCTATTCTATAGAAGATGCTTTAATCGTGGATATGCTTGTGAGAAATCCCTGCATGAAGGAGGACGACATTTGCGAGCTGTTAAAATTTGAAAGAAAGATGTTAAGAGCTCGTATTTCAATTTTAAAGAATGATAAATTTATACAAGTACGGTTACGGATGGAAACCGGTCCAGATGGTAAAGCTCAAAAAGTGAACTATTATTTTATAAATTATAAAAGTTTTGTTAATGTTGTAAAATACAAGCTTGATTTAATGAGAAAACGATTAGAAACTGAAGAAAGAGATGCAACCAGTAGGGCTAGTTTTAAATGTCCAAATTGTCTGAAAACATTCACTGATTTAGAAGCTGATCAATTATTCGATTTCATGACGAGTGAATTCCGCTGCACATACTGTAGAGAAGTAGTCGAAGAAGATCAGTCTGCTATGCCTAAAAAGGATTCACGTTTGTTACTAGCTAAGTTTAATGAGCAATTAGAACCATTATATATACTGTTGAGAGAAGTTGAAGGAATTAAACTAGCTCCTGAAGTTTTGGAACCAGAACCTGTTGACATTAGCACAATTAGAGGACTTGATAAAAAAGCATTACCTACAGGTGGTGAGACTTGGTCAGGTGAAGCCACACGTAATTCCGGATTTGCTGTTGAAGAGGCCAGAGTGGATGTCACGATTGGTGATGATACTAACAACACAAATATTGTTAATCGTAAAGAACAACCCATATGGATGTCTGAATCTACAGTTATCACTAATAACGATCCATTAGTTGATGCAACTAGGCAATTAACAGAAAATCTAACAGAAGAAATGGATAGCACGTCCAACAGTAAGACTGATGACATCATGAGTGTATTACTTGCACACGAAAAGAAGGCTACGAACAATGTGGCAAATGCACTTAAAGGTTTACCTAATGAATCGGATTCAAGTTCTGATGAAATGACTGAAGTTAAGGAAGATCCAACTGAAATAGAAACCATGGATAGCGATGATGAAGATGATTCCAATGTACCAACTGTAACAGTAGGATCTAAAACTTATAGTATAACCGATGTGAATGATGCTGTTATTGCTCAGATGACCCAATCAGAGAAGGAGATTTATATTCAAGTATTTCAAGATTACTATTCACACATGAATTATTAGTTTGTGTAATTTGTAAGATGTAAATACTGTCTTGGGTACATATTTTTGTAAACTATTTCTGTTGTTAGTGTTTAAGTATAATAAATGAGGTTTTAGATTATAAGAGTTTTTTTTTTAAGACAAAATGAATAAAGTACTAAAAACCTTTCTTCACAAATTTTATTTAATTTTTAGATATATATGTATATATTTAACACAAAATGATTAGTAGCAATGTTTAAACACTTTTAAATGCTTAATTCATTCAATCAAGTTTATCTTTACGTAATTCACCAAATCAAACTAGTGATTACAAAAATAAAGACCTTAAGTAATAAACTATCTTTAAAAAAATTCTTTCCTTATTTTGGATCAATTTTAAATTGCAAGCAATAAAAATAAATAACAAGTATGCCTTATTTTTCTTGAAGAAATTAATTTCTTGGAACAACATAACCTCAAAAACTTTATTAAGCTTCTTATTCCAATATATAATCTTTAAGGTAAAAATGTAATACCTAATCAAGTATCTGCAATAGGCCGACTATCATAGGTAATTGCATTATCATTTTTAAAGTAAAATAAATCAATATAAATTTAAAGTTATTATTAGAGGAAGTCATAGTTCATATAGTTACAGGTATGACAAAAGCAGTCGAGACTATAATGTTGAAATAGGTGATTATCTACTGTATTGATATATATACACATATTTTATTACTTTACCTACCTGGTAAATGAGTTTACGGGAAACAATAAAACATAGGTTGTTATTAACAAAAATAAAATAAAACAATAATTATCCTACAACATGCAAAAGAGTATCTTTAAATTAAATTTATTGTTTTTAGTATTATGTACAATTCCTTGATCACATATCGTCAAATATTTTATGACGATCATACAGTTGAAACTTAATTGTCTTTAATCATAATCTTTCACCATGCGTGTGCATGTCATAATTTTAATCAAGAACTTAACAGATGAATAATATATTCACAAAACAATATGTTATTTCCATACACAATTCAATACATCCGTCCGCGATTGGGTTGCCCACGATTATTATTTCCACCACTATTATTACCACTATTGTTTCTAGGATTTTGGGGAGGGAGACCTCCTCGACCCCGGTGTGGCATGGGCCGCCCTCTGGGGCCTGAATTACCGCTTCGTTGGGGCCTGTTGGGTGGCGGTCTATTGACTCGAGATCTAAAGTTATCATTATTGGGTGGCCCGCGATTTGAATTATCGGATCTATAATCACCTCTATTATTAAAGTTATTATTACCACGGAAATTATTATTAAAATTAGAACCACCATTTCTATTAAACTGGTTGTTAAAATTCCCATTTCTTTCTCTCTGGTAACTTCTATCCTGATAATCGTAATCATCTTCTGGTTCCTCTTCATATCTTGTGTTTCGGTAATCATCAGAGTTGTTGTAAGAATAATCACCTTGATTTCGGAAGTCAACATCTTGCCTCGATCTAGAATCCATATCCGGCCTACCCCTTGAATCAATATCTGGCCTATTTCTTGAATCAACATCTTGCCTATTTCTTGAATCCATGTCTGGTCGACTTCTTGAATCCATATCCATTCCTCGTCCATCATTCGGAAACGGTGGACGGATTTCTGGCTCTGATTTTGGTGGATCCCAAACGGATGTGGGTTCCGGTTTGTTGTTAATTTGGAGTGGTGGTTGCTGTTGTGATTCTATCGACGCCGCTTGCTCCTCCTCGTCATCATCATCCATGTAGGCATCATTCAAATAATCGTGCTCGTCTCCATGAGGCATCACATCGTGTAGTTCTTCAATTTGTCCGGAATCAATGAATTTTTGTAGTGCATCTGGACCTTCAGCTATAGCTGCTTCTAATTTGGAGCCAGCTAAAATTACAAAAATTTATAATGTAATTTCAATTATTTTTTTCAAAATGTATCAATTACAAAAACATTTTACAAGTTATAATCTATTATTATCCTTTTTAAAATAATAATGTTAAATATATTATTTTTCACATAATACTAAAATTGATTTTTGTACAAAAACAAAAATTACTAGAAACAGTAAATATATAATATTGGGCCCGTTTTCTTTTTTAATTCAGGACCTAAAAGTTGCATGCCTTTTTCTGTTTAAAATGAATAAATTGTAGATTAAGCTTAGTAAAAATTAATTTTATGCATAAGAAAACAAAACAATAAAACTGCCTGACTTCATTTCTAAAACTAAAAATTACTTACGCTCCACAGGAATTAATTTGCCATAAACAATAATTGCGTTGGGCGTGATCTTCTGTAAAGGTACCACTCCTGGAGTATTTTCAACGATTTGTGATATTACTTCGCTCAGTGCAGATTCCTCATCTAAAAAAAACGAACATTTAGTAAAATGAATTTAATCGGTGTTATAAAATTACCACCAGTTTCGTTCCATTGTGCTTGGAAGTTCCTAGGTATTGGTTTGCTGTAGGGTACTTTCTTTGCTTTCGCTTTTTCCTCATTTGAATTCACGACCGCATCTAAATCTAAACCAGGTATTTCCATATTACCATCAGAGAGAATCAGAGGTTCCACCTTGTCTTCAGGACCCATGCCGGGAATAACTGAAGGCTCATCTAAAATAAATAAAAAATGGAATTAATAAATTTCAAGGGAAATTTTAATGTACAAAAATGAATGGACTTAATGTATCAGTTGTTTATAATATTGTTTTCATGATTCTTAAATGAAGTCTAACTAATTTTCCCTTTCTGAGGTTTAAGTGCATCTTAATATACCTCACAATTATAAATAAAACAATTTTGATTGCTCCATACCTATATCAACATCATCCAATCCTGTGATACCTGGTGGAAGTGTATTTAGATTATATTTATCCCTCATTTGATCTCCTGGTCGATTTCTTGTCCAAAATTTGCTAGTGTGATCATTTGATCCTGAACAAAGTATATGACCCAATGGATGCCACGCTAGAGTCCAGACAATACTGTCATGGGCTTGCTCAATTGCCCCAACTTCCTTGTCAGCACTACAACATAATATAATTTATGTAGGAGAAGCGAGATAAAATATTGTACAAATTACCCAACGTGCCAGAACATAATCGAACCATCTGACCCACCACTGCAAAATAGCCCTTCATGGTGAGGATGCCAGGCGACACTAGATGCTTCTTTTTTATGACCTCTAAACGTTTGCACTTCCTGGCTGAGGTTCCTCAAATCGAAGAGTTTCAGTAAATGATCCCTGGACGCTGTAATTAACCAGTTGCCATTGTCGTTCCACTTCAAATCCATAACTGTAGACTTATGAGCATGCCTGAAACATTGCATCTCTATAGTTCTTGGAAATCAAAATATTAAGTTAGTAATATTGAGTTGATAGTGGTTTTATCTGTATCTAAAATTCATAATCATTATCAACTCACAGCTCATATAGATTTTATATTAACCATGAGAGATCACATTTGATAGTAGTTTAATTTCCTTTGGAAAAATAAATTTGACATTACAAAATTTGAATGATGGTGGTCAATATTAATAATCTCTTAGTTAATATTAACAATTATCATTCAAATTTTCATCATAAATCTCATAGTGATTTGATTAGCTCTTGAAGATAAAAAATAGGTTTTCTCAACATTGGTTAAAGTAATGATAGAATTAAAATGACTCTATTACAATTTAGAGTTAAGGTTAGAAATATTTTATATATAATTAATGACTATATTACTCTATGTATTTACTTCATTAAAATATAGCAGTTATATTGAAATGGCCCCTAATGTACTTATTTAAAATTATTTTATTCAGTAATTTCTACACATATAAATCGTTATTATTTCAGAATGACCATTTCAATAAAAAAAGTGATATTTTTTTTCAAACAAGTTCATGCAGTAGTAATGGTTTCAATTAATTAAATTAATCTTCACATAACTCAAAACAAAATATCTTCATATCAGTTAATTAAGAGGTACAAAAAAAAAAAACATATTTGACATAATTATTGAATACTGAATAATATCAAATGATAGCATATATAAAATTTTCGCAATATCTAGTAAAGGGTATTAAAAACCTCTCCCAAATTTAACTCAACACACCAACCATATATTCTACTTACAATGTAGCTAGAGATTGGCCGGTCTTAGGATCCCAAAGCTTGATCGGTTGCTGATTATCTTTACTTCCCGAGATGATTAAACCTTTCTGAGGATGCCAATGCACACATTTAACATCCGCTCCGTGTCCTGCAAGATTGCCCAAAATAATCTAAAGTTTGCTTTAAGTACGAAAAAGAAAATCATATCCGTTATATATAAATAGTAAATTTAAAAACATTTTTAATTAACAGATTGAAAATTAAATACTTACCTCTCAATATCCGTTCCTCCTGATACCTGAAGAAATCCCATATACGAAGTGTACCATCATCAGAACAGGTGACAAATTTGCTATCCGTCGGGCTGAAGCTATATTAACACATACAACATCGTACTACCCATGATACAAAAAATAAAAAAAACTATATTTATGTTCATTTTTTTATTAAGAATTTTTCAAAATGTAATAATGGCACTAAAAAAATTTGAATATTTCTCTCTCTTCTCTTTCTTTTGTTTACAAAGACCCCTCGATGTCTGAGATTTTATTTTGAAATGTGATAACCGATGGTGGGTTCGTGCAATAAAAATGTACTTTTCCAAATGTCTTCCGAGACAGAGATTTGAGCTGATTTCAAAACAGCTCGCCAGAATCAACGTCTAGAAAGAAACTTGGAAAAGTGTCCAAATTCATTTGGAAAAAATTTATTCATCGATTAAAGTCTAGTCATGTACAAAATTCGTTCAAAACACGGTACAAATATGTATAAAATATCACAGCAATGGTAATAAAAATAAAAGAAAAGTGTTTATTTACTAAAAACGTATATCACAGAAAAATCTAATTCAGATCGATGAAGGGAGGTAGGTTCTTTATTATTTATTTTATTGTCTCTTATTGGTATCAGAGCTATATACGTGGAAGAATATATTTATTTTGATAATCAAGGATAGGTAGGTGCCATTTATTAAAACTGTTATTAAACTATATACAAGATGGAGTAAAACGAAGTCAATTTGTAGATACCTTATTCCTCGTAGGGCTTCTTTGTGTGCTTGGAACATTTTTACGTTATTCATGTTCGACTGCCAATATTTCACGTAGCCTGCATGATCTCCGGTCACCATCCAGCTGTCATTGTGGGACCACACCATCGTTCGCACTGGACTATCGTGTGCCTATAAGTAAATTTAATCAAATTGAAATTAATCATGTTAGTGAAAGTATTTATATTCAGGGTATAGAATAATAAATATTGTTGATTATTTAATATTTAACAAATTCGTAATACTAACTTGAAGGATTGTTTCGAAATTGAAGGTGAGTCCGTTCCACAAAGTGAACTCTCCAGAGCTGGCTCCTGTTACTAAACGCCTGCCTTCGGGTGTCCACGCCATACAAAATATAGGGCATCTCATTTTGTTTGTTGCAGTTTTGACGAATCTTGTAGTTACACAATTGATTGGATTATCTGGATAACTAGGTGGTGGCATCATGTCGGGATAATACATCACATCAGGTTGCAGAGCTCTCCTATCCCTGAAGTCTCTCTGCCATACTCTATTCTGAAATTTAAAAAAAGAAACGTTACAGATAACCTCAAATCACAAAAAAAAAATCAAAATTATCCAAATTGTGATTTTTTAGTTGCCAGTAGGTTATAGATAAAATAAAATCAATGAAATAAAAATGAAACAAAATGTTTCAACTGTGTATTTCATGTTGTATATTTAAATGGAAGGTAATATACTATTTAAATGTTACAAGTTATAATAATCGACGCAAAGGCAAGAGCCAGCGGAAGGGGAGAAAAAATGTTTTTATAAATCAAAGTAGAACTGGGTGTGTGTAAATAAATTGAAATTGATTATAAGAAAATAGTAAAAAAAAGGTACTATAAAAATCTGATCAAGGAAAAAACGACTGAACTTGTTAAGAAAGTCACAATTTGCCTAAAAAATAATTGATATTCCAAAGAAATTTGACTCATAAAGAAAGTAACAATAATAAAAACAGCTGAAAATGTTTGAACTATTGTCAAATTTAAAAAAAACAATAAAATTAAATTGCAATGAATATTTAAAATAAAATATTTAAAATAAACCATTATAATTCTGTATAATTATATATTTTGTCTGTATTTTTTTTTTCTATACATTCTCTTTTTTAAATTTTTTCGTTCTATCTGCCCTTCTTTCTTGTTTGCAACTTTCATCTGTGATTCTTATGTTTCTACTTTTATTTTCCCCTTGTTTTTATTTTTACTTATTCGTGTATCTTTTGTTTGTTCTTTCTCTTGCGTCGGTTTTTTTCAATGCATTGCTTTTTTCCGTTTTTAATTTGTCTTCAATATTTGTTTATTATTGATTTGTCATATAAGGTAATATATAATATTTTAATTTCTACCCTCCCATAATAAAGTCTATGTTTATTCGACTTATCTTAATAAACTATATATCGCTCTAGCGTACTCTTGACCTACCTCACAAAACCATTGCTTAAACTAGCGTACCCCTGACCTACCATAACAAATTACACATTGACCCAGCGAGCTCTTGACCTACCTCAAGCAGGCGAAGGTCAAGGTTACGCCGGCTCAACGTGCAACACATTACGGTAGGTCAGGAGTACGATAGGTCAATACACAGCTTATTAAGGTAGGTCAGGGGTACGCTAATTTATACGACGGTTTTTGTACAAATGTAATTAACAGATTAAAATTAATTCAAGTGAAAAACGGCACAACATATTCGAAAAATTTTTGAGAAAAAGAAACGGTAGCGATTTGATTTTAAAATTGAATAAGAGTTATCAAATAAAGTTAAAATAAATATTCAAATAGTTGAATTTTTCCTGGAAGCAACTAAAAATGTTTTTTATACCACTTTAAAGCGATTTAAAAAAAGTAAACGTGTTTTGCCTTTAAGATTCAAGAATTATAAAAACGAAATTCTTCATCATTAGAAGATATTAAGATTAATCAACAGAATAAAGTTGATACAAGATTTAAACAAAAGCTTTAATTATGGTGAATATAAAATTTATTAATTTGGATGCCACTGGAGAAGATCTAGGAAAAAAATATCAATCTATTTATAAGGAATGAGTACTCAAAAACCGCGTAGGAAAAACCACTACTTCTGGTAAATAGCATTAATCAAAAAAAGTACAGTGCTTCAAAAACTAAAGTAAAACCTAATTACTTAATGATGAAGATTTTAGTAGTTCAAAACCTCGAGGACTTAAATATAAAGATTTATTTGAAAACGCCTTTAGATGGACTCTTACCAACCTACAGAATTGTGTATTGTATCATAAAACACTGCAAACAAAGTGTTTTATGTTATATTTCAAAATATATAAGAAAGTAGAACCAAAAGGAAATTAATTTTGTTGCCAATAGACGTGACATGTGAATGCCGAATTTATTTATAATGTTGTGACAAACGTGTTAACTTCCCTGTACTTTTCTCGAAAACTTAGCAAAAAGCCTATTGTTTATAAATGACTCATTTTATTATTCACTTCGTCTGTTTCTTCATACAGCCATTATAGTTTCTGAATAAAGTACAAAAAAATCAAGTCTTTATTTTATTTATTTTTTTAATGTAGAGATAAAAATCTGAAAAAGCAAAAATAGTGTATTGGACAAAACATTTACACTCTTCCGAAGAAAATTGAAAATAAGTTTCAAATTGAAGCTCAAAATCTTTGTCGATTTTAATGATCTTGAGCCCAAGGACAGACACACAATTTTCATTTTCCTTGCGAGAAGAACAATTCGTCCTAAATAGGTAGGCAATTGTTCGAAAAATGGAAACACCTATTTTATAACTTAAAACGCGGCTCGATGATTTTTATTTCGTTTTGGCATACCCTGATGTAATTTTAATATTTTTAGAGAAAACTAAAAAGTATCTCTCTTTGTTTGGATCTTAAAAAACCGCAGAAGGTTCTATTCTTTACCGGATGGTTATTAGATCATTTATTATATAACTACTTATATGCATTGTTATTATATAAAAGCTTTTGGAAAAATTTCATGCATCGTATACAGGGTGTCCCGTTAATGTGGGGAAATAGCTGAAACATAGATTCCTGGGATCAAAATAAGATGATTGAACACAAGTTATCTACATCCAAAAGTTTGCGGTTAATTGGGAATTAGTCTTCAAAGTTCCAAAAAATATTATTTTATTATTACTTCAAAACATAAGGTAAAGAAATAATTATGACCGTATGTGTGTGTTCATAAGTGCTTAAAAATTGCTAGAGATTTTAAGCTCAAACTTTAAAGTTAAAGTTTTATTCTTTGCTAAAACTTCTGGAGTAATTTCGCCTATCAAAAGTGGGATTTCCTTTACAAATACAAAAGAATTATAGAATTTTTCTAATAAAGGGGTAAAGATAAAAAAACTGAACAGTTTTCATTAAAACAAAATGTTCATATGCTTCGGTTTTCAAGAGAAAAAGTTTCTATGTTTTATTTAAACACCAACTGTTTCATGAAAACTATATAATAAATAATTGTGTAAATTATAATTAATAGTTTTTGCGTATAATGCGTACGATTAATTCTAAATAATTGTGTCCATATATCTCGTAGCGCCATCTGTGAATTGTTAATGTATACATAAGGCAATTCAGTCACAATTTTGTATTCACTTAATAGGCCTTAAAGCAAAATGAGTGATGGAAACATACCTTTGTATGTAAATACTTTAAGTAAAGGAAAGTACCATGATGGTCACAATATTTCTTGAGTATTATTGAGACAGTATAAAAATTACATTAACTTGTACTTTAAAAACGATTTTTATTAATTAAATTTTGAATAAGGACTACTAAAGGAAGTTCTATTGATTCTTAGGTAACAAGAGAATGAAAATGTTCACTCAACATTGAATGATATGCAATTGTGTAACTAGGATTTGGGATATTACAATATTTTTTCGAAAGAGTAATTAAGAGTCTTTTTGTGACACAGGATTTTTATTTAAGTATGCTTCACAATGTTAATTGTTGAGCCAATTCTTGAAATTATTTCCTGATTTATTTTTAATATTTATGTGTTGATGTGAAAATTTTGTTACTATTTATAGTGATAAGTAAAATGTTAGCCTCTCTTATAAAGAGAAAAAATATTACTCACTTTGTCCGGAAATATGGTATACAATTTTTTTTATTCTAATTTACTTAAGAATGTGTCTTACAGTCAATATGATTTTTTTAGTGAGATCATAATGATTCCAGAATTTTTTATCTAGGTGTTGAGAACCTTATAAAATGAGAATGGCTATTATTGCCAATGGAAATAAGTCGTAATGTAGTCTTGGAATGCAGTATCAAAGATGTAAAAGGTGATGAGCAAAGTAATGAGTACAATTACTAGTACACTGATGTCCACGACTACGAATTTTAGCAGGTCATGAAATATATCTGGGTCGAGCTTATCTAAAAAATTAAATGTGTGCTTGACATTTAAACGTAATATAATAAATCTGCTACTTAACCTCAATATAATTATTTTGACCAACAAATATTGAAATAAATGTATCCGCCTACCTTAACAACAGCTTTTACAAAGACAGGCTTTATAAAAAAAAAATTGTTAGACACCTGCTTTATTTCTTTACATGAGCATCTTTCCAATTATCCCCGAATACAATTACTTGATATAATAATGCCACCGTAAACATGATATTTTGCCCAAATAGTATTCAAATTTATTGTAATGGTTCAAGATTAGAAGGCAAGAATGCTAGTCCCTATTTTAAAACACTCGAATCAATAATTGTATTCAATTCAATTCTATTTATTCACAGCAGAACTATGAGAAAACACAATTCAGAAAGCGTTAGACAATATTTCCACAAATGTTGATATATTAACTGATTCACTAGCTTCCCTAATCACAAATTAAACAGTAAATTATTATAGAAATTCATCAACTGGTGTTGGAGATTAAAATAAGCTAGCCCTCTTTGGTCTGTCCTAAATGCCATTCTGGAATACCAGTAAATGAACAAGCCGATACACTTGATAAGGCCGCCACTCTACTTCAAATTATATCTCACTCTCGAGCAAGATTAAAGATCAGAAAAAATAAATAAATAACTGAATAGCAGGATATAACTGACACACTATAAATATTTCCATGCACAATTAATTACTACAAAAAATTATATACATATTTAAAAATTATCAGTAGTATTAGAAATACTAGCAACGGTATTACAATTAATGCCATGTATATATTATAATTATAAATAGTGATTTGCTTATTAGACTATTTTTTTCAATTTATTTATGTTGTAGAGGTTGTAAAATGGGGGCACTGTAGCCATGCTACTGAGAAATTAAAGATTATATGCGTAAGTAAGCTTGTTACTTTAAAGGATTGTCCCCATTATTTAAAAGTCAATGGCGAAGGGTACCAATTACCATCCAATTGCAGATGCGAACCGGGAATACTGCGCTTTGACTACCAATAGTTCAACCATAACAGTACGTGCCCACCACTGAAGCTTTTGCATTCTATTATTGAGGAAATAAAGGTTTTATTTACAATTTTTATGGTCATTATTAACACGTCTCCTGTACAATAAAAAATTAAAATATAAAAATATTTCAATTTAAGGAAATTACATTCATAATTTTATTAGTTTCATACTTTTTATTGTGTAATAAATTAATTCTTTTATAAAAAAAATGATATCCCCCTCTTAATACATCCAGGTAGAAAAGGTGTCAAGAGTTGGTATCCCTATGCAAAAAGTTACATATAATTATGTAGCAATGATTATTAGAATAAATTACCTCTAACGCCTTAATTATAGATGAGTTGTAATCGACGGTTTTCCTCATCACCGACTTCCTCAATCTCTTTCCGTCGAAGTCCTCCAACGTCATGTTGCCAAGGATGCCCGGCAGAGGCCTGGCCAAATTTAAGAAAGGTCGAAAATGGTGTCGAGGTGCGTTGAACTGCTTATAATCCATCCGCTGGTTGTACGAATTCGGTGGTGGACCCATTGGGTTACCCATTGCGTTCATATTCGGAGGCGGCATCAGCAGGTTCGGTGGTGGTTCTGACAAGTTCGGTGGTGGCAAGTGCATGTTTGGTGGGGGAGCCCCCATATTCGGGGGTGGTTGAGCGAACTCCATCTTATTATTGAAGCGTGGTGCTCTTTAAATTATCATAATCAACTTTCTCGTAATAAAAGATCCATGCTTGCCTGCTTGAATAACAACAGATATGTTAATGTATTTCAAGATATTAAAATGTCACTTATCACCGTGTGTTCGTGCGTTGCAAAATTGTTTATTATTTACTAAAAAAAATGCTTACGTTAATTATCAATTATAACAATATCATTTTCCCGACAATACAACGCGCCCGTTTAAACTTCGTAATAAATACAGCATTTACGTGCACAACGGAATATGCTCGCACTAAACAAGATGGCGGCAATTGTAATTTTGACGCAAGCGCAGAAGAAAATTAAAAAACGAATTATAAAAAAATAAGTTTGTTTCGAATTTTATAACAATTAATAAGTATATAAATGTTATTGTTCATAAATCTACGTGCATAGTTAATTAGTTCGGATTATCAGCATTGGATTTTATTTTAAATACTTACAATTTAAAAAATAAAGTAAATCAAGAAATTTACGACTTCTTAAAATATACATATAATTATGTTAGTTGACATAATCAGTAGAAAAAACAACACACTGTCGATTTTGTGTAATTAATTGTAAACGTCAAAAGCGCGCGTTATTTTAAATTTTCTCTTACCCAAATTAATCGCGGGAAAATTCCTATCAATTAAATTAATTTTTCCAATTGCCACTATAAATTATATATTGACCTTATAATTATTGATCCTCTTGAATATTACTAAATAGTTATTAAATATTACCGCTTTATTGAGGGATCTTCAAGAGCAATAAGGTACATTTAATTTTTGAATAATTTTGTGGTAATTGACACTAAAAATAAAATTTTGAAAAATATTAAAAAACACATAACATACGATCTACCTTAAATCTAACTAAATTATTCGGTTCGTAAAGTTATTTATATAGTTATTATTTTTTTGTTGTTGCATGCGCCATCTAACGGTAGATTGTTGAATGATCAACATTGAATGTGTAGATGGTACATTTCTCTATGTATGCATTTGTCGAATTGGGGTAATTTTACGTTGTAATGTTGTCGATTCGTAAAATAAACATTGTATTCTTTACCACGGGCAGTTGGCTGCAGTTATCAACCGCTTAAATAAGTTGTCAAACTAATTTGTATACACAGAAAATTTTGTAAAAATGTTTGGAATTACGACAACATAGAAATCAAAAGTTGCACGCCACCTAAAGTGCTACGAAAATGCTAATTAATAATGTAGCCCTCCGATAGAGTATGAATTTAAAAATTCATAACCTCAAACAATAGACTCAATTCTCTGTCAGCAAACTGATTTAATTCAGTAGACTCGTGCAATGAATTAGCCGGATAAACACAATATGTGGCCAACTCTTCTGGATATGACTAAAGAAGAATCGATGCAGCATTTAAGATGTTTAGGTAATTGGAGGTTTTTGATAACTGTTCACTCTATTAATCCATTGTCCCTTTAGAAATCGATGCTTTCTCCACACTGGTGAATGCGTTAAGGGCGCAGGGTGGGTTAGACAGCGAAAAGCTCAAGATATTGAAGGATACAGGTAGTATTCTTCATATATCCCAGGAACGGCATAAAGCAGAGATAAGAAGGGTTGTAAACGATGAACGTCTCAATACAATCGCTTATCAGTAAGTGGGTCTGCTTTATATTGTTAATTTGATAAGGATTTAGATTTTTTTACAATGGTTCCATTTATTTATATAGTTACAAATAGAGAATGAAAAGTTGATTGATGATTAAATATTAATTAACATGTGTATAGTAATATAGAGCAATTGGCAATAGTTTTATGTATAGTTTTTAATTGAGAGTCATTTCTTTCTCATAGAACTAGAACTGAAAATGCTCATTGAATTTTGTTAATGTAATTTTATGATTTTGTTTGGAGTCACATTCATTTATTCAAGAATATTATGTGATTCTGTTTATTTTGTTTTGCTTTATGATATTAAATATGTGATTGTGGAGGCTTTGACTTTGTGCTACATTTTGAATAATTCACTTCAAATGATTAACTTTTTTGGTATGACACTCTTAATTTTTATTTTTATGACTGCAGTTTAGACAACTTGGCAAAGTGTATAAAAAGGATGTGAAAACAATTCAACCATTTAACATAATCAGTAAATTAATCAATAAATAAGTAACAAAATAAGTAAATATCTATACCCAGTCAAACACATTATAATGAACAAGTTTCCACTGGAAATTAAATTTTTTTTTGACAGTGACAAGCTGATGTCGAAATTGCAGCCAAACAAAAATAATTAGAAAGTGTGATCCCATTGTTATATGATAATTTTAATGATTGTAATATTCAAATTAAATAATTCAATATTCAATATTTTCCTAAACTGTATTGTCTGGAGACCTGGAATTCAGCAAAGCACCGTTAATTGTGTTTTCTAAGAGCCATTTTCATCAACTCAAGAAACTAAAGAATTAGTTATTTGTCTAATAATATTATATTTTAAATTAAAGATGTTTAATAAGAGAGATCAGGCAATAATCTGTGATTTTCATAGTTGTTGACTTTTGAAAGATAAATTAATTAAAACAGTATTAATGAAATGAGTTATTTCATTTTTAAATTTTTTTATTCCTGTAAAATATTCTGGAAAGAAGAAATGTATATAAATTTGTTTAATAAAATAGTTATTTATATGTATTTATATGTGAATCGATTTCAAATTTATTTTATATCTATAAGCTTTCTCAATAGAATTTCAATAGTAGTTTAAAATTTATTGACATATAGTTAAAGTTTTTAAACTGTTACTTATTGTGAATGTGTTGTAATTTACAGTGTAAATGGGGAGAAACATTGTGCAGATGAATGGGCAGAAGAGGGTCAAAGGTTAATCCCTTTGATGGCACGTGTGGCCCCACAGACGGCGTATTCGGCTATTGCGGATGAGGTTGCAGATACTGCCAATAAAATTAACAAACAGCTACCTAACCCTGCCTCCACCGAAAGGAAAAGACCATCCTCGATCTCACCCACACATTCAAATGCCTCCACCTCCGAACAGTGCAATAAAAATTTACAGTTCCGTATGTCTGAACCTGACATAAAGAAGAGGAAACTGTCTCTTAATTTGGAAAATAGTAATTTAGCTCAACACCTAATGGGTCCTCCTAAGATTAGTAAAATACAACAGATATACAGGTAAATATATAGACATTTTTTATAATTATTATGTCAGCAAAAAATAAAATCTATATAATTAAAGTGGTGACAGATGACCTTGCAGTCCGCACTAAAAATATATATATATATATATTTAATTAAACAAGGTGTGGTGTTTAGTACAAAAATTATTTAATCATTATCTTGTTAAATATATTTTTTCAGACAAAAAACAAAAGCTAGACAGAAAGAGCAGCAATTAATGAAACTGAAACAAGACTTTGATAAATCGGAATTCATCCAATTGCAACAGATAACGGTTTCGAAGCCACTCCAAGTGGTTAGCCAACCGCAAAAGGTTCAACCAAAAGTGGCGACCAACCAATCGACACCTGTCTGCACGTCCCAGAATAATCCCAAAATAAACATCCTGCAGAACATCAGCATTCAAACGGCTCAACAAAATTCATGTGATGAACAAAAAAGTGAGTGCCCGGAGGAAGAAAAGGAACCTGCAGCGCCGCAACCGGGATGTTCGAGTGAAAACCAAACGGTGAAAATAATAAACAAAGTTTTAACAAATGCGACAATCAATAAAGTGAACCAATTAACAATTAAAACATCATCGGTTACAAGTGATTTACAAAAAACAATAAAAGTATGTGCGACTCGTAAAACTTTACCCACGAAAACAGTGACAACAAGTTCCGGGCAAAAATTAATTGTAGTGTCAAATCCTCAAACCCTAACCACAACGAGTATATTACAAAGAACTTTAACAACGATACCATTTAAGAACATATCTGTGAAAAACTTTGACAAGTTCAAAATAGTACCGACAACCAGTTCACAGCAAACTTTATCCTCTCCCATTCAATTACAAAATTCTAAACAAAAAGTGGTCACCGTGCGCACGGCTACAAACAAAAAAGTGATACCTTTCTCGCAAGTTCAAGTGTTGAACACTAAAGGCGGTATAAAAGTTCTTCCGTTAGGTGGTAAAATAATCTCAAAAACAAATCCGAGTTCGGGGCCCCTTTACTTCATGAACACTACCAGTGGAGAAACGACGAAAACGAAAAGCATAACCAGCACACCGGTTCTGATGAGCAGCAAACCACAAGAAAATTCGGAGTTCAATTCGGTTATAGAATCTGAAAACAACACATCACTAGAAACCAGTACAAATGTTCCTTCTTTAGTTAGCGATTTAATTCTTGAAGATAAGGCTGAATTAACTGATATTGTAGAAAAAAATTCGGAAGTCGAAGAAGACCAAGCGGTTGAACATACGGACGCTATGTTGGATATCAAGGATGTGGATCTATTGAAAGGTGCAGACGAAATGTTACCTAACGAGGCTGAGGATGCTGTTAGTGCAAGTGAAACGTCGGCGGAGGATGAATATGTGGAAAAAGTTGAGGCCGATTCTAATTCGTTTTATATCATAGGTATGAATTTTTTTCTAATTGTTTTGGTGTTGATTGTTGTGTAGTGCTTCCTTATAGAATATTAGTTTTACAACCATCGTAGCTGAGATTAAATACAGTTGTTTTAGTGTGTAGAACAATGCATTTCTTAAAATTATTAGATAAATTGGAAATACAGTGTTGTATAATAAAGTACATCGTATAAATATAAAAATTTTAATCAATCAATTGTAAATTTCTTCTATGTTTTAAATATACAGAAATTTTATATTTTAGCTGATTTAATTTATGGTCATTTTACCATAATGAAAATGACAAATTATATGTTTAAAATCATCTGCAGACGCTCGTTTTGATCTTTAGGTCTCATCAGTACAGCTTTATTATTTACTTGATTGTAAAAGGTAAAAACAACAGTTATTAAAATGTACATAATGGCAAATTCAAAACTTAGTTTAATTCATATTTGTAGTATGATAAAACACGATACAAATAATTACTGTGCCTTTTTCTTAAATATTATCTATACTTATCAGTTATTTGATTTTCCCTTTTCGATGATTTTTTATATATTTGTGGTATTGGATATAGAAAGAAGGGACTTTTTCATTCGGATCACATTCATTCTGAAAATTTGTAATTTATTTTCCAAAAATAGTAATCCTTTCTGTGCTTATATAATGTTTCAGGTCAGAAATGTTAAAATAATAACGGAAGAGGGCCAACTATAAACACGTATGATGGAAGAGCAGAGCTGAAGGTTTTCTAGATGATGCTTAGTACATCTATCATTTTAATATCCGGTAATGATGTATGTCTTATTATATCTCTGACTTTCCTCGCAAGCAAACTCCTTCAGCTTAGCACATAAGGATCTTTATCATGCACATACAAGGGTGACTAACATCTTCTGTTATTTCTGTCTTAATCATCATAATAATTTGTTAATCTGTATTAAAATTACTCTTTCCACATGAATCGATGGATAAAATTTGCTGTATCTTTATGTAATCACTATTTTACGCATATGATTCTTAACTTTTATGCATTTATAATATTTCTTTCTGTTTTTAATTGTGTGAAAACAAAGTGATGATGAAGAGATCTAAAGATTAAAATATAGTTGTAGGATTTTAAATAATTAATTACAATAAACTTTCAGCTATTACAGTTTCTAATATACTTCAATTATATTAATGACAGTTTCAATTTGTTTGAATGTACATATATAAATCTCAGATAAAGTTAAATTTACTTATAATTGGAAACCCTACACTCTTAATGGGTAGAAGAGTATATAAGTATAATTGGAGTAATATAATGCAGCGAATATTAGATGAGTAGAGTATGTGCCGAAGACGGTCAAGAAATATGTGTCATTTTTATTGTTATAATGTACTGGTATGTTTAAAATATTGGCTAAAATAAAAGTTGTATTTATTGTACATGTATTTATAAAGTAAATAAATAAAACCGATTAATCAAAACTATTTTAAATTGTACACGGAGGTAATAACAAGTGAAAGATAAAGTATATTAATTTAAAACTAAATCTGTAAATAAAGGGAGTCCGAAGTGGTTCAGGTAAAACCCCCTTTTTAAGATTCTTTGATTGTAAAATAACTGTAACTATAAAAGTTTGATTTTTTTTACAGATGGAGAAAATGCATCTAACGAGATATTAATAGACGGTCTACAAATCAATCAACCGCTGGAAATATTAAACTTGGGTAGCCTAGATCCGATGACGGGAAAATACTCAGAACACGAACAAGAGAATGCGTCTGTGGTAGAATCTCATATATTAGAAACTGAGGAGGTCGAGCCCGACTTCGCAGTGCAAAACTGATATATGTATTCACTATTAGTTTAGTTTATATACATGAAAAAAAGTTATTTGTACATTTTAGGATATATTTTTACGTGACATTATTTTTTCTAAAAGTTATATCCTAAGAAGGCTGAATTACAAATTTATTTATTTAGTTCTGAAATGCTTTACTATATCCGAATATGTTATGTGTATACGTTTTATAATTGAGTTAATTATGTGTTTATTGTTCCATTTGGGTTTTGTATATTTTTTGTATACATTTCTGTCTTGTTGTATAAAATTTTAAATTAATTCTATTTTTATTTCTATGTACTTTATTATTTATGATAAAGATAGTTATTTATTGTGTAGCCTTGCTCAATTCTAAATTACTTACATTTGTTTTACCTGCAATGACTTGTACATTTAATAAATGTTTTGTAAAAAAAAAATAATAATTAAATTTTATCATTAATGGTGCTATTTCGAAAGTGAAACGTTTTCCTTCATTTCTTCAAAATAAAGTTAACCTTTGTCAAAATGTTACCTGTTATGTTTAATTTTAACTCCTGGCATATTTTGAAAGTTTTAATAGACTCTTTCAGTATGTGGTGATATAATATGAGGGCCATTCGGAAAGAAGTACCTGTTTGGGAATATTAAAAAAAAACTAGTCTTTATTTATAAGTATTAACGTTTTATTTGTAAATAACATACCTTAAACTACTTCTCTACATAGTCAACTCGAAAATTTAAACATTTAGCATAACGTGTGACTAGTTTTCGTACCTCAGCTTCATATTCTTCCACTGCAAGTGTATTGAGATACATAACCTTTCTTTTCTGCCAAAAAGTTGAGGAGTTTTGTAAACAGATGGCGATCTGAAGGAGCTAAGTCTGGACTATAGGTTGGATTGTTGACAGATTGTTGTCTCGAACGCTCGTCATCATGGATGTTTTTTCTTCCCCCCCAAGTTGAAATTACGACACCAGCGCCAAACGCATTTCTTGCATTGAGAAATCTAATAATAATCTGCACAACTGGCGGAATTCTTTATATTCTTGAACATTATAAACATACACATAAACAGCGAGGCGCAACTTTCAGCTAAAATACAAGTGAACATGTTAGCACACATCCGGCGGCTATTCTATTCCCTAGCGCTTTGCACGATGCAAAAGGGAACTACTTTTCAACTATCCCTCGTAATTAATTGTGCTGTGATTAAAAGTGTGTATAAAACAATAATAATCTTTATTATACATAAATATTACACAAAAAAATAAATGCAACATATCTGTGCGTGCCGTTGGTAATTTATTTAGTGACGGAATGCATTGCGTGTGCAAGGTATTCCACATTCTTCGATGTAACTCCAGCCATTGAAACTCTGCCGTCCTTTGTCAAGTAAATGTGGTAGTCCTTTGTAAGTTTCTCAACCTGCAATTTTAAAATAGGGTAAATAATTAGTTACTTAAATCTGAATATAAAATTTTTATGTCTCAATATATTTAATGATTATATATACAATTGCACCTACACTGAAGGTAAGAGGCATTTAGTGATAATAGCAATGTATTAAATCATTATGCATATTAGATTTTATATTACAACCGATTTTAAAATATGTAGGCAACAATAAATGTATACCTGATCAGGTGTCATTCCAGTATAACAGAACATTCCAATTTGATCAGTAATATGCTGCCAGTTTTTGCTAGATCCTTCCTTTTTAAGAGCGTCCCTCAATTTTGTACGAACTGAAATAATCCTATCGGCCATTCCCTTAACCTCTTGTAACCTATAATTTTTAAGTAAATGGTAGTTACGTAATGTATTCTTTCACTGTTTTTACCATTCTTGTTTCAATGAGGAATTAGTTAGAATTTCGGTGGCAATCCTGGCTCCGTGGATTGGCGGGTTGGAATACATCGGTCTGATGAGAATCTTAATTTGAGACATGACTTTGTCGGAGACGTCTTTGGAGTCGGTTATAATTGAAAAAGCACCAGCTCTTTCTCCATAGAGACCCATATTTTTCGCATAACTTTGACATAGAGCGATTTCATGACCGTCTTTTAGAAACAGTCGTACCTAAAATTAATAAGTTAAAATAATATTAATAACCATAAAAACTTATTTTCTAAGACTTCAACATCAGATAAAATTTACAAACTTGATTTTTTAATGATTAATTACATGTTTCAACCTTTACATGATCATTTTTAAATATTAAATCTTTTTGATTCACAAAGTGAATCATGATGTAATGGCTTCAAGTATTAATATTATAAAAAAAAAATATTATCTTAATGGATAGATAATTAGTTCTATTTACATACTTATAGTTACGAAATACATGTTCCAAATATAATAAATAAAAATTGTGATCTATTTAGGTTAAATAAAATTTGTTTACAGTTTGTTTCATCAAGTAAGTAATAAGAATAGATATTATTGAAACCAGTTAACTTACAGCATAAGCATCTTTGTTAAAGTCACCAGAAGCGAATCCCTGGTATGCCATATCGAAAAATGGGAATAGATTTTTCTTCTTAATTAAGTGAGACATTTCCTGCCATTGCTCCTGCGATGGATCCACACCTGTCGGGTTATGTGCACATGCATGCAGGAGAATTGTAGACTTCTCTGGCATGTTCTGAAATGAATGGTTTTTAAATTAATAATCACAAAAAAATAATATCATAAAGATGCCATCTATTGTCCGAGCCCTGCACTAATTCCCTATTTTACTGAATAACCACCAACGAATCAACAGAGATTAAAAAATAGTAAGAGTTATTTTATAATATACCGATATTATTTTTTTTCAATATTAAAATTGCTTTTCTAAATTCACGTTGTTTAGACTAATTACTCACACTAATATCCTTGAGTGCTCCCTGGAAATCGAATCCGCAAGTCTTGGGATCGTAAAACGAGTAATGTTTCACTTCCATTCCGGCGTGTTTGAAGATTGGTATGTGATTTCCCCAAGTCGGCGTCGGTAAATAAACCACTTTAGGTCCTGGGAAATGTGCCTGGAATAGGGCCGCACCGACGCGCAACGAACCCGTTCCAGAAATGCATTGTACCGTGGCGTTCAGACCGTTTGCGATGTGCTGTGAATCTTCTCCCAAAGCCAGAGAAATAGTGTGCTTGCAGAATTCTGCCGTGCCTCCGATAGGGGAATATTCCTTATCCAGTTTCTTGGCCATTAGATTTGCTTCAGCCTTACGAACAGAAGATAGTACGTACGGTTTTCCTTCATCATCCCTGTAGGCCCCGGCACCTAAATTTATTTTCTTGGGGCTGGTGTCTTTCTTATAAGCTTCCGTTATTCCCAGAATGGCATCGGGGGGGCCCATCTGTACATTAGACCACCATGAACTGGAAATTTACACATGTCAATTAAGTACCATAAATTATTTAATTACAAAATTAATATTTCTATCTAAAAAAATTTAACTTGTACTATAATTTAGTAAGGAATAAAGAGAGGAAGAGAGAGAGAGAGAGACAGTGTACGAGACAGAGAGAGAAAGATTAAGAGATTTGTATATTTCTAGTTGTAAATATACTGAGGACAATCACTAGGAACATATTGGTGAAGATATTAACTCTACCATGCCTATACATTCTGGGCGCAACTAATTATGTTGGTTACATTAGTTAGATAGACAGCACTTCTCGAGTTTCAGTACTATTGATGGTTTGAGTTTACGTGAAAAGTTTTGAAAATGAAAATGTCACTCAGTTTATTTACTTCACTTGTTTCAGTACATTAATTTAGTTTTTTTCTTTTAATAAAATGTCTATGAATTTTTAACCTAATTTTAATCTATCCTATGATGCACAATTTTAGAAACCTGTTGCCTAAATCGTACTTATCGTTTTAGAAAAGCATTCATATCACAATGATCTATCAATAAATCCTATTAAATTGTTACTTCGATTGTTAGTAAATAGATATAAATCATAATATTTGCTAAAATTCCTCCTGAAGAATATGTATATTTAAAATTAAGTCGTACACATTTGGCAACTCTCCCCTACTTATGTAAGCCGGTGGAATTTTCCTATATATTATAATACATGCTTAATAAAGACGATTGTGGCAACTGTGGTTTTCTATTATCAATAAAAAATATGCTTAGCAACATTTAAAAACTGCATCATATTTAAAACATATCCATAACAATAATTTCACAACTAAATTTTGACGTTTATTGTACATCATATTTAAAACATATCCACAATAATAATTTCACAACTAAATTTTGACCTCTTCGTGTCATTTTGAAGTGTTTACATCTATAATAGTACAGAAATTAATATTAATTTGATTTGATATTAAAAAAAATGATTGATATCAACCTGCAAAAGTTTTATTACCGGAGTTATTTAATTTAAACGAAATATATTAAAAGACAACCTGTCAAATCATTTATAAACAATCACACCCTGTGATCACATGATAGACATAAAGTTTAATTTTAGCTTCAGGAGAAAGGAAATTGTAAATGATTTTGACATCACTCATTTAACAATCGTTTAAACTCAATTGATAATAATTAGCATGCTGTAATTAGCTTAGCTAATTAGTTTAACTTAATCTAGTAATAATTACCTGGCTCTTTGCAGGGCACTAGCATTTTTGTTTAAAGCGAACAAAAGGGATGTTTTCAACGCCATGACTTTAGATTTTCTGTGCGAAGTAAGTAGAGGCCGGCTAACCTATTTGACCCTCGTGAAGGAATGATGAAAAGTGGAGTGGGACTATCACAATCCTTGATACGTCTTGTTTGTTGCCTTATCTAATTATCGGATTGTTGACGACACAGGAGTGTGTCGATATCGGGGTGCGTAGAGGTCAAATTACAAAAATGTGTGTTTTTTTGAAAAGACATGTACGTACGTATGCAGACTGCTTACTGAGTCGGTGCATGGTTTTTATTTCAGCGGGCTTTTCAAATTGTAATAATATTAGTACATCCGCGTTATTCTGTACTGTAAATTTAAATTTCTTAAAATAACTTAAATTAAACGTTTAGTTTGTGGAATAAATTGCATTAAAAGTTGGTTTTATTTTTGTTACATTGTTAGGTTATGATTAATGTCAAAATTCAATTATTCTAAATTGTAAATACACTGCGTTCAACAATGTTTGATAGGGGTTTAAATTTGGCGCGTCTTTTTCATTTCTTTAAATTCCCTCAAGTCCTGCCACTGATAAGTACCAACCTTAAAAGTTTTTTTTTAATGAGTGGGAAATTCAAACGTCTATCAAACATTGTTGAACGCACGCTATAATACCCTGGAGAGTTACTAGCAAATATATTCTAGTATCCTCATATTAATAACTCTCTTCATAATTGTTGATGGAGATGGACAGAAAAGGAAACAAGGGTTTGTATGTAAAATCATACCACCCTTTCTGTTCAAAGATTCATGATTCTGTCAGGATTAATTCAAGGATGAAAAACTTTGGGAAATCTTTAAGATCTTTGCGCATAACAGTCCTGAAAAATATTACAAATGTTACAACCTGAATTAAGGAGTTTCTTTACATGTGCTCGCAAAAGAATAACACCTAAAGACACAACTAATAATTTCAAAAAAAAAAAAACGGCAAAAAGAATATAAAGAAATTTTGCTTACACTGCTAAATACCATGTAGAAATAGACTTTTGAAAACTCCTTTGTAATCATTACTGGATTGAAATCGGGAAAGATGTTTAGAATTCTGGAACAACACACTACAAACCCCCATAAAAGTAATCGCAATTAATTTTTTCATGTCATAATCAGAAGGCCTAAAGAAATATATCTCATGAAAAAAGACATCACCTCTATATAGATTAAAGTAATTCTATTTGACAAAGCCAAATCATCAGAATCAAGAAATATTTTACCTAAAAAAATATGCATTCACATTCAAATTTTATTCAACCCAAATAGATTTAGCTTCTTATTAGCTTACTTTTATAATTGACCCTGTATACAAACCCATTAGTAACTTACCTTTTAATCTGAATTTAAAAATAAAATATGATTGAAAATATCTTTGGAAGGTGTAAATTCATTCAAATAAACAAGAATATATAAAATAATTTATTATAAATGTTTGTTTTTTATATAAATTTCTTATAACATATAAATATATAAATACATATAAACATGGATAACATTAACATTAGCTTTTTCAAATTTTCATTTAATTTCATAAGGCTACGTCCTATTTATTTTTTTATAAATGTCATTTTTGCGATTCGCTCTTGCAGTTTATATTAAATAGATCTGTTTTCTTCTTTACTGGAAGGCATGTAAGTGGAAAACAAATTGTACTATTACATTGATTACAAATACATGTACCTCATAAATACTAAATAGAGATCGACAATTCTATTTAGATAACATAAGCAACTAAATATAATATAATTTTACAAATAATCATTGCAAGTAGAAAATTGTATAGATGACATATTATCATCTGTAAAATTACTATTTGATATACTTTTGAAAATAATTAAGTAAGAAATATGTAAATTTAATATATCAAATCATTAAATAAAATTATTATTATTATTATTAGACCTTTTCAGATGATTCTTCAGATGGTTTTTAGGTAAGGTCGCTAGCCCCGATTAAATTAAATAAATACACGTTATTGTCCTGAAATATATTTTTTTTAATCAAATTGATTTTAATTAAAATATCTAATTAGAAAGTCGACCTCTATACTAAATAATCGTATAATAATAACAGCTTTACCAACAAATATATAATTCGCGTGGAACAGTGCCAATTTTTAACCGTTTCTCATTTTTTTTTTAATACATAAATTACGTTTGATATCCTATGAACTCGTTGTCTAATCTATTTTTATTTATTTTTTTGTCATTCATCACTTGAGTGAGTGTGTGTGTGTGTGCTAAATTTTGGCTTTTATTAGCTCAATTTATGTGATAAACAAATTTACACTTACGGTGCCATTACTAGTAAATAGTCGAGATAATCAAAGTTTTCGTGTAATGTTTACATGTATATATTTAAATATAACCTACGATACAAAAATGTGACTTTGATTTTATTTTTTTATTAATATCATTACATCGTTTCTTTGGTAGAAAACCGTAAGCAGTTGTACTTTTACTTAATAATTTTAAAACTGAACGTTTATATTAGAATGTTATATCTAACAGTGGTTAACATTAGTGTCTAGATTTTTTGATTAATGCTAAAATGAAGCATATCATTGATCACAGTTTATGATTGAATTTCGGGTTCAAACTATGAAATCATTATTTTTAATTGCAGAGAGTCGAACCGATATAATTAAAATAACAAAGTTATAATCAAAATAATGTACTAATTACTGAAATTAATTAACAGAGACTAATCAACTAATTTTTCCAGTTCACTATTACTAATTTAAGTTAATCTTTGCTGAAGGATGTAGAATCTTTATACTGACTTCTTGTTAATCTTCAAATTCTTACAAATTTTGAAGCCATTTATGAAACCAATAAATAATCAATATATTTTATACTTGTTTAATTTTATAATTTCAGTAACTAAGAATTAATTTATAATCAGTTCGACTTTCTGCTTCGCATGTTTTTTACTTTGCAACTAGTTAATTTTCAATATCACGTTTCACTTCTTTTAACCGTAAAAAATATTCACACATTTAACATCCAACATTCTTATATATATATATATATTATCGAAAGCTCGTTCGAAAAGAAGTTGAGCTCGTAAGAATCAATGTTAATCGCATTAAAGGAAATCGTTTGGGCACTTTTCGATACAATACATCATATATATTTACAAGTTTTTACGTATCTTTAATCAATTAATTACAGAAGCACTTTGTAACGCTTACATTTACTTATTAAAAATGTTTTTTTTATATAAAACGATATCTAAAAAATCGAACTTGATTCTACGTGATGGAATTCAAATTAAGTTACAGTAGGAACCGTTTTAACTGTAATCTACTTAATCAAATTACACTTCTCAAAATTTTATTTACAATACGCGTACGCTGTTTTATTCATTCTGGAACAGTATTATTTTATTTTATCATACATACAAACGTTTTACCTGTAGGGCAATAAATAAATAAATAAATAAATAAAAAGAAACCTTAATGTTTTTTTTACTAGTTTAGTTCTAATCCAATTTTTTAATATATACAATTTTGTCCATTCTCAAATAGGTAAAATAAAAAATAAACTTATTATTAATGATACAAAAAACACACGTTAAATTTAAACATGTATTTTATAAAAATTAAAATCCAATTAGAATGAAAAAAATATGTTTAATGCTTGAAGCCATCACTTTGTAATACATCTTGAATCTTGTGTAACGAAGTGTATTTTCATTAAAAGTTCCTAATATTTAATATCGTTTAGCTCTTTGGTTAATTATTAGTTATATTTTTTAATTAAAATTTTACATAAATACATTATTTACGTTATTATTGTAATAATAAATATTTATTATTAGTTAATTAATAATACAGTTCCAGAATAATAAAATTGATATTTTTCTTACACCTCGTGTAAATTTGTTTAATATCATCGTCTGATGGTTGATTTCGAATGTATAATTACATTGACAGTATAAACTACGGGACCCAAAGGCACAATTTACTAGAAAAAATGTTGGTTTTTTGGTCTTCGCTTTGTGCATGCGTCTTATGTTGGCCCGTAAAAAGTAATCTGTACAATCTAATATAATGAGCGTTATATATATATTTTATTTTTGTTTAGTTATATTTACTGTGTAAATGAAGACACTTATTTTAACAGTTTTTGGAACTTAACCTCTCTGTTCTTCTTGAACGATCTCGTCCTCTGCGGTGTTGGCGGTACTTCCGGGACCTTCAGTAGTGTCGTGGTGGATGTGGTGTCTATTGGAATTGGGTATTCCCCTTCGACAGCCATTGCGGCCGCTGTGAATGGTGATACGGCTGGAAAGTGGTTGGCTACCACCGGTATCCAGCACTGGGCATGAAGGCCACGTATCGAACCCAACACTAAAATATTAAAAATATATAAGAATAATACTAAAGGAAACACTCACTTTTGAATACCGTTTTTACAATTATTTAATACCAACAATCATCTAAAAAATACAGCGATTTACCATAAACTTTATTTCTATTGTGTATTTCACAAAGACAGGGAATATAGACTCCATTATAAAAGTAATATGCATTTTATGGGAAAAATATGTTTATTGTTTTATTGATCCAATGTCACTCGGGAAACAGACCGTCTTTATATTTATTGATCGTCCCGGTACAAATGATTAAAATTCTTTAAAATACCCTCCCTCGGCATCAATAAACTTGCGAAAACGTGTCTGTCATGCCTGGAAAGCACCCTAAAACTACTCCTTGACGAGAATGTCTTAACATCCTTTTTGAATTGTGAATGCTTTCCTTTCAGCTCTCTCTTCATTCGGGGAGCCAAGTCTTGGGACTGTAAGGGGACTGGGGGGCCACCGGGATATTGCTCCGGACCAAGAAATTGATAACGATGAAGGCCGTCAGCCCTCAGGTGCGTGACCCGGCGTTTCAATCTCTTGAGTACTTGCAGGTAAAAGGATGAGTTGCTAGTTTCTCCCTGCTGTACAAACTCAAAACGGACAATTCTTTGGAAGTCAAAAAAGACAATGAGCATCATTTTGAAAAGAGACTTGCTTTTTCGATTCTGGGTCGTATTCGAAGATCTAGGATTCGTTTCCGATTACAAGAGAATTAAGAAAGTCCGGCTAATTTTGAATAAAGATTTGGGGTCTTCCGTCAACACGTTAAAGTCGGTTTTGGCTATTGCTGAGTGTCTACGATTTCCTCTCGACCCTCATTGAACGCCTTGTGCCATCTCCTGGACTGTAACCTTGAAACGCAGTCATTCTTGAAGGCCTCTTGAAGGATCTGGAACGTTTCAGTTGCATTCTTTCCAAGCCGCAACCAAAATTTGATTGCGTGCTTATAGTCGTACCGTCGATATCTGACCTTGACTCTTTTTTCTTTTTCGTACTAAGAGCAATTAATATCTCATTCTATCAACATCCTAGGATGACGGGACAGAATGAAATGAAAGACGAACGTGTGTCTGATTCCTCCAATACAGAGCGATGAGCCACAGTCAACTCTCGGTGGCTCGACTATATCGCTGTTCAAACGAAAGTTCCATTACAATGTCGAAAATACACTTTACGTGGAGGCACATCTATGCACTCAGATTTTTTGGAAGAAGGGCAGACCCTTCACCACATTTCCCCACCCGTTTTGTTCTGCTGCGATGAACAATCGTGTCAAAATAAAATCATACGCATTACTTTCATAATAGACCATGTATGATATGTATAAATAAGATTTATTAAGAATGATAACAAATTATTTAGTATAGCATCTGTACATCTCAGTATCAAATTATTAATATTTGCTACTAGTAATATACAATTATCGTCTGGAAACTAGCAATTACAGGTAAAAATTACTTCTACAAATCGTATAAACGACTAATTAAATAAAGTAATATTAAATACTAATTGTTAATTTGTGTCAGCATGGTACTTTTTCAGAATTGATTACTTTGATTGAGACAATGTTTAGCTCACCTCTTCACTTTTAACTGTATTATCTTTTCATAATGATCAGAGATATTTGAATTTTCTGTCAGTTAGTGAAGACAGGCAAACGTTGGCACATTTGATAGGTTAGTTGACGAAACGCAAACTTGTCTTTGATTGAGCAATTTGAAACGGCGTTCGCAGTCATCGTGGAAATCACACAAAACGACGACGAAAACTGAGCCGTCATCAGGGGGACCGAGCAAGCAGAAGTCGGACCACCAGAACCACCAGGAGGGTAGGCTACAAATGCAAGAAGAGAGGCTACATCACGCGGATCTGCAGGAGAAAGCCGAAACAAAAGTCACCAAATCAAGACAGGGATTTCTTCTTTCATCGTCGAATTTCCTGGAGAGGGCGATAACACGGATTATAAATATTATGGACAGGGGAGCATCTGCCCATAAGTCGTACAGACAAGACAACATATCTGACGTCGTTCGAGAGACACTGTCATGATTGGGAACAACGTGTTATTATCTGTCATTGGGAAATGAGACATCGAAATCGAGAAATTGGTTAAAGGTGAGAGGCATAATAACCTGTTCCCTGAAGCCATGTTAACAAAGAAGAGTTAGTCGGTTGTCAAAAAGAAGAAAAAGGCCGAGATCCTTGATGGCGCAAAACTTATTGCGAGTGCAACTGTCTGCACCATACAGCACAAATCTGATGTCCTGGCTCGCCTGAAATACTATGTGCAGATGGTGGAGAAGCAGCAAGGTTGCAAGGTCAAGGCTTTGCACTGTAACTATGGTCGCGAGTACATCAATAATGATTTGCAGAGCTACTTCCAGATAGAAGGTATAATCCTGGAGAACACTTCGCCTTACACGCCGCAGCAGAACGGCCGCATAGAGAGGGAAATGCGCACAGTCATGTAGAGTGCCAGATTCATGATGCACGCGATGGATAAACCAAAGTACCTCTGGGGCAAAGTGGTAAACACGGCTGTATACGTACTCAACCAGACTACGACGCTGTACGAGGTCTTCATAGCGAGGAAGTCAACAACTACCGACTCTTTGATCCAGTGAGCAAGAAGGTGAAGGTTTCGAGGAACGTGATTTTCGACGAACACACTATGATCGATGCTGGAGAAAATGGCAGTCCAGATTAGCATCGCACCAGTGAAGACTACAGATGATGACACTGAAGAGATTCAGACCAAACCGCCGATTGATGTGTAGTGCTCAACCGGGCAGCTCCAGAGGTCCAGCGACCGGCAATGAAGATTCCAGCAGCAGAAATGGTATTTGGATGGAGAATAGAGAGTCGACGCAAACCTGAGAAACGTCGAAGCCATTCAAGAGGATTGAGCGGTCGCCGATAACGTCAGGGACTTCCGCCTGAGGAAAAGGAGGCCATGGACAGCAGCGAGTCAAGAAAATGGTTAAAGGCGATCAACGTTTTGGAGAGGAACAACACGTGGCAACTCGTGAAGAGAACTGGCAATATGAAAATCATCAGTTCGAAATGGGATTTAACCATCAAAGATGCAACATCGAAAAAGCCAAAATTCAAGGCCGGGTTCTGTACCAACAGATTTTCTCAAGAAAAAGGAGTCGACCACGATGAGATCTACACGGTTCGATTCGATCAGAATCCTGTTGGCAAAAATGATTATAAGATCTTGCAATTCGATGTACGAACGGCATTCTTTTATGGAGATCTACACGAAACGATCTGTATGGACCCATCAGAGGAAGCTAATGTCAACGGGGATGAAGTATGCAGACTACAAAGGTCGATATACAGGTTGAAGTAGGCATCACGATGCTGGAACGAAAAGTTCAAACAGTTTATACTCGAACAAAGATTTCAACGAGGAGAAGTAAACAAGTGCGTCTACAGTTACATTGACTCGATAATCATCGTTATTCTCTCCGTCGATGATGGACTCATCATGTGCTGGGATGGAGCGTTGCTTCACAGTTAGGAAGCAGTTCGAAATAACACTTTCGGAACCTGGATGAGACAGATGATTCTAACGATCGTCGTATATTCATCCAACAATCCAATTACATTCACAGGGTGATCGAGAAGTTTCACATGCAAGATGCAGCAGCTGTAAGCACAGCAGTGGACAAGCACGTGAAACTGAAAAAGCCGGACTACGGCGATAACAGTGACCGAAATGTACATTTGCGATCAATAAATTTTGTGAAGAAAGGAGACTCAACCTTTCATTTATAATACAGTACATCTTCACGTAACTCAACAATCATTAAAACAGTGAGGTCGACTATCCATACCAGGAAGCTGTGGGTTCGTTAATGTTTGCAGCGATCGTGACACGTCCAGACATAATGCTCGCCACGAATCAGGTCAGTAGATACACTTCGAACAATAACTTGACTCACTGGAACGCAGTCCAACGCACCCTAAAGTACTTGAAGGGTACAGAAAACGTTGGAATAGAGAATCGCAGAGATACAGAGATGTTGGAAGTCGTGAGATCCTCCAATTCAGATTTTGAAAATGACCTGGTCGCTTTCCCATTGTCAAATGGGGCAATCGCCTGTTCCACCCAAATCCAGAAGGCTGTGACTTTATCAACGACGAAAGTCGAGCACGTCGCCGCCTCAGAAGCAACCTGCATTCGTCAGTTCCTTGATGACATAGGGGAACCAGTCCAGGAACCAAAATCCAGTCTTGCACAAAAGAACGTTGACATCAAATACTATCACATCCGTGAGAAGCTTGAAGAGGACATCATCAATGTCAGTTATGTGCCTTCAGGTCTCGAACTAGCCGACGTTAAAATATGTTTTTAATAAAAATATTATAATGTATTTAAAAAAAATGTATTTTAGGTTGCATATGTTACAATGTCGAATATATGCTATAAATGCTTATATTGATTTTTTGGCCGCAAGGCAACACGGTATAAGTGAAGTCGTAATAAAGAAGTGGTGAAAAATGGTTGTTGGTCTTATTTTTCGGATTGTGGTGAGAATTAATTCCCGGAAAATAACGTGGACAAACAGGAACACAACAAATATAATTCTTGTTCATGATTTCATTGAAAGCTAGATATTTGATTGCTTATCCTTTTATGGTAATGAAGACAGTGAAACCTTCTACAAGGAAGAGTGGCAAAACTAAAAATTTAATATTTCAATTTCCAATAAATCGACAACAATATATACTAATAAGACGTTTGTAAGTTATGTTTATTTCCACTATATTATATTTAAACACTTAATTTTTATTTACACTAACATCACACGTTACTTTAGAATTTTAACCTACTTTATAATTTTCAAACAATGTATTTATTTTAATTTTAACTTGTAGTTTTACTGATATCTAGTATTAAAGAATACACAATAAAAAAATAATAACGAGAAGTACAAAACAAACCCTGCCTATTTATTTAAAACGATTTAAACCGAGTTTTATTTAATGAATATTTTATTTTTTTATTGGACACCACCCACCCTACATACACACTAAAACTTAACTTGAAATGGTGGTTTTTAACTTCTTAAAACATTAACATTGACCCTGCTGTAATTAATATATTTAAATGTAGTTTATATCATTGTAACATAGGCAACCGAATGTACATACATAAAAGTACCACATCTCCTCACCTCACAGAACATTTCAGTTAAGAAAATTTAAACAGTGTTCGTGATAGAAGTATAAATGAATAGTTAAGGTGGGTTGGTGGCCTCTCTCTCACCCTCCAAACTATAAAACATACACAAAGGTTTTACTCAACAAATATTTACCCACAATATATATATATATATATATATATTCTATCTATTCCACCATACAATCTGTAGAATAAATGCAAGAGTTTCAAGTTTTTTTAAATTTATTTATCGTGAAAATTTTTCTTTACTAGAAAAATGGTTAATGTTTAAAAAAATCAGCCTGCATAAAATGTAAGCAATAGAATATTGATTCAATATGGACTTTAATTTTAAGAAAATTTAGCCTACAGAAAATTCAATGTTCAGAATATTCAATTTTTCCCTGCCATTCAACTAAATTTAATGGATCTTTTGACTGTCTCTTTTTTTAAATATTTATATGCCTTTTAATTATTAATAAGCTAGCATACTCTTGACCTTCATATAGGTTTAATTAAAGTTAGGGGAGAGCGCTATAATAAACCCTAAACCAAGCAAATAGAATTACAATAATCACTAGAAGAAATCTTAATATATTTGGAAAATGTATACGAAGGAGATATAGAACTAACTCACCTTAGTATTCCCTAGAATTCGAAAATGATAACATTAAAACATTTAAGTAAAAAATAATGTTTTGTGGAATACTCTAAATATTCATTACATCATCTGACCCAATATAATATTACATAAATGTTAATAGGTATGGAATTATATTGAAATAATTATTTTATACAGGGTGACTGACGAAAAACCTTTGGTGCTGTATCTTTCTTATTTTTTATCCGATTTTAATAAATAAAACATCATTTTAATGATTTTTAAAAGACTTTAATAGGATCTGAACTGTTATTTTTTTTCGCACCCAGTTTTTGACAAAATTCGATCAACATTTTTTTTAAATTGCACTGTATATATATATTTTTATTGATTCGCAAGGAGATTTTTTTTCTGAATATAAAATTGTAGACAAATTTATCCATACATCAAACTTAAGTCGAGAAATTGAGGATTAAAAAATAAATAAAAAGTCAAGTATTCATTGTAAACAATATACAGACCCTATTTTAAATGTCAAAAGTGACAGTGACAGCTATTGATACAATACTGCAACGATTTTTAATTATTTCATTATTAAAATGTTGCAATATTTCAAACACTGTACTAGAATTTTGTGCTTCTACAGAAATCGTTTTTCAGTTTTTGAAATCTTGCAACATTTTTATTATGAAATTATTAAAAATCATTGCAGTATTGTACCAATGACTGACACTGTCTCTTTTGACATTTGGAAGAGGCTCTGTAAATTGTTTACTATGGGTATTTGATTTTTAATTTTTTTTTTAATCCTCAATTTCTCGACTTTGGTTTGATGAATGGATAAAATCGTTTACAAATTTAGATTAAGAAAAAAATCTCCTTGCGGATCAGTACAAAATATATATACAGTGCAATTTGAAAAAAAAAAGTTGATCGTCTTTTGTCAAAAACTGGATGCAAGAAAAAATATCAGTATAGTTCATATTAAAGTCTTTTAAAAATCATTTAATTTGATGTTTTATTTATTCAAATCGGATCAAAAATAAGCGAGATATAGCACCAAAGGTTTTTTGTCAGTCACCCTGTATATATACAGGGTGTCCCGTTAATTGGTGGGAAATGGCTGGACCACTGATTCCTGAAGCCAAAATATGTTGATTTAACCCAACATATCTATATCCAAAAGTTTACGGTTAAGCCAGAATTTGTCTTCAAAGTTCCAATTTTTTTTATTTATTTTGTTTATAACAATTGAATTGATTCGATTTTAATAACCCCACATTAATGAATCACCCTGTATATATACTTGTAATATAAAATACTTACATGCCGAATTGAGCGAATGTTTCCGTTCAGTGTTTTTATAGCAATTAGAACGAACTAAACCCGTCGTCCCCGTATCGACGGCGTCCATCGACATACTCCTTATATTCGCCCTGGCCCAAATTTCATCCCTTTTCGTCCGTTCCCGCTCAATATCCAACCCACTCAAGTGCTCATTCAGTGAATACAACTTTTGCGTAATATCTTTACCTGAAATGCAATACGATAATTTTTGCAATACTTAAAAAATCACACACAATTACCTATAATGCAGTCTAGAACCATTTTAACCATCGGCCTGTGCCTCAAGACCCTTTCCAGCCGCATCCTCGGCCAACACAAATACACGCAATCCTCTTCAGCGGTTATGGTGACTTGAAAGACATCGTCCGATTGTTCGTGATTGGCTTCCCATTCTGGACTATCGAGGAACTGATGTGTGGTTATGAAATGTAGATGCGTATCATCACAGGTTACACGTAATCTATAAAAAAAATTATATGAATATACTTGCTTAACATCAATCATAAATAAAAGCGAATCGATATTTTCGTCGTGAATATTTCCATTCATCATCTGCATGGAAACTTTAACAAGGGGAGTTGGTTTCTATGTAATTAGGAAGAGGAAACGGTCGTAAATAACGAACATCAAAACAACAACCAGTAATTTTCCTACAGCCACAAGCTTCCTGAATTTTACATATTAGATTAATTTATCTAACTTAAAACTATATTATAAATCATTTGTAGATTTTTTAAATCCTAGTAAATTATTGCTGGGCTAAAGTAAATAAAATTTTATCGTCCTTGTCATTATTTTATTTACATTTGTTGAATGATTTTCTCATTTACTTCTTCGTGAAACATTTTGAAATAATATGATTTAATTTAACCTTTCATTTAAGTTAGTGCATTAATAATTTATCATATGATTTTACTTACTTTCCCCTAAGAAGTATAGACAGTCTCTCATCAGCTGGGCTAACGTCTTCCACAGCGTAAATATCTCCTCTCTCTAAATTTACAACGTGGGCTTCCCTGACCAACTCTTTAAAGTGCTTCTTGCTCACCCGTAAAGGACTAAATACCTGAAAATTATGATCATTAAATTTAAGGATACAAGAAAACTTCTTAAAACTCTACATGCAATGTGTCATGTAATAAATATTCATTTACAAAACCTGTATGTATGAAATGTTTATTAAAATCAATCGACTAACTACCACTTATTTACAAACTTTACAAAAGGGTTTTTGAAGCGATTATATTTGTATTGTGCTGAACAAACACATTATCGGCTTTAGGTAAATACTTTTATGTAACACCCTCGATTACAACCTTTACAAATAGTCGATGACACGTTTTTATATATAAGTAACCGTTACCGGAATTCGAGAGTGGTATTTTGTGTAAAAGGGTGGCATTAACAGGGGGGATATAATTGCTAACGTACATTTTTATTGACGTGAACTGAAATAACAAGGCAACGCGGACCAATCGAAATAAAATTCAGCACAATTTTTATGGGCCAATAAAAATATCTGCATAGGAAAAGGTCGACAAAAAAATATGCGAATAAAAGGTCAATGATGAACCTAAATAAGGGCTTTATAAACGCATCTCTCGTCTCAACTATATGATATAATGGTTACAATATTTTAGACTACATACATTAACAAAAAAAGTTGCTTTTTGTGATTGGTAATTAATTAATTCAATAAATTATTATTATTTGTTTTTAAATAAATTAGTCGTAATTGTTTACGTATAAACTATCTAAAACAAAGCAGTTATGACATTTATTAATATTGATTAAATTAATAGAAACAGTACGAAATTAACATTAATTTATCACCTATTATTAACCCTGGCCAAAATGAGATTGTGTTTGTGTTGTCAAGCTTAACGTGCACGTAAGAAGCCATGAATAATAAAGGACGCGCGTTGCGTGTTACCTTGAGGTAAAGCTCCGTGAGCTCGAGGGTGAGCGTGGGCGGCAGGAAGCGCCACGTGAGCATAAACGTGTGTGTCAGGTTTAACAGGAGCAGGAGCATGTTCCACAAGAGAAGGTCAGGGGAGCAGACTTCGCTGCCCGCCCAGCTACTTAATAAGAAATAACCCAAACTCAATAAAGCCCTGCAACATTCAAAAACATTGGGGGATACTTTATGTTCGACGGATGGACAGATGCTTGGGTATGGATGGAAACTTTACTAGACCTTTTCTCGCTTTAATAATTCAATATCTATCTAGAATGTGAGGTAATGAAAGTTGAATGAAAGATACTATTGTTGAAGGAGGTATTTTTTAAATTATTTATGCCACGAGATTTACATTTAATTAATTGCTTTTACTAACAGAATGCAAATATAGTACATTGTAACAAACTTCATTTATACCTTTATGTGCAATTTTTCACAAAATTATTACCATATCCTACTAGGAAACAAAATGCTAACCTCTCAAATTTGTGATGAAATAATACAATTGCAATCAACACTTTGAAAAATTATAAAAAATTAACCACTAGAGTAATTAACTGTAAAAGCTCAGAGTATATTACAAGAGACCTGTGTTTGTAATTTAACACAAAATTATCACCATATGCTTCTAGAAAACAAAATGGCAACCTCTCAAATTTGCGATGAAATAATAAAATTGCAATCAACACTTTGAAAAATTATAAAAAAATAACCACTAGAGTAATTAACTCTAAAAGTTCAGAGTTTATTACAAGAGACCTGTGTTTGTAATTTAACACAAAATTATTACCATATCCTACTAGGAAACAAAATGGCAACCTCTCAAATTTGTGATGAAATAATAAAATTGCAATCAACACTTTGAAAAATTATAAAAAATTAACCACTAGAGTAATTAACTTTAAAAGTTCAGAGTATATTACAAGAGACCTGTGTTTGTAATTTAACACAAAATTATCACCATATCCTACTAGGAAACAAAATGACAACCTCTCAAATTTGTGATGAAATAATAAAATTCCAATCAACGCTTTGAAAAATTATTAAAAATTAACCACTAGAGTAATTAACTCTAAAAGCTCAGAGTTTATTACAAGAGACCTGTGTTTGTAATTTAACACAAAATTATCACCATATCCTACTAGGAAACAAAATGGCAACCTCTCAAATTTGTGATGAAATAATACAATTGCAATCAACACTTTGAAAAGTTATAAAAAAATAACCACTAGAGTAATTAACTCTAAAAGCTCAGAGTTTATTACAAGAGACCTGTGTTTGTAATTTAACACAAAATTATCACCATATCCTGCTAGGAAACAAAATGGCAACCTCTCAAATTTGCGATGAAATAATACAATTGCAATCAACACTTTGAAAAATTATAAAAAATTAACCACCAGAGTAATTAACTCTAAAAGCTCAGAGTTTATTACAAGAGACCTGTGTTTGTAATTTAACAAAAATTTATCACCATATCCTACTAGGAAACTGGCAACCTCTGAAAGAAAGTTAATTAATCTTCAAATGATATATCTCCAGATATAAATTGGAGCTTCAGTTAGTTAACAAACTAATCATAGTTTATAATAACTATTGGTTTTATTAATAGTATACAAGGTCTAGTAAAGTTAATTAAAGGTAATGATAAAAATGTACAGTATATAATAACCTACCTTACTAAGAGAACACTTTGTTTGAAACTACCGGGTATTAAGAAAGCGGTGGCCAATATTAAGTTAGCAGTCTGATAAAGATTGTGCTGCGTGGGCGTCCACTCCTTGCAGTAACCCCACGACTCCCTCGGTATATTTCCGCTCACGTTCACCATTTGATAGTCGTAATCCAATTCGGTCGTATTAATATTGGTGACGTTGAAAAGGTCGGTGCCGTTCCACAGGGAGGAATTGCTCGGATCGAACAGTAAACCCGTGTACAGGGTGTAATTGTTGTCCGGCGGCTCCGTCGTCATGTTGGTGATGGTGACGTTCATCTTCTTAACGATAGGCTTACTACTCACTCTAGTTTTAGATTTTGATATGTTTTGTCGTTGAGGCATGTGACTCACAGATTGGATCATGAATGTCTCCATGGTGGCATCTGGAAAATAAAAAAAATAAAAATTTAATCCGATAAGTTTATTAGGGGAAGCACTACGTAACAGTTGGGGGTTTATATAACGTGCATATACATTATGTATGTAATCATAATTGATTATTCAGTCTAGAAAAATGTAAAAGTATATTCTTGAATAAAAATTGTATTGAAAATACTTTCCTTAAAAATTTATTTTTATTTATTAAATGTTTATGAGATTCAATACAGAAATATTCAATTATTTTTTAGATACAAATGTCAAATTTTAAGATAATAAAATGAATTATTTAAAATTAATTAAGCTTAGAAATATTTACAATTACGTTATGAAATAGTAAAGAATTTCTATTGACCAATAAATAATCTATGAAACATAAATTATTTGATTGTCCTGAATACAAAACATATTGGAGGAGCTGGGATTTGAACCCAGGACTTTCAGCATGCGAAGCAGACACTCTACCACTGAGTTACACCCCCGTATGCTTAAAAATGTGCTTAATACAGCCACACACTCACAATTATTAATCAATGATAAAAATTTAATGTGACTTTAATTAACTAGTTTAATAAAAAGAAGGTAAAAATTAAAACAATTATTTTTTTGTCATATTTGTTTTAATTTCTTTATATCTTTTTATTAAGCTGCTTTATTGCTTGATAAATGCTATGAGCAGAATAAATTTTATTGTTATCATTATCAATTACAAATCTTTTACGTTAGGACTTCCAACTTAAATTATATTAGTTTTATTTGTACCTTTGGTTGCCTATCATTCATCATTAAAAATTTAATGTAACTTTAATTAACTAGTTTAATAAAAAAAAAGAGGTAAAAAATTAAAACAATTATGTTTTGTCATATTTGTTTCAATTTCTTTTTCATCTCTTTTTTTTATTAAACTGTTTTATTGCTTGATAAATGCTATCAGCAGAATAAATTTTACTGTTATCACCATCAATTACAAATCTTTTACGTTAGGATTCAACTCAAATTATATTATTTTTATTTGTACCTTTGGTTGCCTATCATTCATCATTAAAAATTACCTATTATTATATAATAATATATATATTTTTATTCTTTATTTTATTTTATAATTTTTGATTGTTTATTTGAATGCATTACTTAACATCCGTTGTGCTGATACCAGATCTGGGCCGTATCAATATTCTGTAAGCCTTGTACTGCTGGTATCACTTGGTTCTCAAGCAGGTCCAAATACTTTTGGCCATTTAGATTCCCCTCAATAAAAAGATGGTCCTATAATTGTTTCCTCCAGAATGCTGGACCAAACGTTAAGTTTTTTGGGAGGAATGAGTTCTTAAATTTATTCTTCGGTGCGTGTTTTCTTGGGACCAGTATCTCACTACCGAAGGATTGTGACGACCATGTAACGGGAAAGTCGATTCGTCACTGAACAGAATGTTTCGAAGAAATTCGTAATTATTGTTTACTCTATCCATCACATCTTCACATTCCAATCGACGACCATGGTAATCCGCGAAAACCTCTTGTGTTGTTTTAACTTTGAAAGACTTTAAACCATTCCTTTTAAGTATTCTATGCACTACTGATTTTTCAGCATTAATTTCTGGATTTTCTGCAAGAGCTCTTGTTGATAACGGGTCATTTTCTGTTATCGTTTTATAAACCATAATTTCCCGCATTTCAGCTACTTCACTTTGAGCACTTACATGATGGATTTACAGAACCAGTTTGTATCACATGTATGGAAGACCGGACTGGTGTTTATTGTCACATCGTATGCCAAAACAGACAAATTATTTGCGATTTCATTCATTGAATGACCACCATAAAACCATTTATTTTGAAGCTATGTAAGTCAAATTGACATGCAAATTGCAGAAACAACCTTTCGACCAATAATAATATTAATAGAGATACAATACAAACACATTAGATTTCATATTCAAAATTTCTGGGGACAGCGTGTATAAGAAATGTTGGGAAAAGTCTACCTTATTAACCCCTTGATATTCCAGAATAACCCAACACAGGATAATTTCGATAATATTGGAATACTGAACCATTTTATGAAGAAGATTAACATTGAGGCAATCGAGACAGGAAAACACCGATAATCTTAACAAAGGCGACGACGACCAACGATTGCCACTGACGTATTGTGTAAATTGAACGTATCTCATTACCCACACCACCCATTTTAGTACCAAAAAGTAACATCAGCAAAATCTTTGCCAATCCGTTCACAATACAACACTTATAAATAGCACATACCAACGAAATACGACCGTAGGATGAAGAAGCATATCCGTTTAAACAACCATAAAGAGGTTATGAATGCGAACTTTAAGATTGCTTCTTGTCTACAAAAAACACTTCATTTCTGCAAAAATCAACCTGATGAAGTGCTGCAGAACATCGAAGAGCCTCTCATGTTCTGGAGCTTAAAAAATTAATCTCCGAGAAAACCAATCAACCGACAAACCGTTTTCAGGACGAGTCGAACAATCCAGAGACACGAATTCCACAGGAGTGTAAATCTTTTTCCAAATTCCACAGTGAATACGATGCCTGTCCATCGCCACCATCCTGCGTCACATGTGCACCACCGGTGATGCCCTGAATCATTCGACCTATTTCTCTGAAATGCTTGAAGTATCCGAAGGAATCTATGTCGTCGAAACCACAGCACAGGTCAATCTGGCCTCCATCACTAAGTTAGTTCCAGTTCACGAGAGTACCATAGTGCTTATAGTTACTATTTAGCTTCAAAGATCTGGTATGGTATAAGCAAAATCCTCTATACATAAACACTGCGCTGCAAAACTTCTGACGGTGATAAGTAAACTCAAGTTGATTACAGTAAAATTGTGTGGAATGCGTAACCAAAAATCGTTTGTCTAAAACTATTCAAAAAAACCGACAACGTAGACACTATTCCGAAACAGGTCTAATGCCTCGCCACATGTCATTCAATACGCCATACCGGACTTTCCATCTCCTTACATGGTCACAATTTCACATGACCTCCAGCGATTGCTCAACTTACGCCAGATCCTCTCTCACCATTGTTCACATCCTCAACCATTTCCTTTCTCTGTTATTTCCAATGTCCAAGCTTACTGCGGCAATATAATAACCCCGGACCATATGCATCTTGTTACATTTGATAAATACACATGATTCATTTACTAGCTTAACATAACCAAAACGATGCAATTCTAGCTCAACTTCTTGGTACCACACTCTCGACGATTGCTTCAAACCGTATATTGCTTTGTTTAACCGCAGTACACCATTGTTTGACATGTTTACACCTTCAGGAATTGACTTGTACACTTCCTCTTCTAAGGTGCCATTTAAAAAAGCAGTTGTAACATCTAGATGACAAATATTTAACTTTAATTTTAATCTTAACGTTGAAAAACGAACTACAGGTGAAAAGGTGTCAAAATAATTAATACCTATTTTTTGCAAACAACCTTTTGCCACTAACCTAGCTCTAAAGCGCACATTTCCTTCACTATCAATGTTTCGTTTAAACATCCATTTACATGGCACTACCGATCCATGTTTTGGTGCAGTTGCAAAGCTCCAAGCTTTATTCTCTTCGAATGCTGAAATTTCTGCTTCCATGGCCTTTCTTCACTGCTCATTGTCAGGACACGACAAAGCTTCATTGACTGTCAGGGGATCTTCTCCTAAAAGATTTGGCTTACCACAGAAATATGTAACATAATCTGAAAAATCGTTTAGTTTTCTTTCTCTACGTGGCCTTTCAACAACTTCAACTTCCACTGATTTTTCTGGAACATATTCTTCTGAAGTACTGCTATCACCATAGTCTGTAGTGTTAAAATTTGTGTCTACTTTTGAGATCGACTCATCTCCCTATGAAAGAATTGTTTTTTCGATCATTTCTGATTCAAAATTGTCTTTTTCAAAAGAATTGTCTTCAGGATTACAAACTCTGTAACCCTTAATGTTGTTGCCATAACCCACAATTAATCTTCTTTGTGATTTCTTGTCCCATTTAAGACGCTTTTCCTTGGCAACATGTACCATGGCTACACTACCAAATATTCTTAGGTGACTTACATCTGGTTTTCTGCCCGTCCACATCTCGAAAGGTGTTTTGTCGCTTAACGATTTTTGACGTATACAGGAGTATTCACTGCTTCTGCCCAGAGTTTTTTGTCCAATTTTGCATCAAAACCTTGCTTTTTCTACAAAGCTTCAGTTTAGCCTCTCACTCAAACCATTCTATTTCGGTGTATAGGGATTTGTTTTTTGGTGGATAATACCACAACGTTTCATTAAGGCTTCAAAGTCCTTATTCACAAATTCTCCCCCATTATCAGATCTAAAGCATTTAGTTTTTGTATTCGCTTGATTTTCAACTAATCTTTTCAAAAACTTTATCATTGATCTTGATGAAATATACAAAAGACATTCTTGAGAAGTCATCAACGAGTAACAAAAAATATCTAGATCCTCCAAGTGATTTCGTCTCCATTGGGCCACAGACATCTCCATGCACAACTTCCAGTGGTGCATTTGCTCTAATGCCTCGGTGGTTGAAGGGTAGTCGAGACGGTTTTCCTTCACAGCACACCTTACAATTAAACAATCCAATTTTACCATTTAGCCAATTCTCCATCACTGGATTGTTTCAAATAATTGATTGATGAGGCTGACAGATGTTGAAAGTTTATCCAATTAAATTTTCTTCTGAGTTGAACACTTTAGAACCGTTCACCATTTTTTTAAAGTCCACATGGTTCAAATGTCCAAGTCTTCGGTGCCATATTTCGCCTGATGTCACTGCCATTAAACATCCATCTGTTGAGTCCGGATACAGTCTAATTTTGTAGACTCCACCAACTAAATCAGCAATAGCAATCATTTCATTACATTTATTGTAAATTTTACAGCCAGTGTCATCGAAGATTACGTTGTTACCATTTGCTATTAATTGACTCAATGACAGTAAATTTGTTGACATGCCTGGGACATAAAGAGCATTTTTTATTGTTATTTCAAAATGTTTTTTACCTACCACAACGGGCCTAGTAAGGCCTATGTGCTCTGGTCAATGATTTGATCACCCTTGACAAACTCGATCCAGATCCAGAAATTTTTAATAAATTCTGAGCTGCTTCTAGTACTGCTGCCTATTACCTACTTAATGACAAGGCCGGAAAGAAAGATCGCATAACGGTGAGGACAATCATAGTCCTAAAACGTGGAAAACCACTTAACGACTCAACTCATATCGCTCACTCTCTTTAAAAGTCGTCTAAGAGAGTTATTTTCGATCAGAATCGCAGCTATAACATTTCAATCCCCCTAGAGTCTAGCAATCCATCTGCTGCACGACGGTTTTCATGTCATCAACAACGGTTGCATTTTAGAGCCTGCTTGGACTTCCAGAAGACGTTCAACACGATGTGATACAAGTGGCTCCGTTTCAGGGCCAGCTCATATTCAGAGTTCTTCGTTGAGAAAACAACACCAAACTCTAGCAAAATGTTTCACTAATCCAAAAGCCAAGAAGGATATTTGATGAGCTTCCATGAAGAGCTAATATAACATCTCTAGTCTAGAAGCTGCTTCTTAGTCTAATATTCATCCAACTTTTACATTATTTTAATCTAAAGAGGCATATTTTGCCAACCAAACCAAGATGTTTAAATCTGATATTATCCTATAATTTAAAAATGTCTCCTCTTCTATAAAATAATATAACTACCGAAAGAGCACCGCCTAACTTGGTCGAAACGTTGCAAAAATATTCTTTTCAGAACCAACAGAGCTCGCGAATTTGAAGATTTAAAGATTATTCATGCATAAAAATACTCTTCCTGAAACTAACTCTATATCAACATATATATTGCCCATTTCAGAAGATTTTTGGAACGTTAAAGTAGGTTCAATGTGGTGTAAATATTTCTGTATACAGTGGCTATTGTGAATAAAGATTACTTACTTACTTACTTACTTACAATCATCAAATGAGAAATTATAAAATTCATATAGTGTTTCCAAATATTATATAACCTAAACCAACCTAAAAAAAAACTAGTGAAACATTAAAAATAGTATTCATCATCATAATCAGCTCTCTGTGTCCACTGCTGGACATAAGCCTCTCCCATTTCTGCCGATTCCTTTCTGTCTTGAGCTTTTTGTTTTAATTACTCTTAAAAAATTTCCGCAAGAGTTAACACTATAATTGTGATCTTATGTTTAATGAAAATTTATATTTAAACTATACTTATGCCCGTAATTTAATTGATTAGGACATATTAATACCTACAATAATAAACTTAAACAGTTTCTCATTAACGGTTTGTTTATAATTACGATTTAAAATTACTCAAATAAATTATTAATTACTTTATTTAGGAAATAAAGTGTACATTAAAATAATTTCAAAATGGGACACCTGCATTATGGATTTACATTATGGTGGTAGTTCCCATCGGTTTATGGACACATCAAATAACATCCCCCTATTAAAGCCGATACGGCTTTGTGTCCATCAATGCGGTTTTTATGGCGAAAAGGGTCTCAATGCGGCGCCATAAATTTCAATTTATGCACAAATAAAACATTCCCTTTGCCTGCACGGCATGATAAAACTTCTGGAAATGCGCGCGCATCAAGTTTTAATGTATTTCATCTCGTCTATACACAATTTCCCCAAATATTAAAGATTAACTGAGGTAAATAAATATTAACAACTATCAACAAGTATTCTTTCATATACACAAAACACAATGTATTATATATTTAAAATATATACTAGAAAGTTTTTTTTCTAATTTATATACTTCTAAGGGTTAAAGAATTCCACAGTTTTGCATTTCGATTACGTTACAATAATAGGTTAGAGTAAATATAATAAAAAAATATTCAAAATATATTTGAAAATGCCTTAATACCGATTTTGTCAGTATAGTTTTCACCAGGCTCAATAATAAGCAAAACATTTTCAACAGTTTCGATTTCCCAGTTTTAACCCATTAAGAATAATGATCAGAAGGTTCCAGGTTCGAATTCTGATTCCAATAGAATTTTTTCATTTCAGTTTTAGTATTAAGCTGATGATCTCATCTTATTCAAATAAGGTTTTAGTTACCGTAAAAGTTACTGTTTGCAATTAGAAAAATAAATCCACTCTAATTTCTTTGGTTCACACAGGGAATAACAATATTTGAAGGTAATGTGTTTTCTTTTGTATGTGCGTGTGTGTGTTGTTTTAACGGTTTTATTTACACTCGTTTCCTGGGATTTGTTTCCAGGACCAGTATTATTTCCTAGTCCTCCCCATTCCCGCTGGCAAACTTCCCGGGCATCGTATTTGAAATTACATCGTACGGTTGTTGTGTGCATGGTATGGTTGGCCTCGAGCTACTTGTCCTCGAAAGCGGTCGCCATTTTTCATAATTCTGTGATATGCTTTTAACACGAATTCATCTCTTGCATTTTTTTTAAGAATATTTCATAGATGTTTCTTGATTGACTTATTTTTACTACTTCTTCGTGCGAGGAAAATGAAATTTTTGAGTAGCCTTTCTGAATATATCTAAAATTCAATTATGTTAATATAATGAAGATCCAATTACAAGATCTGCAGTTTGCTGATGGAATTTATTAATAAATTGAAAATAATTTTGGTTCACACAGGTTTCTAAATATTGATAAAGTCCTGGTGGAATCAAGTGATTGCAATGTGCTTTATATAGTTGATAGTATTTATTTATCCACTGTGCTTACATAATAAATACGAAAATACATATCTAATAATAAATCCTTACAAAAATTTTGATTGCAGATAGAAATGCTTGAGTTCATAACAAAATGTTCTTCCACTCTTGTCGGCTTCGATGCCAGTGATGCCACGGAAGTTTCGATTTTTTTGTTGTTGTTGTTGATTTAAGTTGTTCAGATGAAACGTGTGAATTTTTTGTTATTGTATATTTAAGTTGTTCAGATAAAACGACTGAATTTTTCACTTAATGTTTTGAAGAAAATTTAGTATATATCCTAAAGTGTTTATAGAGTTTGATTGTTAGATCTTGATATATAAAACTACAGATTTAATAGCAGAAACCTCTTCTCGCCTCTAGAATTATATACAATAATCTTTATTTGGACACATTAACAATACATAATAACATTTAACATAAATATAAATAAATAGTGTTAGTCCATCTGGTCTATAGACCTGAGGTCTCTGCCCTGTCTTGAATTTAATAATGTCAAAAATTGGTAGCTAGCTAAATTGTCCTGATGATTCGCACACATTAATTCATGAATTGTGAGAAGTTCTAGAATTATTATTGTTGTTTCTGTTACAATTATGTCTTATAGTTGAAAAAATAATTTATTTAAAATTATAGAATCGCATTCAATCTAAAGCCTGCAGCTTTTATTGTAAACTCTTTTCAAAAGTATAATTATGGTAAAAAATACATATACAGTAGTAGGTTTTACATAATTACTGAGTAAACACACCACATGCATTTGCATGTTCGCATGTTTGAATTATTAGTAGAACTCCAGCCAGAGTATAAATCCCAATCAATACATTGCAGTAGCTCAGAGCTATAATTCACAACTTAATTAATGTACAACAATCTGAATTTTAAATTACAGCTAAAATTACTGCATTTAATTTTGTGAAGTACGAAAATTATGTAAAATTTGATATGAATGCTTTATTGAAAATAACAGTAATTGCAATATTGCATTGGAAACATATTATCATCGATATCAGGAGAGAAGACAACCCGATAAATTTATATTCCAGCGGTTGAAGACAAATCTCATTAACCACGGTTCTTTCACTCTTCAGAAATCCAGAGAATATGATATCTTAGACGCAGAAGAAGCTGGATTTAGTGTTATTGGTGCTGCAATTGAAAATTCAGAAATTTCAAATGGGAAAATAGAAGATGAACAAATAATTAAAAAAAATCGTGCCTTAAGGATGCTGAAGAAAAATAAATTCCGTCTTTACACAATTCGAAAAACCCTGAGGATTTCGAACGAAGATTAGAATATTGTAACTGGTACAAAGCTATGAGGGTCGTTCAATAACTAATTTCCCATATTTTTTTTCTACAATGAGCAAAGACTGAAAGATGTACTTCTATAATCTATAGGTACTTCAAGTTCAATGTTTCTCCTCCCGGTGGACGAAGTTTCAAATCACTCCAACAGATGGCAGAGCTGTAGTGAATTTTCAAAATGGCGTCTGTTAGTGATCCAGGTTACAAACAGCGAGCAGTGATTGAGTTCTTGGTTGCAGAGAAAGAAACTGTGGGAACTATCCATAAACGTTTGTGTGCAGTGTATGGAGATTGTGCTGTCGATAGGAGCACTGTTGGAGGGAGGCAAAGAGAGTTAAGGCGTCAGAAAGTCAACTTAACTCCAAGATCTGCCACGTTCCGGGCGCCTGTCAGTGCCACCACTCCAGACATGGGGAGGCGCGTGGATGTTATTATTCGTACGGACCGTTGCATCACAGCTGTCAGTCAGCAGTGGAAGTGTGTGTGCAATGATCGAGACTCTCGGATATTCAAAAGTTTACGCAAAATGGGTCCCAAGAAGTCTCACACCAGAACACAGGATGCAAAGAACAATCATGTTGGCGAGGTTTGATGCTGAGGGGGAAGCGTTTCTGTCCCGGATTGTGACGGGTGATGAAATCTGGGTGCACCACTTTGAGCCGGAAACCAAAAGACAGTCAATGGAATGGCACCATCCTCAGTCATCAAGAACGAAAAAAAGTCAACTCCCTCTACTGGAAAAGTCATGGTTACTGTTTTTTGGGGAATTGAAGGAGTCATTCTTGTTGATGTGATGCCAAGAAGGACAACCATTATTCCCGAAGCATATGTGAAGACCTTGGACAATCTCAAGAAACGTTTCCTGCGTGTTAGGCATGACAAGAATCCGGCTAAACTCTTAATCCTGCATGATAATGCACGCCCGCAGACAAGTCTCAGATCCTGGGAATACCTCACCAAATTGGGTTGGACAACATTGCCCCATCCACCATCAGCCCAGATCTGGCACAGTCAAACTTCCATATCTTCGGACCTCTTAAAAACTGGTTTGCGTGGAAGACACTTCGATGATGATGAGAGCATAATTCGAGCAGTGAAAACATGGCTTCGCGCACAGGTAAAGAGTTGGTACCGGAATGGAATACAGGCACTTGTTTCACGCTGGCGTAAGACCGTACAAGTTGATGGAGATTATGTTGAAAAATATTACGTGTAGAAGAAAATGTAGATATATTGTCACCAAAATTTCTCATTCCCTTCAACTTTTGTTTGAAAAGTTATGTAATATTTTTCCAATTCTACATTAGGAAAGTAAAAAAAAAGTTGAATAATCCATCAACAATTAGTAATTAAAGTTATCACGTCTCTGGAGGGTGGGCGGGTGGACTCTAACTCACCTTCCAATCAGTAAATAATCAGCGAGGTTTTTAATTAAAAGTTATAAAACGTAAATAAACATAAACATAACATTATTTTAATACATTTATTAAAACAAATTTTTCAAATAATTTTTAATCCATTTACTGATTGGAGGATGGGATAGAGTCCATCCACCAACTCTACATATACATATAAACTCTAATTCCTTATCGTCTCGCGGTTTCTAATAAAATTAATTACAAAACTTTTTGAACACAAAAAGAAATTAAAGAGGTAAACTTTTTGAATGAGTAAATTAGTAAATATTTGATGCATGATGGGTGGGCAGATTTTAAATCTAAATTAGATAAGACTAGCCATAGAAAGTCATTTATATTTAGAGTTAAATTTTGATTTTGTTTTATTTTTTTTTTTTACATAAAAGCTTTTATTGTTTTTAGCAGCAAAATCATCATCAAGATTACCAATTAAAGTTATTATGTATATGTAGGGTGGGTGGGTGGCCTATTTGTACCCTCCAATCAGTAAAACATAAGCGAGGGTTTAAATTAAAAGTTGCAAAATGTAAAGAAACCTATCAGAAATATATTTTCTTCAAGTTATTAAAATTCTGCTTTTTAACGTTTAAGCTCACATTAACAATTTTTGTCTGTAATTTCTTTGTGTACGCAACGACGATCATTAACTGCAGTTAAAGTGCGTATGTAGGGTGGGTAGGTGGCCTCTATCCCACCCTCTAATTAAAAAAAAACATACTACAGCGTTTATTTTATATTTTTTTATGCATAATTAGTAATTTTTCTGGTTAATTACATTTACAACAATTTAATGGAATAAAATTAATAATTAAAACCCTCGTGTATGTTTTACAGATTGGAGAAAGGGTCAGAGAAGAGAAATGTGAGAAGCTCCTTCGAGGAAACAAATAATTTCTTCAAAATTTCTAGGATATTCAATATGTCCGCCGAACAAGTCGGTCTGTGTAGGAAATATTTTAGCTTGAAGATTCTTAAAGAAAAATACATTCACCACAAACAAGATGGCGCCTTTTAACAAAAAAATCCCTTAAGTTAATGTATTACGTGGTAAAAATGTTATCTATAGTAATATTGCAATGAAAATTACTGTAATGTAGCAAATAATTCAACTTGAAGATTCTTAAAGAAAATTCTTCAATATCCTCACTACAAACAAGATGGCGTCGTTTAAAAAATCACTTAGGTTAGTGTATTACGTGGAAAAATTTATCTGTGGTAATATTATTTTGTAAATCAATGTGAATTGTAGGAAATATTTCAACTTGGACACTTTTAAAGAAAATTCTTTAAAACGATAACGTCGTTTTAAACAAAAAAAAATCCCTGAGTTAATGAATTACGTGGTAAAAACTCTTGTATAATTTTTATCTGTGGTAATATTGCGTTAAAAATCACTGTGTTGTGTAGTAAATATTTCAAATTGATGATTCTTATAGAAAATTCTTTAATAACTTAACGCAAACAAGATGGCGTCGTTTTAAACAAAACAATACCTTGAGCTAATGTATTACATGGTAAAAACTTTTGTAAATATTTTATCTGTGGAAATATTGCGTTGAAAATCACTGTGATGTGTAGGTAATATTTCAACTTGAAGATTCATAAAGAAAGTAAAAAGGGTCAATTTCTTCAAATCAATATATCTCGGTTATTATGACAGATAGAGTAAAACAAAGTTGTAGATAATTTTATTCAGATTAATAAAATATATTCAGAAAAATTTTTTCGCGCCAAGCTAACAATTTTGTAATTAATTTATTTGAAAACGTAAGGACGATTAGTAATTGAAGATAATGTGTAGGGTGGGTGGTTAGCCTCTATCTCACCCTCCAGTCAATGCAATGTACAACAGGGTTTGTTTTATATTTTTAGTGTCTTGGAAGGTGGGATAGAGGCCACCCACCCACCCTACATATACATGATAACTTCTATTGCTAATCATTGATGATTTTGCTGCTGAAAACAATAAAACCCTTTATGTAATAAAAAATAAAACAATATCAAAATTTAAGTTTAAATATAAATGATTTTCAATAGCTAATCTTATCTAACTTAGATTTAAAGTCTGCCCACTCATCATGCCCCAAATTTTTACTAATTAACTCACTCAAAAGTTTTACCTTTCGAATTTCTATTTTATTCATAAAGTTTTGTAATTCATTTTATTGGAAACCGCGAGACGATAAGGAATTAACGTTTATATGTATATGTAGGGTGGGTGGGTGGCCTCTATCCCAACCTCCAATCAGTAAAACATCATCAAAAATTATTTGAAATATTTGTATGAATACATCAATTAAAAATTGCAATTATTTTGTGTTTATTTATATTTTACAACTTCTAATTAAAACCCTCGCTTATGTTTTACTGATTGGAGGGTGGGATAGAGGCCACCCACCCACCCTACATATGCATATTAACTTTAATTACTGATCGCCTCGTGGTTTGCAATAACTTTAAATACAAAATTTGAATAGAAGAAAATTGACAAAGTAAAATTTTTGAGTGTGTAAATTAATAAAAATTATATATAAAATTCGTGAAAACGTTCTAAATCAAGCTGAAATAAGATTATTTATTTAAATAAAAATTTATATTTAAATTATGTTTTATATTTTCTTGCATAAAGAGTTTTATTTATTTAAAATTATTATGTGTATGTAGGGTGGGTGGGCGGCCTCAAACCCACCCTCCAATCAGTAAAACATAAGCGAGGGTTTTAGTTAAAAGTTGTAAAACGTAAATAAACACAACATTATTGCAAAATTTCATAAATTTATTCAAATTTTTCAAAAAATTTTTGATGATGTTTTTCTGACTGAATGGTGGGATAGGATATGTAAGGTGGGTGACCTTACATATAAATATAAATTTTAATTTCTTTAATTCTCTCATTGTATCCAATGAAATTAATTATAAATCTTTTTGAATATTTCTAAATTATTTACATCAATAAAATACTTGTTGACTAGAAATTAATCACTGCACAAGCAGTATTTTGTGAATGGTTTATCATCATTGCGATTGCAAAAATAATATTCATAAAGTTTTTCAGTTAGGAGGATTCTATAGGTATGGAATTATGTGGATGTCCAATTTTGGAAAAAAAGGCTAGAAAATTTGACGCAAAGAAATATTAAACTAAAAAAAAAGTTAAGATGCATGTAACCATCACCGACGTCTGTAGAAGAAACTGTAATGTGTATAAAAGAGGGTTGTTGGAACTCAGATTACCTAAATATTTGCTGATTTGAAATCTAGAGGTGAAACAAAATTTTTAAATTCTTGAGAAGATAAAATAAGCTAACCAATAATTATCTAAATCATGTACATCAATAAAATACTGCTTGCGCAGTCTTGGATGTTTGTAGTTAAGAATATATATTGACTTAAATCATCTACATAATTCTGCTTGCGCAGTGATGAATATCTGCATATAAGAAGTACTGCGCGAGCAGTATTTTCTAGATGATTTACATCAATAAGATACTTGTATACTAAAAATTAATCACTGCGCAAGCAGTATTTTTTGGATGGTTTATCATCAATGCGATTATAAAAATAATATTCATAAATCTATTCAGTTAGGAGGGTTTAATAGGCAGTATGGAATTATGTGGATGTCCAATTTTGAAACAAAAGACTGGAAAATTTGATGCATGGAGGTATTAAACTAAGAAAAATATGTTTTTAAAGATACATATAACCATCATCGACATGTGTAAAAGAAACTGTAGTGTGTATAAAAGAGGGTTGTTGGAACTTAGATTAGCTAGATACTTGCCGATTTGAAAACTAGAAGTGGAACAAACTTTTTAAATTCTTGAGAAGATAAAATAAGTTAACCAATAATTATCTAAATCATGTACACCAACAAAATACTGCTTGCGCAGTCTTGGATGTTTGTTGTTAAGAATATATATTGACTTAAATTATCTACAAAATACTGTTTGCGCAGTGATGTATGCCTGCATATAAGAAGTACTGCGCGAGCAGTATTTTCTAGAAGATTTACATCAATAAGATACTTGTGGAAGAGAAATTAATCACTGCGCAAGCAATGGTTTATCATCAATGCGATTGCAAAAATAATATTCATAAAGTTTTTCAGTTAGGAGGATTGTATAGGTAAGAATGGAATTATGTGGATGTCCAATTTTGGAAAAAAAGACTAGATTTGAAATCTAGAGATAAAACAAAATTTATAAATTATTGAGAAGATAAAATAAGTTACACCAACAAAATACTGCTTGCGCAGTCTTAGATGTTTGTGGTTAAGAATATATATTGACTTAAATTATCTACCAAATACTGCTTGCGCAGTGATGTATGCCTGCATATAAGAAGTACTGCGCGAGCAGTATTTTTTAGATGAGTTACATCAAGAAGATAGTTGTTGACTAGAAATTAATCACTGCGCAAGCAGTATTTTTTGGATGGTTTATCATCAATACGATTGCAAAAATAATATTCATAAAGTTTTTCAGTTAGGAGGATTGTATAGGTAGACAAGGAATTATGTGAATGTCCAATTTTGAAACAAAACACTGGAAAATTTCATGCAAGGAGGTATTACAAAATTTTCCAGTCTTTTGTTTCCAAGTTGGACATCCATTTAATTCCATACTGCCTATAAAATCATCTCAACTGAATAGGTTTATGAATATTATTTTTGTAATCGCATTGATTATAAACCATCCAAAAAATACTGCTTGCGCAATGATTACTTTCTATTCCAGAAGTAACTTATTGATGTAAATCTTCAAGAATATACTGCTCGCGCAGTACTTCTTAAATGCAGGCATACATCACTGCGCAAGCAGTATTTGGTAGATAATTTAAGTCAATATATATTCTTAACCACAAACATCAAAGACTGCGCAAGCAGTATTTTGCTGATGTATCTTTTTTGGTGATTATCTACAAAATACTGCTTGCGCATTGATTAATTTCTATTCCACAAGTATCTTATTGATGTAAATCTTCTAGAAAATACTGCTCACGCAGTACTTCTTATATGCAGGCATACATCACTGCGCAAGCAGTATTTTGTAGATAATTTAAGTCAATATATATTCTTAACCACAAACATCCATGACTGCAAGCAGTATTTTGTTGATGTACATCATTTAAATAATTATTGGTTAACTTATTTTTAAAATTAAAATTTAAAATTTTTGTTTCACCTCTAGATTTCAAATCAGCAAATATCTAAGTAATTTAATTTCCAACAACCCTCTTTTATACACACTACAGATTCTTCTACAGATATCGGTGATGGTTATATCCATCTTTGAAAACTTTTCTTTTTTAGTTTAATATTTCTTTACGTCAAATTTTCTAGTCTTTTTTTTTCCAAAATTGAACATCCACATAATTCCATACCTACCTATACAATCCTCCTAACGGAATAACTTTATGAATATTATTTGTGCAATCGCATTGATGATAAACCATTCACAAAATACTGCTTGCGCATTGATTAATTTTTAGTCCGCAAGTATCTTATTGATGTAAATAGTCTAGAAAATACTGCTCGCGCAGTACTTCTTATATGCAAGCACACATCACTGCGCAAGCAGTATTTTGTAGATAATTTAAGTCAATATATATTCTTAACCACAAACATCCAAGCCTGAGCAAGCAGTATTTTGTTGATGTACATGATTATTGGTTAGCTTATTTTAACTTTTTAAGAATTTAAAAATTTTGTTTCACCTATAGATTTCAAATCAGTAAATATCTAGGTAATCTAAGTTCCAACAACCCTCTTTTATACACACTACAGTTTCTTCTACAGGTGTCGGTAATGGTTATATGCATCTTTGAAAACTTTTCTTTTTTAGTTTAATATTTCTTTACGTCAAATTTTCTAGTCTCTTTTTTCCAAAATTGGACATCCACATAATTTCATACCTACCCATACAATTCTCCTAACGGAATAACTTTATGAAATTTATTTTTACAATCGCATTGACGATAAACCATCCACAAAATACTGCTTGTGCAATGATTAATTTCTAGTCCACAAGTATTTTATTGATGTAATTGGATAGAACGAGAGGATAAGGAATTAAAGTTTATATGTATATGTAAGGTGGGTGGTTGGTCTCTCTATCCCATCCTCCAGTCGGAAAAACATCATCTAAAATTATTTGATAAATTTGTTTGAATAAATCTATTAAATTTTGCAAAAATGTTTTGTTTATTTATGTTTTACAACTTTTAATTAAAGCCCTCGCTTATGTTTTACTGATTGGAGGGTGGGATAGAGGCCACCCACCCACCCTACATATACAAGATAACTTTAGTTCCTAATCGTTGATGATTTTCTTGTTAAAAGCAATCAAATCAAATGTCATGAAAAATAAAACAAAATTGAAATTTAAGTTTAAATATAAATGACTTTCTATAGCTAATCTTATCTAATTTAGATTTAGAGTCTGCCCACGGATTATGTTCTACGGATTATGTCTACCTATACAATCCTCCTAACTGAAAAACTTTATGAATATTATTTTTGCAATCGTATTGATGATAAACCATCCACAAAATACTGCTTGCGCAGTGATCAATTTCGATTCCACAAGTATCTTATTGGTGTAAATCTTCTAAAAAATACTGCTCGCGCAGTACTTCTTATAAGCAGGCATACATCACTGCGCAAGCAGTATTTTGTAGATAACTTAAGTCAATATATATTCTCATCAACAAACATCCAAGACTGCGCAAGCAGTATTTTGTTGATGTACATGATTTAAAAAATTATTGGTTAACTTATTTTATATTCTCAAGAATTTAAAAATTTTGTTTCACCTACAGATTTCAAATCAGCAAATATCTAGGTAATCTAAGTTCCAACAACCCTCTTTTATACACATTACAGTTTCTTCTACAGATGTCGGTGATAGTTATATGCATCTTTGAAAACTTTTCTTTTTTAGTTTAACATTTCTCTATGTCAAATTTTCTAGTCTTTTTTTTTCCAAATTGGACATCCACATAATTCTTTGTCTACATGTACAATCCTCCTAACTGAAAAACTTTATGAATATTATTTTTGCAATCGCATTGATGATAAAGAATTCACAAAATACTGCTTGCGCATTGATTAATGTCTATTCCACAAGTATTTTATTGATGTAAATCTTCTAGAAAATACTGCTCACGCAGTACTTCTTATATGCAGGCATACATCACTGCGCAAGCAGTATTTTGTAGATAATTTAAGTCAATATATATTCTTAACCACAAACATCCAAGACTGCGCAAGCAGTATTTTGTTGATGTACATGATTATTGGTTAGCTTATTTTAACTATTTAAGAATTTAAAAATTTTGTTTCACCTATAGATTTCAAATCAGCAAATATCTAGGTAATCTAAGTTCCAACAACCCTCTTTTATACACACTACAGTTTCTTCTACAGATGTCGGTGATGGTTATATGCATCTTTGAAAACTTTTCTTTTTTAGTTTAATACTTCTTTACGTCAAATTTTCTAGTCTTTTTTTCCAAAATTGGACATCCACATAATTCCTTGTCTACCTACACAATCTTCCTAACTGAAAAACTTTATGAATATTATTTTTGCAATCGCATTGATGATAAACCATTCACAAAATACTGCTTGCGCATTGGTTAATTTCTAGTACACAAGTATTTTATTGATGTAATTGGATAGAATGAGACGATAAGGAATTAAAGTTTATATGTATATGTAAGGTGGGTGGGTGGTCTCTCTATCCCATCCTCCAGTCGGAAAAACATCATCTAAAATTATTTGATAAATTTGTTTGAATAAATCTATTAAATTTTGCAAAAATGTTTTGTTTATTTATGTTTTACAACTTTTAATTAAAACCCTCGCTTATGTTTTACTAATTGGAGGGTGGGATAGAGGCCACCCACCCACCCTACATGTACATGATAACTGTAGTTCCTAATCGTTGATGATTTTCCTGTTAAAAACAATCAAATGCTTCATGTAATGAAAAATAAAACAAAATCAAAATTTAAGTTTAAATATAAATAAATTTCTATAGCTAATCTTATCTAATTTAGATTTAAAGTCTGTCAACCCATCATCCATCAAATTTTTACTAATTAACTTACTTAAAAAATTTACCTTTAAAATTTCTTTTGAATGCAAAAAGTTTTGTAATTAATTTTATTGGAAACCGCGAGACGATTGGGAATTAAAGTGTATATGTATATGTAGGGCGGGTGGGTGGCCTCTATTACACCCTCCAATCAGTAAAACATCATCAAAAGTTATTTAAAAAATTTGTATAAATAAATCTCTAAAAATTGCAATTATTTTGTGTTTATTTAAATTTTAATTTTAATTAAAACCCTCGTTTGTGTTTTACTGATTGGAGGGTGGGATAGAGGCCACCCACCCACCCTACATATACATGATAACTTTAATTGCTACTCGTTGATGATTTTGCTGCTAAAAACAATAACATCTTTTATGTAATAAAAAATAAAACAAAACAAAAGTTTAATTATAAATGACTTTCTGTAGTTAATCTTATCTAATTTAGATTTAATGTCTGCCCACCCATCATGCCTCAAATTTTTACTAATTAACTCACTCAAAAAATTTACCTTTTTAATTTCTTTTTTATGTAAAAAGTTTTGTAATTAATTTTATTGGAAACCGCGAGACGATAAGGAATTAATGTTTATATGTATATGTAGGGTGGGCGGGTGGCCTCTATCCCACCCTTCAATCAGTAAAACATCATCAAAAATTGTTTGAAAATTTGTATGAATAAATCTCTAAAAATTGCAATTATTTTTGTGTTTATTTATATTTTACAACTTCTAATTAAAACCCTCGCTTATGTTTTACTGATTAGAGGGTGGGATAGAGGCCACCCACCCACCCTACATATACATGATAACTGTAGTTCCTAATCGTTGATGATTTTCCTGTTAAAAACAATCAAACCCTTTATGTAATGAAAAATAAAACAAAATTAAAATTTAAGTTTAAATATAAATGACTTTCTATAGCTAATCTTATCTAATTTAGATTTAGAGTCAGCCCACCCATCATGCATAAAATGTTTACTAATTAACTAACTCAAAAATTTACCTTTAAAATTACTTTTTTATGCAAAAAGTTTTGTAATTAATTTTATTGGAAACCGCGAGACGATTGGGAATTAAAATGTATATGTATATGTAGGGCGGGTGGGTGGCCTCTATTACACCCTTCAATCAGTAAAACATCATCAAAAATTATTTGAAAATTTGTGTCAATAAATTTTTAAAAATTTCAATTATTTTTGTGTTTATTTATATTTTACAACTTCTAATTAAAACCCTCGCTTATGTTTTACTGATTGGAAGGTGGAATAGAGGCCACCCACCCACCCTACATATACATGATAACTGTAGTTCCTAATCGTTGATGATTTTCCTGTTAAAAACAATCAAACCCTTTATGTAATAAAAAATAAAACAAAATCAAAATTTAAGTTTAAATATAAATGACCTTCTATAGTTAATCTTATTTAAGTTTGATTTAAAGCCCTTTTACAAATCATAAATATAATTTTTATTAATTTACACACTCAAAAATTTTACATTGTCAATTTTCTTTTATTCAAATTTTGTAATGAAAATTATTGCAAACCGCGAGGCGATCAATAATTAAAGTTAATATGTATATGTAGGGTGGGTGGGTGGCCTCTATCCCACCCTCCAACCAGTGAAACATCATCAAAAATTATTTGAAATATTTGTATGAAACATACATGGTGAACATTAATAAACCGGAAGCGTTTTTTTCTCGATATTTTTCTAAATTTGAAAATATTACATAACTGCTCAAACAAAAATTAAAGGGAATGAGAAACTGAACAAATTTTATTAAAATATGTTTTTCATAAAGTTCTTAATTTGCGAGAAAAAAATTAAAAATTAATAATTTTGACATTTTTTGCCTATTGCTAAAAAACTATAGGAGTTACATGCAATTTATATAACACATAATTGTAGAGAATTTAAAACTGAGAAATTATCAAGAATAGCTTTTTAGCGTGAATCTCATAGTTTTCTTCTAAAATATAGGAAAATTACTATTATGGCCACATCACCATTTTTATTGTTGTTTTTAAATAAATTAAACTTGGTAATTACTATATTAACAAATAATATACAGGGTGACTGACGAAAAACCTTTGGTGCTGTATCTCACTTATTTTTTAACCGATTTTAATAAATAAAACATTAAATTAAACCATTTTTAAAAGACTTTAATAGGATCTGAACTGTTATTTTTTTCTCGCACGCAGTTTTTGACAAAATACAATCAACATTTTTTTTTTTAAATTGCACTGTATATATATTTTTATTGATTCGCAAGGAGATTTTTTTCTGAATATAAAATTGTAGACAAATTTATCCATACATCAAACTTAAGTCGAGAAATTGAGGATTAAAAAAATAAATAAAAAGTCAAGTATTCATTGTAAACAATATACAGACCCTATTTTAAATGTCAAAAGTGACAGTGACAGCCATTGATACAATGCTGCAACGATTTTTAATTATTTTATAATTAAAATGTTGCAATATTTCAAACACTGTACTAGAATTTTGTGCTTCTACAGAAATCGTTTTTCAGTTTTTGAAATCTTGCAACATTTTTATTATGAAATTATTAAAAATCATTGCAGTATTGTACCAATGACTGACACTGTCACTTTTGACATTTGGAATAGGCTCTGTGTATTGTTTACTATGGGTATTTGATTTTTAATTTTTTTTTTAATTCTCAATTTCTCGACTTTGGTTTGATGAATGGATAAAATCGTTTACAAATTTAGATTCAGAAAAAAATCTCCTTGCGGATCAGTACAAAATATATATACAGTGCAATTTGAAAAAAAAAAGTTGATCGTCTTTTGTCAAAAACTGGATGCAAGAAAAAATATCAGTACAGTTCATATTAAAGTCTTTTAAAAAACATTTAATTTGATGTTTTATTTATTCAAATCGGATCAAAAATAAGCGAGATACAGCACCAAAGGTTTTTCGTCAGTCACCCTGTATAAGCAAATATTTAATTTTGTTTACATTTTTTTAAAACTTCATTTAATTTATAAAATCGTTATGAATTTTAATATTTTACAATGAATATAATACAAATGTTTTAAAGGATTAACACAATAAAATTTCTAGAAAAATTATATTGTCTGGTGTATAAACTAATAATTAATGTTGGTAATATAATTATTAAGATTTCTTGATTTAAATAGTAGAGGAATAGTTGTTTATTAATACTGCTTTTTTTAAATTATAAAATTACCAGATAGATAATATGAAAATAAGAAAAATTACCTATTAATTACGTTTTATGATTGGTAACAATATCACAGGTTTCGAAGCACACACCCAGTCGGTTCGCAGCACTGCAACAACAGGAGAAATAACTCATCGGTAAATAATAACTAAGCCGTGTGATTAATTAACAATAGGGGGGACACGATTAGTGCAGTAAGAGTTAGAGGAACACAACGCGAGGAAATCTGATTATTTTTTGGTTATGGCACGCGCAGACTGGCAGCGTTCGTTCGTTATTGACAAAACACATCTGCGAATATGGGAGCTAGATTGGTCAAACAGCAGCAGCCCTTACCTCAATCACTGGATCAACGCGGGATGTGGTCGCCTGAACTGAATAAAACCTCTCCGTACACGACCAAGTTCATAATAGAATCGGGTAACTGGGCATATAATGGATATAGAAAACGTGTGTGTTGACGCCTCGCGCACTTTGCAACCCCCACACAGCTGACTTTCGCGGGGCGAAGGGACGGTTTTTCCCTACGACCACCTACACTCTACACTCCACACGCAAACCAAACTCGGTAGAGAAGGGCCGCTCTCTGCACCGACTGAACACGACACAGTTGGTCCGCTGCACACTGCCACCGTCCCTACACCCATAGAATCGATACACACCTCTCTCATTAATAAAATAACCCAACATCAAACGCGATCACCGACACTTAATTATTATTTATTACACAAACACAATATGTTTTCCTCCTTCCAACTGCACATTTCCCTTCGTTTTTAATCCCTGCTGCGTTTCGCTCCTGCGTATTTATAGAACGAATCCGAGTCGATCCCTTCCGTCAGCACACGAGTAATTATTCACCACGCTATAGGTCGTGATATTTCACGAGGAATTTACAATTATGTATTTTGTCCCTCTATTTATAAATCCATTAAGTACACTTTTTTCCCAATTATATGTTTACGTTAAATTAATCACCAACAAAATGCAATATTAAAATATCATTATTATTCTATGATACGACGTTTGTATATGCATACCTTAATTACTTTCTATTATTATGTAAATTGTATAAATCTCGCTTAATAAGAACATTAATATTTCTTTAGCTTCCTGCTTGAACTCAACGAACGCAAACTGGAGTAAATCCAACTTGTATTACTGTACATATCATAATAAACATTACGTTTAATGAAAAATCGATGCCATCGAATATTGATGGAAATATCGGAAAAAAATAAAAAACGCCCTCGAGTAAACATCCACTTCCGGTCTATGAATGTGCACCAAAAGCTTTTCAGTTCCAGTTTTTAACAATAAAACCTTAAATTTAAAATTTCATCTCAATCGGATCATTCGTTTCTGAGATACATTTTCATATTTACTTTTAGGAAGTAATTTAAATTTATTCATTCAATTGTTTTAGCGCTTTGTCAATGTCAACTGTTTTAACCTAAGTTTTTAGATATTGTAATAATCGTAACATTAAACTATTATTAAGACAATATAAACTTGATGATTACTTTTTCTAGCGTACTCTTGACCTACCTCAACAAACAATGCAATGGCCTCTCGTACTCCTGACCTGCCTTAATGTCTAGACCGTTGAGGTAGGTCAAGAGTACGCTGGAGTTTAAGCGGGAAAATAGGCGTATAGTTTATTGTCGTAGGTCAAGAGTACGTTCGGTTAAATAAAACAAAAAAGACAGCTTAAATTATTTGAATTTTTATCAAAAACAATTGATAATGATTTGAAAATTTCTGAAGCCAATTTTAAAATTCACTGAAAAACAATTGAAGTTCGAATTTTAGATTTTTACTTGATCTAAATAAATTCGATTGTAGGAATCCATTGGTGTAAATATTTCCATAATCTGATAATTATTTTGGAAGTTATCGTGGAAAAACTGAAAAACAATTGAAATTCAAATTTTAGATTTTTACTTGATCTAAATAAATTCGATTGTAGGAATCCTTTGGTGTAAATATTTCCATAATCTGATGATTATTTTGGAAGTTATCGTGGAAAAACTTAAAAACAATTAAAGTTCAAATTTTAGATTTTTACTTGACCTAAATAAATTCGATTGTAGGAATCCATTGGTGCAAATATTACCATAATCTGATAATTATTTTGGAAGTTATCGGAGAAAAACTGAAAAACAATTGAAGTTCAAATTTTAGATTTTTACTTCATCTAAATACATTCGATTGTAGGAATCCTTTGGTGCAAATATTTCCATAATCTAATAATTATTTTGGAAGTTATCGCGGAAAAATGAGAAACAATTGAAATTAGAATTTTATATTTTTATTTGATTTAAATAAATTTGATTGTAGGAATCCATTGGTGCAAATATTTCCATAGTCTGATAATTATTTTGGAAGTTATTGCGGAAAAACTGAAAAACAATTGAAGTTCAAATTTTAGATTTTTACTTGATCTAAACAAATTCGATTGTAGGAATCCATTGGTGCTAATATTACCATAATCTGATAATTATTTTCGAAGTTATCGTGAAAAAACTGAAAAACAATTGAAGTTCAAATTTTAGATTTTTACTTCATCTAAATACATTCGATTGTAGGAATCCTTTGGTGCAAATATTTCCATAATCTGATAATTATTTTGGAAGTTATCGTGGAAAAACTGAAAAACAATTGAAATTCGAATTTTAGATTTTTACCTCATCTAAATACATTCGATTGTAGGAATCCTTTGGTGCAAATATTTCCATAATCTGATAATTATTTTGGAAGTTATCGTGGAAAAACTGGAAAACAATTGAAATTCGAATTTTAGATTTTTACTTGATCTAAATAAATTTGATTATAACCATCCATTAGTGCAAGAATTTCTACAGTCTGATAATTATTTTGGAAGTTATCGTGGAAAAACTGGAAAACAATTGAAATTCGAATTTTAGATTTTTACTTGATCTAAATAAATTTGATTATAGCAATCCATTAGTGCAAGAATTTCTACAATCTGATAATTATTTTGGAAGTTATCGTGGAAAAACTGAAAAACAATTGAAATTCGAATTTTAGATTTTTACTTGATCTAAATAAATTCGATTGTAGGAATCCATTGGTGCAAATATTTCCCTAATCTGATAATTATTTTTGAAGTTATCGTGAAAAAACTGAAAAACAATTGAAGTTCAAATTTTAGATTTTTACTTGATCTAAATAAATTCGATTGTAGGAATCCATTTGTGCAAGAATTTCCATAATCTGATAATTACTTTGGAAGTTATCGCCAAAAACTGAAAAACAATTGAAATTCAAATTTTAGATTTTTACTTGATCTAAATAAATTCGATTGTAGGAATCCATTGATGCGAATATTTCCGTAATCTGATAATTATTTTGAAAGTTATTGCGCAAAAACTGAAAAACAATTGAAGTTCAAATTTTAGATTTTTACTTGATCTAAATAAATTCGATTCTAGGAATCCATTGGTGCAAATATTTCCGTAATCTGATAATTATTTTGAAAGTTATCGTGAAAAAACTGAAAAACAATTGAAGTTCAAATTTTAGATTTTCACTTCATCTAAATAAATTCGATTGCAGGAATCCATTGGTGCGAATATTTCCATAATCTGATAATTATTTTGAAAGTTATCATGAAAAAACTGAAAAACAATTGAAGTTCAAATTTTAGATTTTTACTTAATCCAAAAAAATTCGATTGTAGGAATCCATTGGTGCAAATATTTCCATAATCTGATGATTATTTTCTAAGTTAACGTGGAAAAACTGAAAAACAATTGAAGTTCAAATTTTAGATTTTTACTTGATCTAAATAAATTCGATTATAGAAATCCATTGGTGTAAATATTTCCATAATCTGATAATTATTTTGGAAGTTATTGCGGAAAAACTGAAAAACAATTCAAGTTCAAATTTTAGATTTTTACTTGATCTAAATAAATCCGATTGTAGGAATCCGTTGATGCAAATATTACCATAATCTGATAATTTTTTTAGAAGTTGTCGTGGAAAAACTGAAAAACAATTGAATTTTAAATTTTAGATTTTTACTTGATGTAAATAAATTCGATTGTAGGAATCCATTAGTGCAAACATTTCCATAATCTGATAATTATTTTGTAAGTTATCGTGGAAAAACTGAAAAACAATTGAAGTTCAAATTTTAGATTTTTACTTGATCTAAATAAATTTCATTGTATGAATACATTGGTGCAATAATTTCCATAATCTGATAATTATTTTGGAAGTTATCGTGGAAAAACTGAAAAACAATTGAAGTTCAAATTTTAGATTTTTAGTTGACCTAAATAAATTTGATTGTAGGAATCCATTGGAGCAAATATTTACAAAATCTGATAATTAATTTAAGTTATCGTGGAATAACTGAATAATAATTGAAGTTCCAATTTTAGATTTTCACTTGATCTAAATGAATTCGACTGTAGGAATCCATTGGTACAAATATTACCATAATCTGATAATTATTTCGGAAGTTATCGTAGAAAAACTGAAAAACAATTGAAGTTCAATTATGGTGAAAATTATAGTAGAAAAACTTTTAAAAAATGAATCTCGAATTTTAGGTTTTTACTTAATTTACATAGTATATATTTTATTATACGATTCTGTTAGTTCAAGAATTTCTTTTATATGAGAATTTCAACTAATTTTCAATTGTTTTTTTAGTAATTTTGTAAAAAAAGTTTTCAACTGTTCCTTAGCAAATTTAATTTATTTTTTTAATTTTCTTCCACTGTTTTAGGCATTAGACTAATGTATTTTTATAAAGTTAACAACTGTTGTTTGAAATATATTCTATTGTTTTTTTTTTAAATTTTAACTGTCATTTTCTTAGTAAATGTCATTTATGATAAAATTTAGTAAATGTCATTTGTCAACTGGTTTCCAATTGTTTTTTTATTCTTGATAAAATTGAAACGTTTTTCTAATGAAATAATGATTTTAGTATTTTTTATTTGGATTTTTTTCTTTTGTTTTATGAATCAATTTTTTCTTATTTGAGAAATGTTTCTTTGTAATTAAGCAAATTTTGGTCTTATGAAGTAATTTTAAAAATGTTTTTTAGGAAAGTTTCAGCTGTATTTTAACAAAATCTCAATTGTTTTCTTATTCTGAAAAGTTTTCAAATGTTTGAAATACAATTCAATTGTTGTCTTTTTTAAAATTCAACTGTTTTCAACTATATTTTCTTAAAAAATGCCAATTGTTTAACTTATTTTTTCAATTATTTTATATTCTTCAACAATTTTTAAGAAAATAATTATATGTATTAACCTTTAGTATATTTCTTTTTTTTAATTAAATTTTTAGTTTTACTTTTTTAAGCTAGAATTTTTCCTATTTGAGAATTTTTTGACTGTTAGATTTTTATAAAATTTATAACAAAATTCAATTGTTTTTATTTCAACTTAAACTAAAACAAATTTTTTGGAAGCGATATTTTTGACAAAAAAACTCTATCTACTTTTTTTGTTGATAATGGATTTGTGATTGAGGTTAAAATATTAAAAGTAGTATTCGTGAATGGTTTATAGCCTCTAATCAAAGAAGTTATAGTAATACCAATAATTAGCCAACCATTATTGAATATAAATTTTTTATACGTAAAACATAATTTTTAGTTTTTAAAATAAAAGGAAATACAAAGAGTTAAGATTGTCGCAAAACAAATGCGGGCGGCAGAGTTTAAGTATAAAGAGTTTTGTATATGTAGGGTGGGTGGGTGGCCACTATCACACCCTCCAATCATTTAAACATTAGCGAGGGTTTTGTTGAATTAATTCAACACATTTTTTAAATGTTACTTTTATGTTCAAAACATTTACGACAAACTCTTGTTTATGTTAACTTGATTATTATATTATAATTTCATTTATTTAACTGTGTTATTATTATTTTCTGTAAATTAGATTTTCCGTTAATAAATATTATTATTGTTATTATTGTAGACTGGGATAGTGCGCACCCTACATATATATTTTAACTTGAACTAAAATAGGATTTTTGAAGACGAACTTTTTTACTAGAGCTGATGTTATACTGTAATTGAAAATAAAATAAATATCAGATTTTCAACTACTTCCAGGGAAAGTATTACTATGATTGCCACATCGCCATGTTGTTTTCGGACCAAATATTTTACGATCTTACGTAATATCGGTGTGATTTCACCTATTTCACACTAAAGTTGTAATTGTAAGTAATGGCAATTTTACGATCCGGGATTTACGAAAACCTTATAAATTTCCAATTACAATTGACGATTTATTACCTTTCTCTAAATCCATTGTCCGCTATTCAAATAAATTTCTTTAAATCGGCAATAAAAGTTCGATTCTAAAAGTTCAATTTAAAGTGTGTTACATCGCAGAGTTGGTTCTTAATTAAGTCCATTTGAAGTAAGTAATAATTGCAAATAATTTTGTACTGTAGTCATTATACAGGGTGACTGACGAAAAACCTTTGGTGCTGTATCTCGCTTATTTTTGATCCGATTTTAATAAATAAAACATCAAATTAAATGATTTTTAAAAGACTTTAATATGAACTGTATTGATATTTTTTCTTGCATCCAGTTTTTGACAAAAGACGATCAACTTTTCTTTTTCAAATTGCACTGTATATATATTTTGTACTGATCCGCAAGGAGATTTTTTTCTGAATCTAAATTTGTAAACGATTTTATCCATTCATCAAACCAAAGTCGAGAAATTGAGGATTAAAAAAAAAAATTAAAAATCAAATACCCATAGTAAACAATATACAGAGCCTATTCCAAATGTCAAAAGTGACAGTGTCAGTCATTGGTACAATACTGCAATGATTTTTAATAATTTCATAATAAAAATGTTGCAAGATTTCAAAAAACTGAAAAACGATTTCTATAGAAGCACAAAATTCTAGTACAGTGTTTGAAATATTGCAACATTTTAATTATGAAATTATTAAAAATCGTTGCAGTATTGTATCAATGGCTGTCACTGTCACTTTTGACATTTAAAATAGGGTCTGTATATTGTTTACAATGGATACTTGACTTTTTATTTATTTTTTTAATCCTCAATTTCTTGACTTAAGTTTGATGTATGGATAAATTTGTCTACAATTTTATATTCAGAAAAAAAATCTCCTTGCGAATCAATAAAAATATATATATATACAGTGCAATTTAAAAAAAATGTTGATCGAATTTTGTCAAAAACTGGGTGCGAGAAAAAATAACAGTTCAGATCCTATTAAAGTCTTTTAAAAATGGTTTAATTTGATGTTTTATTTATTAAAATCGGATAAAAAGTAAGCGAGATACAGCACCAAAGGTTTTTCGTCAGTCACCCTGTATTAACCTACTTTTTAGAATTTATTAATACTTTGTGCAGAAAGACCGAGTGCCGATAGCCCCAACGGACGGACTAACTCTTATTTTAAATTTAAGTATACTGGTTCTAAATATACTTATGTTTGTCCAAATTAAGATATTATTCTCTCTCAATTAATACTAAGTAATTTATATATAAATATCCTTTTTTACTACTTTGTAGTACATTTTTTGGATAAATCGTCTATCGTTCAGTTAATAATTTTAACTCAGTCTACAGCATTCAGTACGAGAAAGAAATATATGCCAGTATAACATTCAATGTATGAAAGATCAAAAGAAGGAAACTTAAATTGTACTAAAATCAACTGAACGTTACAGACTTACTCACTCGGGTAGGTCAATTCTATGAGGTAATTAAGAAATGATGCTAACGACCTGTTGATTGGCACATGTCTATTGTTACTTTCGCAGGTCAAAAGACTTATTACTATGAGGAAAATTAAAGTAGGATGTTTAGCAATAGGTTCATTGAAAATTGTCAATTGTAACTTCAATTGAAATGTCGCAGCCCAAATACAAGCAACATTTTTAAATCAGTGTGGTACAAGGCTATAACAGTTGATGATGTGAAGTAGTTCTGCTGTTTAAAATCGAATCAATGAAGTATTTTACATGCCATAGGATTTTTGCTCTTATAGGACTTCTTGCGAAACCTAAATTTGTATGAAGCATACAGGAGGTTTTAAATGTTCCATCACTGTTTATTCAAGGAAAATACCTTGAAAATATTAAGCTAAGTGTAAAATGGTTCAGCACGATTCACCCGTAGATTGTCATTGAATAACATAGTGATAGCAGGTCCTTCGCAACAAGATTTTCAATAATATTGAGTTATAAACGAAGAGTAGGTAGAGATTTCATGAATGATTTTCTCATTTACCTCGTGGTGAAACATTGTGGAATAATAGGTAATTAATTAAAAACACTTGGTTTGTTTCACGAACTTTTGACTACAATCAAAAGAAGAAAAGTAGCATATGTTGGACTTATCATACGGAATCAGAAATATTAGATCCTTCAACTAATCATTGAAGGAAAACGAGGAATAGGAAGAAAAAAGATGCCGTGGTTCAGGAACGTAAGACAATTGACTGGACTGAATACTATCGGTATTCTGGTTCATTACACAGACGCATATACACTGATGGGTCCTGGGCTGGTGTAATAATTTTTTGCAAAAACCTGTCCCTAAAAATAGTACTGCACTGAGCATAACAACACTGATGAAAATCATGGGAATACTATATTACGTCACTAAATAAGTCCCCGGTTTGACATTTATATGGAGATATTGTTGACAGACCCATGTGATTTCCGGGTAGTACTAATCTTCAAACAGTACATGTCAAAATTTCTTAGGATTCTGACAGTTAGTTTAGAAGTTACAGTCCTTTTAGTTTTATAATTTTCAAGACAATGCATACAAAGGAATTTTGTGTGTTGATTAAACATTGTTTTTTGATGAGGAAAAATACTGTTGGAGCCAAACAGTGGCTTAATAAGCATTATTGGGATGTTGAATTTGAACGCAGTCTTACAAGCACTGATGATGCTGAACGCTCTAGTCATCCAAAATCGAGAGTTGTTCCGCAAAACATAGAAAAATACCACAAAAGGGTTTTACAAGCCAGTAACATGAAGGTCTGTGAGATAGCTGACACCTTGTAGATATCAGAAGGTAGTGTCTTTACAATTTTAGATGTAAGTTTAGGTATGAGCAAGTTGCTTTCGAAGTAACTGACTAGAAACAACAACGCGTCGACGATTCAGAGCGCTGTTTCAAGCGAAATAAAAAGGATTTCTTGCATTGGTATGTGACAATGGAAGCATGGATCCAGCACGACACGTTTGAATCAAAGAAATCAGCTGAGTGGACAGCAGCCTGTGAAACTCGTCCAAAGTGACCAAAAACTCAAAAGTCGGCTGGCAAGATTATGGCATCCGTATTTTGGAACGCGAATGGAATTCTGTTCAACTATCTTGATAAATGCAAAACTATCAATAGTGAATATTAAATGGCATTATGGGATCGATTGCAAAAATCAAGAAAAAAATTCAAAAGAAAAAAGTGCTCGCCAGGACAATGACCCGAATCATAAGTCAATAAAAACAATGGCTAAAGTGGACGAATTACGCTTTGAATTGCTTTCCCACCTACCGTAATCTTTAGATTTGCTCCTCAGTGATTACTGGCTCTATGCAGACTTCAGGAAGATGCTCCAGGGAAAGAAATTTCGCTCAAATGAAGAAGTGATTGCTGAAGGCTGAGACTTATTTTGAGAGCAAAGGCAAATAGTTTCACATAAAGGGCATCGAAAAGTTAGAGGAGCGTTGGAATAAATGTATCACTCTTGAATGAATAAAGTGGAATTTCTAAAAAATAATTTGTTTTTCTTAGTTTGACTGGAGACTTATTGAGTGATGTGTTATGCATCAAAGGCAATCTCTGACAAGAAGATCAAGAGAAAAAACATATACATCATAACGGATAGCAGAGCAGGAATTTTGTCCATTGCCAGCTGCAAAATTACCTCAGCATTAACGCTGGAATGTTGCGAAGCCTTGGAAGAAGTGGCTGGTGACAGAACATGAACGGAATAGCAGATAATTTGGCATACGCAACCGCCCTCACTAGCAATGATAATTCCCTATTTAAGCCATCTAATGTAGACAATAGCAATCCTACGACTTAAATAAACCAGCAATGATGTGACAATATTACTACTCTAGTGTCATTTGGAACACTAACAGTAACCATTTAAGTTATAAGTGTAGTAGCCTTTCATTTTGCCCACGTATTATGACCCTTAGACTAATAGAGCTACTCATTATCGCCCCTAAGTGTTTAGGGCCTATGGAAGGTAAATTGGGGATGGAGAAACCTTCTACATCAGATGGAACCGGTACGCAAAAAAACTTATCTCAAGTAGGAGACATTGCGGTTTCATGTAAAGTATTAGCAGAAACTGGATAAAACATAGAGTTACACGGGTTTGCAGACAGCACTTATTGAAACGATGGTGAAGGGAATATTTAATCGAGTTACACAAATGTGTCAAGTGACAGGAAAATGAAAATATCAATCAAGATATTAGCATAAAGGTGCCATCTATTGTTAATATGGTCTATTAATATCTTGATCGACGGCTTAAATTCTACAAAGTAAAACTCGTTTCCCTGTCTCCAACTGCGCTATGCTGAGGAGATCCAAAATAGACGAAATTGGTCCGTTGATAGGTGTAAGAGTTGGTCATTTTTCTCCTGACAGTTCTTTTGTCATGTCAAAGCTGGCAGCAACCCAACCTTCCCTTGACCGCTGTCATCCATGGAATGTGCTATGTTGAAAGTGCTGAATTGAAATTCGCTGATATCTGCATTTTTCGGTCCCGACAATTTCTAAACAAGTGCATGACTATAGCAATCATTAAAAGGCTTCAAACTAAGAAGGTGAGAACCATCAAAAGTGCTTCACAGTTTGAAGATTACTTAAACAAATTAGAAACTCCTCCTATTGAGGATTTCCGCCCAAAAATACCAGCGACTCTGGTGGAGAAACAACCCAGGAGATTCGTTAACCACGTATGAGTTAACTACGGTAACATACGGAACGTCAAGTGCTTTATTTCTGGCTATCAAAATATGTGATAAAGTCGGACTCAACACGTTTTAAAACGTTCTCAGCAAACCGAGTTGGAGACATTCATAAATTAACAAACCCTCAATCTTGGTTACCCATTTCAACAGAGGAAACCCCAGCAGACATCATCTCTCGAGGCACAATGGCTGATGTTATGAGAAATAGTCAACTATGGTGGAGGGGCCCGACATTCCTGCTAAAAAAATATACCTACAATAGAATTTATTCCTGCTGAGTCACACCCTGAACTGAAGTGTAACCTTGCTAATGTGTTGCCCCCTCTGCACCATCTCAATGCCCCCTAATTTTCTCTAGTTCTTCTACTTTATACGATTTATTTTTTGAGAAACTCTAAGGACTATTCATATTCATATTTTAGTTGATTCCATGTACTTACAAATTATATTATTGTAGTACGATAAACAATAAAGAAAATAACAATAAGTACATTTTAATATTTTTGCGAAGAATTAATCTATTTAATTTAATTTTCATTCGATGAGGTAATTTTACTCTTTAACAAATATTACATATTTTGTCCTCACACAATAACACTGTTATTATTATTATTATTAAATCAATACACCATTCTACATTGTCATCAAGCGACTGTAATAAATTACCATATATATTGATTTTAAAACATGACGCCGGATAAATATAGCGCAAACAACAACACCAATTTGCATTGTTTAATTAGATGGTTAATCAAACGCTTCGTTCAAAACTTTAGATTAAATCCACCGACGCGGACGCGGTAATTGTATTTACGTGCGTGGTATGATCATCGTGTTTTAACGCTCTATTTACGGACCGTAGTCGATAAAGCTCAAGGATTTTAAAGAAACGTGTTGTAATGGACAGTGGAAATTGCAGTAATTTGCATTTTAATTGTATTATAGTTTAACACGCTCGTCCTATAACGCTGTTAGATCTAGATTGTTAAAAGATATTTTAACCCGAACCCCTCCTGAAGTGACCCTGAATAATCCTAAATAGTATATTAAGATTACACATATTTATTTAAAATTATAATTTTAATGCCAATTAATTTTAATTTTCTTCTTTTACCCCTTTCGAGGATTCTAAAGTTTTTTATTCAACCATCTTTTCCATTTCGTCGTTTTTCTTCATGTGATGCCAATTAATCAGATATTATCAATTTGAAGCATTAACAGTCGTACTAATAAACAGAGATTAATTCTCGGATTGTAGAATCCTAGATTAATTGTCGTATTTAATACTTCGGGTAATTTCGGCGAATCCGGGAAAGAATTCGCCGAAACTACCCGAAGCTACTAAATACGACAATCAATCTAGGATTGTACAATCCGAGAATTAATCTCTGCCTATTAGTACGGCTGTAAAAAATGCTTATACAATTTCTATATTATTCTAAACACACAGTCATCGACCTAGCGTACTCCCGACCTATCATAATACAAAGTGTATTGACCTAGCGCCGTACTGACCTATCCTAACAAACTCTGAATTAGGTCAGTCATACGGCAGGTCGATGTACTGTTTAGTGTGTTAGGTCAAGAGTACGCTAGCTGGAATTTTGATATTTTAGCCCCTGATTTTGTTTTTAGGATAATCCCTAAATAGTAAATATGGAGCGTAAATATTGCGTGCTACATCCTACCAACTGCGCCAATTATATACATGCTACCGCGGTTATGAAAGCGTATAAATGTCAAAAAAGTTAGAAACATGAATTTAAAAAAAACATTTTAATAATAAATATATTTATTGATTTTATATACAATAATTTATAATATTAAAAATTAGTATTGCAAATGTATCAAATTTAAATGTATATGGACCTAATCGTTGCAGGATAAATAAAACAAAATATTTTATTTATGATGTGAAATAATTCTGTAACATTAATTGACTATATTATAAGTTATAAATAATCAAATAAGGGAAATATATTATATTTAAAACAAGCAATTTAAAAATAAGATAATGATATTAAAGTGTTAAAGCTCCGAAGGAAAACTCTATTTTCCAGTCTTCAATTCTGCTACGCGATTAAAATCTAAATGATTTTAATTGTAAAAAGTGTTTAGTTTTTTTAAACTAACAATTTATGTTACCAATTTGTATATTCTAAATTTAAACGTTTTCTCCCTTCCGGATTTAGTAGACACCCGCGTAATCACTGGAAGCTAAAATAAAAGCCATTATCATTTATCAGTCGGTATCGACAATTTCACAACTGTGATACTTGGAGCTCGTCTCCAGCCAACTTTCTACGTCGTTCGAAGTCAGATCGTCGGTCGATGGAAGTTCCGTCAGCGGAGTCATCTCGCCGTTCATGTTCGGCACTCCGCCGTTATTGTCTCTGTACCTTTCGTAATACTTGTCGCGGCTCACGCTGTCGCTCAGGAAGGAGTCCGGCGACATCGGACAAGTACCTAAAATTATAACGGTAGTTTCTAAGTAGTTAAACACCAGAAAGTTATTGAAGTTGTAATTAATTATAAGGAATATATTTAAAAATATTAATTAGATCATATTACAAAGAGGTCATTATCAAGGGTTGAATCATTTTCATTAAATCAGCCTGTACGGCAACCCAGACCAAAATTTATTTTCTTGATAATGACCTGCAAAGGTCCAAACTATAGTTGTGTCAAAATTGATAATATATTATAAACTTTGTTTGTATATATTATACAATAAATAATGGTATAAAAACTTAAAAATTATTTTCATTTACCCTTTTAAAATGAACTAACACATAGTAACGGTCGCTACCATCATTTTCATTCAAGAAATGATGTGTATATTGAATAAGGAGGATTACTACAAATGGCTACCACCTTCTCCATACATCAATGACAATCACCTACAATCAATTCAGTGGCATCGCGCATGACACTTCACTCAGTGATCGATAAATAAAAAATTCTGGTTTATATTTGATCCACCCTTGTATATAATATGACAAAATATATTTCATTAGACTATAAAATGAGTATTGAGTATGAACAATCAGCCATAATGAATTTGTTTGAAATTCTACCGGATTTTACAGCTCCTAACAAAATAATTCGATTAAGAAAAATGAATGAAGTTAACCTTTGATGATTCTGTTGCTTTTGGTTCAGTTCAATGTGTCACTTGTTAGTCTCCACATCTTCAAAACAAAATTTATTGACACTCCATGGTGTGTCTTATACCGATAGATGTGTCTACATGTTTGATCACACGGCTTTTATAACTCAACATAATGATCTGTTTATGTTTCATCCAATTTCAACTACACCAATTTATGAAAGGAAGAAACTATGTGTTGTTAATACCATTCTGTCAGCGGTCTTTATGCCAAATAAAATTATTTTAGAAAAGAACCAGGATTGGTACCACAAATTAGATTTAGTGATCATCAATTCTAAGCCTCACTGGAAGGGAGGAAACTGTTGAAGCAACACAATTCCTATCAGACGATAGTTACACCATATTTGGACACATGCTGTCGACATTAAAATCCATTGCAATTAAAGTGCTTAAACCTATTTCACATAGCTACACAAAATCTCTGATAAACAACTATTTGAATGAATTCTTAGCAATTCAATACAAACTATGCTCCACACAATACTGACACTACTGTGTTTATTAAAAGAAACTATGCTTCCTATCCGCTTCATGTGCAATGCAATTTTGAAGAGCACGGTGTTCGAGAAAATGAAGATACCAGAAAGTGATTTATCTGTTGAAAAGGATGCCCAGGATAATGTAGAAGTAGAGAGCTGCAGTGAAGAAATTGGCTTGAAAGTGTAAACCAGGAATCAATTTCTTTGGGTAAATAAAGTCTTTTATTAGAATTTGTGAACTTAATTGGATTAATTGTTATTTTACAATTTACTATGAGGACATAGCCAACTATGGTTTCCATTTAAAAAAATGTAAGTTTTTGTCATCTCAGAAAAAAATTACAATAAAAAATTTCTAAATATATTTTATTAATCTGCATAAAATTATCTACAACTTTGTCTTTTACAGTTCTTTTCTATGTGCCATAATAACAGAGATATATTGATTTGAAAAAATTGACACTTTTTACTTTTTTCAAAATATCTAGTTATCCTTGACTTTTTTGAAAACTTTGAAAGTGGAATTTTATTTGTCTCATAAATCTACACTTCTTTCCCCATTTAACAGTTTTTCTATCTCATATAGTTTCCGAGATCCCCATAGAAAACATTTAAATCAATCAACGTCTTGATTGATGATTAAATGTATATGTAGGCTGGGTGGGTGGCCTCTAGAACACCCTCCAAACAGTAAAACATACGCCAGTTTCCATAGTGTAAATATTTTTTTAAATAATAATAATGTTTATTGGTGCTATTAATATTTTACATGTTTTACACAGGTCTTAGTAATTGATTTTTTTATAATCATCAAGGTAAGGAATTATAAAATAATGTAATTGTTGTGGTTTTTATAAATTATGTTTTATAAAAGAATTGAATTTGTGAATTGTCAAATAAAAAAAAAACTGTCGATTATATTATTAAATTTGTTGTTACTTTAATTTTTAGTATATTTCATAAGATTTCTTCGCAAATAGTTGAGAATAGAGGATTAAAAACAATTGAATTTGCGTCTGCAAAGAAATATATAATTGCATATGTTTTTTGATTAATTTTTTTAAATATCTAAAGAAAAAATTGTTTTGTGAATTGTCAAACAAAATAAACTGTCGATTTTTTTAATGAATTTGTTTTTAATTAAAATTTTTATATATTTCATAGGATTTTTTAGCGAACAGTTGAAAAATTGAGGATTAAAAACAATGGAATTTGCTCCTACAAAAAATATAATTGCATTTTCTTGATAAAAATTTGTTTGTTTAATTTTTTTTAATATCTAAGAAACAATTGATTTGTGAATTGTCAAACAAAACAAATTGGTCGATTTTTTTAATCAATTTGTTTTTAATTTAATTTTTTGTATATTTCATAAGATTTCTTGGAAAACACTTGAGAATTGAGGATTAAAAACAATTGAATTTGCGTCTACAAAAAAATATATTGCATTTTCTTCATCAAAATTTGTTTTTTTAATTTGTTTTAGTTTGTATTTAATTTAATTTTTTGTATATTTCATAAGATTTTTTAGCAAACAGTTGAAAAATTAAGGAAACAAACAATTGAATTTGTGTGTACAAAAAAATATAATTGTTTTTTGTCAAAATTTGTTTTTAATTTTTTTTTAAATATCTACAAAAAACATTTTTTTGTGATTTGTGAATTGCACAAACAATCATTCGATTTTTTAATCAATATGATTAATTAGATTTCTTAAAAATACCTCAGAATTGACGGCTGAAGAAAACAATTTAAACCTTGAATAAAAAAACAATAGAATATTTTATTTATATATTGTATTATATATATATATATATATAACATCTTTATTTATAGACCTTTTTTACATTTAACAATATACAAATTAAATAATATTGTATTATAATATTATACTCTAAATTTTTAAGAAATCAATTGGCAATTTCTATCTGGAAAAAAATGCATTTATCCATCAAAATTTGGTTTTCTTAGCAAACAGTTGAGAAATGAGAATTAAAAACAATGGAATTTGTGTCTGCAAAAAAAACAATTGCATTTTCTTGAACAAAATTTGTCTTTTTTAAACATATCCAAAAAACCAATTGATTTATGAATTGTCAAACAAAAAAGAATCAATACGATTTTGTTTTATTTCTCTAGATTTCTTAAAAATACCTCAGAATTGACGGCTAAAGAAAACAATTGAATCCTTGAATTAAAAAAAAAACAATTGAATATTTTATTTCTTTCTTGTATTATTCTAAATTTCTTAGAAATCAATTGGAATTGCTATCTGGAAAAAAATGCATTTATCAATCAAAATTTAGTTTTCTTAGCAAACAGTTGAGAAGTGAGAAATAAAAACAATTGAATTTGTGTCTGCAAAAATAAAAATCAATTGCATTTTCTTGAACAAAATTTGTCTTTTTTAAATATCTTTTGTAAACAATTGATTTGAGAATTGTCAAAATAAAAGCAATCGATTTTTTTAATCAATATGTTTTTGTTATATTTATCTAGATTTCTTAACAATACCTCAGAATTGACGGCTGAAGTAAACAATTTAATTCTTGAATAAAAAAAAAACAATTGAAGAAATCAATTGGGAATTGCTGTCTGGAAAAAAATGGATTTATCAATCAAAATTTAGTTATCTTTGCAAACAGGCAAGAAGTGAGCATTAAAAACAATGGAATTTGCGTCTGCAAAATAAAATTAAAAAAAAATTGATTTATGAATTGTCAAAAAACAATCTTCTTCTTTTTAATCAATATGATTTTGTTATATTTCTCTAGATTTCTAAAAAATACCTCAAAATTGACGGTTGAAGAAAACAATTTAATCCTTGAATAAAAAAAAACAATTGAATATTTTATTTGTTTTTTTGTATCACTCTAAATTTCTTAGAAATCAATTGGCAATTTCTACCTAAAAAATGCACTTATTAATCAAAATTTGCGTTTCTCTAATATTGTTCTAGATTATTCAGAAAATAATTGAAAATCGACAGCTAAAAACAATTGAATTTTTGAATTATCAACATTTTTCGTTTAGATTTCTCAAAAAACAATTGCGAACCAAAGTTGAGATCTAAAGAAAACAATTTAATTCTTGAAAAAAAAAAACAATTGAATTAATTATTCGTTCCTTGTATTATTCTAAATTTCTTAGAAATCAATTGACATTGGAAAAAATGCATTTATCAATTACAATTAGGTTTTCTTTAGTCATTTGTTCTAGATTATTTAGAAAATTCTTGAAAATCGACAGTCAAAAACAATTGAATTTTTGAATTAGAAAAAATAAAAATTTTTGTTAATTATTTTTGATCAACATCTTTTCTAGATTTACCAGAAAACAATCGCGAAAGTTTCTGATTTAGATTAGATAGTGCAGTAAAATCGGAAATATTCTAGTTAGGATATTTTGAATTTCCCGCCAGTAAATTTTAAGTTGGCAGCTGTTATATATTAAATAACCTTTAAATTTCTAATTGACACAAGATGATCTTATAAAGTCATTGTATTAAGTTGGTGGTAATCTCAATCAAATCCCAAACTTTCTAGTTAGGATATTTTGAATTTCCCGCTATTAAGTTATTACTTTTTAAGTTGGTAGCAGTTTTATATTAAATTATCTTTAAATTTCCAATTGTCCTTATACAATATGGCCTTATAAAGTCATAGTATTAAGTTGGTGATAATATCAGTAAAATACCAAATTTTCTAGTTGGGATATTTTGAATTTCCCGCCATTAGGTTGGCAGCAGTTGTATACTAAATTACCTTTAAATTTCTAATTGACTTGACGCAAGATGGTCTTATAAAGTAATAATTTTAAGTTGGTGGTAATTTTACGCTTAATTACACTAAATTGTATTATATAATGGATTATCTCTTCTCATAATTTTAGTATAATTATATCACTACTGCCAATTTAATTTTATCATCTATTAGTATCGTTTCAGATTATGTATTGCAGTACAATCCTAAATATATTAGTTATCAGCAGTTTTTTGGGTTGTTTTGAATTATACACGTCAGTAAATTACCAGTTTTTATGTTGGCAGCAATTTTGCGACAAATAACTCTTGTCATGACAAAAGATGGATTATTTTCAAGTTAAATTTGATGACCACTGAAAACCCATTCTTCTGAACATTTTTGTTTGGTTCATATTTATTTGTTTTGTTCAGTAAAAAAACTTGATTGCTGAAAACAATTAAAGAACTTTGAAGAAAATTTACTGGAAGAAAAATGTTTAAAACATATATTTCAGAATTCTGTAATTGCTTCAAAATTCTAGAACCCTTTAAGGAAACTTGTCCAATTAAGAAGAGAATTTGGTTAAAAAAACTAGAAAAAAATGATGAAATATTCTGGAAAATTGAGAAAAATTGTTGAAAGACTTTAAAACTTTTAAAGAAAATTTTCTTACTATGAAAGAAATATTGCTACAAAATATAGAAATCCCGTAGGAAAACAAAAAAAAAAATGCTTTTTAAATCTAGATTTCTTGGGAAAAAATATCGTAATTTAGAAAAGGGGTTTTTTTCTGAAAAGTAATTTGTAAGAAAAATTGTTTGATATTTCTAGAAATCTCAATAAAATAAAGCAAAATAAAACAGAAATTGTTTTTTGCTAGAAAGTTCTAGAAATCTGGATGGTAAATCATAACTTAGTAGAAAATTACAATAATGGAAAAACTCTTATAAAATACAAAAGATTTTGTAGAAAATTCCATGAATCCTTAAAAAAATATTTCTGAAGAATTCTAGAAACTTTGACCGAAAACTCCTTAAAACTTTATACTCTAGGGAAATTCTAGATTTCAGAAGATTTGATAGAAATTTCAACAAAGGACACAAGAAACGAGAAAAATCACTCAAGCCAAATTTACTTTAAGAAATTTTTTAATAAAAATAACTTCTTGTTTTGATAATGGTTCGAAATTTAAGTCACAAAAATTAATATTGTGTTATACAAGCAGACGTTTAAAGTGTTTTTATTAATATTCAACATGTATAACGTAGTAGATGCCTTTAAAATAAATAAATAAATAAATAACTGAATTAGTGACGTGAAAATGCAGCTGCGAGTTAAATATAAGTCGATATGCATCAATTGCGAAAAAGGTGCGGTGACTGGCAATATTTTTAGCGGCGCATTTACATTAAAATGTCACCAGAAACTACTCGACGTCAATATATTACGTTTAAAGGCACCCTTTTAAAAACGTTATAATTCTTTCCACTTGACAGGAAAAAGAGAGTTAAAAATAGATCGGAACACTACAGCAGGATTAAATTAAACTCGCATAGAATATTTTACATACATTATCCTACGACTTTCATTTGTTATTTTTAATTGTTTTAAATGTATAATGGAAATAGTTTTAAAGAAGACGCAAGCATAAGAAATATAATCGTCATTATAAAGTGAATTAAATATTGATGAAGTTTTAAATGCATACTATTTTGAGGTGGGAGAGTATATCTGTCGGTAGTTATTTCGGAAGGATTGATTTAAAAGTGGTGGAAAGATTAATTCTGTTTACTCGTTAAGGATATTTACTGACGGATTACCAATGACTCTTGTGGATTAAGTTTAGTGACATTGTTGAAATGATGAGGGATTTTAAGATTATTTATATCTGGAAATTGATCTTTACAATGTAAACAATGATTAGAAAAAAGCTAGACGAAAATGTTCAAAAAATCGAGTTGATACACTTCATCCTGTTCGACCTATATACACGCTATTGCATTCTTAACAACACCAACCAGATATTTTTAAAGGATTAATTTTATCTTTTGCATTGAATAATTTGTTTAATAATTTTCCAAGGGGTTTAATTTACTCCAAAATATCTAAGCAAGTTTTTCACATCCCTGACACCTTGTATAATGGATAAATTAATTTTTGCTATAAACCAAGAATAATTTTTACGTAAATATACTTACCATTTCCTTTCTTTCTTATGGGGGACTTATATTCACCTGTTGAAGTGAGACTTGACGTAATACTCGGCAGCCTAATGTCCAAATGAGAACCTTTCGCCGTCACAATTTTATTATTCATGGCGTACAATTTAGTAGTGATGTCCCTTGCTATTAAGGTCGTCAGCACTGTGGCTATATACGTGTCTTTAACGAAAAGGTATTCCAAAGCAGATCGCTGCCAATACAGATATCTACAAGTGCTCGCCGCGACGATTGATACCTGTGAATAAATAACGCCAACGTGTCACCTCTACATAAAACGATTTGTTTGGGTTATTGTCTGCAGCACGCAATGTCTGTGGTCGGTAATGAATATTTTATTAAGAGCAATGTATTCAATGGGTGAATGTCGTGTAGTAAATTGACTCGTTCATTGATGTACATTGTCTCTGGGGTAATCATGTATTAATGTAATTCATACGTCGTGTCTACGCTAATGAATGAGGGATATAACTATCGGATCCTGAACATTAACGAACTATAGGACATGTTCAAAATCCGAAAATTTGTACTTATTTTATTAAATCATCCGGAACCAGTCTCTTCCTCAAGCAGAAGTAATATGGATGAAGGATCAGAAGCTTAAAATTAACATTAGTTGACGTGATTCATTACGAACGTCTGCGCACCCACCTTGAACTTATCGTCTACTGTATTCCTGCTGGATTCGAATTCGGGCGAATCCAGAAACTCGCACGGTAATATCGGATGTAAAAACTGATTATCGGATAAGACGTTTACTTTCCCCGACAACAGCAATCCTAATCTATCCGTTCTCGTCAGGTTTTGCACCGCGTACGCTTCTCCTGCGTGTAAGGACATGATTTGCGCAAATTCCAAACTGACCATTTTTTTGAATTGCAACCTAGGAATCTTTAATTGTGTTAAGCCTGAAGTCTTGATGATTAGTAGTGCAGCTCACCTTAAACGGCTCGAAAAGGTTGTGGTACACTTCTTCCAGTTCTGGATCGAATTTAACAGGTCTGATTTGGTACACTATGTGAAATACCTGTCCAATATTCAGGAGGACGAAGGCAAAGTTCCAAATGAAAACGTCAGGGGCGCATATTACGTTCCAAGCCCATCCGGAAAAGAACATTAATCCTAAAAATTGGATTTCTTAAGTAATACATACACTGATAGATTAATAATAGTATTATGTGTATAAAAGCAATAGAATACTTTTATAACAATGTAATTATTATGAATGTTCAAGTAGCCTTAAAATTATGTTTAAATAAATATGTAAAAGAATTATCTAAACAAATAAATGATAATTTCGATAGCCAATGGAAAAAAAGAGAGGATAGTAATTGCCATATTATCAGATGTAACACTATTTTCTAGTAAGGATGTTTATCTCTCTCTCTAAATGATTTATGATTTAAAAATTTATTTGAAGACATATTTGCTCTACTTACCAATGATCAACCAAGAATGCATAAACAGCATCCCTTTTTTCGAACAAGTCGATGCATACGCAATAGCGAAACACATATTTGCTAATTGAAATAGGAAATGTTGGGGATCTTTCCAGTACTCGCACCATGGCCACCACGTAACTAAAAATATTTCAATATTTAAAACGTTAATGATATGATTATGTTTTTAGTTTGATGCAGATTTTAAAAAGAATTATGTATTTCATTCGATTGATTGCATTTACATAACTACGCATATAAATTAAATTATCTGCACCAAATTTATTTGTTGATTTATCTGTCATATTCTTCATTTTGAGGTAAAGCATTATTTAACAATAAATACCTTTCGGAATCGTGTAGTTGATGTCCTGATCTTCATTCGGCCAAGTTAAATTCATTCCGGGCGAGACGTGTAAAACGCCCGGTCTCCTGTCGTTAGGTTGTAATCCTGATAAATCCGGTTCTGAAGGCATGTTATTATTTGTTTTGATTCACCGCACTGTTTTATTTACTAAAAAAATCTCGACGCAGCGACGGTCACACACAGATATTCCGCATCGATTTTCCCTGCAGGAAAAACACGGTTTCATCCAACTGACGCCATCCGTGGGTTGTAATCCAAACTAAATCGTTCTTTCGTGTTGTTCACTAAGGAAATAACAAATCATTCAGTAAGAAATTTACAGACCTGTATAATAACAATTATAATATAAAATTCTGAATGTGAATCATTATAATGAAAAGTTTTTGTAATATATTAGAGTACTAAAGTCTGAAATTTCTATTGAATTATAGGTTTTGAAGTCACTTGAGAATTATAAGGTAGTATGATGGGATTAAGAGTCGATCAGATTTACCCATATAAATCTGGACACCCGGAAGAACTTACGTAGATACAGGCAACTTCGCCCGTGAAGAATTATACAAAGAACTTGTACGAGAAAGGAAAATATTCGAAGGGAATCAAGTATATCTCACCTTGACTGACGAGGCCAGTAGAATAAGAAAGGCCCGTTACATAAGAATCCTGGTTTTACTAGAGGAAATAAGGATCCCTACCATCTTCAAGTATATTGCCAACACAATTTTCGATACCAAGACGCTCTTAGGAACCGACTTTGTGGAGGAAGGCGGACTGATATTACACTTGAGAAACGAAATCTGGCCGTTTTAGGTTAAGCCGCCCTTTCCAAGAACATGAACGAAAGAGTACGATGAGAAGATGATCTTTAATTACTCCAGGAGTCTGCTGAACACTTATTTGTACCCCCTACGGATAATTCGACCACATATTCTTGGACGAACCCAGAGAATCTAATGGAGTAGCATCTGACTTTATCTACTGGAACAAAAAGCCTTTCATTACTTCTTTAGGACCCTTAGATACACAGAAAAGCTGGACTGAAGAACGCACCGGCGACGTTCCAAAGATTAATTGATATATTGAAGGTTGAATTAAAGTCTACCAGAATACAAGTGCCGACACTATTATCCTGTCTGCTTTCATGGAAGAGCACCTGATTGATCTGAAGATTTTTTATCGTTTTGAATAATTCTACTTGAGAAGCACCGTGTTTGCTGTAAATATGTTAGCTATGTAGGCCATACAATTAGTGAAGAAGTGATGCAACCAAACCCGGAGAAGGTAGATGCGATAGCCACTCTCCTAGCTCCAGGATAGTATCAAATAAAACACGCTCTAAGTCTGAAATTGATTAATCGCGAAGATTAGACGAATCCGGAGCATGGTTACCGCCCCAACAGGAGGAATTTGAGAGGTTGAAGTAGACTTCGATCCTCCAGCATGTTAAACCGTGCCAATCATCTTACATCCTACAAACTGATGCCAGATCTTACGCCTTGGGAACCGTCCTAATGCAGGGGGAGGAAAAAGAAGAAAAAAACAGTATAGTACGCCAGCCAAGGCGAAATTTAATTACAGCACCACCGAGCAAGAGGCGGTTTTCTGGACTTTGCAATGTTTCCACAGCCACATCGAGGACATTTATAAATCTACGCTTACCTACATTTCAGTCTCAAGCATCTCCGCGCATCCATAAGCATCCTACACCTGCCTGTCGGACCGTAGCGGGTACCAAAAGGAAGTATAAGTCTCACTTGACTGCTCAATAAAATGCCTCACAACCAGGAACTTTAAATGAAAATACACAAACATATTAAGCCTCACAACCCTTTACATAAGTATATTTATAAGCAACCCTCTCACCTGCTGCATGGCAAGATGTCTCACAGCCAATTGAGCTCTGAGTAAGTGATGGCCCCCGGATCACAAGTTGGTGATGGCAAACCGGTGAAGCTGATTTCTTCGCGATGTGGCAATATCACCAGCTGCAACACAGAACGGAATAAAGAAAGATAAATTCAAAGTAATTTACGTCTGTAATCTGCTCAATCGTAATCATCACTTTTTTAAACAAATGAATCGTTTTTCAATTTTTCAATTCAATACGATTTTTTTAAATTTTCAACATCAATTAACAAATAACGGATTAATTAAGTAAACACGATGTATTAATTATTTTTAATTATAATAAAATAAAAACTGTAAATCATTTACTAAACACAATTATTAATATCAGATGAATAATATAAATTTTTAATCCTACCATCTCTTATTATATTATCGTACTAATATTTATAATTTCCCCCACAGAGGTCACCACACCAGGCATATAAACGGCGCTCAATTTAAATTCCAGTCATTGCCCCATGTGACACGTATAAATATAACCTCACATTTCAACACATTACTTGCGATGAACAGACGAGGATGGGGTAAACGGGGCCACGGTGGCAGAGGGGGTCGAGGCGGACGCGGCGGGCGCGGCAGTCGTGGAAACTGGAACAGGCACAATCACACAAACAGACACAACAAACACTTCCATCAAACCGACCAACTCACAGAACATGAGGTCGGAATCACCGAATACATCAGTGACACTGAGGGGTTTTCCGCCGTGATAAAAGCCAGATACTCGGATTTTCACGTGAACGAAATTCATCTCGATGGGGAGGTGGCAAAGTTTACGAATAACAAAATTCCCGAAGCGTTCGCAAAGCAGAAAGTGGAGGATCCCCCGAAAGAGTGTCCCATAGATGAAATTACGCAAGAACAGTGGGATGATATACTACAGGTTGTGGGAAATAAAGAGGGTAAAACAGTTCGGATTGACGTGACGGAGGTAGATAAGGAAAAACGTGGGGAATTACATCAAAAAATTAAGAAAGTTTTTGGGGATAAACTGGTTAGTTCTACTGTTGCTGAAGATGAAAAGAAGTTTATCGAGCTGAAAAAATATATGAAAGAAGGTATGATCTTTTTTTTTAAATAAAAATATTGATTCTTATTATTATATTTCTACTTATATGTATAAATACATTTTGAACCCTGTTTGTAAAAAGGTCTTAATTTTAAAATTACACTTACAACTTATGACAGAGTTGTAAAACATGTGGTAATATTGATTAACATACATTCTTCATCTTGAATAAAATTATTTATATAAATATAAATCATTTGTATTTTATTTACTAATTAAATATACTTTTCACATTGTTTTGTATAACAAATATTTATTTATATGGTGACCAATGGTTTCAATACATTAACATACCATATTCAAACCGTAAAATGATTAAATATGTATAACGAAGTATGTATAAAAATATAATCTTTATTTAGCACTTTGCTACACAATAATATAGATAAATTAATATGTAATATGATGAGTTTATTTGTTGAATAATCATTTTATTAATGCGATGAAATTTTATGTTTTTATTTGCACAGATAAAAGATCGACGTTTGAATGGCCGAAAGGTTTGGGAGAGTACGTACATTTTCTGCTCTACAAAGAGAGCATGGACACGATGGACGCGGTGATGCGAATAAGCGACATCATCCGAATGCCGGCTTCGGCCTTTAACTATGCCGGCGTGAAAGACAGGCGAGCGAAAACCACCCAATGGATAAGTGTGCGAAAAGTGGAACCATGGAAACTTATCCATAAAACTAGACCGATATACAATGTGAAAATTGGAAACCTAACATTTAAAGATACCCCTTTGAAATTGGGACACTTGAAGGGTAACATGTTCAGAATTGCGTTGAGAAATATTACGGCCGAGGACGATTTAATCGAGAAGGCTATGGAAAATTTGAAAAACCAGGGATTTATTAACTACTACGGATTGCAGAGGTTTGGAAATGATAAGGAGGTGCCCACTTATGATATCGGAATACAGTTGTTGAAGGGATGTTGGAAAGAGGTGTGATATGAATGTAAAATGTATCTATATGATTAATTAATTTCTTGTTGTTTTTTAGGCTTGCAATTTAATCTTAAAATTAAAGAAAAATGAAGATCCCTTCTCCGAAATTGGTTTAGCAAAGAAGGTGTACCAAGAAACTCAAGACGCCAAAAAAGCTTGCCTTAAATTAAGTAAATACTCGAGTAGTTCTATTGAATCTAAACTCCTGAATGGTTTGGCCAAGATGGGCAAGAATGAGTATGTTAATGCTTTAGAAACGGTAAGTAAATTAAAGAACTTTCTAAATTAATTGTATACCTAAATATATTATGTATCTATTAATATATTTTATTAACAGGTAATGCAAAGCATCATAATGAATAATAATTGTATCATTTATTGTTTGAAATAGAAATTTATATGTGTTAGCAGCATATATGAATAAGTTGCAGAATTTTAAACTATTTTTTATATTTGTATTTTTTTTCCAGATACCAAGAAATACAAGACTGTTATACATTCATTCGTTTCAAAGTTTAATATGGAATTATGCGGTGTCGAAACGGATAAAGGATTTCGGCCTGAAACCGATTGTGGGTGATATAGTTTTAGTGAATGACTCGAACGATGCTGTAGAGAGTGTTTTATTAGAAAGTAGAGGAAATTGTGAAAATACTGAGGAAGAAACTAATAATGGTAAGGATTTAATAAACTGGAATTTACAAGATGATTAATTTATAATTTTAGAGACTGAAAAAGAAATTTCACAGGAAATCAAGGTGCTAACTGAGAATGATTTGGATAATTATACTATTTACGATATTGTTTTACCACTTCCGGGCTATGATGTTACGTATCCGGACAATGCTATTAAAGATTATTATAAGGAGTTATTAGAGAACTACGGGTTAGAATTAGATATGGCTAAACAATCTGTAAAGTAAGTTTAATTTTCTTATATATTTTATTATTTTATCTATTCCCAAATTTAATATAATCTCCTGAGTATTACAATTGATAATGATCTAAAGTTTATACATCATTAAAATAACCAGTTTTTTTGCACGAGTGTTCTAATCTAAAATTCTTTGGGTCTGTTCTCTTTTATTACAGTATTATACTCTAATTACCAAGCATAATTTTATTTTTGCAACTAGAAAAGATGTAGTATTATTTTATTGATCTATTTTTGAGTATATTAATGAAATTTTCCTTTCCATTATTTTTTTCTGCATGAATTTAAAATATGATTTAAATAGTGAAAGCACTAAATCGTTGACTAATGTTTTTCCTCTAATCCATTTATAATCCATAAGTTTCCTCTTTAAATAATATATCATTTTTATTATTTTATATATGTTAGAGGCTTTTACTTTATTATACATTTTTAATGCTGTTATTTTAGAACATACACGCTAAGTGGAAATTATCGTAAAATTATGACAAATATCAGCGATTTAACTTGGAAAACAATTTTATACAATGAACCAAATGACACGTTAATTCGGTCAGATTTTGAAGAAATTTTAGGCCACAAGGAACCTGAAAGTGCTCCAGGTTAGTATTTAATTAATGAATTTAAAAAAGAAATCTTGAATCTAAGAGTAATTAAAAATAAGAAAACATTTTGTTACTTGGTAAAAAAGATTTGTGAAATGTTTTCATATTTCTAAATTATTAGATAATTTTCTACAACGAAATGAAGGACTTTAATACATTTTATTAATAATAAGTATAGTGTCAAGATAAAAATAATATTCAAAGGCTCTCTAAACAAAATATTATTTTAAAAAAGGTATATATATTGACGAATAAAGCACTAATAACCTTTCTTCACAATTTTATTTAATTTATTATTTGTGTCTGAAATGTACATTTGGTAAATAAAATAAAATTGTGAAGAAAGATTATTAGTGCTTTATTCGTCAAATAAATTTTATCTTCACGTAACTCAATCAACCAACGTATATATCTTATTACATTATGGTTCAGGTAAAAGTCCCTACCATTAAGACATTTTAGAATTATCATATATTTCACATATTATACATTCCTATACAAGTATTAATAATTAATACATTTATTAAAATTATTTTAGATGGTAAATATAAGGGATTAATAGTCAACTTCAGTTTGCCGTCATCTTCATACGCCACGATGGTCTTGCGCGAATTTTTAAAAATAGACACATCTAAAAGTGCGCAGTCCAAACTAAACAATTACCATGAAAAGAATGAAGAAACTCAACCGGCCGAACCAATTGTAAACGAGAGCAGCTTATTGAGTGACAAAGACAAGTTTGAAGCGTTTAAAAAGGCAATCTTTGAATCCACTCTACCAGAAGAACCTGTCAAAAGAAAAATCGAGGACGATGAAGAAACACTGCCTAAAAAACCAAAACTTGATGACCCCGAAAAGGAAACCGGTATCAAAATACAAGCTTCTCTTGTTTAATCAACCCCTCCAAAAAAAATGCAGTTCACATCAACTTGTTCTGTAAAAACAGTGGTACATTGATAAATCTTGATATCTCGGGTGATATAGTTGTAACAGGTTGAGGTAACGGTGAATGCAGCTTCATGTGCGCTTTCAAGTTGCAAGACAGCGCGAACCTCTTGAAACAAACGTTGCATTCGAATTGTTTGTCCCCTGAAACCAAATTTATCCTTAATTAATTACGACACATTTATAAAGTGAAAATGTTGTGTTAACCCAATGATGAAACAATATGTCGGCTTTATATTTTATTTATATTTACGCATCTGTACTTTGTAGCCTTATTAAGTTACTTTTATATGTTTGTACGATCTGATGGTTACGATTATTAGTTATTTCTACTGTCACAATGCAATAAATGTATCTATGAGTGTTATGGGTTTTCTTGTGTTACCTGTGTGCACGATGTAATGGTTACGCAGGTTGGTCGGTTTGCTGAATCCTCGAAAGCAAATGGAACAACGGAACGGCCAAGTTCCGTTGTGCATGTACATGTGGGAGCGTAGGTCTCCTGGTGTCGGAAATGATTTTGGGCATATGTTGCATTTATGAGGTTTAACCTAAAAATAATCGATAATAAATTGACTAATGGTTGTGCTGTTAACTAAAGTGTGATATCAATTATTAATATTGTATTTTTGAGGTTAAGTAACTAAATAATGAATCAGAGTAATATTTAAGAGCAATTGAAATGTTGAACAGAGTTTTAATAAAATGTTCATTTGCTAAAATTACAAATGCTCTCAAACATAGATTATTTTAAAATCATTAGTTGATTAGAACAGTAATAATAATAATATGTAGCAACTTGTCTGGTTCCTATTATGCAATTTACTATTACGATTACTGAATAACCAAGTATAAAAAAATAGTCAAAATTTTAAATAAAGAGCTTTACCTGAAAAGACTTTATTCTTCTCATTTTACAACTTATTATAAAACAAATGAAGTATATAGTGATTAATTTATAAGTAAAGTAATCCACTACAACCATAAAAAGAAACATGGAAAGGCCTATGCTGAACCTCTACGTCTTCAGGTGTTATATGCTTAATTATCGGTCCTTTCAATTAATTCAAGATGTGCTTAATCACATTTCAGAATGAAGAGTCCTGATTTAATAAGGAATCTGGTGAACTGATTATGGCAAACTGTATGTTCGATACATATATTAATTTCTGTTACAAACACACAGGGTTCTGTGTGGATTTTTTTAAAATCTGATTTGTGGATTTGCTAATTGTAAATCACTCTGCATATGTAAGTATAAATGTGCGTCTACTGTTCTTTCATCAATTTCACAAAGGGTTTAAATCCGATAAAATTATCAAGTAAGTATATAAAGTATTTTCAACTCATCTTCCAATGAAACGTTATTGGTTTATTAATTAATACGGCTGTCTTGTTTGGCAGTATTTTTTTGGCACAAATAGTAGTGGTGTGCTTGACTACAAGTCAAAAACTCCAAGTAAAACGAACGAAGCTGTTACAGTCTGATTCTTGATTATGGCGTAGTCAAATAAAAAGTAAGAAATATAAAAGAATAATTTTCATTTTCATTATAAAACCGTTGATTGAAATATTGTACATTTTTTCAGTCAATGATAAAACGTTGGTATTTTATTTACTCTCTAAAAATGGATTTTTATTTACCTTGGAATGTGTCATTTTGTGGTAATATAAATTCGAACTGGCCGTAAAACATTTTCCACATTGGTTGCACACATGCGGCTTCAGTCCGATGTGTATTCTTCTATGGGTATTTAAAGAACTAGACGTGGAAAATCCTTTCTTGCAGACTTCACATATGTGCGGCTTTTCTCCTATAATTCAAATTCAAATTTATCCAAATAGATTTACATATAATTTTTACAATTTTTGTTTATTTTTTGACTAAGTTGTTGCGTCCAATGGTCAACATTTTAAATACAAGTACTTGTGTTATGCTTTCCATTTTGTTTTTCCCTTTTAAATCTATCTGAACCTATTTATAAATCAAAAACACATATATTTAATTAATTGCTCACTTAACCCGTGGTGAAACATTTTTGAAATATTAAAAACACATTTATAAATAAATATAAATATTTTTTATCTACGCAAATATAAATTTAATAATAAAATTGCTTCATTATTTCATACATTCTATCTATACACTTTATTTAGTACTAAAATGAATACTAAAACTATTTTTTAAATATACATTAATAAATATTTAATTAATTGCTCACTTAATTCGTGCTGAAACATTTTTGAACTATTTTGATTAAAACTTTTTAGTTAATACATTATTAATATGAAAAAAGTAACAAATAAAAATTACCAGTATGAGTCCTTATGTGTCTCTTCAACAACGACGGTCGATCAAAAGTCTTCTTACAAAAAACACAAAGCAGCACGGGTTTACCGCGCTTCTGTTTCAGGACGTTCTTCGGAAGTGATAGGTCTAAGGGGACGTCCGCCTCCATCCCCAGTGCTGCGATTAACGTGGCTGATTTGATACTGATTTTTAAAATGTGCAAATCAGCCGGTATATATACATTCAGACCATAACTATCCCCACTTGATATCATTCTGCCTTTGATAAACGATATAAAGACGATTTATATAGCAGGTGATAATCCGCGGGGGGTGGGGGCGGTTTATTATTGGGGGTATGTCACGCGGGTAATAAATCTAACGCGACAAACCGCGGCGATCCGTAGGCCTCTTTAGACGTAAACGTCGTAATGATGATAATTACCGTTTTATCGATTGCCATCAGTTATTGAAACTTGTTTAAAATGTTTTTTCTTTTATTATTATGAAATAAATTGGATAACAGTAATTAGGAACACTTAAATGTATATGCTTATGATTTATTCAATATCGATTTGTTTTATATTTCTTTGACCTTTTCCATAGCTGGAAATTAGTTTAAGAGTTTTGAATTATATATAGTAGTAGTCTTAGTAGTAATAGTAGTGTTTGGCTATCGACCACGTGGTCCTTTCGCCGTGTTATTTATGTAATTGCGTGTGTGTATATGCCCTTGTTCATTTAAAGGATCTCTAATTGGCAAATGGTACCGGAGATCCATCCAATTATGAATTATATTTATTTTAGTTCATATCTTTCATTGCTCCTTAATCTCTTCTGTTTGTAATAAAGAGAATGGTTGCGACCGTTTCTTTGTGGTAATCTATACCTTCACTGAATTGAAATTTAACCACAAGTAATATTATTTGTGGTTAAAACATGGTGAATTTTTCAATACAGTCTTCTGTTTGTATTTAAAAATATATTAACAATATCAATTAAATAAACAAGATTATGGGAATAGTAGGAGCTTTAAACCAAGAAATTTTCTTACAGATCCCTTAAATTGGGAATGCTTAATCCATCATCGATACTTCAAATCTCGTTTTTCTTCCTTGCTAATTAAGTTATTAATATTTTAAGTATTATACATATATACTAAAATTAATTTGTGGTTTGTTAAATCTTTAAATATATCATTATTACAATAAATAATCTAGAATCGTAATTATATCAGTCGTATAAGAATATGTACAGATTTTTTTAGGAATTATAAGGGGACATTTGGTGAAACCTACACCGCTTTTCTTGTGCGCAGTGCTTTAGAAAACCGTTCTGTATTGTACGGTAGAAAATGTTTATGGCCTCTCATTTATCATGTTTATCCATTGTTGTGGCAAAATACTCGCCTCTTTTAAATGACACTGCACAAACCGCCGCCGTGATTGATGGACGTTCAATTTCCTATCGAGTAAACATGCCTTTGTGCAGCGCGGACTACTGTACAAAATATCGCCATAATGTTTTGATCCAAATACGATTTAACTAATTAATCCGCTAGCTAATTATATGAACTAGAATAAGGGTGTATTATTTTTTTTAATAATTAATACAATTAATGTAGGGATTATAATTAAATGGTTGATTATTAATTTTGTCGTGCGTGCTGATTATTATTTACCTTAATCCACGTCAATTAATAGACAAAATCAGCTTCCAATTCATTTTAAAAACCTTTACTTACCGGAGTGCATATTGGTATTTTTATTACCAATATGCACTCAAAGATTTTACTTAGAAGCAAGCCAAGTCATTATTTATTCATTCAATAAATCCTGCTGTCATCGCTCACTATGAAATGATTGAGTTAAAGACGATGGTGTAAGGTTTTTATGTCTTCGATCGGCATCTAATTAAGCAAGGTGAAGAATTCAAAACTACATGATGTAATGCTTTGCATCACCATCCCTTTAAGAGACACTTTTTTTCAGGCCGAACACCGTTATGGATTTCGTTATCCAGTCTGCAGTATTCTCTTATCCAAATGCAAATCCATTTTTCTAGAACAAACCATCATCAACACCGAAATCTACATACTATTCCAGAAAATGTCAGCTAATACAGTACCCCAAAATAACTCTTCAAAGAGTGATCACCACGTAAATAAAGCCAATATAGAAAGTATCCCCGAAGGAGGGTAAAATCTCCCACGGAATCAGCAAATTTATTCAAGTAAAAAGGTAGACGTATGGAAAGCAGAACTGTTTTGCTAAAAGAGAAAATAGGAATCTGCACATACAGTGATTGCTTTCAACGGTCGGGAAACATCAAGCAGCAAAAGGAAAAGAGCTAAACACCTGTAATTACCATGGCACTCTTATCGAATATTATTTCGATATTCATGATGTTTACAGGAATCTGATACACATTTTGATTGCCCTCAACTCCCAGCTAGGGAAGGAGAAGAGGCATTTAATTATTTCACCTGCCAATACTATATACCATCCTCATAATTCTTCCCATACAGCTTTTAAATGAATTATCCCGGCGCATCCACCAAAACAAAATAGGACGGTTCCACATGAATGGAACCCGACCTTACCACTCGGATACTAGCGAATCGTAACAAATTCACCACGAAGAAAATATCCACCCAACTATTACAATATGACAAGGATGTAAAACATTGATAATGAGCGCCTAACACTCGAAATAAATATCTAAGCATAGAAAATAAAGTGTGAAGACATAATACAAGAGTATTAAGCAGTTAGCAGATAAGTACTAATAGATTCAACCATGTATATCAATGTCAAATGTCCTTTTTCAATTGAATTGGGGGGTGGGAAAGTGGACACCCACCCACCCTATATATAAAACGTTTATACAGTCATTGTCATACGTTTAATGTCCTAAAAACATTAGCAGTTTTTCTGTTGATGTTCTCAAGAAACTGAAATAAGTGTTGTAGTTTTAATTTAAATCTTAATTTAGGGTGGGTGGGTGGCCACTGTCCCACCCTCCAATTTTTATAATACAAACAATTGTTTCTCAGATGGAGGTTACATAAAAAAAAAACATTAGTGCTTTATTCCTTACAATTTCTTTTTCTAAAAACGAATTTATTATTTAGGAAACATTCGCTTTTATTATATGAACTATGGGGTGTGATAGTGACCACCCACTTACCTTACATATAATTATTTACTTCAATCACTTCACAAGTTTATTTTCCTGAAAACAAAATCGTTATTTCTGTTACTTTATTTATTTAAATCTTCGATCTTCCTAGAAAATACTTATAAAATTAAATTAATTATAAAAACATTCGTAAAATTTTGAACGAAAGACGCAGGATATAAAAGAAAATATAGAAGTTTTCGGATATGGATGAGTATACACGCCTTGCCAACATCATGGTCTAAAAAGGGTTTGAGTGGAAGAACATGATTTCTAATTGCGAACTCCGCCAGTGCTTCTACCATTAAAAATTTTACGTAATTGTTGTAATTAATTTGTTTTAATATGTAGTTTTTAAGATAAAAGACTAAAAATCTAAATAGGTAAATAAATAAATTATTAACTTACGTTTTGCTGTTTTATTTCATATACAAACTTTATATAAACACAGGTAATGAAGTATTTGTATTATTGGCAGTACATTTAAGCATATTACTAGTAGTTAAACTTGTACTTTTTTTCTTAAAGGATCTTTAGAAATTTCTTTGAAGATTGAATTAATTGTCAACATGATCGGAATTGATTTATTGAAGAACTTGTATTGATAAAATTTCTAATGTAATAGAAGGGCTTGGTATCTACTGAAACAAAGGATGCACATCTCCAGCCTTCACTATCAATATGTTTGAACTCTCTAAATTCAGGGTATAATATTTGCTTGTTCAGTAAAAAAATCCTCAGATTGCTTTCTTAAAGGTCTCAGTAATTTGTCGTAGATTTCCTTCTACGATTTGATCCATTTTTTTGAAGGGATTTCTGGAGTGATTAGTTAAGTTGTTTCGATTGATTCGATTGATTAGACTTCTATTTCCTCTGTCGTTATTCTCCAGGGAAAAATCTGCGATGCAATTTTCTTTATTGAACGTGTAAATAATAATATTACATTAGATTATATGAAGGAAGTTAAAGTATTCATCTTATGATGACTTCAACGTCATCAGCGGTTTCAATGGTTGGTGGTCGGTAAATACCATATTTGGGCTGTCTTCGATGTATTCTTAAAATATCTGTACTCATCATACTATTTCGAAAGCTTCACAGTCTGTGTTAATGTAAAAGAGTGGCACTAGCAACTATTTCGTAGTATAAAGAAGGCAATTTGATCGTCGTAGGTTTTTGACGCTGACCAGAAGTTTTTTTATCATTTTAAAGGCTTTGTTAACTCATAACAGTCTAGAGTTATACTTGCAACTATCCATCGTATTAACAGGGCGATGTAATTGGTGTAGAGTCTTGGCGATAGCCAAAGGTTTTTAGCATTTCAAAGGCTTTGTTAATTCTTAATAATCTAGAATTGTACTAGCAACTATCATTAGTATAATCAGGGCGATCTGATGGTCATAGAATTTTGACGATGGCAAAAAGTTTCTTTAGCATTTCAATGATTTTGTTAATTAATAATAGTCTAAAAATATTAAGGAATTCTAAAATGTATTAAAACTAGTCGCAGGGTTGTATAAACCTTTGTAACTGTTTAACAGTTGTTGTAGCGAGGCGCTTAATGATTGCTACTAATCTGACTATTTTAAAATCAAAGTTACATTGTCTTATTGCAAGTCAAGGTGTTTCTTTATAGAATTTACAATTATGTAGAGCAATTGAGTTATCTTAGTTCTTGCCAATAATCCATTAGTCTTTGAATCATCATTATTACTATTTTGATGTCCAAATGGCATTTGTTTATTCGACAGTGTAGGCAACGAAAAATTTATTTAGTTTATTCTTTTTGGAATGAATTTGCAGCACTTATTTGTGGTTATCTATTAAGTACCTGTAAATATCATCTTGATTCAGGGTATAATTAAATTTGTCTGTTTACTTCCTTGTCAACATCTATTAAGTACCTGTAAAGAAATCCTCGATTTAAGGTATAATATTTGCCTGTTTATTAAAAAAGTAGTATAATTAGAATCTTGACAATGGCCAAAGGTTTCTTAAGTATTTCAAAAGTTTTGTTAATACTTAATGGCCTAGAGTTGTACTAACAACTATCCGTGGTAGTATCTTAATGCAAGAATTAAATTATCAACCATATAATAATTGATAAGTGTCTCCTTTTATTGATAAGTTAAAACTAATTGTTAATGTTTCGTGAGTCTAGCAACACATCACCTATGTAAATATGGAACAAAAAGTTGTAAAATAAAGTTTATTACTACTATTATATATCTACTTTTAATATTATTATTTTGCGATCATTTTAATTAACGTAAAACTAGAGCACTCACATCTTATTTGTCTTTAAGTTGTTTCTTACTTCTAAATTTATGTTTTATGAGTAATTTTAAACGTAGAAAGCACAAGATCCTAATGCTTAGTTTATCATAATTTCGAAGTAAATTAAAGTATTCGTGCTAGGTATATGGAATATTTTAATAAGTTTCTGTATGGGAATGATAATTATAAATCGATTAATAAAATTAATAGGAATTGGGGAATTATGGTATAAACCCGTTATTACAGATTATTTTAATGAATATAAATTAACAGCTTTAAATATGCAACTTTATTTACACGCCACAATTTCAGAGCGCGCCCTCTGGTACTTATTGTAACGTACCAGTAGTCGGTAACCGGAGATGAATTCTGTAATAATTGCTTTGTTCTGGTAACTATAAAGCGTTTTTAACAAATTTCGTTTACCTCATAATGCAGAGTAGATCTCTAAAATATCATTTTTGATGGTTTGAGTTTCGAAAACTAAAATAACACTGAATTTATTCGTTACTACAATATTCATAAATTAAATTAATTGAATTAAGCAATAAACTCAGTGTTATTTTTATTTATACATTTTTTGCATATAAATTTCTGTAATATTTTTGCTGAAACGTATATAGTACAATATTTGTATAATAGATGACGCTATGGATTAGTGGTTAAAAATCGAATTATCAACAGTAATTGCACAAGTGCATTGAAAATTATCGGTAACAAGTTTGCACGAATTCGACAAACAAAGTCGTATTGCTTGGCAACAGGCCCGAGCCCGAAGGGCGAGGGGCTGTTGCCTAAAGCAATACGACTGAGTTTGTCGAAAGAGTGCAAACTTGCGATAATTTACAATGCGCGAGAGCAATTTATCAGACTATATCCCAACAAAAATATTACAATAACAAAGGTATTTATTGTGTATAAAAATTAATCATATTTTTGGATCGTAACTTACTTTTTGGCTAGGCGTCTTTTACCTTTTCCTGAAATACCTCTTGTGTTGTATTTCCGAATCGTATGTTTGCAATCATTATTAAAAAGTTCACAAAAACTGACGTTTGTTAATTTTATTTGACAGTTGTTTGATGTATAGCCCAATCAGAAAATTGAATAATTAATTGGGAACCAATCACGTGCCGAAACATAATGCGAGTAGAGAACCAATTACAGTGCCGAAAATGAACTCTACATGAATTTGTTATCAACAGTAATTGCACAAGTGCATTGAAAATTATCGGTAACAAGTTTGCACGAATTAGACAAACAAAGTCGTATTGCTTGGCAACAGGCCCGAGCCCGAAGGGCGAGGGGCTGTTGCCTAAAGCAATACGACTGAGTTTGTCGAAAGAGTGCAAACTTGCGATAATTTACAATGCACGAGAGCAATTTATCAGACTATATCCCAACAAAAATATTACAATAACAAAGGTATTTATTGTGTATAAAAATTAATCATATTTTTGGATGGTAACTTACTTTTTGGCTCGGCGTCTTTTACCTTTTCCTGAAATATTTCTTGTGTTGTATTTCCGAATCGTATGTTAGCAATCATTTTTAAAAAGTTCACAAAAACTGACGTTTGTTAATTTTATTTGAAAGTTGTTTGATGTATAGCCCAATCAGAAAATTGAATTATTAATTGGGAACCAATCATGTGCCGAAACATAATGCGAGTAGAGAACCAATTACAGTGCCGAAAATGAACTCTACATGAATTTGTTATCGCGGCAACAAAGTTCTCTAGGATTTGATTGGCTCTAATTCGCCCATGTTTCGGCACGGTGCCTTTGGCGGGATATAGTCGCGGCAACAAAGTTCTCCAGAAGCTGATTGGTTCTAATTCGTCCGTGTTTCGCCACGGTGCCTTTGGCGGGATATAGTCATTCAAATTTGTTTCTTCTTTTCTTTTAATAAGTGAAAATATATAAGTTTGTGAAAGAACCACATGATCGATATCCAAACACTACTATTACTATACAGGTGAGTCGGATTATTTTATAAATTTTAATTGAATGAAATTTTTTTTCCACCTATACAATTGATATCAACGACTATATACTGCAATATTTTTTTTGTATGAATCTTTATCACGCACCTTTTTTTTGCTAACTGCCTTCACCTTTGCATTAAAAACAATCCAAAGAGCATTAACGTTTGTCATATATTAATAGTGTAAGGAATACGGTTTTATTAATAATGTATTTTTTTTAATAAGCGCTATTAAAGTGTTATTATTAGAAAACTGTACTTTTAGAGTGATAAGACAAATGTACGCATCGTCCTACAGGTGGCACGTTTTCGTACTATCAGTTGTGCAGTACGATTTAGTGCGGTGCCAATAGTTTCAGTGCGAATAACAATAAAATCGATTTTTTGGTGGTTCCAAAATTTGGAGGAATTATGGTATGTGCAATATTTTATAATAATAATACAACTGACTTATACCACAAAAAAATAATGCAGAAGGCAGAAATAAACGTGTTTTAAAATTGTTTGAACTAATTGCATATTGTCATTTTTGTTCTACAAGCAACGTCATCTTACATTTCAGTATTCTATTAGGTAATAGATATGTTTAAATAAAACACTTTCTTTATTGATATCACCCTATGAATCAATAATAAAATCAAGAAAGAAAGTTTAATATTTAAATATTCAAGATGTATCACGAAATCAATTAGTGATATATATGAATTAAAATGTTTTGGTACAGGCTTGTATAGTTTAACATACAGTAAATTAATATAATTAATTAAAATAGCAAAATAATTATGGGAAATAACAGAAAAAATGGTAGAATAGGTAAATACACTTGGTCGTTTTTTTCATAATGTTTCACCAAGAGATAAGTGAGAAAATTATTCAAGAAATACGGTAGATAGTTTGTCCATGCACTCTTGGTGAAACTAAATTATAAAATTTGGTAATTTTAAATCAGAAAACTTGTTATGTTTTATATTATAGTATTTATTATACATTAATATTTGCAATTCCTTCGAAAATGATCATCGCTGATCGAAACATATGTTAATAAAATAAATAATAATATGAAGCAAAATAAGGGTTCTACTTCACAATTACCTTAGTTTTACAAAAATTGTCTTATCAGATAACATTAGAAAATGAAATTCCATAATGAAAATAAGTGTTCTAATTTAAAATTACTTTAGTCTTATAGAAAAATTGTCTTATCATTTAACATTAGAAAACTAAACTCTATTATGCAATTATTAAATAAAATCACGACTGTTTAGAGTTTTGCTTTTTTTGTAGATACACTGCTATAATTATTTCACCACACGGTTGTTTCATCAGACAGATGATGATGCAGAATAATCATTAAACAGTCGTGTTTTTATTTAATAATTGCATAATGGAGTTTCGCCAAGTATTAGCCTTATATCTGATTACTATTACAGAGTAATTGTATTATTATAACATGTATACATATAAGGTGTAATTCTAAAAGCCATAGCAAAATTTATTAACATAAATATTTATAAATCACTTCTACGTACTGATATTAACAAAATCGTAAAAGTGTCATCACTTGATAAGTAGATTTATAAAACGAATGATTCAATATCAAAATATTTTGTATTTATTCTTATCTTTTTGATTGTAGTAAAAATAACAATAACATAAAAATACCCTTACTATTAGTCAGTACGACACTCACGTAAGTTTTAATAAATAAATGTTTACTCATATAAAAATTTACACCTTAATAATTACATAAAATATTCTTTCTGAGACAGTTTGTTGAATAGAGTCGATTATATTGTTAAAAATGAAGGAGAGGGATAGTGGCCACCCACCCACTCTATATGTTAATGAAAATTTAAACTAAAAAAAACTACTTTAACTTTTTGAAATAACATCAAAACTAATACTGTTATTTTTTCTTGGAAACGAAACGACTGACAGTGACTGAAGTGAAGTTTTATATGTGGGGCGGGTGGGTGGCCACTATCCCACCCTCCAATCAGTAAAACACTCATGTAAATTTTAATAAAATATTTTTTAATAACGCAAATGTTGTTAGGTAATTTATTATGTTACAACAAAATTTTCGTTTACATAATTTAATCTGAAAAATAAAACTCTTGTTTATGTCATAAAAATTGGAGGGTGGGCTATTAGCTGTCTTTTCGTTCTATGCATATTTCAATTGTTAACTAAAATTAACTATTAAATCTTGAGGTTCTATTTTAATTGTATTTACAAGAAACTTTTGCAATTTTCTTGCATAATTCATTTGATGTTTATCGTCGTTTATCTTTAAATAACTGAAGGGTGGGATAGTGGCCACCCACCCACCCTACATATACATAAAAATTCAAACCAAAAAACTGCTTAAAATTTTTTTTAACAACATCAACACTATTACTGAAGTTATTACTTGGAAACTAAACGTGTGACAGTAATTGAAGTCAAATTATATATGTAGGGTGGGTGGGTGGCCTCAGACCCACCCTCCAATTAGTAAAACATTGACGTAAGTTTTAATAAATACATTTTTACTGATATAAAAATTTATACCTTAATTAATACATAAAATATGTTTTCTTTGACAGTTTGTTCTGCAGAATAGCGTCAATTGTATTGTTAAAAATGGATGAAAGGAATAGTGAACACCCACCCACCCTACATGTTAATGAAAATTAAAATTAAAAAACTACTTTAACTTTTTGAAATAACATCAAAACTAGTACTGTTATTTTTTCTTGGAAACGAAACGACTGACAGTGACTGAAGTGAAGTTTTATATGTGGGGTGGGTGGGTGGCCACTATCCCACCCTCCAATCAGTAAAACACTCGTGGAAATTTCAATAAAATATTTTTTAATCACGCAAACGTTGTTAGGTAATTTATTATATTACAACAATATTTTCGTTTACATAATTTATTCTGAAAAATAAAGCTATTGTTTATTATGTTCAAATTTTAGGGTGGACTATTAACTGTCTTTTCGTTCTATACATATTTCAATTGTTCAACTAAAATTATTAAATCTTGAGGTTCTATTTTAATTGTATTTACAAGAAACTTTTGCAATTATCTTGCATAATTTATTTGAAGTTTATCGTCGTTTATCTTTAAATAACTGAAGGGTGGGATAGTGGCCACCCACCCACCCTATATATACATACAAATTCAAACCAAAAAACTGCTTTAATTTTTTTAACATCAACACTATTACTGAAGTTATTTCTTGGAAACAAAATGTGTGACAGTAATTAAAGTTACCTACCCTTCAATCATTAAATCATTCACATAAATTTAAATAAATGAATGTATAATCATACAAAGATTTGTACCTTAATTAATGTAAAAAATATTATAATTATTAAAATTTTGTAACAAGATATACATTATTATTGAAGTTATTTCTTGAAAACCAAACGTGTGACAGTAATTTAGGTTAAATTGCATATGTAGGGTGGGCGGGTGGCATCGGACCCACCCTCCAATCAGTAAAACATTCACGTAAGTTTGAATAAATAAATGTTTACTCATATAAAAATTTGTACTTCAATTATTACAAAAAAAAATTCTTTCGTTGACAGTTTGTTCTGCAGAATAGAGTGGATTGTAATGTTAAAAATTTAGGTAAGATAGTGGCCTACCCCTCCTAGGTATACATGAAAATTTAAACTAAAAAACTGACTTTTACTTTTTGATAACGTTAAAACTAATACAGTTATTATTTTGTTACTTTCGAAAAGGGTTTTATATAAAACTAATGTTTAATATTTCTTTGATATACTTTTAATTTTAAATCAGAACTTAAAAACACATGTAATTATTTTTAACATTTAAAACATGACATAAGGAAGGTTGTATTAACAACTACCCTAAATCTGTTTAATTTTTTCTGGCAATTAACATTCCTGATTAATTACAATAAATACCATTACAATTAAGGAAAATGAAAGTAATTTTGTACTTAAATAAATTCCTGCATATTGTGTAATATGAAAAAGTAATATTTTTTTCAATATAGTCTTAAAAACATAATTTAAAAAAAACAGAATGAATTTCTCATTTATTACTGGTGAAACATTTTCAAAAATTGTGCAATTTAATATATACATTCGTCAGTACCATAATCAAATTTATATTAACTACTTGTTATAAAAAGATTTGCTGCTTTTATGATACTTATATTTATAATTATTTAATTCTAAAGTAACAAACAATGAATTCTCTATATTATTTTTACACTTACTCTTATTTTTTCAATGTCATACATTTGTTACTGGCTCTGTTTACTAGTAACTAATGGTAATCAAATTTGGTGTATAATTTTTGGACTTTGATTAAAAATACATTGAAGAATTTATAGACATTTATTTGGTCTAAAATAAAAATTTTAAGCTAATTTCCTTCGTAATCCTTCCTATATAAAATTAATGTATCATTGTAATTATTTTCGTTAGTGGCTGAACGGTTAATGCCAAAAAAAAAGAAAAAATAAAGACTCTTATTTAGGTAAGAGGAGTTGTATTTCACCCTAGGGGTTAAAACAGAGTACAAAAATGTAATTGCGATGTTGAGGTACGAGGATAGATGCAACCGTTTCCAGAAGTGATTTTGCTCGATGTAGTTTTAGTAATAGTTCGATAAGTACGAAGATAGTGTTCATACAAGGTGAGTGTTACCTAGTGATAATTTCCGTTGTTAGCAGTAGGGTTTATAATGTAATGTAACAGCAACCTCTTAAGCGAAGCAAAAAATTGAGGTCTTCAAAAATTTGACCTAAATATGCCAGAAATGGCCAAAATATTGTCTCGATGGCTAGAAGAGCTACCAGGTGTATTGGGTCGAGTGGAAGAACATGAGAAATCATGAACTTCGACGTCAAGATCTATGCTCTAAGTTTTAAAGGGGTTCAATATTTATGTGTGTACAGTGTGTTCAACAATGTTTGATAGGCGTTTGAATTTCCCACTCATTAAAAAAACTTTTCACGTAATATTTCACCGAGTGACAAATAGGAAACAATTACAAAAGATATTTTTTGTTGGTTTTTTAATAGATCTTGTGAAGTAAAGAAAAATAAATAAAGTAATTAAATAATTTCTGGGAATTGCTAAATTTGTTATCTAATATATGTCTGAAGATTCGTTTGCCTGATGACGAAGTAATTTGGAAAGATAGAGGTTGATAAGTTTGGTTCAATGTTAAACAATTTAGTATATTCTTTTAACATCTACTCCTAATAATTTGATTGTATTGGCTTTTAATTGTTGAAAGTTCATTTTAAATTCACTGTTAGATGTTGTAACTAAAACACAAACTTTCAAAGAGTATGCTTTTATTTTTCTCAACAATTGATCTCCAATCTTCAATATAAGAGAGAGAAATCATCATTTGCCACACACTTCATCGCAGAAAATCAGAGATTTGGAGAAGAAAGAATACTACACATTGAAAGAAAAGGGAGGAAATTGGATGCCCTAGAATTCATGGAAATCAATAGAAGAAAAGAAATAGGACACCTGCTAAATGAACAAACTGAAATGTCAAAATCCCCATTATTGAACTTGTTCAATTTACCACCCCCACTCACAAATGTATAAATACACAACTCTAGTAGTTTCAAAATGTACCATTCTTCGCCTGAAGAAGCCACACTACTTTTTTACTCAAGGGATAGCTATAGAGTACAAGACTGCCATAACAATAATGAGGTATGAAGAGAGATGCTATAGTCTCTAGAAGTAAATTATCTCGTTCGATATGGTTTCCGAAATAGTTCAATAAGTACGAAAGTAGCGTAATCTATTGAATGAGTTGAATAATGATGGGTTCCTTGCTAATGGCGTAACATTATCGAATCAAAATAGTACTGTATTTTATGATTAAAAAACACTTAGTATGGTTACTGTACCGAGTGTCTTTTAATTATAAAATTAATACAGTAATGCTTCACAACGGGTTAAGTGAGGAATCAATTCAACAAATATTTAATTAAATCATTAATCAGAATTGCCAAACTTGCCACCTTAATGTATTTTGAGAAGCGTACTGAGAAGTTATCTATCTTCTGAAAGTCCTGATTGATTTATTTATTTATTATGGATATTGTGATTATGACTGGCTTCGAAAAGAGTACGAAGTTTACTGTCGTGAATGTTTTCTATGAAATTTTTCAATTGTAACACAAATATGTAATATTTTTTACTATATCCACTTACAAGTATAGAAGGGTGTATTTATATATACTAAAACTATTATTATTTCCAATTATTGTGATTAAAAACTTATTTCCAATTATTATTAAATGGTACACTTGTGTTTCATTTTTATTGCTCTTTAATACCTTTTATATGTGTAATGATGTACAAGAAAAACTATGCACATGGAGACGTTGACTTCTTACCACAACACAACAATTGGAAATTTTTGTTTATTCTTTATGTATGTTGAACAGTTTTGGCACTTCATTTAGTTCTTTATATTCACTTTTATCTTGAAGGACTTACCTTGCAATGTTTATACAGTTAAAAATATTCCACAGCACTACACCAACGATTATATTATCTTATAAGTAGAATATCACACCTCTAAAAAAGTCTTTTCGGGGTTTTGCTGCTCTTCTGCTGCTTTAATTGCTTTAATATTAGTTTGTTTTGCTTTTAAGGCTTTCTGTTCTTCTTCTTCTTAATTAAAGTATTTCATACAATGCTCTAGAACATCTTCTTCTAATTTTACTGGTATCATCTCAGATGGTTTAGTTTTTGCAGATAATCCTACAGTTGGTAACTTTGAATTAACTAGACATCTGGTCCCAAATCTGAGTAGAACATGGCTTGCCATATTTTCTCCAGACAATTGATCAGAAATAACAGCATTGTCATGGTGTTATATACTTCTTAGACCTAGTTTGGTATCAAAAAAAACAAGCTACATAAATATGAGATCTAGCTTGCAGATCAGTATTAACTATAAAACCTTCTAGTTCTGGTTTATATTGTCATTTCTGTATTTGGTACTGCTCCAACTGCAACAGTTCTGCATTAAGAGTATTTCTATTGTTCAGTACCATGGATACTTTTTCATCATCGAATCTTTAAAGAGGCTGGCTATATGCTCGGAGTCTTGTGAAAGTATCTCAGTTTTTGGACAAGAGATAAAGTAAAGAATAAGGGATTAGAAGTTATTCCCAGTACTGAAGTAGTAGCAGTTCCAGCGGATGATGAAAACGTATCCAAGGTATTGAACAATGGAAATACTCATAATGAAGAACTGGTTATTGTTCCAGAGCATTGTATAAAATACTTAAGTGAAGAAGATGAACAGAAAGCTTTAGAAACAAAACAAAAGTATATTGAAGCTACTTTGCTCACTGCACTCTTGATGAAACGAAAATAGAATATTATCTGATTTTGAAATAAGACACTTGTTTGGTTTCATATTGGTATATTCAGTTTCCTGACACGTGTTTCGGTCAATGACGACCATTCTCAAAGGAATTACAAAATCAACAGTTATTTTCGAATCCCAGCCGGGCGCTGGATTTTTCTAAGGAATAATTCACCGTCCGGATCCATCAATGTTTGTGTGTATCCCTCATTTTCATATATATGGAATATTAAATATAATATATTGACGTGTCTGAATGACAATTTCCCTCAATATTTCACCACCCCAACCCGCAATTCCATCCAACACATTTCCTTTTAAATTAGTTATTAATTAATCGTTGGTATAGTGATGTGGAATATTTTTAACATTACAAGGTGAGTCCTTAAGGATGTAAACCTAAGATCTTAATGCAGTGGCAAATCTGTTCAATACACATGAAGAATAAACAAAAATTCCCAATTATTGTGTTGTGGTAAAAAGTCATCATCTCGACGTGCATAGTTTTTACTTGTACATCATTATACATAAAGAAGTTATTATTGATTTCCAATAGAAAACATGATGTTTCCAATAAGATTGATTTTCTACGACTGGGATGATAGCCATCCTTAGGATAATAATTTGTTGAACGTTACAATTTCGAATTGTTGGCCAGTGGCATATAGTTGTAATCAACTAGAATGGTTTTTAATTTATGAATATTTACAACTTACACATTTTTTGATTAATTTTATATTCGATAAAACATATTGATTGTTGTCTACACATTATTATCCATTGTTTTGAACATGTGTATTACAATTTAATTTTACTACAAATAGTCTGGGCTTTTTAACAATTACTTAAATGCTGTGCTTTCTTTTTTCTTTCTATAAAATTATTATATTTGATTAAGTCTTTTATGTTATAAGTTATCAAAATTGACTGTGTAGAAGAGTATTAAAGTATCTTACTCCTAAACTATTCCTCAAGCTAAACGACAATCATTTAACTTTTTTATTTTATTTAATCTTTATCTATCATGCATTTATATTGATACCATGCAAATAACACAATAATGATTTAACTTTACTTCTTCTTGTATCTTATGTGCGTCAGTATCATTCCTATAGCCAAAAGTATGATTTTTTGTGTCTCTGCTAATTTTGGATTCATCAAAATGTATTGGGGATTGTCTCTCTTCATTTAGTTTTCATATTATTATTATGCAAGAATTAATGGGACTAATATAGTTATTTTGAATGGCAACCACTTCAACACAAATACGAAGTTTCAAATCTTCAAAAATATGAGCCTTATTGACGTAAACACGATTTTTAGATGGCCTTGTAAGAAAATCCAGAAGTGTCAAGCCTGGGGATCGATCTGGCCATTCAATTCTCTCTCTTTTTCCGATCCAGCGACTCGGAAAAATTTGGTCGAAGTAGTTGCGAACTAGAAGTCCATAGTACGGAGGAGTAGCGTCCTGCTGAACTCATGTGTACTCATTGATAAGTTTGTGATCATTTATACTAAGCCTCGGTAAATAAAAACAACACTCAGTTTATTCCTTACTTCACAAGTGAAGTAAGTTATTTTCATTTTCCAGTTGTTAAGAGATTGTTCTTCATTTGTAACAGTTTTTGTGGTTTTGAATTGATCCACTTTTTGATACTTCAGACTGACAAATAAGATTATAAGATATGCATACTTAAATAAATGGCATACTTCTAGTTGTGTGCGTTTCTTATCGCTAAATCCAATCATCGTGAGGATTTCTATCTTTTTCTCTTTTGGCCAATCTCACCATTACTACAAACCATCAAACCATTTAGTTCAGAAATACACAGATATTTCTAATATTAATAATTAAAAAGTTATTCTTTTGCACAAAAGCTAATAATAAAAAAATAATATTTAACGTTTAACTTAATCTACCTTTTTTAAATACGTTTATGAGATTAAGTCTAACTAATTTATTTCAATTTTATCTGTAATAGATCCAATGTGAATTTCTTGATAATTTATGATTCAATCCGCGTATACACATTTGCGCGGATCTCTCAAAAATAATAACCGCATTCCCGGGCACGTATCACTTTCGAGCGGAATTGAATATTTTGATTATGCATCCCGTAACGAAGGCGGTCGTAAATCATAAGTTAATTCGTACGCGAATAAGTCACGAATTCCTCGCGGTTATTGAACGGCCGTATTCGCGGTGCATTTAATTAATTAGAATATTTTATTGTCCGTTTATTGGCCGTGGTCTTCAACAGTAGGCGATGGCACCGCATTAAGAAGATATATCGGCAATATCGATATTTTTAAAAATCTAACCGCGATAGCGTAGAGTACATTCCTGCCGAGTGTTCCTGCCGTTAGTCGGCGATGCCTTGTAGATTTACCGCCGCTTTTAAAGTTGCCGCCGAGGCAGATGGCTGTCCACTAGTCCCTTGTCCGGAGTGCGGGCTTCTTCTTCTTCGTCTTCGTCTTCGTTAAATGCGGTCCTCTTCAAACTGGTCTTTGGTGCTCGAATTAGGTGGGTCCACGATATAAAAAAAACAAACAAATAAAACAAAAAATAAACGCTGAGAATTATCATGAGCGTGCGCACATGGTTGTAAATCCATAATAAGGATCGTAACACTTCTCCGCCCATTTTAATTTTAATAATGTTGATATTTTATATTTTAAAAAAATCGAAAGAATCGCAACACATGTCCATTTTAATTTCAGTAATATTAAAATTTAAAAAAAACATACTTACTTAATGCACACTAAACAAAAAGATTAGACGCAATATTAATATTAATTTGCTGTTGGAGAAAATTACAATGAACGATACAATTGATGCGTTTTATATAATTTTAGATTAACAACAAATTTTTATTTATGTATAATGTAATGTATTTTTTTGTAAAATTCTAAAATAAATAAATTAATAAATAAAGTAAAGAGTAATGGTTTAAGATTAGAGCCTTGAAGCACACCTATTATAGTGAAGTTTATTACTTAAGTATGATTTAAAAAAGTCAACGAAGGTCTCAATACGAAAGTGTACAATTTTCTTAAAATAACGGAATTGCCGATTCTATCGAAAGCTCTCGAAATATCAGTATATAACATGTCTGCTTGTTCTTGTTAATCTAGTTCATGAGAAATATACTATTATTATTATTATTATTATTATTTATTTATTTAACGGTTACACCTTTTATACAAAGTATATACATTTATAAACTAATACTAATCTTAATTAACAAACTATAATCTAAGTGTTAACATAAATGATTTAAATTAACTCTAGATATATCAGCCTTAAATTTACAAAAAGAAGAAGAAAACAAATCAAAATTAGCGCTTGAATTAAGTAAATTAGCATACCTCATCAATCTATTGATAGGATTATTATAAGTGTAATTATTATGAGAATTACTTAATCTAAAAAGTGGTTTAGATCTCAGAGGTCTTAAGTAACTTGAAATTTGGAAATTAAAGAGCCGAATTAAATCACCTGTTATTAGACCATTCACTATTTTGAATAAGGTATACAAATCAAACTTAATTCGACGAATTTCCAAAGAATCAATATTAAGTAAACCACAGACAATACCATAATTAAAAGAATTGAAATTAAATTGATGATTATACTTAAATGATACATAAGAAATGAATCGTTTTTGGACCCGCTCTACTTGTTCCTTATAGATCTTATAATAAGGCGACCAAATAACCGACGCATATTCTACATTAGATCTAACTAGACTAAAATATAATATTTTTATAGTGTCATAATTAAAGCTATAACAGTTCCTAAACAAAAACCCCATTAATTTTAACGCCTTTTTAGTAATAATATCAATATGATCCGCAAATGTTAATTTAGTATCAAAGTAAACACCTAAATCTTTTATAACTTCCATTCTATTCAAGATAACATTATTAATTTTATAATTAAATATTAAAATGTTATGACGTCTACTATAGGTTATTATCTTGCATTTATTAATATTTAAACTTAGGTAATTTTTACTGCACCATGCGGATATATTATCTAAATCTGACTGGATTTCAAAGCAATTGGAAACATTATCCACAATATGATATAGTTTCAAGTCATCTGCAAACAATAAACATTTCGAGTAATTACAACAATCCACAATATCATTAATAAATAAAAGAAATAGTACAGGACCTAGATGTGATCCTTGTGGTACTACAGACGATACACTAATGATATCCGATAGATGATTATTAATCTTAACAACTTGAACGCGATTTGATAAAAAACAATTAACCCAATTAACAATTTGGTCCGTAAACCCTAAAGCTTGAAGTTTTCGAATTAAGACTTTAGGTTGTACACGATCAAAGGCTTTCGAAAAATCTGTATAAATCGTATCTACTTGCCTATGATCGGAAAAGGAATTTATTAAAAAGTTTTCAAATTCTAACAAATTGGTAATTGTTGACTTGCCTTCCGAAAACCCGTGTTGTTGACTACTAATTACGTGTTTAGACATCCAAGCTAACTGACGTGCTACTAGTTTATCTAAAACTTTGGGTATACATGATTGCAAAGAAACACCGCGATAATTAACAATGTTTTTGCGATCGCCACTTTTAAAAATAGGATTTATGTAGCTATTCTTCCATATATCAGGAAAGCAAGAGTTATTAACTGATGACTGAAACAATTTATGGATTGGCTTAGCCAATGCACATACGCAATTTGCTAAAAAATGACCAGGAATTCCATCAGGACCCACATTAAAATTATTACCAAGTAATGCCAATTCTTCATATACCTCTTGTAGAGAAATAACTAATTTTTCAGGCATCACGGTCTTAGATAATGTAAAATTCTCACTAAAATCATTATTAGGTATAATATTGCGATACGCTTCAGAGAAGAAATTACCAAAGGAGTTAACTATCTCAGTACCATTTGATAAAACATTACCATTATAAGTCATTGAAGAAGGTACACCAGTTTCATTTTTCCTATCTTTAATAAATTTCCAAACGTGAGAAGGATTACTTTTTATATTAGCTTGAACACGATTACAATAACGAACATAGAGTTGTTTACTTAGTACAGAACATTGCTCCCGAAGATTAGAGAATATAATATAATCATTATAGTCTTCAGAATTTTTATATTTAAGATGAGCAATTTTTTTCTGCTTTATTAACTTAATTAAGTTCTTGTCAAACCATTTAGGATAACTGGAGGATCTAATTTGCTTAAGTGGAACATACATCGCAATTGCGAAATTTAGTACATTGTAAAAATTTTCTACCATTACATTGATGTCATCACTAATGAGTAATTGATTCCAGTCAATATTTGTGAGGTAGTTATTAATTTCCTCATAATTACACTTCGAAAAATTATAAATGACTTCAGTAAAATTTAAATTCGACTCGATATAATTAACAGAAAATGAAAGTTCATAACCATAATGATGTAGGGAATTATCACAGATGTTATCATTTGCCAAACCAATGAAGATATTGTGTAAGGTGGAGAAGCATAAGTCTAAATAAGAACCCCTACTATTGGGTATTGAATTAATTTGAAGCATATTTAAATAAGAAAATGATTCAATGATTGTGTTAACACATAAATTATTTCCGGTAGATGTACAAACGCCATCTTTTCAGGTAACATTTGGTAAATTATAATCACCAAAAATGATAAGTTCACAATCAGAATGCGAAAGTGCTAAATGTTCTACTGATTCAGTGTGTCTTATATATTTATCTAACGGGGAATTAGGGGGAATGTAAACTCCACCTACAACTATTTTATTATAACCCACTTTTAATAAAATGAATAATTGCTCAATAGAACATTCAATGGTTAATAGTTCCTGTGATACAAGAGAATTATGAACCGCAATAAGGATACCACCCCCGCGAGATTTCTCACTTGTTAGGTTATTACGGTCTTTGCGAAACAAAATAAAATAAACTGAGAGATAATTGAAAGGTAGGTTATACATTTTTTTGGTAAGGAGAAAAATTTTGTTTGATTGGAGAGTAAATATGATCAAATAGGCAAATCTAGAAAACCCATTGCGAAATTGTTTAAAGTAGCAATAGGGCTGTAATTTTCTACATTTGATTTGTCACCACTTTTAAAAATTGGGCAAACCTTAACTAATTTACAGTAATTTGGGGGCAAGATTGAATATGAAGAGACATAGAAAATACTTCAGCACAATTCTTAACCAGAGAGTTTGGTTTTGAATCATAGCCACATGTGAACTTTTTTTGTAATTTAAAAATAGCAGTTGCAAAATCGCCAGGAAGAAGTGCCTAATCGCGTTGACAAAATAGAAGAAGATCCAAATGATTCTACTCGCAAAAATTGCAAATACTTTGAATGTAAATAATGGGATTTTTTTGAAAATTCTTACAGACTTTTTGTTGTACCCATATAACATTGTTTTTCCAAACAATCCCATTATTTACATTCAAAGTATTTACAATTTTTAGAGTAGAATCGTCTGGATCTTCTTCCATCACATCCAACACATTTTCTTCTACTGTTCTTACTGTCATTGGCTTTCCTGATCCTCTGCTTGGTTTTAATGTGCCTGTTGATGAATACTTTGGAAGATTTTTCTATCAGGAAAATCGTTCAATGTACAACCGCCTAGCTTCTAATGAATTGCCATCAGCAAGTCTATAAATGAATTTTATGTCAGTCATCTCGGCGTTCGTATAGCGATTCATGATAAAGGATTTTACTAAGAAAAAATAAACTATTAAAGACTTCTGTCAAACAGCCAAACGTCACTCAATCTCAACAAACTCGGCAGATACTAAATGATCAATCACGAGATATTAGATTATCTTATCTTCAGAATTTTGTTTCTAGCCAGTCATACAATGGTAATATATAAATGGCTATTTCCGCACAAAACGATACATCACATATTTGCTTGTGATAACAAGTCGTATGTGCGTCATAAGCTATTATTTGTTTTGTGGTACTTCTTTTGTTATTGCTTTCTAAACTTAAAAAAACAATTGACGTAAATTATTATATTGAATAAATGAGCTTCCTTAAATATTTCGCTTGTTATCTAAAGCTATTTTTAACTAAGGCCGTTATAAATCACAATAACAATTATGTTGCCTTTAGTAGATAATACCAGCTCAAATTTAAAACATTAGACACTTACGATTGAATTATTATTTTTATAATATTCACTGAGGATTTTTAATAAATATAATACACAAGGTTATTTAGTGCCAAGTAATGTGCGCCTTTAACATTATTTATAGTATTGGATTTTATTAAACTTTGAGAAAAATATCTAAGAGCTGTTTTAGGGAGTTAATGGTATTATTAACTGATGAGAAGCGAACTACTAAAGCAGTCTCATCTTGCAAACTACATGGCATATTTTAAAGGGTTAAAGAAATGTTGGTTGGGGTTCTATTGATCACAGCATTTAAAATTTTAGAGACTTCGGTTGAGATAGAAAGTAATTAAAAACTAAAAATGGTGATGTGGCCATCATAGTACTTTCCCTATATTTTTCTTGAAAACTATGAAGTTTACGCAAAAAAGTTATTCTTAATAAATTGTTTAGTTTTAAATTCTCTATAATTATTTGTTATATAAATTTTATGTAACTCTTACAGTTTATTAGCAATTGGCAAAGAAAATCAAAATTTTCAATTTTTATTTTTTTTCTCGAAAGTTAAGAATTTTATGAAAAATATGTTCAAATAAAACTTGTTGAGTTTATTATTCCCTTTAACTTTTATTAGAACCGTATTTTAAAATTTTTCATATTTAGAAAAATATTACCAAAAAACAAAAAACGCCTCGAGTAAACATCCACTTCCGGTCTATGAATGTTTACCAAAAGCTTTTCAGTTCCAGTTTATAACGATAAAACCTTAAGTTTAATGTTTCATCTCAATAGGATCTTTCGTTTTTGAGATACAGCGCCCACCGACAGACACACAGACACACAGACACACAAAAAAAATTTCTAGAAATCAGTGTAATGGACTCAGGGGGGCCCAAAACGGATATTTCCGCAAAAAAAAAATTTCAAAAAAAAATCACGAAAACAATACTCCCCCTACATATACTATATAGGGAAAGTAATTATTTATTATAGAAATTCGTTTTTGAGTTGCTTGAAGATTTAATTAAAAATGGTGATGTGGCCATCATAGTACTTTCCCTATATTTTTCTCGAAAACTATGAGGTTTACGCAAAAAGGCTATTCTTAATAATTTGTTCAGTTTTGAATTCTTTATAATTATCTGTAATACAAGTTTCATGTAACTCTAATAGTTTATTAGCAATTGACAAAAAATGTCAAAATTTTCAATTTTGTTTTTCTCGAAAGTTAAGAATTTTATGAATAAAATGTTTTAATAAAAGTCATTTATTTTCTCATTCTCTCTAACTATTGTTTGAAAAGTTTTGTAATATTTTTCATATTTAGAAAAATATCGAAAAAAAACCTCATTTTCATGCATTTTCATGCACAATACTATTCAAATTCAAATGATGGCAATCATAGTACTTTCCATATATTTTACTCGAAAACTATGAGATTTACGCAAAAAAGTTATTCTTAATAATTTGTTCAGTTTTAAATTCTTTATAATTATTTGTTACAGAAGTTTCATGTAACTTCAATAGTTTATTAGCAATTAGCAAAAAATATCAAAATTTTCAGTTTTTATTATTTTTCTTGAAAGTTAAGAATTTTATAAAAAAAATGTTCAAATAAAACTTGTTCAGTTTGTAATCCCCTTTATCTTTTGTTTGAACCGTTTTTAATTTTTTTTTTTATATTTAGAGAAATTTATCAAAATTTTCAATTTTTATTTTTTTTCTCAAAAGTTAAAAATTTTATGAAAAGTATATTCAGATTTTCATTCTCTTTAACTTTTGTTAGTAAAGTTTTGTAAAATTTATCATATTAAAAAAAATATGGATAAAAAACAAAAAAATGGCTCGAGTAAACACCCACTTCCGGTTTCTGAATGTTTACCAAAAGCTTTTCAGTTCCAGTTTTTAACGATAAAACCTTAAGTTTAAAGTTTCATCTCAATCGGATCATTCGTTTTTGAGATACAGCACCCACCGACAGACACACACACATACACACAGACACAAAAAAAAAATTTCCAGAAATTATTTTTTTGGGCTCAGGGAACCCCAAAACGGATATTTCCGCAAAAAAAATTTTTCAAAAAAAAATCACGAAAACAATACTCCCCCTATATATACTACGTATATAGGGAAAGTAATAAACTGTTTGGAATAAAACTCTCACAAATATTTTTTTTTATTAGCTATTGATTATAATTAAAAGGGATTGGTTCATTAGAAATTGATATATTAGAGTAATCAAGCATGATACATATAAACATCGCTAATTTATACTATAAGCTTTTGCCCTAAACTAAATCGAAGGAAATTTAAATAACTAAAGATAGAATGGCAGAATATTTGCTTTTAATTCGTGCCAGCTGACAATAAATATCGAAAATATTCGAAATCTTATAGGATTCATATTTGGCTAGTATAGATGATAAACATCGCTGAAGTTTAGCCTTTTTAGACCGATGTAAGGTTTTCTATTAAATAATTTAAACAACAACATTCTGTGGTCTGATTTGTTAAACTCCCTATTACACAAAAAGTTTTAAAATAATATGACAATAATTTAAAAAGTTATATCCTGGGCTGTTCTAAGAATATTTTACGCTGTGATGATTTTTAAAAACCCGCTTAGTTTCAAACGATAGCAATATTTTATTACCAAAAATTATAATTTTATCTAAACAAAAAATTAATATTGTAATATTATCTAAACTTATAAAAATTGTTGAAAATTACTACCTCCAGCTAGGGTGCAAAAATTCAGGATTACAAATCCATCAAACCTTGCAAAATTTCTTCTTAAAACTATCGATATAAGCCCATAAAATATTTATATCGAAAATGCATTAGTTTACCGATCCTAAGGACCTAAGGCCCTTAGTAAGTTTATTATGTGATCTTGAAAATGTAACTATATCTCAAATTAAATACCTGTCTTCTAATTCAAATTTCTAATTATGTTGCTCTATTTCACAGATAGTATAATTATCTTCCAGGACTAAGACTTTCTTACTTACTTATACTATTAGATTTTATTAGATTTTTCAAAAAACCTTTCTTCCTTTCACTGCTTGCTACTTTCGTTATATATTGGTACTGATTGATTGGTTATTAGTTTCTTTAAACATTTTGATTTCATGAGCGGCATTCGTTGGAAAACTGGGCTTGTGCTTGTAATTGGACTGGAGGGATTGACAGGGATTTCAAATTGGGAGAAGTAACATTTTTGTTAAGTTCCATTTCTTTGTAAAAATAATATAACAAGAGTTTAACTTCTCCCAATTTGAAAATTTCGTTCCATCAAGAGAATAGCATAAGTATCGATTATATAAGAAACAGGGATATTGTTGGTGTTGCCTGGGATTAAAATGTGTGATGTGTGTTGTAATCATTGGCCATCGTCGCGTTTATTGAGATTATCTATATTTTTCTATTTTGATTTGCTATTAGCAAAATTCGTCACACGTCATAAAATACATGAAATATGTTGGTTCGAGATAAGTGATGGGCATATCTATATTTTGCTATAAATAATTCAGTTAAAGCTCTGCCTTATCGATACTAAAAAGTTAGGAAATTGGTATTCATTTATTTACTCTACCTCAACACAAATATATCAACTTTTTGTTTTGTTTGTGAGTTTACGTTACCTAAAAAGTTTCCAATGTAAAAAATCGCGAATTTTTCTAAGTCTATCTAATTTTTGGACTGACTATTGGGTGTTGCGTCCTTTTCTTCTTTTCAGATTCAAATGAAATTCAATTTTTTCATAATAAAGTCGAAAATTTAAGTGGAACCAAAAGTAACTAATTTTTAAATAGAAAACACTCCACTACTCTTCGTGGCTTCGATTCCAGCATGTTCTCCATAATTTCTTGAGAGATTGTATCCGAAGCAACCTATAAATCGTGCTCATCAGCACGTTTGAACTTTCAAAATTATAATCAAGTAAGTGGGATTTTGATTTTGTTTTAATCCAAAAAATATATAGGGTGGGTGGGTGGCCACTATCCTAATCATAAACATATATTTGTATTTTCCTTTGGAAAATAATTTGAATGAAGAAGTAATTACAAGATATACATTTTTTTAACGAAGGTAATTATCGATTAAAATATGAAAAGAAAGAAAGATTTTTGGACATACAGTGTGAGTGACGAAAAACCTTTGGTGCTGTATCTCGGTTATTTTTTATCCGATTTTAATAAATAAAACATAAAATTAAATCATTTTCCAGTTTTTAACAAAAGACGATCAACTTATTTTTTTCAAATTGCATTGTATATATATTTTTTATTGATCCGCAAGAAGATTTTTTTGTGAGTATAAAATTGTAAACAATTTTATCCATAGTCGAGAAATTGAGGATTTTTTGAAAATATTTTAAAAATCGAGTATCCATAATAAACAATATACAAAGGTTGATCGTCTTTTGTCAAAAACTCAACGCAAGAAAAAATATCAGTTCAGTTCATATTACAGTCTTTTAAAAATGATTTAATTTGATGTTTTATTTATTCAAATCGAATAAAAAGTAAGCGAGATACAGCACCAAAGGTTTTTCGTCAGTCACACTGTATGTCCAAAAATCTTTCTTTCTTTTCATATTTTAATTGATAATTAACTTCGTTAAAAAAATGTATATATATTAATTTAAATATATATTTCTACTTTTCTCCTGGGGAGTTTGCAAAAGTATTTTGGTTATGGTTTCTTCAAATTTAAATTGTTTAACTTTAATAATTTATTTAAAATATTTTTCTGGAAAATTCTAGAATCCTTAATGATCATCATCAAAGTTTTGGAAGAAAAATTGTTGAAACGTTCTGGAATTTGAAAAAAAATCTTATATTCTTATAGTAATTTCTCGAAATCTCGCAGAAAATCTCCTGCATTCCAACAAGACAAGGCAATAAATGGCAGTAAAAATAATCATAATCCTAATGAAAGGGAAACTTCTAGAAAATTATGTAAACGTTGATTAAAACACTAGAATTTTTGATAAAAACTCTAGAAATTTTAAAGAGAGATAATCTGCTGCAAAATTAAGTATGTGTTTACAATTAAGTAGAAAAACACCTGTAAAATTCTAATAATAAAAAAGCAAAAAGTTGAAAAAGGATATCGAACTAGAAGCTTCTAGAAGATTATAAAAATCTACAAGAATTACAAAATAAATTGATTGATTGATTTAGTTTATTTATTAATTTATTTAATAACCCAGGAGGCAGTTTTTTACTCAATTACAGTTACGTGAAGATCAAAATAATTTGACACTTTGTGTGAAGAAAGGTCATTAGTGCTGCATTCCTCAAATTGCAAGAATTACGCTAAGATACAGCAAATGTTGTTGAAAATAAAATAGTAAATGCTAAAAATTCAGAGAGGAAATTAATAAAAGATTTTGGGACTATTGAAAAATAAATGTAGAAAAGACGCGGCTGGAATATTTTAATAAGAAAAAGCACGAAAAATGGAAATCTTAAAGGCAAACATTTCTTGAATCACTTTCTCATTTATCACTTGGTGAAACATTTTGAACTATTACCAATGAACGTTTAAATTAAATTACACTTGGTTTGTTTCACAATTTTTCTTTATATACTCGACTCTTGATAATGCCGTAAAAAGCAAAACTAGTCGAGTAAATATAAAAAAAAATGTGAAACAAACCAAGTGTAATTTAATTTAAACCTTCATTAGTAATAGTTAAAGGCAAACTTTTGAAAAAATCGTGTAATGTCTAGAAATTTTGGAATTCTGTTAGAAAATTTTCCGGGAAACTCACACTTGTTGGACAAAATGGTAGAAAATTTAAGAAAATACTATAAATTAGGAAAAACTTTTTTTGGAAAATATTAGGATCTGCAATTTGAAAGAGGGCGACCCAGAAAATTACAATAGGAATAAGCAAGACGTTTGAAAAACGGAAGCTGAACTAAAATTGCTAGGATTTTCGAAAATTATTAAGAAAGTTTAGTTGAAAATTATCCTTAATTAGAGCTACTATTGTCGTACTAATATGATAGGGGGAGGAGTTTCCATATATACTAAATATAATATAAAATACGAACTGTTCACTGTAAACATACCTAATATTGACAGGAATTTCGAGTACTGTTGTGTAAAATTGAAAGCGAAAAGTCTGTCTATTGTCATTGTTTCTGTTTATAGATCACCTGCGGGGAATGTTAATACATTTTGCGACAACCTTGAAAAGCTACTTGAAGTCGTATGCATCAGAAATCAACGTGTCATTGTTTGTGGTGATATGAACGTTGATCTATTAATAAATTCGCGAAGTAGTGGTCGAATTAAAAGTATATTCAGTTCATTGGGGCTCAAGCAATGTATTAATGCACCTACGCGTATAACAGACAATTCAGCAACTTGTATCGACAACGTGTTTTCAAATATAGACCCAATTTTTTGTAATGTCACTGATTCATTACTCTCAGACCACACGTATCAAATTGTTCAATTTCCTTTAAATTTAAATCGAAGTAATAACATTTTTAAATTTACTAGATCATATAATTCTGAAAACATATCAAGTTTTAAAGAAAAATTACAAAATGAAAATTGGCTTAGTATCATAGATAATTCATCGGTAGATACAAATATGCAGTACAATAATTTTGTAGAAACATTTCAATACCATATGTACACATGTTTCCCTTTAAAAAAGCAATGCATTCAATCGTGTAATTCATCATGGGTAACACCAGATATAAAGAGACGATCTGCAGAACTGAGAGACCTATTTTATCTAAGTCGACACTCTAAACAGCTACTAGATGTGTACAAAGAAGAGAAAAAAAATCATAGAAAATACGTTGAAGACAAAAAGAAACAGTTTTATGAAAATATTATTGAAAAATCGATAAACAAACCGAAGAAAATATGGAATATCTTGAATACCCACTCTAAAACTGTTAATAAAGTAGATGTAATAAGTTCTATTTCAATCAGTTCAACGGATATTTCAGAACCAACCAAGATTGTGGACGAATTTAATAGATATTTTAATGAAATTTGTGGTTGTGATCTCAAATTGAAAACCTATCAAATTCCTGTTATCCCTTACACTATATTTCTTGAACCAACTACTCCCTCTGAAGTTGAAGCTGTCTTACTTGAAATTTCCTCTAAATCATCTGCTGGAGTGGACGATATTCCATGCTGTCTACTTAAATATGTTGCCTCTATTATTTCAGAACCATTATAAGTTATTATAAACAATTGTTTTGAATCAGGAAATTTCCCGAATAAAATGAAATATGCAAAAATTATCCCAGTGTTTAAAAAAGGTCCCAGAAATTCTTTGGATAACTATAGACCCATATCTATCCTTCCAGCATTTGCAAAGGTATTTGAGAAGTTATTATATATCCGCTTACTGAGATTTATAACAAAAAACAATATAATAAATAAACATCAATTCGGCTTCTTACCAGACAGATCTACCGAAGATGCTATTTACAGTTCTATTAATTCAATTATTGAAAATCTAGACCAAAAGCAAAAAGTAGCGGGTATATATTTTGATTTGTCAAAGGCCTTCGATACAATTAATCATGGTCTATTGATTCACAAACTGGAATGCTATGGTATACGAGGAACTGCTCTTAATATTATAAAATCATATCTGTCTAACAGAAAGCACCGAACTTGTATAACACATATAAAAAATAATACCTTATTAAGAACCATGTCTAGTGACGCGATTTCAAGAAGAGGTGTACCGCAGGGCTCTGTTCTTGGGCCGTTCCTATTTCTTTTATATATAAATGACCTTAACCAACATCTTGAGGCAGCAAATGTATCAGTATTTCAGATTGCTGATGACACATCGTTGATTATAAATTCATCTTCAATTCCATCTTTAGTCAACATAGCTAATAATGCAGTCGCTGGTATGTCAGAATGGTGTGCACGGAATAGCCTTAATTTAAACTTGACCAAGACTGGTATCCTCAACTTTAATACCCAACCAACTTCCAAAGTATGTTTAAATATTCGCCACAATCAAAAGTCTATTCCGGAAGACGAAAATCAAAAATTTTTAGGAGTCTGGATTGACAGATCCTTAACATGGGAATCACAAATAAATAATCTTTTAAATGCACTCAATAAGATAGATAGATATTGTATTAGAAATCTCTCACAAATAGTGAATGTGCAGAGCAGGTTATCTTATGGTGTTGAGTGTTGGGGTGCATCGCACCTCTCAAAAAATGTATTTATCGCACAAAAAAAGATAATTAGGTATATTCTAAAGTTACCATATGGCACTCCATGTAGGAACCTATTTGCAAAATTAAACATTATGACCTTACCTGGCCTGTACATTTACAAACTTATAATGTTATTTATAAAACATAAAGGAACTTTTATTCAAAATAATGATGTTTATACTAATATGACTACACGCAATAATAGTGATTTTCGTATACCGCAGCACTCAAGAGCGTTATTTCAGAAAGGCCCAACTTTTAACGCGATCAAGGCCTATAATAATTTACCAGCTCATCTAAAGCACATACTATTAAATAAAAGTAAACCTTTATTTAAACGCAAACTTAAGGAGTTTCTAATTGCAAAATCATTCTACAGTTATCAAGAATATATTAATACAACTGTATGGGTTTGAAATTCATTCAATTATTAATTAATATGACTTTAGTAATATGACGTTTTAACATTGTAACCTTTTGTTATTTTACTTTATTTTTAATATTCTAAATTATATGTTTTTATTTTGTATTTTTGACTATGCAATCGCCGTACTGGTGCTCTACAATAAAATTATCTTATCTTAAGTAAAAACTCAAAAAAATAGAAGAATCAGCGTTAGAAAATACTGCAAATCTTGCAAAATAATAATCTATAACCGTCAAAGAAAATTCTCCCAATCTTATAGAGAAATTTCTAGAAAATTATAGAAATCATTAAAATTCTAAAAAATTTGTTGAATAATTTTTGAAAAGAATAAATACACGAAGGAAATGTTTGCAATTTGGAATGTAAATGTAAAGTTGTTGAAAAATTCTAGAAAATCTGCTAGATAATTACGATAATGTGAGGTAATTTAGTAATATAGAGAAAATATTTTTTTCCAAAATTTGTAGAAATATGAAAAAAAGTAAAAACGGTGGACAAAAAATTGTGTTTGTAATAATAATAAGAGCACGAATTAGAGCATAACATGTTGTAACACTTAACAATGATAAACTGAATAATCGGAATGTTGAGAAGTGTGGTCTCTATCTTAAAAAAGATATTTAAACTACGCAAATGCTTATAAAATTTGTAACAACATCTTCACAATTTTTGATTTTATTTTCAGTGATCAAAGTATTAATAAATATGTAGGGTGGGTGGGTGGACACTATCCCACCCTTTAACCTATAGATCATGCAACAAGGTTTTGTTAAAAGTCAATTTGATTACAAGCAAATTGATATTGAATTTAGTATTTAAACTACATGTTTTAAATATTTGCTTTTATATTCAAACTGTCGCTTATAATTTATAATTGAAGGGTAGGATCGTGGCCACCCTACATATAAAATAATATTTAAACCACAACAGTGCTTATAAAATTATTAACACCATCTTCATAATTTTTGATTTTATTTTTAGGAATCGAAACAGTTACAGTGATGAAAGTATCAATAAATATGTAGGGTGGGTGGGTGGTCACTATCCTACCCTTCAATTCATATATCATACAACAGGGTGTTGTTAAAAATCAATATGATTACAAGGTAATTAATATTGATTTTTTTTTAAATAGTGGCCACCCACCCACCCAACATATACAATTAGATTTAAGCCACAACAGTGTTTATAAAATCATTAAAGTCATCATCATAATTTTTGATTTCAATTTCGGAAACGAAAACAGTTAAAGTGAAAGTATCAATACATATGTAGGGTGGGTGGGTGGCCTCTATCCCACCCTTTAACCCATAGATCATACAACAGGGTTATGTTAAAAATCAATTTTATTACAAGCTAATTAATATTGAATTTAGCATTTGAACTACTACTGCTTTTTAATCATTTTTTTAATATTCAAACCGTCGCTTATAATTTATAGTTGGAGGTTAGGATAGTGGCCACCCACCCACCCTACATATACAAGGATATTTAAACGAAAACAGTGCTTATAAAATCATTAAAAACATCTTCATAATTTTTGATTTATATTCGGAAACCAAAACAGTTACAGTGATGAAAGTATCAATAAATATGTAGGGTGGGTGGGTGGCCTCTACTCCATCCTTCAATCCATATATCATACAACAGGGTTTTGTTAAAAATCAATTTGATTACAAGCAAATTATTATTGAATTTATCATTGAAACTTCACATTTTAAATATTTTTTTAAATATTCAAAACGTCGCTTATAATTCATTATTGGAGGGTAGAATAGTGGCCACCCAGCCACCACATATTCAAGAATATTTAAACCACAACAGTGCTTATAAAGTCATTAAAAAATCGTCAAGATTTTCATTTTTGTTATATGAAACCAAAAGAGGTACAGTGATGGAAATATCAATAAATATGTAGGGTGGGGGGTGTCCACTATCCTACCCTTTAACCTATAAATCATACAACAGGGTTTTCTTAAAAATCAATTTTATTACAAGCAAATTTATCATTTAAACTTCACATTTTAAATATTTTGTTTTTGTTTTCGAACCGTCGCTTATAATTCATTGTTGGGGGGTAGGATAGTGGCCACCCACCCACCCTACATATATAATGACATTTAAGCTACAATAGTGCTTATAAAATCATTAAAAACATCTTCATGATTTTCGTTTTAATTTTCGGAAACGAAAACCGTTACAGTGATTAGAGTATCAATAAATATGTAGGGTGGGTGGGTGGCCACTATCCTACCCTTCAACCTATAGATCACACAACAGGGTTTTGTTAAAAATCAATTTGATTACAAGCAAATTATTATTGAATTTATCATTGAAACTTCACATTTTAAATATTTTTTTTTAATATTCAAACCGTCGCTTATAATTCATTGTTGGAGGGTAGGATAGTGGCCACCCACCCACCCTACATATACAATGATATTTAAACCACAACAGAGCTTAAAAAATTATTAAAAACATCTTCATGATTTTCGTTTTTATATTCAGAAATCAAAACAGTTACAATGATGAAAATATCAATCCATATGTAGGGTGGGTGGGTGGCCTCTATCCCACCCTTGACCCATAGATCATACAACAGGGTTTTGGTAAAAATCAATTTGATTACAAGCAAATTAATATTGAATTTAAATTAAATTATTAAAAAAAATATATTCTAACCGTCGCTTATAATTCAAAATTGGAGGGTAGGATTGATAAAAAATTGGACAGTAATGTAATGATGGGAAATATTGAATATTTAAAGGATTGAGTAAGCTGAAGTATGGAGCAGCTCTAGAATAAAATATTTGATTTATTTATTCTTTCAATTTTCGTCTTAGTTTTGGTTTGTCTGTATTTATTATGTCTATATTTTATTTATTAAACTTATAGTTTAGATTTGGTTTGTTGTTTCTTTTTTACTCTCTCACTCAAGGTCATACCAGCCAAAGCAATAATTTTGTGAAGTAGGTCAAGGTTACGACGACTCAATGTACAGTACATTGTGGTAGGTCAAGAGTACGCTAGACCAATATACAGTTTATTGGGGTAGGTCAGGAGTACGCTAATTTATACAAAGGTTTTAGTATAAATATAATTTAGGATTTAAAATCAATTTAAGTTTTTTAGAAAATGTTAGAATATGTGTTAGAAATGGGTTGGAAGTTGGAATAAATGAATTAAAGAAATAATAATTTGTGCTTTCTGTTTTCCTATAGATAAAGTGTGCCTGTTTGTATACTTACACTATCTAAAGTTCCGTCACTGATATACGTTCAACTGTTAATCGCATATTATTACATACCACGATTTGTGGCAAACAATATGACCTCAAATAGTTGTTGATAATTTTCCGCATTAAAATATTTTGAATAAAATTAAAATACATTGCCTAGCAAACAAGTTTAATATTGACGTAATTAGATCTGATGAAAACCTAAACATGTTGGGAATGTATATTGGCAGTAGCTAATTCACCTAACCTAATAACCATATATTGTTTAAAATAAAATTAACTCAAATTACAAGCCAATAAATATAAACAAAAGTCAAGTTAAATTAACTGATATATATTTTGTTTATAGAAAAAAACAACTGCTGCTGTTTTAAATTAGTTGGGTAGCAATTGTTTTGTAACCGCCCACAAGTCAATTGATCCGTAAAACACGTGCTTTATATCCTGGACCGGTTCTGTTCTGTCGATTCGTAACGAATATTAAAACGTTAAAAAAAAGCAAGTAAATATCGGCCGGCAATTGTTTTTATGGCTTTGTTTTTCAAAGCCGGCCTGAATTTCTGATAAGCGAGGACGCGGTGATAAAAATGATAAGCACCGTGGAATCTCTGGGGTGTGGTGGGGGTCGTCGGCGCGGCGATTGGACGCGCGTACGCGGTGGGCGCGCCGCCACTTCCAGTGGGCGTAACCGAGATTATTGAATTAAGTGGGAGGTTCTAAACACCCCAAATTGGCCGTCCTGTATTAGTCTGTTGCCGGTACGTACAGGGTGAGGTATAGATGCGTCGATGACACACAGTTCTACCAACCGGCGAGGGATAGACTATACTGATTCGCTCGGCTGGATATAAACGATACGCACTGTGATTGTGTTTTTTTTATTATTGGTGCTTGGTGCATTTATTTTTAGATTGTTATTATTTAAAAATAAAAAAAATTAATATACGACCTAGTGGTGTTTCGGTAAGGGTAGGTTTTGTGTGGTGATGTGCCATGAGCTGCTCTGAAGTTATGTACCAGGCGTACTACCCTTATCTGTACCAGCGGGCCGGGGCCGCACCCGCACACCCGGTGCCTAGGGCCGGACCCTTTCCGTCACCTTTTGGAGCAGCACACCAATATGATAGGGTATTTATATACTTTTTTTTCAATCATTCACATTAACACAACTAATTGGTCAAAAATTATCTAAAATTTGTTTTGATCAAAATTATTGGTACTAAAGGTACCGTTGACCTTGACAATAATAATAATTAACGGGATTCTTTTAAAATTTCGGAATTGGACAGTGTAAATAAATGAAGTGTTTGTGTTCTTGATTTTGGCGCCAATTAATGTTGTTGGGTTGTCAAAATATTTTGGTATTTCAATTGTTTTTGCTATACTATGATAATTGCTTACTATCAATTTTTTGACATGTATAAAAGAAAGCCACAGATATTTGATTGTTTTTGACATATAGTCCATCCGTTGGATCTTCCGTCCTACGTCACAAAATATCGCTTCGAGAAACGACACAAAAACATTCAGTCTTTCTTCATTTCGTCGTTTTTTGAAGCGATAGTTTGTGACGTACGACGGAAGATCCAACGGACAGACTATACCTATATTATTGTGTTCATTTTATTCATCAAGAAGGATTGAATTACAATCGCAGTTTTTGATTCTCCTGTCTTTGTAAGAATGTTTCTGTAAAGCTGTACAGCAAAATTTGCTAGTGATTTTAAACTTAAGATTTATTTTTACGACGAGTTTTAAAACGTTGATTGGAAAGAAGTGTTCACTTGTTTATTTTATTTTTTCATAATGTCATTTTTGGATCACAATAAACAAGGATTTGCAAAATCGAAAACAAAAAAATTAACTATTCTTTTGACCACGAATTGGTCAAAATTTTTCAAATATGCAGTGGCCAAAAAAAAAGTTTTAAAATTGTTTCTCTAAATACTTACTTAAGTGAAGAGTTTATGCTTGAAAAAAAATGTGACTACTTTTGACCACAGATTGGTCAAAATTGTTCAAACATAAAAAAGTTTCATAAGTGTTTTTCTAAATCCTGAAGAAAAAAATGTGACTATACTTTTGACCACAATTTGGTCAACATTTTTCAATCATTCAGTGGCCAAAAAAAGTTCCAGAAGTGTTTTTTTCAATCCTTACTAAAAAATGCACCACAAAGTAAACGCCGAAAATATTTTAAATTGCTCCAATGAAAAAAATAATAATTACAATTAAAACGCATTTTGTTGATTCCGTTAAAACAGATATTTTTTGCTTAGCGTAAACCAACCATTTAGAAACTCGTGTTCTGTGCTTTAATAACATGTGATCTAAAAATGTTCTCAAGTATATAAAATGTAATTATGACTTGTTTTATAATATGCGTAAAAAAACACTAATGACAACCTACGGAGAAGAATCCGACGGTCTAGGCTATATCAAAAAAGGGAGTAACCCTGGGGATACCTCAACAATTTAGTGGGGTTATGTGTTTTAATTTCAACCTAGAGGAGTTTGGATATACTATTAACTGAGTTTTATCCTTTAGAGGGAATAATAACAGTTTTGCACTTCGCCCAAAAGAAAAACAAACGACGACCTTAATTTAATTATTTACAGAAATATTAAATTAAGCCCCGACCGTCGGATTTTTTTCCATAGGTCATCATTTGAGTTTTTTATGCATATTATAAAACTGTCTTCCTTCTTTAGAATAAAATTTAGTTAATATTTTATCCAAACTCCTCTAGGTTGAAATTGAAACACATATCCCCTAGTAATTTATGCATCAACAAGGTATCCCCCAAGGATCTCCCTTATCTTTTTTGTTCATATAGCCACAGAAGGCTAGAAAAAGAAGAAATATTTCTAAGGGGGACACTTTTAGTCTTGTGTAACTATATTTAAAAAGTAATAATAACAGTTTTTCAATGTGCCCAAAAGAAAAACAAACGACGACCTTAATATAATTATTTACAAAAATATTAAATTAAGCCCAGACCGTCGGATTTTTTTTCCATAGGTCATCATTTGAGTTTTTTAGACATTTTATAAAACTGTCTTCCTCCTTTAGAATAAAATTTAGTTAATATTTTATCCAAACTCCTCTAGGTTGAAATTGAAACACATATACCCTAGTAATTTGTGTATCAATAAGGTATCCCCCAAGGATCTCCCTTATCTTTTTTGTTCATATAGCCACAGAAGACTAGAAGTAGAAGAAATATTTCTAAAGGGGGTACTTCTAGTCTTCTGTAACTATATTAAAAAAAAAATATGAGGGGGATCCTTCGGGGATACTTTGTTGATGGATAAATTAGGGGGAATATGTGTTGGGTATCTCCCTTAATTTTTTTAGTATAATCACACAAAACTAAAAATAGAAGAAATATTTTTAAGGTTAGCACTTCTAGTCTTGAGAAATTTGAAAAAAGATAAGGGGGATCATAGGGGGGGATATCTTGTTAATGGATATATTTGTAGGAATATGTGTTTCAATTTTAAAGGAATCTAGCTTAGTTAGATATCCCTCAAGGATCCCCCTTATTATTTTTTTTGTATAGTCACACAAGGCTAGAAGTAGAGGAAATATTTCTGATGAGGAAACTTCTAGTCTCGAGTGATTATATTAAAAAAAGGTAAAGAGTATCCTTGGGGGATACCTTGTTGATACATAAATTAGTGGGAATGTGTGTTTCAATGCTGACAGAATTTTGCTTAAATTAAGGGGAATATGTGTTAGAATTTTAATGGAATCCAGATTAGTTAGACATCTCCCTTATTTTTTTTAGTATAATCACACAAGACTACAAGTAGAAGATATATCTTGAAGGTTAGCACTTCTCGTTTTGAGTGACTTGAAAAAAGATAAGGGGGATCATTGGAAGGGTATCTTGTAAATGAATAAACTTGTAGGAAATCTGGCTTAGTTAGGTATCCCCCAAGAATCCCCCTTAAATTTTTTTAGTATAGTCACACAAGGTTAGAAGTAGAAAAAATATTTCTGATGAGCGAATTTCTAGTCTTGAGTGACTATATTAAAAAAAAGATAAAGAGGATCCTTGGGGGATACCTTGTTGATAAATAAATTAGTGGATATGTGTATTTCAATGTTAACAGAATTTTGCCTAGTTAGATGTCCCCATAGGATTCCCCTTATTTTTAAATGTAGATATACAAGACTAGAAGTAGAAGAAATATTTTTGATGGGAGGTTCTTTTAGTCTTGTGTGACTATATTAAAAAAAGATAAAGTGGATCCTTGGGGGATACCTTATTGATGAATGAATTAGTGGGAATATGTGTTTTAATTTTGATCGAAATCTGGTTTAGTTAGGGGTGGGTGGGTGTACACTATTTCACCCTCAATTCAGTAAAATCCACACGAGGGTTTCCTAAAAAATAAAGTGTGATATCAACAAAGAAAACGTTTTTGTTTAAAAAATATTTGATTAAGAAACCGTTTTTAATTTTTTTTTGAATTTAGTTTTTCAATTAATTTTTTAAATTAAATTCTTAATTAAACTCAGTTTTATTATTAACTGATTTTATTTTAAATTTTCCACTTGAATAAATATTCATACCATTTTATTTTAGCCTAGTTTAAAATTTGTAATTTAATAATGAAACAAATAAAAAATATTAAGAATCATTTTAAATATGTTAAAATATTTATTTAGAAAACACTAGATTATGATGTTAAATGTATATGTGTTAAAATATCTTTGTGGAAACCCTCGCGTATGTTTTACTGATTGGAAGGTGGGTTCGAGGCCACCCACCCACCCTACATATCTATTTTTTATTTAAAACACTGACTGATGGTGTATTTGCATAAAAATCTAAATCAAAATATTAGTATAACTAAAAAAATCATTACCAGTCATTTAAATTAAGTTTTCATTGTATATGTAGGGTGGGTGGGTGGCCTCTATCCACCCTCCAATCAGTAAAACATTAGCGAGGGTTTCTACAAAGATATTTTAACGCAAAACTTGATTTTCAATGAAGTTTATTGAATTTGATTCTCGTTTATCACGTGGTGAAACATTTTTAATATTGAGGGTTGTTTATAAACCAAGTGCCTTTCTATAAACAACCCTTAATATTTTCAATGAAGATTTTATATTAATTGTTTCATGTAATATTTATGACTGATTTTATCTTGAATTTTCTACATTTTCGAATTTACTTATGAAACTGAATAAAATTGTAAATTATAATTTTAAAAATATTGTATTTTGTGTATTAAAATATGTTTTTTAGAAAACACTCGATTCTGATTTTATGATTGGAGGGTGGGTTAGAGGCCACCCGCCCACCCTACATATATTTTTGGCAGTGTTTTAATTGAAGTTTTAAATATACAGGGTGGCTGACGAAAAACCTTTGGTGCTGTATCTCGCTTATTTTTGATCCGATTTGAATAAATAAAACATTAAATTAAATGATTTTTAAAAGACTTTAATATGAACTGTACTGATATTTTTTCTTGCATCCAGTTTTTGACAAAAGACGATCAACTTTTTTTTTCAAATTGCACTGTATATATATTTTGTACTGATCCGCAAGGAGATTTTTTTCTGAATCTAAATTTGTAAACGATTTTATCCATTCATCAAACCAAAGTCGAGAAATTGAGGATTAAAAAAAAAAAAACAAATACCCATAGTAAACAATATACAGAGCCTATTCCAAATGTTAAAAGTGACAGTGTCAGTCATTGGTACAATACTGCAATGATTTTTAATAATTTCATAATAAAAATGTTGCAAGATTTCAAAAACTGAAAAACGATTTCTGTAGAAGCACAAAATTCTAGTACAGTGTTTGAAATATTGCAACATTTTAATTATGAAATAATTAAAAATCGTTGCAGTTATATCAATGGCTCTCACTGTCACTTTTGACATTTAAAATAGGGTCTGTATATTATTTACAATGGATACTTGACTTTTTATTTATTTTTTTAATCCTCAATTTCTCGACTTAAGTTTGATGTATGGATAAATTTGTCTACAATTTTATATTCAGAAAAAAAATCTCCTTGCGAATCAAAAAAATATATATACAGTGCAATTAAAAAAAAAATGTTGATCGTATTTTGTCAAAAACTGGGTGCGAAAAAAAAATAACAGTTCAGATCCTATTAAAGTCTTTTAAAAATGGTTTAATTTGATGTTTTATTTATTAAAATCGGATAAAAAATAAGCGAGATACAGCACCAAAGGTTTTTCGTTAGTCACCCTGTATATGTAGGGTGGGTGGGTGTCCTCTAACCCACTCTCCAATCAGTACACAAAAATATTTTCTACTAAAATATTTTATTACTATATGGAGATCTTTTGATGTCAGAATTTCGAAATTATTTGTAACAGATCAAGAAAATTCATTTTACAGATTCTAGTTAAACAACAATATTTTTTTAATTCTGGTACAAACAAGTTTTATCTTGAATATTTATTTAAAGGTGCAGTATTAATGAAAGAGAGCAATTCTCATTAGTACTTTTAAGTTTTACCTTTTTGAATTTTTGGATAAGAATATATATCAACTTAAGTTATCTACAAAATACTGCTTGCGCAGTGGTGTACGTTTGTGTTTTGAATATATGCAAAATACTGCTTGCGCAGTAACGAATGTTTGTTTGTATCAATTGACAGCAGTTGATATTCCACATAAGTCGAAAATTGCTTGAGCGTATCTTACCTACAAACATTCGTTACTGCGCAAGCAGTATTTTGCACATTTTCAATACACAAACATACACCACTGCGCAAGCAGTATTTTGTAGATAACTTAAGTTGATATATATTCTTATCTGCAAACATTCATAACTGCGCTAGCAGTATTTTATAAATTAAGATGTTTCTAGCCATCACAGCTAAAAACAAAGTGACACACACTGCAAACTTGAATTTAAGGAAACTAAAATGCATTTACAATTTTCATATAAAAAGATTGCCTTATAAATTCCTTAGCAAAAAAGTAAATTTTATAGAAAAAATATATAACACTTGTTTTATTAATTGTATCGATAATATATCATTGTTAAAACAATTTCTAAAATATACAAGTCGTCAAAGTGCATAAACGTTGACATATATCCACGTTAGGATGATGACAGTATTTTGTGTGCGCGTTTGTGTGTGTATGTGCTTGCCTTATTGCATATTTGACTTCAATTCAATTTAATATCCTAGCGTACTCCTAACCCATGCTAAGAGTTATTTATTACCCTATCGTATTCTTGGCCTATTTCAATAAATTGCAAATTGCCCTGTCGTACTTTTGGCCTAAGCTGATACATTGATCATTGTTCTAGCGCATCTTTGACCTATGCCAATACATTATTCATTGCCCAACGTACTCTTGACCTATCTCAATGAACAAGTCATTATCCAATCGTACTCTTCATTTTTTCTCAATTATCATGTTCTTAAATTTTAACTGCAATCAGTCAATCGTTAAATATCATATATCTACTGCATCTTAATCTATAAAATACTGCTTGCGCAGTTATTAATGTTTGTGGATAATAATATATATTAACTTAAGTTATCTACAAAATACTGCTTGCGCAGTGGTGTACGTTTGTGTTTTGAATATATGCAAAATACTGCTTGCGCAGTGACGAATGTTTGTATGTATCAATTGACAGCAGTTGACATTCCACATAAGTAGAAAATATTGCTTGGATGTATCTTACCTACAAACATTCGTCACTGCGCAAGCAGTATTTTGCATATTTTCAATACACAAACATACACCACTGCGCAAGCAGTATTTTGTAGACAATTTAAATTGATATATATTCTTCATACAAACAGCCAATGCCAAAAATCATATTCAAATTTATGAGGTGTTAACAAAACCAGTCGTCCAAAAAATTGTGTTGCTTAAAATCAACAATTTTCGTATGGATTATACTTCAATAATGATTGAAATTTTCATTTCCACCACCCTCTTTACCTGCGTAGCGACGGATAATTAATTGCCTTAATGTCTTTCAAAATATAATGGAACGGTCTTTTCGGGCGTGCACTAAATGTATGAATTAGAATGGATTAAAAGAAGAGGAGTAAAAGAAAAGAAACGCCGGCTTATGACTGATGAAGATCGTATCAACATGATCATACTGTTAAGTATGCATAAGAGATTAGGCCCGATGTCAACGGGCGACGGACGATGATATCTTTGAGGACCCGTCAAAATCGTAATTAGTAAACAAGACATATGGTTCGGTGTTATTTTTGACACTAAGAAAATAAATACGATGTGTATCGTTTTGTGGACGAAACAACTATTCTAAATATTCAATACGTTTATTTAAATCGATATACTTTTAATTGATAATTACTTTAATACACATTCACTCATTTAATCAAAATGAATTAATTGATGTTGTTTATTTATTGTTTATGGATAAACTTGAATGAGAGAAGTTGACACTTCATAACAAATCCATAATCTATCTCTTAAGAATCCGACGGTAAGTTTTCACTGACAGATTTTATTTAAAGTCTAGTGGTAAATAACTCATTTATTTGAATTATATAGCAACTCGTTAATAACCTTGTTCAAATAAAATTTTATATTTCAAATCCCTCGTTGGGATTATCATTTTTTCCCGTCGCAAAAAATATGATGAATTAGTCACTACAAAAAAGTCCAACAATTTTCTAAATTACCAAAACTTTAAAAAAGATATTTATGCTAAAATATTTATAAAAAAACTTCTATAATCTACTTCATTGACAATCTTATTATTCAAAATACAAACAATACTTGACACCATTAAACTTTATATATTTAAACATCAAAATAATCTCTTGGTCTTTGAGAACCATTGGTATTTACGTATTGATATTTTACTGATATTAAAGTCCGTTTTTCTTATCTTATGATTAAATCTAAGAGCAATATCACTTTTGTGTTTTTACATTAATAATAATAAAAGTTAGTAGTAGTCATTACTGTCTTTTGCTGTGGGCGAAGTTTATTGGTAGTTGAAAGCTACGATGGTCTAATAATCACTCATGAGTTACTTTGAAGTTTTTTAGATGATAGTTTGGAGAGAGTCGTTTCGTTCTGTTATGTATAAAAAACAATAATCTTTCCTGTGAAAAAAAAGCTGCAGTAACAAGTTTTCTTATAACTGTTATTTGAACTCCAGAGTTTTCGTCACCATTTTCTTTTAAATTTTAAAGCAATGAAATTTTGAACCGTTTCATAAAACGTCTACGCAGGGTAATATCGTCAAATGACCTAAACTCGTCTTGAAAGGAAAGAGATTTGACGATGTTCCTGATATCCAAAGAGGCTTTTATAATTCTAATTTTATGATGCAATGAAAACAATAAAAAATACATTGCTATAACAATGTTTAACAATAATAGTTACATATCCTCTAATGTACTGCTGCATTTCATTTTTCTCGTCATTTTGTATCAATCAAAGCCTGCTTAAATACTCCAAGTTTCTGTTATAATAGATTCACCAGTTACCTCAAGAATACATCTAAACCGATCCATGGCCATTACAAAGGAAATAATAATTTAATTAAATAATTAACGTATTGTCTCATTACTGTAAATTTAACTTATTTATATGATAGTTGATTTTTTGCATCAACAATAATATTATCTTCTTTGTCTTCTGCTTTGGACAAAGGTTATTAGCAATTAACAGTTACAAAACTGACGATAGTCCAGTGAGTTACTTTGAAAGTTTTTTAGATTGGAGAAAGTCGTTCTTTTATGTATAAAAAGAAACTAATCATGTTTTTTGTAGAAACAGTTGCAATATAAAGCTACTTTTTTGCTATCATTGTAAATTGAACTTAAACTACATCACATTAGTAATTCTTGTTCCATAACTCCTGTTCTTCCCTTTCCTTGATGGCCTGAGAGAGTCCAACTTAGTCCATTTATCCTTAGAAGAAAGAATGTTCTTCTGGATGCCAAACTGCGTAGCTCTTAGCAAACGGTAGTTGCGCTCATCGTGATTCATCCTACATCAAACCGTACTTGTTGAGTCTGAAAGGTCGCTACTAATGAAATTCCTCTGGATAAAACTTGCAGCCATTTTTATTGATTGAGAAATTGATTTTGAGTTTGTGGCTGGAGAATGTTGGATAACACACTTATCAGAGTGAACTTCGCCCAGGATTCTTATACCTAAATTATTTGTACGTTCTTTCTTTTTTAAATTTTGTAATTAACTTTTCGAAATATAATGTATATAAGAATACCAAAGTATTAATAAATAAACAAATCAGAATTCTAAATAAATAAATAAACAAATTACACCAACAAAGTACAGTTTCTTTTAGAGTTCCCGATTTCAAGATCTACCACAAATATATACCTTGTACCATCAATCATATTATTTTAATTGATTTATTAAAAATATTTGTTACATAAAATATAAGAGCTTTTGCAATAAATCTATTCCAATTATTCTAGCGATATTCCACTTGAGAAATGAATCAAGTTCGAATATTCAGATTCCAGATTTAAAATTCAGATGTCAGATTTCTAGGATCTAAAAGAATACAGATTTCATATTTCAGAATCTAGATTACAGATTACAAATTTTCGCATCCAGATTACAGAATTCAAAATCCACACTCTAGAAGCAAAAAGCAATAATCTATAATCGAAAATTCGGAATCTAAAATAAAGAATCCAGATTCTAGATTTCAGAATCTAGGCTTCATATTACAGAATCCAGATTCGAGATTCTAGAATTAAGTTCCAATATCCAGATTTCGAAGTTCAGATTTTAGATTTTAGGATCTAGTAGAACACATTTTCGAATCCAGATTCCAGAATTTAGAAACCACATTCCAGAAGTAAAAAACAATAATTTAGAATCCGGATTTCAGATATTAAAACCGAGAATCGAGAATCCACTTCTGGAATTTAAAATCCACTTTCCATATTCCTGATTCAAATTTTCAGATAGCAGATTACAAATTTCATATTTTAGATTACAGAATCTAGAATGCAGATTCCATATTTCGCATTCCATATTCTAGATTTTAGATTCCAGAATCCAGATACCAGATTCAAGATTTCAGACTTCAGAATCCAGAATTCAAAATCCAGATTCATGAAATTCAGAACACAAAATACAGAATAAGTTACCAGATTAGAGATTTTAGAATCTAGAATTCCACATTTCAAAATGCAGATTCTACATGTCGTAATCCAGATTCTGATTTTAGATTTCAGAATCCAGATTCTAAATTTCAGAATTTAGTTCAAAAATTCAGATTCCAGATTTCAAAAATCAGAATCCAGAATCCAGAATCTGGAAATCAGACTCTGCATTTTCGAATCCATACTCCAGAATTCAAAATCTAGATTGCAGAAGACAAGGACGATAACCTTTAGTCCGGATTTTAGTTTTAAAAATTTAGAATCCAAAATCTAGAACAACAAAAATTCTTAGTTTTGTCGATATATACTCACATATTTTCCTTGTAAGTGTGCTTCTTTAAATCTTGTGTGGAATTTAGTCGTAAGTTAAGTCCCTGTAAGTATAAGGTTAAGGACGAACAATGATTTAGTGTCTATTCAAAAATGATTGTTCTATTGTCATGACAAAAAATTCAGTCACTACTTCTCTATATTTTTCATTTTTTGTGTCAGTTTTGCACAAAATTTCAAAGCAATTCGTTATTCCTTTAGATTATTTATTCTAAAATCTAAAAACGAAAATAAATATATATTTCTACTAAGTCAGTGACTTTTCCATCCAACCAATTGAGCCTGTGCCATTAAACTATATCTCGTATTAAACAGACTTCGCCCCATAATAACTAGAATTCTTCATTTGAAAACTCTCATTGGAATTTTGTTTGTTTATTCCTTCACATTAATTATGCGTGGGAGGAAATGTGCAGAATGCAGTGACACCTTTAGTGTAACCTATTCCATTCAACATCACTCAAAACGAAAATTTGCATTTTATATGATTCATCCACAATGCAATCGTATTGTTGTAAAATTGTGCAACATGTTGGGTCAGATTTGGCATAATGGAAAATTTATCAGATATATGCATTTTGCAAAACGTAGAATTTCAATCATTTATTATGTTGCCAATTGTGTTAATCTTTTCATACTTCAATTTATTACTATAAATGTCAAGTTGTTCATAAATACTTTATAAACCTTTACAAATATAATTCATAAAAGATTAAACAAAAATATATAAACAATTTCAGCTGCAAGCTGAAAGATGGAGTTCACTCTTGAAGAATGTTCTTCCACTCTTTATGCTGGAATTTATAGTGATTATTACAAGAATATTATTTGTATTTGTAATACAAATGGGAACAAATGTGTGTTCTTGATTGAATTGTTGGAGTGATTTTGTTGGACACATTTTCTCTCGCGCTGAATCCAATAAAATTGAGTTTAAATGCTGCTTTATATATTTTACAACTTTATAATTGAATCATATATCAAAAAGTAGACAAAATCAAGTGCTCCAAGTTTTTCAGTGCCTTTCAACTTTGCGATATTTCTTTAATTATTAATAATATTAACTTTATTTGCAGACAAAATCCTTTTTACAAAAATATAAAACAATATGGTAAAGATATTATTGGTTTCGCTCAAATCATTGATTGGGTTATTGAAGTTTTGAAGAGTTTTAACGCCGGAATTTTTTAAGTGTCATTGTAAAATAATACAAAGAACTTGAAAGTAGTTTCCTTAAACTTATTATTCATTTTTAATGCATTTTGAAAAGCGAAAGCAGTTTTTCTTCAAAAATTTGAATTTTAAGTGCCGCCATATTGTTTCTACATACGATACGTCAATTGTTTTAGGTGATTATTAAAAACAGATTAATGATTAATGTATTTTAAAGATTTGAAGATAATTGTTCGCGATATTATTTTAATCAGCGAAAGCAGTTTTTCGTCGAAAAAATTGAGTTTTAAGTTCCGCCATATTGTTTCCACATACCAAGCGTCAATTGTTTTGGGTGAATATGGAAAAAACATTAGTTTTTATTGTAGTTTGAAGATTTGAAGATAACTCCTCATAGGAATATTTTTTTTACAACTTTTTTAATCACCCAAAGCAGTTTTTCTTCCATAAATTTGTATTTGAAGTGCCGCCATATTGTTTCTACATACGATACGTCAATTGTTTTAGTTGATTATTAAAGATCAATTCATTTTTAATGTATTTTAAAGATTTGAAGATAATTCTACACGATAATATTATTTTAATCAGCGAAAGCAGTTTTTCTTCGAAAAATTTGATTTTTAAGTTCCGCCATATTGTTTCTACATACAAAGCGTCAATTGTTTTGGGTAAATATGGAAAATACATTCGTCTTTATTGTATTTTGAAGATTTGAAGATAACTCCTTATAGGAATATTTTTTTTACAACTTTTTTAATTACCCAAAGCAGTTTTTTCCATAAATTTAAGTTCCGCCATATTGTTTCTACATACCAAGCGTCAATTATTTGGGTGAATATGGAAAAAAACATTCGTTTTTATTGTATTTTGAAGATTTGAAGATAACTTCTCATAGGAATATTTTTTTTACAACTTTTTTAAATACCCAAAGCAGTTTTTCTTCCATGAATTTGAGTTTTAATTGCTGCCATTATGTTTCTACGCACGATACGTCAATTGTTTTAGGTGATTATTAAAAACAAATTCATGTTTAATGTATTTTAAAAATTTGAAGATAATTCTTCGCGATAATATTTTTTTTAATCAGCGAAAGCAGTTTTTCTTCCCTAAATTTGAGTTTTAAGTGCAGTCATATTGTTTCTACATACCAAGTGTCAATTGTTTTGGGTGAATATGGAAAATACATTCGTTTTTATTGTAGTTTGAAGATTTGAAAATAAGTCCACATAGGAATATATTTTTTACAACTTTTTTAAATCACCGAAAGCAGTTTTTCCTCCATAAATTTGAAGATAATTCTCCCGATAATATTTTTTTCTCAACGAAAGCAGTTACTCTTCGAAAAATTTGAGTTTTAAGTTCCGCCATATTGTTTCTACATACCAAGCTTCAATTGTTTTGGGTAAATATGGAAAATACATTCGTTTTTATTGTATTTTGAAGATTTGAAAATAATTCCTCATAGGAATATATTTTGTACAACTTTTTCAAATCACCGAAAGCAGTTTTTTCTCCATAAATTTGAGTTTTAAGTGCCGCCATATTGTTTCTATATACGATACGTCAATTGTTTTAGGTGATTATTAAAAACAGATTAATGATTAATGTATTTTAAAGACTTGAAGATAATATTATTTTAATCAGCGAAAGCAGTTTTTCTTTGAAATATTTGAGTTTTATGATCCGCCATATTGTTTCTACACACCTAGCGTCAATTGTTTTTGCGAATATGGAAAATACATTCGTTTTTATTATATTTTAAAGATTTGGAAATAATTCCTCATAGGAATATTTTTTTTACAACTTTTTAATCACCCAAAGAAGTTTTTCTTGCATAAATTTGTGTTTAAAGTGCCGCCATATTGTTTCTACATATAATACATCAATTTTTTTAGTTGATTATTAAAGATAAATTAGATTATTCTACACGATAATATTATTTTAATCAGCGAAAGCAGTTTTTCTTCGAAAAATTTGATTTTTAAGTTCCGCCATATTGTTTCTACATACCAAGCTTCAATTGTTTTGGGTAAATATGGAAAATAAATTCGTTTTTATTGTATTTTGAAGATTTGAAAATAATTCCTCATAGGAATATTTTGTTTGCAATTTTTTTAATCACCGAAAGCATTTTTTCTTCATAAATTTGAGTTTTAAGTGCCGCCATATTGTTTCTACATACGATACGTCAATTGTTTTAGGTGATTATTAAAAATAGATTCATGTTTAATGTATTTTAAAGATTTGAAGATATTTCTTCCCGATAATATTTTTTAATCAGCGAAAGCAGTTTTCTTCCCTAAATTTGATTTTTAGTGCCGTCATATTGTTTTTACATACCGTACGTCCATTGTTTTAAGTGAATATTAAAAATACATTAATTTTTAATGTATCTTAAAGATTTGAAAATAATTTCTCTTAGTAATATTTTTTACAATTTTTTTAATCACCGAAAGCAGTTTTTCTTCCATTAACTTGAGTTTTAAATGCCGCCATTTTCTTTCTAGATAACATACATCAATTGTTTTAGGTGAATATCAAAGTTACATTAATGTTTAATATATTTCGAAGATTTGAATGTAATTTCTTTTAGGAATATTTTTTTACAATTTTTCAAATCACCGAAAGCAGTTTTTCTTCCATAAATTGGATTTTAAGTACCGCCATTTTGTTTCTACATACCATACGTTAATATTTTTCGGGAAATACTAAAAATACATTCATTTTTAATGTATTTTGAAGATTTGAACATAATTCCTTCAACGAATATTTTTTTACAATTTTTATAATCATCGAAAGCAGTTTTTCTTCTAGAAATTTGAGTTTTAAATGCTGCCATATTGTTTCCTTATATCATACATCAATTGTTTTAGATGAATATTAAAAGTATATTCATTTTTAATGTATTTTAAAGATTTGAAGATAATTTCTCTCAGGAATATTTTTTTACAATTTTTCAAATCACCGAGCGCAGTTTTTCTTCTAAAAATTTGAGTTTTAAGAACCGCCATTTTGTTTCTACATACCATAAGTCAATTGTTTCGGATGAATATTAAAAATACATTAATTTTAATGTATTTTAAAGATTTCATTCTAGGAATATTTTTTTACAATTTTTTTAATTACTGAAAGTTTTTTTACATAAATTTAAGTTTTAAGTGACGCCATATTGTTTCTTTATAACATACGTCAATTGTTTTAGGTGAACATTCATTTTTAATGTATTTTAAAAATCTGAAGATAATTCCTCTCAGGAATATTTTTTTACAATTTTTTACCGAAAGCATTTTTGCTCCATAAATTTAAGTTTTCAGTGCCGCCATATTGTTTCTACATACCGTACGTCCATTGTTTCAAGTGAATGTTAAAAATACATTAATTTTTAATGTTTCTTGAAGATTTGAAGATAATTTCTTTTAGGAATATTTTTTTACAACTTTTTTAATCACCGAAAGCAGTTTTTCCTCCATAAATTGGCTTTTTAGGGTCGCCATATTGTTTCTACATACCATAAGTCAATTGTTTTGGGTGAATATTAAAAGTACATTAATTTTTAATGTATTTTAAAGAGTTGAAGATAATTCCTTCTAGAAATATTTTTTTACAATTTTTTTAATCGCCGAAAGCAATTTTCCTCCATAAATTTGAGTTATAAGTGACGCCATATTGTTTCTACATACCATACGTTAAATGTTTAGGATGAATATAATAAATACATTATTTTTTTATGTATTTTGAAGATTTGAATGTATTTCCTTTTAGGAATATTTTTTTTACAATTTTTCAAATCACTAAAAGCAGTTTTTCTTCCATAAATTTAAGTTTTCAGTGCCTCCATATTGTTTCTACATACCTTACGTCAATTGTTTTAAGTGAATATTAAAAATACATTCATTTATAATGTATCTTGAAGATTTGAAGATAATTCCCTTTAGGAATATTTTTTTACAACTTTTTTAATCACCGAAAGCAGTTTTTCCTTCACAAATTCGAGTTTTAAATGCCGACATATTATTTCCATATACCATACGTCAATTGTTTAAGGTGAATATCAAAGATACATTAATTTTTAATGTATTTTAGAGATTTGAAGAAAATTCCTTCTAGGAATATTTTCTTACAATTTTTTTAATGAACGAAAGCAATTTTTTCCATAAATTTGAGTTTTATGAGCCGCCATATTGTTTCTGCATACTATACGTCATTTGTTTTAGATGAATATTAAAAATACATTTCTTTTTTAATGTATTTTGAAGACTTTAACACAATTCTTTCCAGGAATATTTTTTTCCAATTTTTTTTAATCACTGAAAGCCGTTTTTTCCATACATTTAAGTTTTAAGTGCCGCCATATTGTTTTTTCATAACGTAAGTCAATTATTTTAGGTGAATATTAATATCACATTCATTTTTTATGTATTTTAAAGATTTAAACATAATTCCATCTAGGAATATTTTTTACATTTTTTTAAATCACCGAAAGCAGTTTTTCATCCATAAATTTGAGTTTTAGGTGCCGCCATATTGTTTCTACATACCATACGTCAATTGTTTTAGATGAATATTAAAAATACATTTATTTTTAATGTATTTTGATGATTTAAGAATAATTCCTCGTAGGAATACTTTTTTGGAATTTTTCTTCCATAAATTTTTGTTTTGAGCGCGTCATATTGTTTCTACATAAGATATATCAATCGTTTTAGGTTTACAAAAACAATCATCAATATATTTTTCTATCATGCCTACACAGAATGTCTTTCATTACTACTACTACAAATATATTATATTTTTTTTGTCACGCGCTATTCTGATATATAATAGATGAAGATAATTATTGAATTGTGGTTATTTATTAATCATTATTCAATCAATTAGTTTCCTTAAGCTGAGACCATTTAACGACTTAAAACAATAATTCAGTTCTGGTCGGCTAATGGTGAATTAGTATTGAAGACATCACGACCATACCAAACTTCCTACAGCGCAACAACGAGCGTTAGTAACTTAAGTCCTTTTATATGGTTATTTATTACAATTATCATAAATTATGGCCGAAGCGTGTGCAATTTTTCCACTGGTAAATGATTGAGGCAGATAAAAGTTAACCACTTTTGGCCAGATCCGATATGGGAAGTCAATGGAAAGGTTAAGTTATAAATTTTCATTAAAAATCGCGCTGCTGGAAAAATAGCCGCCGTTTATATCACGCCCTTTAATTAATGGAATTTGTTAAGCCAAGGATAAACCGGCTGCGCACTAAATCATTCTGTTGTTCTGAGTTTTTTCTAGTCGGGAATCGACCGCTGCATTAATAATGGATCGATTCCGCGGTGGTTTTTATTTTATTTTTATTGGTCCGGTTAATATTCATGGATGGCGGAAAAAAGTTCAATAGGACATTTTCGGATATAAAACTTGTTCGATTTCCATGAACTATACACTCATCTCAACACTTTCCTGGTAATGGTATAACATTAAGTTTTACACAAATTGTATACGACGTGGTTGATAATATCAAGAAGATATGTGATACTTTTTTTAAATTTTAATACAACGGTAGAATTAATTTTTGTTCCTTATCAGTAACCGTCATGGGTTGATTTCGATCTATTTTAGATCTCATCAGCATAGCACAGTTGAAGACAGGGAGACGGTTTTTTTTGATGAGAGAAGAGGAAATCCATCAGATACACCCTTTTAATAGGGTAGTATCGAACTCCTACCGACTAAAGCGATCGCAAAATTAACCAAGTATTTTCTAGTCTGGTCTCAAGCAAATTGATCGCAAAGATTTTGGGGGTAGATTACGGTAGATCAAGATGACTTTTTCAGTTTTTATTATCGCTTATATGTATGCAGAATTAAGTATTTAAATTAATAATTTATTAAATAAGAAAAAGATATTATATGCCACACAAATAATAACATCGTGTCATCGACTCATGTAATTCTATCAAAACAAATTTCGCAACGTTGCGTTTATACATTCCAAAACTTGACACCCAAACACAGTTCGTTTCTGGTCAGTGATGATTGATGTCTCCATCGGTAATCGGGCTCTTATTTATTTCTAGAGCGGACTAGACTTCTCACTTTCACTTTCTCACGTGTATTATAAGCGACTTCTTCGCGACTTGGCGGCAAATGTTTACCAATCTTATTTATAAACGGACGGGCAATTTAGAAGACCGCTTTACATGTGAACATATGATAGGTGTTATGTAAACATCGGAATTGACTAAGTGCCGGCGTCAAATGTTTGGGGTTACCGAAATATGTCTGTGGCAATTATGCGGCTTCAATATCTAAAGAAAGTCATTTATCAAAAACATAACGTTTTATCAAAAATAAATCTATAATTGTTTCCTTCAATTAATCCAATTCCTTAGAATCTTGTCTATAATGAAATTCTGTAAAATGTAATATATCTTTTTGATCAGTTCTCTATGATAGTTATCTTTACCAAAGACTGCTGCTGATATTACTTATCAATCGCTCCGCTTCTCAACTAGGATACTTTAAATTTCATCCAGAAATCTCTATTTTGATTCACCCAGTGATTTTTGGGTTTGGTTACCGAAGAAGTTAGCCCGGCTCTAATTGAATGCCTTGCAGTGTATTGCAGATATTGCTCCATCCTGTTAAAATCAAGTTTAGTATCATTTATTCCAATATGTTTCAAAATTGTACATTAAATAATATGAACAATCACATATGGAAAAGGCAGAGTTCACAATAGAGCGTAATTACACTCATACCAACATTTTCTTCAACGAAAAACTTGCTTCTTGAAGCTCACTTCCAAATGTTCTTCTTTGTTTTAGCCAAATGCGGCATATTATATCCTCAAAACGAACTTACACAAATATGTGACTTATACCGTCTTGACATTTACACTTTTTTCATTTCTTCAACGTGTAAGGAATTGAGAATTAAGGTGTAACAAAAGATTATAATTACTTCACCTAAATATCAATATTGAGAGTTATTATCTGTGTATTTTAAAGAAATAATTATCTTCATGTAATCAAATGGCGGTGACATTATACTGTCACTTTACTTAAGTGAAAAACGTGGACCACATGTGGATTTGTGTCTTTTCAGTAACTGTAGGTTGTAGCTCTATAAAACAGACTCGCGAACAGCATCAATGTTATGTTCAGAACGAGTACTACTTGGTCGTCATGTTGTTTTTTTTTCTTTAGATCATATGCAAGTTCTCCAAAGTTATCTAACTTTTATCTTGTGATTTGACGGAATGGCACCTAGACGTTTTGATTTGTAAAAATATCGAAACTACTTCATCGCAGCTTTGAAACTATTGCCTTTGAAAAAAAAAATTTAATGGCTAATTCAAGTATTTTTACATTCTACTGATCTATGGATGCAAATTTTTTTAAGAAATAAGTTTAATCAAACACCAATGGGGATTTGTGTCTGCCTAATAACATCATTATAGAGCTCTGTAAGATAAACTCGCGTACAATTTTCTGTTCGGAAATAGTACATCTTGGTCGTCATGTTAATTTCTTCTTTAGTTCAGATCTACATCTAATTACATGATTTGGCGAAATGACAACATGACTTCCTGGTTTGCAAAAGCTTTGGATCAACCTTTGTACAGCTTTTGAACTATCACTGTTGAAGTAATTGTTGTAAGAATTGGTATGCCATACGTTCTTTAGATTTTTATTCCAAGCTTTGCAACCTTAGTTAAGGGACGAAGGAATCGTGCTGTACTGAATAGCTTTGCGATTTTTTTCTGGATAAGGATAATAACTAACCCTCATTTATTAATAGCTGAGTCATGCCTAATCTTACTCCAGGAAGCTGTAACACTTTTAGTAACCCTGCTTCTCACAATGCACCTTCCCGTTCCATAAAAGTTGGCTTAAAATAAACATAAATAACACAGAAATAATAAGTAAAATACGAACGAGGACTCATCAGGGTTAGCTGTGTTAGGGAAAAAATAAGAGAGCTTATTGGAGACCAGTTTATTCAGAACAATGACTAAAGCTTTGGATGCCACCAGTAACGATTTGCCATGACTAAATAAAGAACCACATTAAAACGAAAAAAAAATAACACGTAGACACTGAGAGGCTCATCAGTTACGTAACCGATGATAGAGAATCAATGTTTGTAATATAATCACTCACCAACACCGAAACCACAACATAGCGGTAGCAAAAGATCCCCTAGGTCGGAAATGCGAGCAAGAAGAAAAAATCCCGCCTGAATGCGATTCACTCAAACACCTGAGATGTTTCGATATTTCCTTATTCGGAGAAGAGTGGCCAGATTGGTCAAAGCTGGACAACACTCTACACGGCCAACTACTTGACTTCACAAGATGTTTAGGTTGACTTAAGGAGTAGGGCTCAGGATGCCGCACAAATGACCAATGGATGGTCTAACCATCATCATCCATCAATCTAATTAGAAGACTAGAAGTGAGAGAGGATGAAGATACCCCAGATAATTTTCTGCTTGGTTGTATCTAATGCCCAACTTATTTCAGAGAGATATATTTTTTTTGCTAGAACTGGTAGTATGATCAATTTGACGTTTCTCTTTTTATATGTTCCGCGAAAGAAACAAAATTTGCTAATAAATTTAATAAAAAATCCATAATTATAAACCAAATACAATCTCAACACGATGGTAGAAGATTATGGGCACCCTGCTTTTGCTGAGCTATAACATATTTGCTCATTATACTTCAGAATAATAAAGTTTTGGATGCTTCCACAGAAGCTGCTAGTATTGCTAGTGATACAGCGAGAAGGAAATACACAGCCATAGAAAGTCACATCGGCTAGACTAGAGATAGTAAAGAATAATTGGAGCAGATACACTAGACAAAATAAATAACATACATACATACATAATTAAAATCCATCATCAGAATGGTTCTTCAGGAGAGAACACTACAATGGCGCATCCAGCTTTTCAAAGGTCACAATAAAAGACCATCTCGCAGATTTGCTTAAGTTAGCCTTCAGGATAATAACTATGGCTTTGGATGCTTTCGCAGAAGTTACTAGTATTGCTGGTTATGCAGCAAGAAGGAAATACACAGGTCAGGAAGTCACATCGATAGGTTAGATCCTCAGTGAAGAGGGACGATAGATTAGGATAGGAGTAGGTACACTGATTCTCTCTTTGGATAACTGAATAGTTGAAGCTGTTAGTTGTTGAAAGTTCATTTCTTCGCCTGAAGAAGGCACAGTGTGTCGAAACAATTGTCGCGAACGGCAAAATAAATATTTGAAAGTTTTATCTCTGTTTGGAGCTAAATTTCTCTTGGTAGATTGTATTTCTTGCGGGCTTCGTGTTAGGAATAGAATGTGATAATAATCGTTATATATAATACAGAACGAACAATTAAAATTCATCATCAGAATTATGGTTCTTCAAAAGAGAAAACTATATTGGTGCTAATTAACATAAAAATGTATCACCACGGGTTAAGAAAGAATTTAATTCATCGTATATTTGTGCATCCAACTTTTTTAAGGTCACAATAGAACGCTCATTTGCAGACGTGCTCAACATAAAATGTTGTATTGACGTACGTATCATAAAATAGTTCTTTAAAATTGGAACAAAATTAGGTGCTAGCAATTTTAAAAATATAGCCTGAATAGCAAGAATGACCTGCTGACATTTATCGTCAGCTACAAGAAATTGTGGAAGAATACTGCACTGTGAATTTCGCCTTCAAGTCTTGTGATTTAAATTCAAGTTATTGTGAATGTATTTTATTTTCTATATTTTTTTTAGTAAGACTTGTAAAGCAAATTAACTAAACTTAAGTTTCCTTTGGGATATCACCTGAAGTTTTGGATGCTGTAGCAGAATCTTCTAGTATTGGTCATACAGCATAAGAAGTCATATCGACTAGTTTCGATTCTGAATTAAGAGAGATACCAGAGTACGCTAGGAGCAGATACACTAAACAATTCTCTGCCTAAAGCTGTATTTCTCTTTGTAGTTCTATTTTATTTTTGCACTCTTTGTTGGTAATTAATAACTAATAATCATTATTAATAAATCAAAATCCATCCTCACAATGATAGCTCTTTAGAGAAGATTATACTGTATTTATTAGATGCGCTCAAGTTATCCTTCAGGACCATAACTTAGGTTTTTGATGCTTTCACAGAAGCTACTAGTATTGATGGTGATACAGCGAGAAAGATATAAAACAGGCACAGGAAATCTCATCATCAGAAGCAGATACACTAGATAATTCTCTGCCTGGAGCCATAAATCTTTGGGTAGTCCTTATTTTTGTGGGCCCCGTTAAATAAAATACATTTGCTAATAATCATTATAAATAACGTAAAATCAACAATTAGAAGAAAACGCTATATTGGTGTATCCAGTTTTTTTAAGGGCACAAGAGTTATCCTTCGGGATAATAACTAAAGTTTTGGAACCCAGAAAAGGAGAAGGAATTATGCAGACACAGAAAGTCTCATCGGCTAAGCTGCTTTCTCAATTAATAAGAACAGGAGAGTTAAATTGAATACATACACTATATAATTATCTTTCTAGAACTATATTTCTTTTGGTAGTCCTTATTTTTGCTCTATGTAAGGAATTACATTTGCTAATAATCTCTATAAATAACATAGGACGAACAATCAAAATCTTCTTCTCTTCAGGAAAGAACACTTACATACTTGACCAAGTTATTTTTCAGGATAATAATGAAAGTTTTGAATGTTGCTGCAGAAGCCACCAGTAACTTTGGTGATATGTGATCGTACAAATACGCTAGGAAGAAATACTAAGTCACTAAAAGGTGCTTCTAATGAAAGTAGCAGCTGCCTGCAAGTAAAACAAAAACCAACGAGATACAAGCGATCAAATCAAAAATGCAAAGATATTGTCACAAATTATATTGTTAAACTGTTAACGGTGGAGGCTTCAACTTCGTTATACATCACTATTCACAACTAAAACACTTTTTAACTTCGTTTGTATAACTGGAATTTTATTAAGTAGCTATAGTTTCGACAATTTTATCATTTTCAAACTTCTTAAAGTTCTTAATAAGAAGACTTTATAAAGTCGCAGTTATACAAAAATATACACTCTATTCTTGGGATCTTGACTCTTCGGGAAAATAAAAACTTAAAACTGGTGCATTTACTTTTCCTAGAGGAAGAACAAAAGGTGATGTTGGTGACATGTGAACGCACCAAAATATTAAAACAAAAAAAACGAGCCAGAGAGAAAATACTAAGGCACCAAAAGGTTCTTCTGATGAAAGTAGCAACGAATACCAGTATGAGGTGCTTGCAACAAAAACAAAAGAAAAACGCGATCCAAGGGATTAAATCAAAGATATTGTCACAAACTACAAAAAAGATATATAAGTCCTTTATTTTAAGAATGATAGCTCTTCAGAAGAGAACATTATATTGATAGTCCAGCTTAGTCTAGGGGCACAACAAAAGGCCCACTTGTAGATGTGCTTAAATAATCTTTCAGAATAATAACTAAAGTTTTAGGTGTTACCTCAGAATACAATAGTAAAGTTGGGACATGTGGCAGTACCGAAAAATTAAAAAAAAAACACCAGACAGGAAAAGTTCTAGTAAAAGTAGCAACAAAAACAAAAATAAAACGAGATCCAAAAGATCAAAAAGTAGGTCCTTTATATTAAGATTGAGCATGTTTCAGGAGAATAGGACGGCCTATTCGCAGAAGTTGTTAAGTTATCTTTCAGAATAACTAAGGTTTTGTGTGTTGCTGCAGAAGCTCCAACGTTGGTGACATGTGACAGCAGCAAAAGATTTTTAAAAAATGCTCCAAAGCAAAAATAATAAATTACAAGGAAGATTCTTCTAGTAATATTATCCACGAATGTCAGTATGAGTATTTTGTAATAAAATCAAAAAATAAGGGAGATCCAAGAGGTTCAATCAAATATGGCACAGGTTAGAAACACCATGCATAGTTTCGTTGGATGCCAGGAATATCGTCAAAGCTCTTCCCTTTATTTCAAGCTGATTAATTTTTACACATAAGTTATTAATAATTTAAAAACACGAAAAGGTGATAAATAAAACACATGGATTTTGAGTATTTACACAATTTAATGTCGATGCACTGCGACAATTGTTTCGCCACACAGTGGTATCATCATTCAGGCATATGATAAAATGAGCCTCATTAATCCAAAGCCCGAAGAGATATCGTAAATCTACTATCTTCGCTAATAGTTTGGTAACGTTTTCAGGAAAACCTGTGCCGCAAATTGTTTCTGAATTTTTGACATTTTTCTAGTTTCAAAAAGGGGATGCTTTCTTCTGTCCTTCTGGGGTACGTTTGGTCCTTTTTCCAGTTCAGATAGATCTTGTAAATGGGTCCACGATAATTGTTAGACAATGTTTTTAGGAAAATATTTTCTTATTACTTATTTGTAATTATACCATACCAATAATCAGTGATAGTTGCAATACCTTTTCTTTCATGGATTTTGAACCTTTAGAATTTTCTGTACCACAGCTTATTCGTAAATGTTTTGACTTTTATAGTTTTAAAAAGGGAATACTTCGTTTTTGAAAATCCAACAATATTTTTAAGTATACTGCACAAGTCGTTTAATTAAAGAACGCGGATGTAAAATACAATTTTTTGCTTGGATGCATTTCGTGTCTAACTAACTTCAAAAAGCTATATCCCACTTGGTAGAACTGATGTTTGCTTTTTACATACTCCTTTGAAGGAATTACTGAAACACATAAATAAATTATACATAATTATAAACCAAATACATCTATATTTAGAACGAGAACATTTCGCATCCAGATTTGTTAGGTAGGCATAAAAGAAGTGCTAGATATCCTTTAGAATAATAACTATAATTTTGGACGCTTCCTCAGAAGCTAGTATTGTTGGTGATACAACAAAAGAAGCAATGGGCTTAACGTAAAAAAATGTTGGATTTTAGTAAAGTCCTAAACTTCTGTCTCCTGTGTCCTAAATTATTTGTGTATTTTATATGAAATATATGTATATCATGTAATATTTTTTTGATTTTGAAAGCAGGAGAAGCAAAGTCAGCAAAGAATAAAGAATATTCAAAATGTATTGACAATTGGCAACGATATTATTAATACTTTAGTATTCTTATATACATGATATTCCGAAAACTTAATTATACAATTTAAAAAACGCACAAACAATTTAGGTTATAAAAAGGCGGAGTTCACTCTTTTTCAAAATGGTCTTCCACTAAAACCCTGCTTTTCTTCTAGTAATAGGATAACCCTTTACATTTTCTGTAATGCTAGAAGCTTTTATATTTTATAATAAGTTTCATCACAGAGAGAGTTCATCATTTCAAATACCTCGAATTATACATCAACGAAAATGGTGAAAGCGGCCAAGAAATAAGATGCGGAATGGAGGAAGCGAGAGTAACGTTTATGAAAATGAAGAAAGTTCCCACCTCTCTTGATCTAACACTAACACTTCGCCTGAGATTACTTCGCTGTTAAGTTTTTGTACGTAATGGACTCTTACAAATGCTATGTGCAAAGGAATTGAAGTTTTTGAAATGTGGTTATACAAAAGAACAATGAGAATTTTAAGGATGTCGCTTAGAACCAATGTTGAAGTACTGACTTAGTTGCAGAAAGAGACGGAGCTACTAATTATAATAATAATAACTAGAGTATTTGGGCCATATAATGCGTAATAATAAGTGCACAGACCTTCAAAGCATCATTCAAGGTAACATTGAGTACAGCTGGAGCCAAGAAGGCAAAAAAATGCCATGGCTTAAAAATTTGAGACAATGGTATGGCCTAACCACCCCAACAATGTTTAGAATTGCCGTGGATAAAGTAAGGTTGCAGTAACTAATTGCCAATGTACTTGTAAGAAGAAGCGAAGAGGAAATACGCAGGCAAAGTCTTATTGGCCAGGTTAGATACTCAATTAAGAAAGATATTCGGAGCAGATAAGTCTTATTAACCAGTCTAGATCTTCAATTAAGAAAGACTTCAAATAATTTTTGGAGTTATATTTCTCTTCTAATTTTTGCGGGGTTCGTGTAAGAAATTAAATGGTGTAAATACTAAGACGCGTGAAGGTTCTACTGGCGAAAGTAGATCTAAGAGATCAAATTAAGCATAAAGAAGCAAAATACCTAATCATAGAAAGGTTCTTCTGATGGAAGTAGCAGCGAATGAAAAAAAAACGATATCCAATCAATTGTTAGAAACTCAATTCGTGGGATCTTTTTAGGAAAAAGGTTATCCTAAAAACTTTGACAAACTCTTACCGAGGATCTATTTCTAAAACAAAAACTCTTAACAAACACAATTTTACCTCTTGTTTACTTTGTGATTAAAGATGTATAACAAAGTAAAAGTTTCCATCGAAAATTAGAAAAACTGTTAAGCCTAAAATTACACAAATTTACTCTTACTTAAAGATCCCAAGAAGAGAGTTTTCTAACAACTGATTGGATATCGTTTTTTTTTTCATTCGCTGCTACTTTCATCAGAAGAACCTTTCTGTGATTAAGTATTTTGCTCCTTTATGCTTAATTTGATCTCTTAGATCTCGTTTTTATTGCTTATCATTTTTTTTATAATTATTCTATACCAATAAAGTTGATTCTGATGATGGTAACTTTTCTTTCATGGATTTTAATCTTTTCTAGTTCTGTGTACAACAATTTCTTTATGGTTGCTTCGATTTTTCTAGTTTCATTTTTCTAGTTTCTTATATGTGGAGTAAGTTGTGTACATTTTCAAGTTCAGAGATATCTTTTTTTGGATTTTTTTTTTAGAGTCGTCATTTAATCTCTAGCTTCAAAAAGATATACTTTCTTGTACGTTTTTATAGTATGTCTCTAGTGTACATTTAATATTTTATTTAATTCCGAAAGATCCTTCTTTATGAAAGTTTTTTATTTTTTGTTGGATGCTTGAAGCCATAACTTTGAGATACATCTTAAATCAGGAACTTTATCAGATGATAAATAAAACTGTACTTTGATAGTTCCTAACAAAAAACCTGTTATGTTTGTTTGCAGAAAGTCAACCTTCTGTTTAAATTCAATTCTATTAAGGATTTTTAAAATAATCGATGTTAGTGATTAATGATGAACGATAGTTCATTCTTATGCATTGCTACGCTGAAGACATACAGTTATTGATGGCTTATATATAATTATTCACGAAAGTAATTCCAAATTTTGAGTTAGATAACCGCAAGCATTTAATTTATTGAACATGGTAAGTTTATATTTGAATACAGCCTCAATATCTTATCGTTTAAAGTGAACACGTTTTTTAATTATGGCTTATCGATTTTTCATGGAGATGTTATTGCGTTCGCGTTAAATTTTCATTCCGATTAGTATAATGCACGCACCTCCGAACGTATTTACACGATATTCAAATTAATTAATTAATTAGCATAGTGTAAACAGTAATGTTGAAATCCGGTATCATCATGGTATCCGAGAATGTAATGAAATGAAAACTTTAAATTATATTTTTCTCATTTACTTCTATAAGAATATTCAGAATTTTAGTCGATTGTAGTAATTTTTAATTATCCTTTTTTGTTATAACTTGTGTAAACGCATGTATTAACACCAATAAAGATCTATCTATCTATTATTTAATAAATATAGAGTAAATAGAATTAACTCTAATTTACTTACTTCAAAATCTTTACTGACACCTTCTTTCTGTTTAACCAAACTTTGACTGTTTCAATGATGAAGGATTTTTTTTTGTGAACCTTGTTATAATTAACGATCTCAACGCGACATTGACATTTAATTATCTTCTATATACAGAAGGTGCATTGATCATAAGTGTTGTACAAAGGTGGATGTTGATAGAATCTATTGAAATGAAAATTGTGTTTGAATAATACATAAAACTCCGTGTACGTTTGCGCGACTTATGGCGGCAAGCGACAATTAATTTGCTGCTTATTGTCCGTTTACATTATAATGCATTGCGTTTGAAAAAAAAAGAATAATTTAAACACGACATCGCATTGATTTATTAAATGCCTATTTAATCTAAGCAACAATGAAAATTAATTGACGACTTATAAATTATGTATTTGTTACTAATTTTAAATTAGCAGTAGGGTATTTTTTTGATGATACACTGATTTCATTGAACTACATTGAACACCATTTTTGAAATAATGGTACCCCGTCAATCAGTGAGTAATTGGAATTAATTGTTACACATACGACAATCGTTCGCGACGGTGCCTTTTAAGACAATATTGTTCGCGATAAATTTTACGCAGCTAGTTTTGAATCAATAATAAATCAACCATGTAACTTTGTAACTGATTAAGTCTACCTTATTTGGTGCACGTAATATATTATTACGGCGTAATAGAGAAATTGTATTGCCGGTGGTTGGTGGAACTGAATCAAGCGACTTCAGCTTATTGATCCTGAATGAATACTTTTTTTAGAGCTAATTAATTTCGTTTTACCCTTAAATTTATTTTCAACTTAAGGATGTAAATTTTAATTTGTTAATTAGTTAGTTCGATCTATACTAATTATTTGTTTGATAGAGTATTTAGAAGTGAAATTCTTTTGATTTAAATTGCCAAAATTCTACATGAAATAACTGACTGCATTGGTTGATTAGGCTTTTCCTAGACCTTACATTAATTCCTCAAAATATATTAAACCTACCAAAAAAATTCGAGTCGAAATGTTTCTGAGCCTGAGACGGTATCTTCACAATCAAGAAATCTGAATGCTTTGAAAATAATCCAAGTTGATGATGGATACAAATGTCCAATTGACTGGGAATTATACCTTCGGATGTAAAAATAGGAGTTTCAAAAGAACCAGTGGATAACATTATCATTGAAGGTGGAAAAGTCATGAAAATTATCCCTATGAGGCAAGAGGAAATCATCAAGAGGAAATCACCAAGAAGGTGACCTTAAGATACAATGCAAACTTTGTCTTTGCTGAGAGCATGCTTATTGCAAAAATATATAGAAGGAAAATGAGGTGCCGGAGAAGTATTTCTGCTTTATTTGTCAACATCCAGTTCGCCAGAGGAATTCAAAAAAAGTATATGCACTATCAAGATTGGTTGAAACGTGGAACATTTCCAACAGCTTCATACCATTGCAAAGACGAGAAAGCACAGAATAAACGTTCTGAAAAGTTGAAAGTCTCTCAAGATTTAAGTGGAGGTTTTGTTGAAATTACAGACTTTATGCACACCTTGAAGCTAAAAATAAAAATTGCAAAAGCTAAAAACTATATGTATGGTCAAAATCTCAGGATAAGATAATCTCTACCCGAGATTCTTGAAGTTAAAATGGAACCGAAACAAGAACCATCAAGTAACAGTTTGTCGAGGTTTCAGCAAAATTTCATGTACTCCAGTTTTTGTAATAGATAGCTGTGGTTAACGGTGTCGAAGGCCTTTTGCAACTCTAAAAAGACACATAGGGACTTGCGGTTATTACTTGTGTAAGCTTTTTGAAGTAGAGTGTCAATTACGATTTCTGTTCCATATGGCCCGAATTTTAGATTTTCTATCTTATGAAAAATTTTCAAGAACTTTTCTTCCATTTTCCGACGCTTATTTAGGATGTTTTCTTCCAAATTAGAGTGACTGATTTTTCTAGAAATTTTTCATTCAAATTTCTTAAATTTTCTCTACTCTAAATTATGAGAACTTTAATGGAGTGTTTATAATTTTTTTTCTTTTGAAAGAAGATTTATTCACCTCTTTAGAAGGGTAAATTTTAGCTAAATTCTTTTACAAATTTCTATAATTTTTCAGGAACTTCTCTTACAAATTGCGACAATTTTCTTGAATCTTACATAAAGAAAGGAAAGATCCTTAATTGTAGGAGCTTAATGATTTTTCGTTCAGTTTTTTTGGTTTTTTTTTTTTCAGGAAATTTTTTAATTTAGGTTTTCATCCAAATAAGAAAGATTTTCATTAGATTATTGAATTTTCCAAAAATGTTTTTCTTAGATTTCGAGACTTTTACAAAATGGTTTCTTCCAAATGGCCAGATTTTTAGATTTTTTGCACATTTGTTTCTATAATTTGAAAACTTTTCAAGAACTTTGCTTCTAGAGAGAAAAAACATCTTTATTGAAACTTTATTGAATTTCTCATTCAAAAAATACAAAAAATGTTTTTTCTTCTCTTAGATTTCGAGATTTTTACATAATATTTTCTTCCAAATATGCAGATTTTTGGATTTTTGACATTATTTTCTATTATTTGAAAAAATTCCAATAATTTTCTTCCATTAGGGATGTTTTCTTCCAAATTATGAAAATTTTATTAAGGGCTTACTTTCTCATTCAAATTTCTTAAATTTTCTCTACTCTAAATTATAAGAATTTTTATGGAGTGTTATATATTTTCAATACTTTTACTTAATTCTTTAGGATTTTTTTTTAGGGTAACCTTTACAGATTTTTTTTTTCAAATTCCTTTAATATTTCAGGAACTTCTATTATAAATTGCGACAATTTTTTCTAGATTTTCATCCAAATAGCAAGGATTTTCACTATTGAATTTTCCAAAAATGCTTCTCTTAGATTTCGAGACTTTAACAAAATGGTTTCTTCCAAATGGCCAGATTTTTGGATTTTTTTCACATTTCTTTCTATAATTTTAAAAATTTTCAAGAACTTCTCTTCCAATTAGGATGTTTTCTTTTAAATAAAATAACGAAGTGTTTTTAAATTTTCAATACTTTTGGAAAAAGATTTAGAATTTTTTTGAGGGTGAATTTTACAGAAATTCTTTTTTAAATTTCTTTAATTTTTCAGGAATTTCTCTTATAAATTGTGACAACTTTCATTAATCTTACATAAATTTCTTTTCTAATTTATAAGAGCTGAGCTGAATTTACTTTTAGATTTCTAGTTTGTTTTTTCATGAAATTATCATTTAAACAATTAGAGTGAGTGAATTTTCAAGAATTGTTTTTTAAGTGTTCAGGAATTTCTCATTAAAAAAACATTTTTTTTTAAATGGCCAGATTTTTTTGATTTCTTTGGCATTCTTTTCCAGGTTTTGAAAATATTGCTTTTTCTTCCATTCTTCTTCAACTAGCATCTTCCAAATTACGAAAATTCTCATTGAGAGTTCCTGAATTAATATCACTTTCAACTTTCTTAAATTTTCTCTACTCTAAATTATTAAAATTTTCTTTGCGTGTTCAAAAGTTTTCCAGATTTTCTTTTTTTTAGGTTTATTAACTTTTTCAGAAACTTTTAGAAGGGTGAATTTTTCAGAAATTCTGAATTTCTTCGCCTGAAGAAGAAACAGTGTGTCGAAACAAATGTCGCGAACGGCAAAATAAATATTTAAAAGTTTTATCGTACTTCATTTACGAAAATTTACCAAAGTGATTCAAATTTGTATGATATAATTTTTCAGGAATTTCTTTTTTAATTGTAAGAGCTTTCATGAATTTACTTTTAGATTTCTAGTTTATATTTCCAAGAAATTCTCTTTCTAACCATTGGATTGATAGAATCTTTTTATTTAGATTTTTAAAAATTTCATGAATTTCTCATTAAAAAAATATAAAAAATGTTTTTTCGAAATGGTCAGATTTTTTAATTTTTCGGGCATTCTTTTCTATTTTTTGAAAAGTTTTCAACAAGTTTTACTCAATTTTTCGACCGTTATCCAAGATTTATCTACTCCAAATTATGAGCATTTCCTTGGAGTGTTCAAAACTTTTCAGATTATATTTTTTTAGATTTATTGACTTTTTTAGAAGGGTGAAATTTTCAGAAATTCTATTTCAAATTCCTATAATTTTTCAGGAATTTCCTTATAAATTGCGACAGTTTTCTTCAATTTTACATAAATGTCTTTCCTAAATTTTAAGAGCTTTCTTGGCGGTTTCATGAAATTTCTTAGAAAACAAATTGGAGTGATTAAATTTTTAAGAATTTTTTTATATAGATTTTTTGATTTTTAGGGAGTTTCTCATTCAAAAATATAAAACATGTTTTTTTCAATTTTTTTTGTCATTCTTTCCTAATTTTTGAAAATTTTGTAACAACTTTTCTTTCATTCTTCGACAGTCATCCAGGATATTCCAAGAGTGCCTGAATTAATAACACTTTATATTTCTTACATTTTCTCTACTCTAAATTTTGAGCATTTCCTAGGAGTATTCAAAATGTTTCCAGATTTTCTTTTTTTTAGATTCATTGACTTTTTCAGAAATTTTTAAGGGAGTGAATTTTCCAGAAATTCTTCTTCAAGTTTCTATAATTTCTCTTATAAATTACAACAATTTTCTTGAATAGTGTGGAGATTTTTACAAATTTTTTTCTTCCAAATGGTCTTATTTTCGGATGTTTTGGGCATTCTTTTCTATTATTTGAAAATTGTTCAAGAACTTTTCTTCCATTTAGGATGTTTTCGTCCAAATTAAGAAAATTTGATTAAGAGTTTTATTTTTCATTCTTATTTTGTGTTTATAAATTTTCAATACTTGTGAAAAAAGATTTATTGATATATGAAATGTTTAGGAGACAGAATTTTACAGAAATTATATTTAATTTTCTTTTAGATTTCTTGTTTGTTTTTCCAAGAAATTTTTAAGAAGTTTTTTTATTTAGATATTTTTAATTTTCAGAAATTTCTCATTCAAAAATACGCAAAATATATTTTGCAATTTTTTTGGACAATCTTTCCTATTTTTTGAAAATTTTGCAACAACTTTTCTGCCATTCTTCTTCGACAAACATCCAAGATCTGAGTTATGAAAATTTTCATTGAGAGCTCCTGAATTATCACTTTCAAATTTCTTACATTTTCTCTACTAATAATAATGAGCATTTCCTTTGAGTGTTTTTTAGATTTATTGACTTTTCAGATGATTTTAGAAGGATGATTTTTCTAGAAATTCTCTATCAAATTTCTATAATTTTTCAGGAGCTTCTCTTATAAATTGCGACGATTTTCTTGAATCCTACATAAATTTATTTTCTTAATTGTAAGAGCTTAATGATTTTTCTTACAGATTTCTAGTTTTTTTTTCTAAAGAATTATCTTTCAAATGATTGGAATGTTTTTTTTAAGAATTTTTTTATTTGGATCTTCCAGGAATTTCTCATCTAAATTGCATTTAGGGTTAATTGAACATTCCAAAAATTGTTTCACTTAGATTTCAAGTCTTTTAGAAAACGTTTTCTTCCAAATGGACAGTCTTTTAGATTTTTTTTTGAGATTCTTTTCTATAATTCGAAAAATTTTCAAAAACTTTTCTTTCATTTAGGAATTTTTTGGAGGGAGAATTTTACAGAAATTCTTTTACAAATTTCTTTATTGTTTTAAGAATTTTTCTTATAAATTGGGACAATTTTGTTGAATCATAAATAAATTTCTTTTCTCAATTTTAAGAGCTTTCTTTGCCGTTTCATGAATTTTCTTTTAGATTTCTAGTTTTATTTCCTAGGAAATTCTCTTTTAAACTATTGTGCAGATTGAATTTTCAAGATTTTTTTTCAAAAATACAAATTTTTTGGACATCCTTTTTTATGAAATTTTTTCAGCAACTTTTCTTCCATTTTTCGACAAACATCCAGCATCTTCCAAATAACGAAAATTTTCACTGGGAGTTCCTGAATTAATATCATTTTAAATGTCTTAAATATTCTCTACTCTAAATTATGAGAATTCCCTTGGAGTGTTCAAAATTTTAGGATTTTTTTTTTACAAATTACGAAAATTTTATTAAGCGTTTTATTCCTCATTCAAATTTCTTAAGTTTTCTCTATTTTAAATTATGAGAGATTTTCTTGGAATGTTTATAAGATTTTCAATACTTTTGAAAGAAGATTTATTAAATTCTTAAGAAATTTTTGACAGAAATCATTTTTTAAATTTCTATAATTTTTCAAGAATTTCTCTTATAAATTGCAACGATTTCCTTGAATACATTTCTTATCTATATTGTAAGAGCTTTCTTGATAGTTTCGTGAATTTATTTTAGATTCCAGTTTTTTTTTCCAGGAAATTTTTCAAACTATTGAAGTGAAATTTTTTAATAAGGTTTTTTTAAAATTTTCAGGAATTTCTCTTCCAAAAATACAATTATTATAAATATTAGTCTTGTGCTATAGATAAATTTTCATCTTTAGATCACTTTAGTTCTGAGAATCACTCATAAATATACGAAATATCCAATGAAAATAACATTCTAAAAATAATTATTAATGTATTTTGAATATTTAATCAAATGTTGGCGATTTATTAATCAATAGTATGCATCATAATATTTCTTATCGTATAAGTGATAACATAAGAAATATTATGATGATAATTATCGTATAGTGATAAGATAAAATATATTATATGATGCATACTATTGAATAATAATTTGATAGTGATAAATTTTAAGGAATCATCACAGTTGATAATTCCTGAGTAATATACAAATGATTTTATAATCAATATTTATCATACATTGACTTATTAGTTGTAATGAATGATAATAATAATCTAGATGACGAATTTAAAATATTACTGTATAATGTTATGAATATTAGTGAAGTAAACAGTGTCCTAAAATGAATGCAAGATTTGAATTCAATCGTAAACACAGTTAGTTAATTGATTGATGAGGCTGACAGATGTTGAAAGTTCATCTTCACATAATATGAATAAAACTATATAAGTACTTTCAAAAACTTTCAAAACAGTTTTTAGTGTTTAGATTGTGTTCTGTAATCCAAGCAATTGGATGAGTTACGTGAAGATAAACTTGTTTATAGAATAAACTGTATGAAGAAAGGTTTTTAGTGCTTTATTTTATAATACTTACCACAAGATTACTAATGGCAACTGTTGCAAGAAAACAAATGTTTTGATCTTGAAATTTGAGATGCTTGTTTTTTAACGACTAGTATCTTTAGCTTCTACAACTACTATAAAAACTATAATATAAACAATTTCGTTGAATTATTTATAACCAACGTGTCAACTCTGCTTCAATAATGCTATCTTAATGATCAGCCTCTATGCTATTATTTTAATATTCCATTTTATTCAACGAGATACGTTGAACCAAGTCATCGTCATTCTTTTTATGGCGTACGAACATGTGGAATTATGAAAATATCCGCTCAATCAGGTAACATCGGTTGCCAATTAGTATAAAAGCCGGCGTGTCTCTTGCCTTTTTTTTTTCACCAGTTGCCAAGGAATAATTAAACAGACGTGTGAGCACGGAACGTCAAAACATTAAATTAACTTGAAATCTCTTGAAAGTGCCAGGTCTCGTGCTAAGTAGGCAGTGGGCATTATATGGCGATGAACTTGTTTTAAGCGAGCCGGTCGTTTTCCTATCCGAGTGGACAAAGATGAGCTCAACAGTTGCGCAAGAAACCGACCTGTCTATATTAGCTAATGCGCAATTGCCGCAGTTACTAATCGCGCCTTATTCACCTGGCCTAATCTCGTTTAGTGACTTAAAATTATTTCGAGTTGTTCGATTTGTAAACGCACCATTTTCGAGGCGTGTTCGTTATCGTGCTCACACTTGTTCGCGTTTCGAAAGATTGATTCCATTTTCTTAGGTGTTAGATGTAGTACAGATTTCCATTTATAATACTCGTGTAAAAAAAGTGTATTTGTTGAATAGCTTTCGAACAGATTATGTCCATTTTGAAATGGGTGATTAATTAATCGGATCTAGATTATCCAATATATACCTGGTGAAACATGGTTTTATGTATTTCTTAAACTTTATGTCTTAACTCAACACTTATTTAATGAGATATTCTAATTTTTAATGGGTCATGAATTTCATTACTAATTTTTGAATGAGAGATATTATTGGTGCATCATTAAAGTTACGAAAAGTTCTGTTGCAGTCGTCAAATCACAATTTTGTAAAACTCTCACACGCACAACGAGCGGTCAGCTCCAGAAAAACGCTCTAAATTCCTAAAAGGATAAATGATAATAATTTTTATACCACTGTATGTATAACGTCGAAATTATATTCATTTACCCTTTTAAAATAAACTACCACATAGTAACGGTCGCCACCATCATTTTAACTAAATTCCTAAGAGCTAGCCTACCGATTGTCATACCCTTTGCACCTCTGGGATTCGAAGTTAAAGAAATATAAACCTTTTTCTGTACCCTTACCTTATATTCCAATTTTAACCGTAGATAATTAATTGAATCACACATAATTTAGTTTTCCTTATTTTCTAAACAAGACTTTAAATGTTTACAACGTCAATATTAATTGCACATGCTGTTTTCACTAGGCCTCAAGTTATTTAAAACAACAGCTGCACAAATAGAATATATTTTCTTCTCGTTTGGAGAAGGATGATTCAATTAATCTCCGTATGGGTAAAAGGAAGTGAATTACCTAGGAAATTTACGTACATCACGAGGCCATTCAATGGATGTTTATAGCAGTCTCACATTGTGATGTAATTCAAAAACTGTAGAGCTCAAGGGAAATTTCTACGTAGAAAAAAAATCATATCTTCTTGGTACGGTTGTGATATACACTGTAATTAATCAATAATCAACTTTCCTTTTTTTATAATTACTTTGTATAATGTCAATTTTAATACTACTTAATTAATTGTAATCATTTTTTATTACCTATATTAATTCGTAAACTTTTTTTGCTAGTTTTATGTTTACAAACATAACGTTTAAGGTTGAAGTTTTTTATCTAATATGTTTTACTGTTAGAATCAATCTAGTTATCGCATACTTCATTAAATTATGTTAAGAACATATAATTTATTATGGTAGGTCAGGAGGACGCTAGTTTAGATAATGGATTTTTGAAGTAGGTCGAGATTACGCTACAATGAAATACAGTTTACTCTAATAGGTCGAATAAATGGATAATTTATTATCTTTAATTAATTGCTCACTTGATCTTACACACTAAAAACACAATATTCATTACTCGTTGATAATGACATATTGTAGAAACTAGTCGGAGAAGAAATAATACAATTTTTGTGTTTTTCAGTTATAATCAAGATAATTTATTGTATTTATTCTAGGAGTTCAGAGTTACGATTACTTAAAATATTATTCATTGCTGTATGTATGTAAAAGATAAATCAACTTTCTCGATCTTTCCTATCAGTACGTTATTATACAATTATTTATCATATTTCTCTAATTGAAAAAAAAAATGCAATCAAATAGTATATGTAATTTAGTTCCTTATCCTCCAATTGCCTGCCATTTCGTATTTATTTAAAATTGGTTTGCTACAGAGTTGGAAGGCATGAAAAAACATTTTACGAGTACGTCTACGCTAATTTTACAACTGCCATAAACTTCAAATGTTATTAGCCATATAAAATGTCTTACATCAACAGCTACGCAATATTTAAATTTACTTAATGCAAAAAATGAACGTAATGTTCTTTTTTTGCAAATTACAACATGAATGACAGAAAATAATTATTCAGTATCCGGTGCGTTTTTTACTTTCCCTATATAGAACATATACGGAAAGTATTGTGGGTGGGTGGCCTCTATCCCATCCTCCAATCTATGAAACATCATAAAAAATTATTTGAAAAATTTGTATCAATAAATCTTACAATTATTTTGTGTTTGTTTATATTTCACAACTTTTAATTAAAACCCTTGCTTATGTTTTACTGATTGGATAGAGGCCACCCGCCCACCCTACATATACATGATATCTTTAATTACTAATCGTTGATGATTTTGCTGTTAAAATTAATTAAATCTTTTATGTAATACAAAATAAAACAAAACCAAAATTTAAGCTTAAATATAAATGATTTTCTATAGTTAATCTTATTTAATTCAGATTTAAAGTCTACCCACCCATCATGTATCAATTTTTTACCAATTCACTCACTCAAAAATTTTACCTTTTTAATTTCCTTTTTATTCAAAAAGTTTTGTAATTAACTTTATTGGAAACCGCGAGACTATCAGTATTTGAAATTTATATGTATATGTAGAGTGGGTGGGTGGCCTCTATCCCACCCTCCAATCAGTAAAACATCATCAAAAATTATTGGAATTTTTTTATAAATAAATCTCTAAAAATTGCAATTATTTTATTTATATTTCACAACTTTTAATTAAAACCCTCGCTTATGTTTCACTGATTGGAGGGTGGGATAGAGGCCACCCACCCACCCTACATATATACATAAATTTCAATTACTGATAGTCTCGCGGTTTCCAATAAAGTTAAGTACAAAAATGTTTGAATTGAAAGGAAATTAAAAAGTAATATAAAAAGTTTATAATTTTGTTGCTAAAATTAATTAAACCTTTTATGTAATAAAAAATAAAAGAAATCCAAAATTTAAGCTTAAATATAAATGACTTTCTATAGCTAATCTCATTTAATTTAGATTTAAAGTCTACCCACCCATCATGCATGAAATTTTTACTAATTCATTCACTCAAAAATTATACCTTTTTAATTTCATTTTTAATCAAAAAATTTTGTATTTAACTTTATTGGAAACCGCGACACTATCAATAATTGAAATTTATATGTATATGTAGGGCGGGTGGGTGGCCACTATTCCACCCTCCAATCAGTAAAACATCATCAAAAGTTATTTTAATTTTTTTTATAAATAAATCTCTAAAAATTGCAATTATTTTATTTTATTTATATTTCACAACTTTTAATTAAAACTCTCGCTTATGTCTTACGGATTGGAGGGTAAGATAGAGGCCACCCGCCCACCCTACATATACATTGTAACATTAATTACTAATCGTTGATGATTTTGCTGCTAAAATTAATTAAACCTTTTATGTAATAAAAAATTAAACAAAAGAAAAATTTAAGCTTAAATATAAATCATTTTCTATAGTTAATCTTATTTAATTTAGATTTATAGTCTACCCACCCATCATGCATCAAATTTGTACTAATTTATTCACTCAAAAATTATACCTTTTAAATTTCATTGTTATTCAAAAAATTTTGTACTTAACTTTATTGGAAACCTCGAGACTATCAGTAATTGAAATTTATATGTATATGTAGGGTGGGTGGGTGGCCTCTATCCTACCCTCCAATCCGTAAGACATAAGCGAGAGTTTTAATTAAAAGTTGTAATCAGTAAAATATCGTCAAATGTTATTGGAATTTTTTTTATAAATAAATCTCTAAAAATTACAATTATTTTATTTATATTTCACAACTTTTAATTGAAACCCTCGCTTATGTTTTACTGATTGGAGGGTGGGATAGAGGCCACCCACCCACCCTACATATATACATAAATTTCAATTACTGATAGTCTCGCGGTTTCCAATAAAGTTAAGTACAAAAATGTTTGAATTAAAAGGAAATTAAAAAGTTATATAAAAAGTTTATAATTTTGTTGCTAAAATTAATTAAACCTTTTATGTAATAAAAAATAAAAGAAATCCAAAATTTAAGCTTAAATATAAATGATTTTCTATAGTTAATCTTATTTAATTTAGATTTAAAGTCTACCCACCCATCATGCATGAAATTTTTACTAATTCATTCTCTCAAAAATTATACCTTTTTAATTTCATTTTTAATCAAAAAATTTTGTATTTAACTTTATTGGAAACCGCGACACTATCAGTAATTGAAATTTATATGTATATGTAGGGTGGGTGGGTGGCCTCTATCCCACCCTCCAATCAGTAAAACATCGTCAAAAGTTATTGTAATTTTTTTTTATAAATAAATCTCTAAAAATTGCTATTATTATATTTTATTTATGTTTCACAACTTTTAATTAAAACCCTCGCTTATGTTTTACTGATTGGAGGGTGGAATAGAGGCCACCCACCCACCCTACATATACATGACAACTTTAATTACTAATCGTTGATGATTTTGCTGCTAAAAACAATCAAACCTCTTATGTAATAAAAAATTAAACAAAACCAAAATTTAAGCTTAAATATAAATGACTTTCTATAGCTAATCTTATTTAATTTAGATTTAAAGTCTACCCACCCATCATGCATCAAATTTTTACTAATTCATTCACTCAAAAATTATACCTTTTTAATTTCCTTTTTAATCAAAAATTTTTGTACTTAACTTTATTAGAAACGGCAAGACTATTAGTAATTGAAATTTATATCTATTTGTAGGGTGGGTGGGTGGCCTCTATCCCACCCTCCAATCAGTAAAACATCGTCAAAATTTATTGTATTTTTTTAAATAAATTAATCTCTAAAAATTGCAATTATTTTATTTTATTTATATTTCACAACTTTTAATTAAAACTCTCGCTTATGTTTTACGGATTGGAGGGTAGGATAGAGGCCACCCGCCCACCCTACATATACATTGTAACATTAATTACTAATCGTTGATGATTTTGCTGCTAAAATTAATTAAACCATTAAGCAATAAAAAAATAAAACAACATCAAAATTCAAGTTAAAATATAAATGACTTTCCACAGCTAATCTCATTTAATTTAGATTTAAAGTCTACCCACCCATCATGCATCAAATTTTTACTAATTCATTCACTCAAAAATTATACCTTTTTAATTTCATTGTTATTCAAAAATTTTTGTATTTAACTTTATTGGAAACCGCGAGACTATCAGTAATTGAAATTTATATGTATATGTAGGGTGGGTGGGTGGCCTCTATCCCACCCTCCAATCACTAAAACATCATCAAAACCTATTGGATTTTTTTAAATAAATAAATCTCTAATAATTGCAATTATTTTATTTATATTTCACAAATTTTAATTAAAACCCTCGCTTATGTTTTACTGATTGGAGGGTGGGATAGAGGCCACCCACCCGCCCTACATATACATGACAACTTTAATTACTAATCGTTGATGATTTTGCTGCTAAAACTAATTAAACCTTTTATGTAATAAAAAATTAAACAAAACCAAAATTTAAGCTTAAATATAAATGACTTTTTATAGCTAATCTAATTTAATAGGTTGTTGAAAAAATTCACTTGGTTTGTTTCACTAAATTGTTTATTTTCGACTAGTTTCGGCACTGGGCCATTATCAAGATAATTTCGGCACTGGGCCATTATCTTGATAATGGCCCAGTGCCGAAACTAGTCGAAAATAAACAATTTAGTGAAACAAACCAAGTGAATTTTTTCAACAACCTATTATTAACATAATGTTTCACCAAGTGAAAAATGAGAATAAAATACAAGATATAATCTAATTTAATTTAGATTTAAAGTCTGCCTACCCATCATGCATCAAATATTTACTAATTCATTCACTCAAAAATTTTACCTTTTTAATTTCCTTTTTATTCAAAAATTTTTGTACTTAACTTTATTGGAAACCGCGAGACTATCAGTAATTGAAATTAATATGTATATGTAGGGTGGGTGGGCGGACTCTATCCCACCCTCCAATCAGTAAAACATCATCAAAACTTATTGGATTTTTTTATAAATAAATCTCTAAAAATTGCAATTATTTTATTTAATTTATATTTTACAACTTTAAATTAAAACCCTCGCTTATGTTTTACTAATTGGAGGGTGGGATAGAGGCCACCCACCCACCCTACATATACATGACAACTTTAATTACTAATCGTTGATGATTTTGCTGCTAAAAACAATCAAACCTCTTATGTAATAAAAAATTAAACAAAACCAAAATTTAAGCCTAAATATAAGTGACTTTCTATAGCTAATCTTATTTAATTTAGATTTAAAGTCTACCCACCCATCAGGCATCAAATTTTTACTAATTAATTCACTCAAAAATTATACCTTTTTAATTTCATTGTTATTCAACATTTTTTGTAATTAACTTTATTGGAAACCACGAGACTATCAGTAATTGAAATTTATATGTATATGTAGGGTGGGTGGGTGGCCTCTATCCCACCCTTCAATCAGTAAAACATTATCAAAAATTATTTGAAATATTCGTATTATTAATATTAAAAAATGCAATTATTTTGTGTTCTTTTTTTTACATTTTACAACTTTAAAACCCTTGCTTATGTTTTACTGATTTGACCAATACCTACTCTGGTACGCTAAATAAAGTTATACAGCTTATTGTCAATTAAATTGAGTACTCGCGACGATTTTTCAGGACCGATACGAATGGTCGGCTTTCGTTGGCCTTGTTGGAATTTACCGCGAAACCCGAAGACAAAAGTAATCACGCGTTTGTTACAAGAGTGGTGCATTCGTCGGACGCGCACTGTCTCGGTTAAAATATGTATAATAGGACGTTTTGCATAATTTATGTAAAATTGGCCATTGAACATTTGGAGGCGGCCAATGGCGTATTGTTTATACAGTGCTGAGATAATGATAAATACCGGTGTACAAGCGTATAGGCGGCCATGATGGAGATACGTGAGTAAAAACGGGCCGACTCCGGGAAGCCACTCGGAGGAATGTCTTTGAATCGCCGACTGGCAGCTCACTAATATCAATAAATACCATTACAATACATCAAGTCCCTCCCCTCGGTCGTTTAATTGAGTGTTTTCATTTTTGGGGACTAATTGTCACCGCCAGTTTTAATGCATACAAATACTGGTTAGACCAATCCGAACATTATTTGAAGCTATGTTCATATCAACATGCTACACTAATATTATTTCAAGCTATGTTCATAGCAACATGCTATACGAATATTATTTGAAGCTATGATCATAGCAACATGCTATAATCCACATAATAAACGTTAATTCGTAAAAATAGGTAATGACAATACCTAAACCAAAAGATGAATTGCAATTAATACCAAAGCTGACCTTTTTGATGGATTATGTATTAATTACCTACAAGCTATTGACGTAATACATTGAACGGCCTTCAAAATACATAATAGTTATAAAATAATGCCATTAAAATTTATTACCCATAAAAAATGATCTAACATCTTTTTTTAGAGTATAAGCTATAACAAAATAATCACCGATTTTTGGAAACAGCAAATTGCAATACCAAATTTATTGATTAAATAATTATAATGTTAATAACCATCTCAAATAATGTCTGTATATTTATATGATGGAAAAAATTGATGCTACAAAAGTGAAAAAAGCTGTTTGCTTGGCACAAAAAATCCTTCTCCAATAAATAATATATAGTGATGAAAAATAGTTGTAGAATATGAAAAATCAAGAAGAATATGTCGGCAATGATTAACTTGATTTTTGTTTGTAATCAGTGCCGACATATTCTTCTTAAAACAGTGCATAGTTAAACATGAAAAATCAATATCGTCCAATAGCATTCAAATATAATCTTTGCCATCATTTATTTGAACAATAAAACTTCTTACAAGATATCGTCAGGTGGACACTGTAATGGCTTTGGCTGTCATGAATATTTTCTTTTAAATGTGTGAGGGTAGTTGATCTATTGGTGTAAATTTTAGATTTGAAATAATCCCACAGAAAAAAAAAGTCCATAGAGGTTAAATCAGGACTGCGTGGAAGTCAATCCATGTCACCTCTTCTGAAAAATTTATAACTTGTAGGTATTTGATATTGTAGACGAGAAACCTGTCTCTAATAGCGAGTCTTCTCTTTTACATGGGTCTGCACCTGCATAATTGTTTGTTATAAACCATTAATTAGTTTCTTAATGGTAATTATGACATCGGCCGCTGATCTAACGACATAAGTGGCGGTAAACAAAAAATATTAAAATTATACTTTGTTAGTAAAACAAAGAATAAATATGTTCCTCCACTCAAACCTTTTCATTACCATGATGTAGATGCAGCATCAATCTTAGAATCTTTTATTTTTTCATTTTGTTAAGGTACTAAAATTTCTTCTGTATATAAAGGTAATTATTATCTCCGTTGTAGGGGCGCGGCGAAGGAGGTAGAAGGGGAATCGACCCTCCCTCTGGCCCATGTAAGCTATAATTATGTACTAACTGGAGTAATTCCAGTATATTTATTTTACATATAGTGGATGAACATAATGTGTTATGGTAAACTCGTCCAAAATTTTACATATGTTGTTTTGTAATATATTTATATGTGTATTTTTAAAAAAGAAAACCAAAGTTCTTAACAAACAAATAAATAAATAAAAATAAGCGTAAACCACTGTAAACATAAAGAAAATCATCCAGAATTATGGCTGTCAAGTCAATAACTTTAAATTGTGAAGAATGGAATTTTCTATAACAAGAAAATACTGTGAATCAAATAATATAAGTTCTTAGACTCAAACGGAAATTACTTTCTTCTCTTTGGCTTCACTATTTAAATTCAATTTTTATGTATCGTCAAATTCTATTTTCATGTAGTTTCAATCCTTGTAAAGTTCTATTCTATGAGATCTAATCATTAGATTTTACATGAAATTAAGTGCATGAAGCTTCTCCGTAAATAGTAACTAGCAATTTTAAACCAGCTCTAAACGTAAAGAGTAACTAGTAAGACACGTTCACAAATTCTCCTAATATATATTTTAGGTTTATTAATAGCACATATTTTCTGTAGGGTGGGTGGATGTCTACTATTTCACCCCCCGCCCCAACGGGTATGGTATATAGGGATATATATAGAATAAGTAGCCACTATTCCACTCTCCAACCTTTAAAACATACTGAAGAGTTCCACCAAAATTTTTCTGAATTATTAGAATAAATGATGCGTTATTTATGTAATGGCATTTTCTAATGTAAACATTTTTCATCACAAACCCTCTCGTATGTATTACTGATTAGAGGATGGGATAGTGGGCACCCACCCACCCTACATATATATTAAAACTTTAACTACTGACAGTCGTTGAAGTTGCAGCTAAACACAAATCACTGACTCTACTATGATTAGTAAAAATATATAAACAGTGTCTTATCTTGTGTTAAAAATATATATGTAGGGTGGGTGGGTGGCCACTATCCCACCTTCTAATCAATAATAATACGCGAGGATTTATTAAGAAGAAAATTGTATATAAAATTTTCTGTATGTGGAATTTTTTATATATTGAGTTATCTAAACATTGGTTTTGAAATTATTGACATTTCCCTATACCGAATTTTGAAAAATTCAACTATCTAAAATTTGAATTTTCTAGATATTGAATTTTCGAAATATTAAATTTTCTATTTTCAAACATTAAATTTTCTAGATATTGAATTTTCTATAAATACCATTTTCGAAGTAGTGTATTTTCTTAAAAATAAATTTTTAAAAAATTTAGTTTTCAGTACCTATATGGAATTTTTTACATATTGATTCTTCTAACCATTGAATTTTCTATATATCGGATTTTCTAAACATTGACATTTCTATATTTCTAATTTTGAAATATTGAACTTTCTATAAATTGAATACTCTAGTTTTTGAATTATTGGAATATTCAATTTTCTAAACATTGAATTTTTTAAATCAAGTTGAGTTTTCTATGAAGTGAATTTACTGTAAATTGATTTTTCTAAATATTTAATTTTCTGTATATATTTTTTTATACATTGAATTTTCTAAACATTGAATTGTCTATATATCGAATTTTGAAATATGGAACTTTCTAATAATTGAATTTTTTAGTTATTTAATTATCGAAATAATAAATTTTTTATATATCGAATTTTAGAAGCTTTAAACTTTTCATAAATCCAATTTTCTAAAGATTATATTTTCTGTAAATCAAAGTTTTTAAATATTTAATTTTTTTATATAGCGATTTTTTAATAATTCCATTTCCGAAACTGTGAATTTTCTGTAAATCCAATTTTCGAAAGATTTAACGGTGGAGGCTTCTACTTCGTTATACATTATTCTTCACAAATAAAAAACTTTTTAAAAACTTTGTTTGTTACAACACTGACTTTATTAAGTGACTATAGTTTCTAGTTTGATAATGACAAGCTAAAATTGTCGGAACTATAGTCACTTATTAAAGTCAGTGTTATACAAACAAAGTTTTTTGTTTGTGATTTAATTTTCTGTATGTGGAATTTTATTTATTATTTATATTATTTAAAAAATTTAGTTTTCAGTACCTATATGGAATTTTTTACATATTGATTCTTCTAACCATTGAATTTTCTATATATCGGATTTTCTAAACATTGACATTTCTATATATCGAATTTTGAAATATTAAACATTTTAAAAATTAAATTTTCTAGTCGTTGAATTTTCGAAATATTAAATTTTCTACATGTCGAATTTTCCAAATATTGAATTTTCCATATATAGAATTTTCTAAACATTGAATTTTCTGTAAATTATGTTTTATAAACATTGAATTTTTTATAAATAGAATTTTATAAATATTGAAATTTCTATTTAATGAATTTTCCAAACATTGAATTTTCTTTAAATCAATTTTTCTAAATATTGAAATTTTTATATAGCGAATTATCTAAACATTGAATTATCTGTATATCGAATTTTGTAGTTATTCAATTTTCGAAACATTAAATTTTCTATATATCGAATTTTCTGTACATTGAAATTTCTAAACATTAAAAGTTCTATGCATCGAAATTTCTAAACATTAAATTTTCTATATATTGAATTTTGTAAACAGAGACATTTCTATACATCGAATTTTAAAATATTGAACTTTCTAAGAATTGAATTTTCTAGTTGTTGAATTTTCGAAATATTAAAACTTCTATATATCGAACTTTCTAAATATTGAAATTTCTATATAACGAATATTCCAAACATTGAATTTTCTATAAATCAAGTTTTCTAAACATTGAATTTTCTATAAATTTAATTTTCTAAATATTGAAATTTCTATATAGCGAATTATCTAAATATTGAATTTTGTGTATATCGAATATTCTAGTTATTGAATTTTCGAAATATTAAATTGAATTTTCGAAACATTAAATTTTCTATATATTTAATTTGGTAAAAAAAATATAACAAATTTTAAAATATTAAATTTTCTAAAAATTAAATTTTCTAGTTGTTGAATTTTCGAAATAATAAAAATTATATATATCAAATATTCCAAATATTTTCTATATATAAAATTTTCTAAACATTGAATTTTCTGTAAATCAAGTATTATAATATAAACATTGGATTTTATTATATATCGTATTTTCTAAATATTGAAATTTCTATATAACGAATTTTTCCAACATTAAAATTTCTATAAATCAAGTTTTCTAAACATTGAATTTTCTAAATATTGAAATTTCTTTATAGCGCATTATCTAAACATTGAATTATCTGTATATCGAATTTTGTAGTCATTCAATTTTCGAAATATTAAATTTTCTTTATATCGAATTTTCTATACATTGAATTTTCTAAACATTAAAGTTTCTATATATCGAAATTTCTAAATATAATATTTTCTATACATTGAGTTTATTGAAATTTCTATATATCGAATTTACTAGCCATTGAATTTTCTTTATATCGAATTTTCTAAATGTTGTAATTTATGTATATTGAATTTTCTAAATACAACATTTTCTGTACATGCAGTTTTCTAAACATTGAAATTTCTGTGTATTAAATTTTCTAAACATTACATTTTCTGTACATGGAGTTTTCTAAACATTGAATTTTCTATAAATCGAATATTCTAATAATTGAATTTTCTCAATATTAAATTCCCTAAACATTTAATTTTCCAATCATTGAATTTTCTGTAAATCAAGTTTTATAAAGACTAAATTTTTTATATATCGAATTTTCTGAATATTGAAATTTTTATAAAACGAATTTTCCAGACATTAAATTTTCTATAAATCAAGTTTTGTAATGATTGAATTTTCTATAAATCGAATTTTCTAAATATTGAAATTTTCTACAGATTAAATTTTCTAAATATCGAATTTTCTATACATTGAATTTTCTAAACGTAAAAATTTCTTTATATCGAAATTTCCAAACATAATATTTTCTATACATTGAGTTTTCAAAATATTGATATTTCTATATATCGAATTTTCTAATCATTAAATTTTCTCTATACCGAATCTTCTAACCGTTGAAATTTCTGTATATTGAATTTTCTAAACATTACATTTTCTGTACATGGAGATTTCTAAACATTGAATTTTCTATAAATCGAATTTTCTAATAATTGTATTTTCTCTATATTGAATTCTCTAAACATTTAATTTTCTATATAACGAATTTTTAAAACATTGAATTTTTCAAAAATTTTAATTTTTCAGTTATTGAATATTTATTTTATTATCTTCTGTCGGATCATGTTTTAATATTAAGTTGCAATAATTAATAATAATAATAATAATAAACCACTTTATTTGTAAAATAGAACAAAATAGAATTCGGAATTACATACAAAACATTAAATTTTCAAATGTTACAAATACATACGGCGGGATTCAGTTTTGAGTAAAAAACTCTTCCATCCAAACCTTCAAATATTAAATATTTATATATGAATGTATATATAAAAAATATTACATATCAAAACTTAAAAACTAATACTAGATAAACTAAACAAAATAGAACTAAATTTATCTGACATTTTTTTACCATATGTTTTAATTTTTTTCTAAAAATTTCTCTTTATAAAAAATTCCTTTTAAATGCCAAGAATTTTTCATCGATATCTAAGTTAGTAAAATTTTAATTTTATCCACTCGTTTTTTAAAATCTTTTTGTCAATATTTCTAGATATTTCCAGCTTCTCTTGTCTCATTTTTAATGAGTTTTCTAAAAACTTCTTTTCCTCTATCTTTCAACAACTTTCCTTCTTTTTTAAAAAAGTTATTATTCACGATTTGTATCATAATTTTCAGGATTTCTATTTAAAATTTCTAGAAGAAAAATGCTTGGCATTCTTTTATTTTAGATGCTTAGACATTTCTAGCAATTTCAATTGTATTTATTTTCTGGCTCTTATCACCTGACTTATCATTATAACCATTAATAGAGATTTATTTTTTGTTAGTACTATACATATAAACAATTTCATAACTATACAAAGGAATTTGCTCACAGATATTAAAAACAAATGTTCATAGGATCACGCTGAATATTCGTTCTAACCCGTAACTGTCGAAATGTTGAGTTAAATTTTATCTTATTTAGAGTACCACAGTGGACGCTTTGTTACTTAATATAATTTTTACTTTAATTTATTATCCTTTGTGAAATGGATGTGGAATAACGGGAGGAAAATAATCCAAGAGATTAATAAATTGCTGTAATACATTTTTGTGTATTAAATGAATCATTTTTACGTAACAAGGATGACGATATTTTTGATGTAACGTAATTTACGATTTAGTCTTGTTTACAGTTGAAAGGCAAGCAACATAAATTATCATGTTTGTTCGAGTGAAAGCCCCTATGTAAAAATCCAAACATCGTTTGATCATTAAAAAATTAAGGTGACTAACATAGCGAAAGTGTTTATTGTGTTAAAATGTTATTTCTTGCGATAACAGCTTATCTATAATATATTCACTTGATTAAGAAGTATTAGTAAATCAATATTGAAAATAAATTGTTATTAATTGTCCTCTCTTTTTTCAGTTTAATGTACAGAGATTGCAAGAGTCGTCGCACCCCCTCAGCCAGGCGGCTGCGTCAAGTAGTACCGCCGTCGGCCTGGAAACCACCCCGAGCAGCGGCGTGTACGCGACGCACAGCACGGGCGGTTCCACCGTCGGCTCGACCCCCAGCAGCCCCCTGCGACCCCACAAGGAAGAGGACGGTCACGACGACTCCTCGGAGGAGGGTGCAGCCGCGACACCCGGCGGCTCGAGGGCGCAATACGTTTCCGCAAATTGCGTCGTTTTCACACATTACCAAGGTGACGCAGCGACGGTAGTCGACGAGCACTTCTCCAGGGCCCTCGATAAAACACACAATAAAGGTAAGAGAAGAGAACTGCCCGTAATTTCATCAAATTACGTTCGCCAAGGCTAATAAACGGCGCGATCTTTTTCGAAACGGACTGGTTTTTCGGTTTGTGCCAGCTGACTTTTAATGCCTAATAAAATTTTACACTCTCGTGTCGAGGAGAAAAACAAGGTACTCTATCAGGTATTCCACACAATAATACCTACTTTCGCCATTAGGGCGATTAAAGCTCGATGGCGTGCCGTGATGGTTTAGCCGGACTAACATTCAGTCTACTTGATTTATAATTGATCTTGTAAACACAATTTTAAACTAATCCATTTGTTCTACAAATTACAATACTATATTTAACATTAATAGTTTATTTATTTATTTTTATCTAGTGTATTATGGATATTATGGGACAAAGAAAATTTATCATCCACCGCGCATTCTTGGCATATTTAAATGAGTAATTATTAATTAGTCAGGCTGGCGTTAATTAAAAATAATCCGCTCGGCGGAAAGTAAGTGAAACAAATTTATTATAGTCGCATTGATATAGAATTCTTTATAAATCATTCAAATGCGTTTTCAAGAACCTAATAATTCACGTCTCTCGGAATGCGCCGCGGCATTAACTCATAATCGTCGTGGCTGAAAGGGCAAAAATATCAAGTGCATTATAATGCAGTTTTGCAAACTCTAAAAGTATGTGCCTTTTTATATAAAATTACTGAATAAAATAGAGATAAAGTTGTTGTCCAGAAACATCAAAATAATTATCTATTTAGACATTTCTTGAACTATAAAGATATTTTTAAAATTTTTATTAATCTTTAGGAGGAAGTTAATGTAACTGAAGAAACGGCTTGTAAATATTAAATATATGATAATGATAAACCTTGATGCAGTCATTGCAATTAGTTGGGCACGCAACAGCAGATCAAGGCTTACCGATGCGAGTTGTTGGCATTACTTTAGATAAAATTGACATTTAGAATGTGCTCCATAATATATTTAAATACCGCCACAGAAAAAAAATGAGAAAATACGTCAATAATTATTAATCATTGCGTTGGCACTGTGCTTATTTAAGGAATGTGATCGCCTTACAGTAATGCTAAATATTTGATAGAATAAGTGCAGCAGAATAATATTAGAGTAAGAAAATAAAGAGCTCAAAGGAATTAACATTTTATCTGCTTGTAAACATGGTGTTTATTAAACACACGGAAGAAATTTAAGAAGCGCGTGCAAAAGACAAAAGTGCGATGAAAACAATGATTAAATCGGATCAATTAATCAATTACGCTTTGACTTGCTTCCTCTCCTATTTAACTCTTCAGATTTTACCCCCAGCGACTACCTGACTTTTTAAAAAAAAAATTCTAAGTGACCTTTCAATATTGCATCAGGTGACCAGCCAGATTTACCAAGGATTTTACTTATTTACTTATATTTTGTTATCACTCCTTAATAAATACTGTTCGAATTTGTCACGTTCCTTTGCATTTATTAGAGAGAGGTTAATATTTTTATTGGAAGATAGTATTACATCTGTTAATAGGACAATTACTGAAGCTTAGTAATAAATCTGTAGAAAAATTATGTATAATATAAAGCAAAATTTGATTAGTAAAATTAAAATTAAATAAAAATTGTGATTACAATATTTAAAAATCTGAAAGAAAATTTACTCGAGAGATTTGCAATAAAATAAAAGAAATATGAAGAACATTTTCTGTAGTATTCAAGAAAAAAAATCCAGGAATGTTTCGATAAAATGAAGTAAAACCATTTAGAAAATTGAATATTTTAGAAATCTAAAAGGAAAAAGATTAAAAAAATCTAAAACATTAAACGAAGAAAATATTTTCAATTCAGTACACAAATTCCTTAAAATTTGAGAGGAAAATTTCTAAAAATAAATTCCAGAAAAATTCTAATGAAATAAATTTTAAAAAATGATGGAAAATTTTAAACAATGAAAGAGAAATTGCTGAAAAAAAAGTTAGAAACCTGGAAGAAAATTACTAAAAATTCTAAAGCACTTAAAGTGAATCATCGCGCTTAAATTCAGAAAAACTTGGAACAAATATTCTTAGAAAAAAATCTTTGCAGCTATAAAAATAAATTTTAGGAATTTGAAATAAAATTGCTTGAATTTTTTAAAGGTTGGGATGAAAATTTACAAAAAGTTTAAAAACAAATTGCTGAAAAATATTAGAGCCACCCAAAAAATTGCAGTTTGAAAGGCAATTCGAAGAAATTTAAAGAAAATTTTCTGAAATATTTAAGAAAAAAAAAACACTTTGAAAGAATAATTGCGACAAGATAAAGCAAAAAATTCTCGAAAAATGAAAGAAAACTTTTTGAAAATTAATAATAGTAATAATAATGATTTTAAAATTTGAAATTTTTATATCTCGATTCTAGATTCTCGAATCTAGAATCTAAAATCTGTAATCTGCAAACTATAATTTGTAATCTGAAATCTTGAACCTAGATTTTAGAATTTAAATTTTGCAAACTGGAATTTGGAAACTAAAACGTGGATTTTAGATTCTGAATCTGGATTCTACATTCTCGATTTAAATTCTGTTAACTGAAATCTTCATTCTGAATTTCTAATTATGGATTTTGGATTCTGGATTCTATATACCGGATTCTATATTCTGGATTTTAGATACTACACTCTGGATTCTGTATTCTGGATTTTGCATTCTGGTTTCTATTTTCTTGATTCTGGATTTGGGGATTTTGGATTCTAGATCATCATTAAAGATTCATATTTAACATTCAAGAATCAATCTTTAATCTTAATCTACAATTTTAGTATATTCACTATTTGTTTTGAGTTATGTGAAGTAATAATCACTAATAAAACACGATTTGATTTCCTTTCTTCACTAATTTATTTAAACGTTAAATGTACATTTCGTGCATGATGCTCGAAATGTACATTTAACGTCTAAATAAATTAGTGAAGAAAGGAAATCAAATCGTGTTTTATTAGTTACAATTTTAGTCTTTGATTTTCATTTTTTTTTAATTTTTGAGAATCTGAATTCTAGAATCTAAAATCTGGATTTTAGATTCTATAATCTGGAACCTGGATTCTAGATCCTGAAATCTAAAATCTGGAATCTGGATTCTGGGTTCTAGTTTCTGGAATCTGAAAACTCAAATTTCGAATATAAAATCTGGAATGTAGATTTTGAAATCTGGAATTTTGAGTCTAAAGTCTGGATACTAAATTCTGGATTCTAAATTCTATATTCTAAAATCTGAAAACAAGTTTCTGGATTCTGAATTTTGAATTCTGTACTCTATTCCAAAACTCTGAGAGGTATGGATTTTAAATGCTAGATTTTGGATTATAGATTTTGAATTGTAAAATATAGAATCTGGAATCTAGATTTTTGATTCTGTATTCTAGAATCTGGATCCTGGATCCTGGAATATATAATTTGGATTATGGGATCTAGATTCTGGAATCAGGACACTCAAACTTAGAATCTGAAATCTGGAATCTAGAGTTTGTAATCTGGAATTTAGATTCTGAAGTCTGAATTCTAAATTAAATCTGAAAACTGGTTTCTGGATAATGTAGTTTTAATTTTCTAGAATCTGAAATTTGGATTCTAGATCCTGGAATCTAAAATCTGGAATCTGGATTCTGGATTCTAGTTTCTGGAATCTGAAAACTCAAATTTCGAATATAAAACCTGAAATGTAGATTTTGAAATCTGGAATTTTGAGTCTAAAGTCTGGATACTAGATTCTGCACTCTAAATTCTAGATTCTAAAATCTGAAAACAAGTTTCTGGATTCTGAATTTTGAATTCTGTACTCTATTCCAAAACTCTGAGGTATGGATTTTAAATGCAAGATTTTGGATTATAGATTTTGAATTCTAAAATATAGAATCTGGAATCTAGATTTTTGATTCTGTATTCTAGAATCTGGATCCTGGATCCTGGAATATATAATCTGGATTCTGGGTTCTAGATTCTGGACTCAAACTTAGAATCTGAAATCTGGAATCTAGAGTTTGCAATCTGGAATTTAGATTCTGAAGTCTGAATTCTAAATTAAATCTGAAAACTGGTTTCTAGATAATGTATTTTTAATTTTCTAGAATCTGAAATTTGGATTCTAGATCCTGGAATCTAAAATCTGGAATCTGGATTCTGGGTTCTAGTTTCTGGAATCTGAAAACTCAAATTTCGAAAATAAAACCTGAAATGTAGATTTTGAAATCTGGAATTTTGAGTCTAAAGTCTGGATACTAGATTCTGGACTCTAAATTCTAAATTCTAAAATCTGAAAACAAGTTTCTGGATTCTGAATTTTGAATTCTGTACTCTCTAAGGTATGGATTTTAAATGCTAGATTTTGGATTATAGATTTTGAATTCTAGAATCTGGATTCTAAAATATAGAATCTGGAATCTAGATTTTTGATTCTGTATTCTAGAATCTGGATCCTGGATCCTGGAATATATAATTTCGATTATGGGATCTAGATTCTGGAATCAGGACACTCAAACTTAGAATCTGAAATCTGAAATCTAGAGTTTGTAATCTGGAATTTAGATTCTGAAGTCTGAATTCTACATTAAATCTGAAAACTGGTTTATATATAATGTATTTTTAATTTTCTAGAATATGAAATCTGGATTCTAGATCCTGCAATCTAAAATCAGGAATTCTAAATACTGGAATCTGTACACTCAAATTTAGAATTTGAAATCTGGAACCTAGATTCTGAAATCTGGAATTTAGATTCTAAATTCTAGATTTTGAATTCTTAATTCTAGATTTTAAAATTTGAAAACTGGTTTCTAGATTCTATATTTCATTATAAATTCTGGTTTATGGCCTTTAAATTCTCTGATTTTGCATTATAGATTTTGAATTCTGAAATCTGGATTCTGAATTCTGAAATCTGGATTCTGGATTTTGAATACTGGAATCTGGATTCTGAAACCTAGATTCTGGAATCATCATTCTAGATTCTGAAATCTGGAACGCAAATTTTGAAATCGGGAATTTTAAATCTGTAATGTAGTTTTCTCGTTTTGTTTTTCTATTGGCTATCGATCGGTGGTTTTTCAGCCTGCATTTTTTTATTTAATTCATTATATTGATATTTTGCCCTATCGTTAAAATGTTTCGAGACTTGTAAACAGTAATTTCTTTGCAAGCTGTTATCTCTGGAGATTTCAATGCAAAAGGGTTTCTTTTATGCTTATAATTTATGGTTACTTTAGGACTGCTTTTATTCATCCTATTTTCAATGACCTACATGAATGTAATCCAACTGTTCTCTACATTTCATCTCAAATAGTAAAATTTTTTAATAATTCTAGAAAAGTCGTTACATTTATCTTTGTCTAAAATGTTTATAAAAAGTGATAGCATATTAAAATGTGCCATTTATTATATGAATTTCATTACGAAAATCAATTCAATTATTGATGCATGATTTATTCAAGTCTACGAAATAAAAAAAGAGGGTTTTGTGTTTTTTGACTGTGCAAATTACCAAAGCTGTATTTATTATTTTACCTAGTAGGTTTTTGTCAGGATTAATAAGAGTTTAAACTATACCTATCCCTCGTCCTCGATTATTAAGATGATAATGGGTTCTGTTTAGTGACCTGATAAAATTCATTTAAAGTTTTCTTCTAGTTCAACCAACTAAACAAGTTGAGGTTGACTATGAAAATTCAGGAGTCTTTTCCTTTGTGCGCTCCAATGCCAAGGCAATTACCGCAAAATGCGCCCTCTTCCCTTAAGGGAACACACAATCGCACCCTCGTACAAAGCCATAAACAGTTGCACACGTCCCAAATAGATTCAAACATTCATAGTACCTATTTCATCTGATGTTTTCTTCATTTTATCACATTTATTTCACTTATTTTTAAAACATATATGTTTATGAAAGAATTAAAAGAATGATTCTCACCTAAGTTGCTGCCTGCCAATAAGTATTTCCTTAGGGAGTTGTTGCCACCGCATTTATCTTCGTTTGTTGAATTTGTTGTCTTGAAGGACAAGAGCCAGAATTACATTCCTCCAGATGAGAAGTCGCTGTACGATTAATCTTTACTGGAAAAGATCCACAATCAGGAGGATGAGGCTAATTCTTAAGAGAAAGATAATAAAGATTAAGATTAAAATTAAAAAAGATGCACAGTTTAAAGAAGGAGGATGCAGCTTAATCTAAAGAAGAAGATGATAAAGATGAGAAAAGTAGTGATGAAGAGGATTACGAAGATGATCTTCAGTGATGATGATTTGGATGTGGAGAATGGACAAGGTACATCCACAAAGAAACCGAAATTATCTGTTAAAACTGGAGAAGTCTGCAAGGAAGTACCAAAGGAGAAGAACCACCAAGAACTACAGGAATATAAATTACGCAAAAAAATGATTTAGGGCAAACACCGCAAACGAATGGAAAACAGGACAGTGCTAAAGAGATTAATAAAGTTGATGCTTGTTGCCTTACACTCTTGACGGAAACATCAATTCCTCAACAGATAAATATCTTTATTAGGTGAAGAGTAACAGTTGTTTGACACGTGTTTCTGTCTTAAACTTTGATAATAGTTTTTGGATTCTATACAACCGCCAGACGATACGAAATTATAGTTTATATGTATAGGTAGAGTGGGTGGGTGGCCTATATCCCACCCTTCAATCAGTAAAACATAAGCGTTAATTAAAAGTTGTAAAACTTAAATAAACATAGCGTTATTGCAAATTTTAATAGATTTATTCAAACAAATTTTTCAATGAATTTTTGATGATGTTTTACTGATTAGAGGGTGGGATAGAGGCCACCCACCCACCCTACATATACTTATAAACTGTAATTTCTTATAGTCTCGGGGTTTCCAATAAAATTAATTATAAAACTTTTTGAATAAAAACAATAAAAAAAAAGGTAAAATTTTTGTGTGAAGAAATAAGTAAAAATGCATGATGGGTGGGCAAACTCTAAATCTAAATTAGATGAGATTAGCTATATAATGTCATTTATAATTAAACTTAAATTTTGATTTTGTTTTATTTTTTTATTACATAAAGGGTTTGTTTATTTTTAGCAGCAAAATCATCAACGATTAGCAATTAAAGTTATCATGTATATGTAGGGTGGGTGGGTGTCGTCTATCCCACCCTCCATTCAGTAAAACATAAGCGAGGGTTTTAATTAAAAGTTGTAAAACGTATATAAATATAACACTATTGCAAATTTTAATAGATTGATTCAAACAAATTTTTCAAATAATTTTTGATGATGTTTTACTGATTGAAGGGTGGGATAGAGGCCACCCACCCACCCTACATATACATATAAATTTAATTCCTTATCGTCTCGCTGTATCCAATGAAATTAATTACAAAACTTTTTGAATAAAAATGAAATTAAAAAGGTAAAATTTTTGTGTGGGTAAATTACTAACAATTTGATGCATGATGGGTGGGCAGACTTTAAATCTACATTAGATGAGATTAACTATAGAAAATCATTTATATTTATACTTAAATTTTGATTTTGTTTTATTTTTATTACATAAAGGGTTTGTTTTTTTTTAGCAGCAAAATCATCAACGATTAGCAATTAAAGTTATCATGTATATGTAGGGTGGGTGGGTGGCCTCTATCCCACCCTCCAATCAGTAAAACATAATCGAGGGTTTTAGTTAGAAGTTGTACAATGTAAACAAACACAAAATAATTTTTTCATTGATGTATTCATACAAGTATTTCAAATAATTTTTGATGATGTTTTACTGACTGGAGGATGTGATATAGATCAAAACAAGTTTGCAGAAGCCAAATTTTATAAAAATGGATAGAATATTAAAATGTGCTTTAACTTATTTAATTTTGAAAGTTAAATAAGTTAAACGTCCAAGAAGTCTATAGAATAAAAAAATAGACATATCAGGCGTATGCATTAATAAGTGTTTCCGGTGTAACTAAGAGATGGCGCCAGCGAAAAGTAGATGATGCTTTCCACGGTTGATACCGGATATATAAATTTCTCAAGAAAAACACAACTTGTTCTTTTTCATGGCTTTATTTCTAATTTCCTGACACTCGTTTAAATCTACTCTGTATTTTTTGGTGGTGTAAATTATCAAAGCTATATTCATTATTCTACGTTCTTGTCAGTGTGAAAAGAGAGTTTTAACTTTACTTACACGTCGAACACCATTATTAAGATGATAACAGGTCCAATGATGGTTGTACTCTTTTGATCTGTTTTTTTTTCCTACAAATTATCAGTAATATTTATTTCGCTCATCTCTAGTACCGATATTTTTATGAATGAATTGTATTATTATTGTTGATTAGTAGCTCACTTCAAGTTCAATGAAAATACTGGGAAGAATTTCAACAGCTTCTAACACTCAGCTTTGCGTAAAGTATGTTCAATTTTAATGCCCACATCAATTAATCCTCCTGGTAAAAATTGAAGTTTATTTTGTTTGGTGTATAGAGACACAATCTTTAAGAAAATTGGCCTGCATGTTAATTTTCCTTTAGCTTATAAATTTCCTGTCATACTTTAAGAACACCACGTAAAATACATCCACCAGCAACACCATCCTTTGAATTACCAACTTCATATCCTGGTTTGTTGACATCAAATGATCGAATAAATAATTTAAACAAAAACACTTAAGTTTTTTCCAAGATGTATCACGATATTAATGCCTCAACTATGAATCAATTGAATGAACAATTAATCGTGATTCTGATGTAAAATGTCGTACGGGAATTTTCTTTATAATGATGTATTCATATATTATTTCGATATTGTGGGAATAATTGGTGCTCCTTGTGCAACAGTATCTTAAACAAATTTGACAATTTATTCATCTGCTTTTTAGCTTGATCATCCGTGAGCAATTATGAAACTTAAACACATTGTGTTCTTGCAAAATAAGGTAGACCTGACCTTATTTTGCAAGAACACAATGTGTTTAAGTTTCATAATTTCAATTGCAATTTGAGGTTGTAGACAAGATTCATTACCAGGCATTAAAGTAAGGCTACGTCCATCACCGCAGCGTAGTTGAGCATGATAGCTATAAGAATGTCGTGACCAGAGCAATCGACAAAACTGACATGTCTGACCTGTTGGAAAAGTCCTGAGCAGGCTGGATGCATTCACGGAAATAAGCCATCTTTTGAGGATCCACCAAAGATCTAGTTGGCACATCGAGGACACTTTGGGTTATCACATTTGTAGATTTTTGCATTAGCACATCCCAGTTTGATGATGATATTCATTTCCAGTTTGTTCTTAAATCTAACGGTATATTGGTATATTGTAAATTATTTAGATGATACGATTCAAAGATAATGTGAAGTCGATTTATGTGAATTTGATTAACAATACCTAAAAACAATATAACAGCTAAACCAAAGTCAATGGAAGTTGCCTTTTCAGGTTAATTGCAATGTAAAGGAAATGGAGCAGTAGTTAACAAATATTGCTCTTTTGTTGTCACCGTTGTGTGTTAAATAGCGTAACTTGTTGACTTTTCACCTGAGCGACTTTCCAATGTAACTCAGAATTCCAATTACAAAGTACTAAGCATTAAGTAATTGCTAAACAAGCGGAACTGCGTGAAACCAAAAACCATTATCTTTAAATATGCATGGCCATGCACAACGTACAGATAGAGTTCGTTGAATGGATTATTGAACATCAACTAAGCTTCTAGGCAATGAAGCACATTTTCATCTTGATGGTTTTGGGGTTTGGAGAACTCACATGTTATTGTCCAAAAACAAATGCATCCACAATATGTCACTGTTTGGTGCGAATTTAAGGCTGGAAGCATTATTGGACAATTTCAGTCACATTTATTCAAACGAGTAAGAAACACTTTTGACAAAGGGATGCGTATGTGCCAGTAAAGCCGAGGAAATGTTATTCCATAAATAATATCCTATGTAATTTATGATACAATAAAAAAACAATCTAAAGGCTAAACACTGTGTTTCCTATTTAATTCAAATATTGCGTTTTTTTGAGTCACCCTTTATTTCAAAGGCTTGGGCAAATATAGATCAATTATTTATACATGCACTGTTTCTATAAATTTTGATTAGCAAATTAACGAACCTATTTCTCCGATCATTTGAGTACACATATATCTGCACTGTTAATAGTCAAGTTTCAAAGAATCTGGTAATATGGTCACCTCGAGTACGTGATATACCAAATGTGCGTTGTGCAAATTAATGCTTATTAGTAAACGCTGTTTTATTTTAAGTGTCGGTATAAATAGCGATTTAAATGCATTTCGCAGCGGCATTACTTAATACCAAATAATATTATCGTTAATTTACTTAATTAAGGAAAAAATCTAGTTTATTGGATTAAGTGGCGATTCTTGCGTATGCAGATTTAGCAATTTTTATTAATCGCATATGTCGTTAACATGCTAGTCAATTTGTAGAGAAATCACGGCACGTCTTTAATTAATGCAAGAGATAAGCGCATGCATAAATGCATGTTCTTAAAAGGTCGTCGATTGTTTTTATGGTTATTTGCGTACGCGTCGCTCCCGGGTGTGTATATTCCGGTGAGATTTATGAAATGTTTGGAATCGTTGTAATTTCAACAATGACAAGTGTCGATTGAAATGGTCCGGCAAAATTATAGATACACGTCTTCGGTGCGCAGCGCAGTGCGTTCCGTTTGTGGCGGAGGCAAGGTGACCAAGTGGTACAAAACTCGTTTGGGAATGCGCGGTGATTTATATAAAATGGTATCTGATTATTTGTGAATGTTAACTTTAGTTTTATATTGTCGATGGTCCCTTTGAAGTGGAGGCCGCTTTTCCCACACTCGCGGCGGAATCAATTCGGGGAACCAGAGGACCTGAAGACCTGAACACTTCGCCGTCCCAATACTTGACTGATCACTACACGGACACCATTAGAAAAACTTTTATTTGTTTACAATCTCGCGCATCGCGGTCCCTTTTTACTCGTCCGAAGATCGAATGGCTAATCTACATCGGGACCACAAAACGAGGACCGTATTTCGTTCTCTGCGCCCTTTGATGTCCTCGCCCCGAAACGAAACTCTTCCTGCTGTACTAAATTTTATGCTCTTTTTGTCAGCCAGTCATCCCGATGGTCTAGTTTTTACGCGCGCATTAAAACCCGATTGCACGTCAACTCGACCACATCAGAATTTCAAAGAGATCATCACACGATATTTAGCCACGAAGAATTTTTGCCTTATTATTTTAGCTTCACTGTGTTAAAGCAACTAATTACAATTTACTTTCTAAGAAAAGATTATTAAAGCCTTGCAATATTAGTACATTGGATACATGGATACAGTTATTTATTATTTAGAGAAAGAGCAAAAGTGTCCAACTTTTTTTCTAACAAAGCCAAAACAAAGTACCAAATCTTATTCTATGTTTTAGTAAAAAGAGAAGATATTTTTAAGTAGAAAACGTGTGATTAACGATGTCAATTTATATCTAACAAATCAATTACATTACGACATTATTAGAAAGTATATCTCCTCAATCCGTGGAGCAATTAATTAAAAGAACATGATTATAGTTTTAAACTTTAAGGATACACGTAGGTAAAGAAAAAAAAAATATTTGATTATGCCGACGCCGCCGAGTAATTACGTGTAATTTATATTGGGTGTTGAAGACCGGGACGAGTTTCCAGTTTGTTTTGTTTATAAGATATTTATTTGGTTTTGTTGTAATGTGCTCATAACGGATGGGTCGACTTACGAATGATATACGGTAATATGGCCGCAATAAATCTGTTGGTTGCAAGGAGCCACGGACAAAAGTCACCATTTGATCGTTATCTTGTACTCATCTCGGCGTTTTGGTCTCTCTTAAACACTTGTTTGTTCCTTGCCGGGCTTATATTTCATCCGGAATTCTAGTTCTCATCGTTTTTTGTTCTTCTCCAATTTACACGTCCAAGTAATTCGTTTTTCTTGGTCTTCTTCTTCTGATTTCGGTGGTGTGATTTTCAAACCGTCGGAGAATGAATACAGATCACGGGAGATAAAAGGAGGATGTGAGAAAGCGGCACATGTAATCTTCTCTAGTTACCGTTAATTTGAAATTTAGATTGTTGATAATGGGTGGCAATTATACACTGTAAAATTTTATTGTTATTATAATTGCTGGATATCCTTATTGCGGAATACTCTCCGTGAGATTATGCACTTATATATCTCGTCTCTGTTAGATGGTGAAAACAATGTGAATTAAATAACTTATTCATAGTTGAATTGTTAATAAAACTCCATAACGTATTTAAATAGAACAACACAGTTGAGAGGGTGGCATATGTTTTGAACTCTGTAACACGATGTTGCACGATGAAGCCAATTTGTGGTGAAACATGTTGCAGTCTTCAACAATAAATGTTATTAGTCATAATTATTACCAACAATTTACTAATGACAAAAATATTTATACTTAGGTGATTTCCATAATCCAGTAATTTGGTTTTTAATGGTTTTTAAGAAAATCTCTTGGGAATTTATGTAGTCATACCATCATACGTTTTTGTTAGTATTTTCGAGATATTTGAAGAGTTTCACTGTTTGATGTGAGTGGGAATCTCAAAGTGTTTTAATTCAATTTATGTGAAGATATTCTTTATTATATCTAACTTCTAATAGATGATAAAATATTACTATTACTATTACACAAAAATATAATTATCCATTGAAAGTCAACACTAAATCAACTTAATCAATTTCAGATAAGGCTACAACAGATACATCATATCGAATTGAGTTGAGTTCGATCATCAGATAATCATATTGCAGTGAACAAACTCGCCGCAGATTATATCGTAGTTGACATGCATATATTACGGTATGGTAGCTTTAACCAAAACGGAAAAATCATCAGCATCGATCGGTGATATCTTATGTTGACTGCTATGGTCACAATTAAAACGAATGCGCGCCGTTTCATTTGTTTTTTTTGTATTCCTCGCTTATCTGATACATCTTAATATTTTTGCGATCGCCCGATAGCAGCCTCAATATCTTAATATTAATATATTACGAATTTGTTGATGTACACAAAGATTACCCCATACAAATTACACGATTCATTAAGATCTTGATAGTAATAACGTGATAATTTATAATTCTAATGGATTCTCCAAGGATTTTTTATGTTAAGTTGGATGGTAAGCAAATTGATTAGATGTAGCATGTAGGTATTCTGGATGCAACAAATGTTTTCCAACAATAACCAAAAGTATATTAAAGTCTTCTAATCATTAACAACCCAAAGTGAAATAACTAACGACTTAATCAAAAATCATTTCGTTGCCAAAAACAACTAGAAGCTTGAACATCTATATCAATCACGTTAAAAAGGCTTGATTATACATAATAAAACACTGTGCCAAGAAATTGGAGTTTTAGGTAGAATTTAACAATTTAAAAACGGAAAAATTCCCGTCTGTAAAAAAATATTTTTGGATACCTTTGAAGTAAGTTTAGGACGCTTAAAACGTGTATTAAACTATGGTTATACTTCAACCAACAATATGTCATAGCACTATTAAATCATTCGCGTTCATAGAACCGAGGGATATGAGTACGAACTCTTTCCTGCAGTACCACAGCCACCAACTAATAAGTCGCAGGGATAGATACTTCGTGGTTCGAATTTTTGGTTCAGAGTTTTTCTTCTCAGGTTTGCTGATTTTTACGTACGTTTTCTCTGCTGATTTATATTTCCAAGAATTTTTTAAGCAAGTTGACAAAACTGTGCGTTCAAATCTAAATCACCTGCTGATCGCAGTTACGTAGGGTGGTTTTATTAGGCCATCGGCACGCAGATTATTTTATTAAAGCCAATTAACTCTTATTCAACGAGGGAATCAACATAGAGATCACCTTATTGAAATTATTCAGCCAACAGCACTGTTATTACCAGCTCCTTGTAGTTGAATAAAACTTCAATTCAATCTTTTACGGAAGTTCTTTATATTGGAAGGGGCAACAGTGGCCACCCACCCACCCTGCATATACATTTAAACTTCAGCTAACACCCTCGTTTAAAACCTTGTTCACGTCAACAGTGAAACTGCTTTAGATTTCTGGAATTTAAACACTGACAGTGATTGTGATTCAAATGTATATGTAGGGTGGGTGGGTGGCCTCTATCCCACCCTCCAATCTTTTGATCATTCGAGAGAGTTCATTGAAATCATAATTAATTATCGATAAAGTATACTCAATTTCATAAACGTTTTCAAACTCTCTTTTTCTTTTGTTTTGAAGAAGAATGCTCCTTATAATTATATAAAAATTCAATTGAAGTATTTGGCGATGTTTTTTATATTGGAAAGTACAATAGTGGCCATCCACCCACCCTACATATAAATTTAAACTAATATAAAACCTACGTTTAAATTCATGTTACACATCAGCAATAAAACTGTTTTCGGTTTATGAAAATAAAATAGTTACAGCGATTAAAATTTAGGTAAGATGGGTAGCTGTCCTCTAAACTACCCTCCAATATTTTAATTATTAGCGGTAGCCTGTAAAATAGCATATTACATGAATTAAATGTTTTGTGTTTTGTATAGAAGACTGCTTCTTGTAGGTGCATAAAATTTGAATGAAATCTTTTGCGGATGTTCTTTATATTGGAAGGTGCAACAGTGGCCACCCACCCACCCTACATATACATTTAAACCTTAGCTAACACTCGTTTAAAACCCTGTTCACGTCAACAGTGAAACTGCTTTAGATTTCTAGAAATAAAACACTGACAGTGATTGTAATTCAAATGTATATGTAGGGTGGGTGGGTGGCCACTATCCCACCCTCCAATCTTTTGATCATTCGAGAGAGTTCATTTAATTCATAATTAATTATCGATAAAGTATACTCAATTTTATAAACGTTTTCAAACTCTCTTTTTCTTTTGTTTTGAAGAAGAATGCTCCTTATAAGTATATAAAAATTCAATTGAAGTATTTACCGATGTTTTTTATATTGGAAAGTATAATAGTGGCCACCCACCCTACATATAAATTTAAATTTTAATTAAAACCTACATTTAAATCCATGTTATACATCTGCAGTAAAACTGTTTTTGGTTTATGGAAATAATCAGTTACAGCGATTAAAATTTAGGTAAGATGGGTAGCTGTCCTCTAAACTACCCTCCAATATTTTAATCATTAGAGGTAGCCTGTAAAATTGCATATTACATTAATTAAATGTTTTGTGTTTTGTATAGAAAACTGCTTCTTGTAGGTGCATAAAATTTTAATGCAATTTTTTGCGGATGTTCTTTATATTGGAAGGTGCAACAGTGGCCACCCACCCACCCTACATATACATTTAAACCTTAGCTAACACTCGTTTAAAACCCTGTTCACGTCAACAGTGAAACTGCTTTAGATTTCTGGAAATAAAACACTGACAGTGATTGTAATTCAAATGTATATGTAGGGTGGGTGGGTGGCCTCTATCCCACCCTCCAATCTTTTGATCATTCGAGAGAGTTCATTGAATTCATAATTAATTATCCATAAAGTATACTCAATTTCATAAACGTTTTCAAACTATCTTTTTCTTTTGTTTTGAAGAAGGATGCTCCTTATAAGTATATAAAAATTCAATTGAAGTATTTGCCGATGTTTTTTATATTGGAAAGTACAATAGTGGCCACCCACCCACCCTACATATAAATTTAAACTTTATTTAAAACCTACGTTTAAATTCATGTTATACATCTGCAGTAAAACTGTTTTTGGTTTATGGAAATAATCAGTTACAGCGATTAAAATTTAGGTAAGATGGGTAGCTGTCCTTTAAACTACCCTCCAATATTTTAATCATTAGAGGTAGCCTGTAAAATTGCATATTACTTGAATTAAATGTTTTGTGTTTTGTATAGAAGACTGCTTCTTGTAGGTGCATACAATTTTAATGCAATCTTTTGCGGATGTTCTTTATATTGGAAGGTGCTACAGTGGCCACCCACCCACATTGCATATACATTTAAACTTCAGCTAACACCCTCGTTTAAAACCTTGTTCACATCAACAGTGAAACTGCTTTAGATTTCTGGAATTTTAACACTGACAGTGATTGTGATTCAAATGTATATGTAGGGTGGGTGGGTGGCCACTATCCCACCCTCCAATCTTTTGATCATTCGAGAGAGTTCATTGAATTCATAATGAATTATCAATAAAGTATACTCAATTTTATAAACGTTTTCAAACTCTCTTTTTCTTTTGTTTTGAAGAAGAAAGCTCCTTATAAGTATATAAAATAAAAGTATTTTCCGATGTTTTTTATATTGGAAAGTACAATAATGGACGCCCACCCACCCTACATATTTATTTAAACTTTAACTAATACCTACGTTTAAATTCATGTTACACATCAGCAGTAAAACTGTTTTTGGTTTATTGAAATAAAGCAGTCGCGAGGATTAAAATATGTGTAAGATGGGTAGGTATCCTCTAGTCTACCCTCTAATATTTTAATCATTAAAAGAAGCCCATTAAATTACATATTGCATTAAACAATTGTTTTGTCTTCTATGTAGTAGGCAGCTTCTTGTAGGTGCATAAAACTTCAATTAAATCTTTTGCTGATGTTCTTAATATTGGAAGGTACAATAGTGGCCACCCACCCACCCTACATATACATTTAAACTTCAGCTAACACCCTCGTTTAAGTTCATGTTCTCGTCGATAGTAAAACTGTTTTATGCTTCTGGAAATAAAACACTCATAGTGATTATAATTCAAATATATACGTAGGGTGGGTGGGTAGCCACTATCCCACCATCCAAGGTTTGATCATTGAAGAGAGTCTACTGATCAATAATTAATTATGTACCAGTTTTTTTAATATTTTATCTACGACTAATATATATTATACCCGCAGATTAAATTAATATTTTACATTCATTTTGTAGTAAATGTGCCTATAGGGAAGATAAAATATATCAATTGTGTATTTCACTGTATATTTAGATATAAACCATGCAAAACCCACAATATCATCATTACAAAGTCATTGGGGATTATGTTTTTGGCATGTTTATAATAATCACTCCAGTCTTAATGTCATAGATTTCGCATATATTTTCTCTTTTCAGATTTGGTTATGTTTTTAATACCAGCATTTTGTCGGTTTTTAACATTTCTAATACTTTTGTATTGATTAATGATTTTTGGATTTTGGGATTTTTAGTTTTCCAGATATCCTGAAATACTTGTTTCTTCTAAGGTTTGCCGGTTTCCTTCATGTTTAACTTTACCGTCGGACATTATGCCAGTGCCTTTGCTCTTACATGCTTTTTTACACTTTAGAATTTTTCTTTAAACCTATTTGTTTAGCTAAGAAGTTGATATATGTTTCCCATGATAATTTGGTGTTTATGTGTAATCACAAGAACTTAATTGATTATTTCTTTTGTGTTTTAAAGGAGAAAACAAGTTGGTTTGTATTTTATAAATTTAACAATTTATTTAATTCAAACCACGCTTTTTTTGCTTTCAAATTTGTGGTTTCGGTTTTCCGTAACGTCTCCTTGAAGGCAATTAAATGGTCTTCAAAGAGACATTACTGAAAACCGAAACCACAAATTTAAAAGCAAAAAAAACATGGTTTGAGAGAAGTGTCGTCTGCAAATATAATTTCTAAATTTCTTTTTATTGTGGACGGCAGGTCATTAATGTATATTATAAATAATAAAGGTCCCAGTGTAGACCCTTGAGGGACACCAGTTTGTGTATTAAGAATTGATTGCTGTTTTCCCATATATTCGATAATTTACGATCAATAAAATATAAATTAGGGTTTTATAGGCAAATGTTTAATATGAAGCTAGCAAGTATTTATGTATTTTAATTAATGATTTAAGCATATAAACATATATAAACATAACAAAATTTCTATTTCTTCATTTATAATTTACACATGAAAATTAATAAATAATGGATCTAGCCAAAATATTGCAATTATATTAAAAGTTTAGCATAACTCTCATAGTTTCTATTTATGTATTAATGTGTAAAATTTTGTCAACCACCTTTTGAGTTTTTTTTCCATTTACGACTTTATATGCAATTAAATGAATATTTAAAGAAGTAAAATTATAATAGAAAATATCTTCAATAACGTAAATACCGTATTAAATCATAATTATGAAAGCCTATATTATATTTAATAGATATAATGATGGTGTTTATAATAAAAGTGGATGTTCTACGTGACTTTCATCGCCAATTAATATAATCCATTCAAAACGAAACAATTAAATTAATCGCAACAAATTATACAATGGAAATATGGAGGTATTAATATATGAGAATAATAATAAAAGATACTAATTGCAATGGAATTCCTGAATACGTAATAGGTATTAAAATTGTGTAGATGATATCGCGAGGAAAATAAAATTTGCATGGCACGTAGTGTAACGAAATTGTGACAAAATAATAATTATGGTTTAAAATATTGAAATTAATTCATAAATATTTATATAATATAAATAGAAGAAAATATGCACATAATTTTATAAAATCTTTTTAAAAATATGCAATAATTCATTTCATTTATTAATTGCAATAATATGTTAATATTATTTTGATTGTATTGGCCGTTAAATCTTGATTGTTTTTTAGAACTAAAACATGAAACTTTTAAAGGATTTTCTTGCCTTCTATTTTTACAACAATTGTTTCATCATACTGTAGCTTCTTCGCCATTCATTGCCTAGGGAAATAATTGTTGCGAAAATAAAGGCAAATAAAATTCTTTGAAAATCTCGTGTTTTAATTATAGAACCTAAGAGTTATATATTAATAATAGGTAAATGAAAACTTTATACATTCATAATTACAAAAATTTAGATCACAAGACTTACGAACCGAATTCATCATGTGTTTTTCCACTCAGACTACTTCTTCTGCTTCAAGTGATGGAATTCTTCTGGTGATTTTTACTAATCACTTCTCTTTTTGCTTCCAAATTGGTTTTCACGGGATAAAATCTTTTCTATCTTAAAATTAAGCTGAGAAGCAGTTTGTTTGATTATGAACGTCACTTTGGTGGCGATTAAAAATCAAACCAGCATTATTAAAATTAAAAATACATTGTAATACGATGAAAAGAAGGTGGAAAAGCAGATGGAGTAACTAAAAACTAACTAAGTATGAGTATGTTTACCATTGAAGTAATATTATGGCCATATTTATATCCATAGCTTTTATAATGAAAATTGATGGCCATATTGATTGCAAGAATTTTAATTTTTAAGCTTTGGTGGTCTTCTTTGTTTATCAGAAAAGATAATTTATGTCACCTAACAGAAATTAGATCAATAAGAGTACACCATTCATATATGGAAGTATCGTGGTGTTCTCTTAATTAGAAGATTAAAGTAGCTCGTATAATTACGAGCCAGAAATAGATCGCCGGATGAAATGCTAAAAATGCAATATGAGAAAATGTTAAAATTCATGGCATGAACGCCTTCATAACTCATTACATAACGATCACTCTCTCCGCTCGAACGTGGCCGACGTGCGTTTGCGCTCCGGTGGACTTCGCCAACTATCTGCTTGATCTCTGCTTTGGCCAGAAGATCTGATATTCAGTTTATGGGGTATAATCTACCCGTTGGGGGCAGTTAATTGCTAATGCAGTGCATGTTGTACACTTAGTTCCAGGAATACTGCCCACCTCATATTAATGAATCTATATTAATAATGTTACGCAGTCACGAAATATCTACCCAGTTGACAGTCGACCAAAAAGTTAGATTTTATATTACTATATTTTTACACCCAATATTCTAAGAATAGTTAATTTAATACTACACTGTTATAACCTATCAAATTATTACTGATGAAGGTTTAAATTAAATTACACTTGGTTTGTTTTTCAATTTTTCTCTATTTATACAAATAGTTTCGCTTTTTAAGGCATTATCAAATTAATTTTAAACACATCCACTTAGAGAAATTAAAGGTAACTTTGGAATTATTTTTATAATCTTCCTGGCAAAATAATTATAGCATTGTCTCTACATAATAAAGCAAAAATCTTTAAACATCCACGTTGAATAGTTGCGACCGTTAATAGGTGGCTAGGTAAATTAACACACTTACTAAATTTTACCACTAATAATTTTTAGTGTGTGTTAGTTTAGTGTCCATCTATGTTTTATTAAATTAATTTCTTTCACTAACTGTTGGCAGCTTGATAATTAGGTTCGAAAAAAGTTAGTACGACTGTTTGATTGAAGAAGACCCGATGTAGATTTGCTCGTTGATGCATTGTCGGCGTTCAGATCTATCGGCGGTTAATTAAAAATTTTAATAATAATAATCGATGATCACGCCCCGATAAAATAACTTTATCACGACAGCCAATCACGAGTACTCCCATTGACGTTACGATTAAATAATATACATGGTTTCGCGTTCGTTGACTGCAAAAACCGAATCACAGCGTTCCCACAGCATACTTGAGAAAATATTTATTATCGAGACGATCTTAATATTTATTTTAAGTTCTATATATAACATAAGATGAAAATTATAACTCCTCATCCGTATATATACATCCATTACCAAAGTAAGAATAAATGAGAGTTTTTTGTTAATGGAATTCTAAATTAAATTAATTGGAAATCATTATCTTCAACAATAATTTTGTTTCGTTTAATTTAAGCTAACTAAGATTTGGATTTAGAAAGATTTAATAAATCGTAGAACAGTGTGAATTGATTCTGAACATAATTGTTGAGTGTAATAACTATTTATCTCATCGTCAATAGCAATATGCAGATAAGAGTCGCAATTAAAAGTGTCGAAATTGTCGAAATGATGTTCACATTATTTATTATCCCTTTATTATTCTGAAAAAAAATACATATCTAAATGGTGTAAGAGCGAAGGTACCTAGCATCCGACGGCAACCTCAAACAGGAAGGTAACCAGCAAACCTTAGAAGCAACAAGAATTTCAGGATATCTGGAAAAATAAATACAGATAAAGTTAATGTCTAGATACGTAATTACAAAATTGAAAGCAAATATTACATACCGCCAAAAAGCTAGTATTGAAACCAAGAGCGGGAAAATATATGTGAAATTCAAGATATCAGAGACTAGTTTTAAGGATCAACATGTAAAAAAGCTTGGGATTAGAGATTATTATAAACAGGCCAAATATTTTCTCCCATACAACCAAAATAAAAGATTAAAAGTGTAGAGAATGTTGCCTGAGAAGAACTTTTAAAACACGAGCGACTACTACCTTTACAAATACAGTGCTTTGAAGACAACCATTCTCTTCATTAAAGGCAATATATTTCTAAAAAAAAACAACTCAAAATTATAAATTTTTGTACCACTTATTTTTTATGACTAGTTTCAAGACGCCATCATGAATCAAGGCCGTTTTTAAAACATCTTGAAGGGCCTGGTTCACGTCACCAGCATCAGACATATTCGCTGTTTTACTTTTACATCAACGGCTAACGGAAAAGGTATTTAAAATGTTTTTGGAAAAAATTACAACGAAAATATGGCTTCATAATTTAGAGAGGATTCTACCTTCAGAAAAAAGCATCCTACAAAGCCACGTCGAGTTTGTATTGAAGATAAAGACGCAATACTTTTGCCCAATCTGGCCAATTATCAGAGCCCAACTATTCATATTTAAAATTGTACAACATTTTCTTTTTTTAACACAAACGACTGTTTATAATTTAAGTTAAAAATATAGGGTGGCTATAATAAATAACATATGACAGTTAAACATGCTAGATAACACTTGACAAACGACTATCGACTGTTCTTTTTCAAGTGTCATCTAGCATGTTTAACTGTCATATGTTATTTATTATAGGAACCCTAAATGTTATTTATGATAGTTGACAGTTTGCAGTTGACAATTGACAAATGACAGTTAACAGTTTGTAGTTGACAGCTGATAGATGACAGTTGACAAATAACATATGATAGATGGTACTTTACAGTCGACAGATGCAGGTTGACAATTGAGAAATGACAGTTGGCAATTGCAGATGACATATGACAGATGACATATGACGATTGACAGGTGACAGTTGATAGTAGATGATAGTTGACAGATACAGTTATCATACAACTGATACGTATATTACTTTAAGTCAATTGTTGATTTGATACAATCAATTTTCAATATATCACTCGCTTATGTTTTATAAATTGAAGAGTGGGATAGAGGCCACCCACCCACCCTACATAAACATTTATTAATTTTATGTACAGCAAACATTTATTAATTTTATGTACAACGTTGTTTATTTTAATTATTATTTATTTTCCAAATCGTCGCCAAATTTTTGATGAACATTTTTTAATCGAAAAACGAGGGTTTGTAGTTAAAATTAATAAACATATGTAGGGTGGGTGGGTGGCCTCTATCCCACGCTCCAACCACAACAACATAAACAAACACTGACCTGAAGTTTTAATGTATTTATTATACTGATGCGTAGTTTTCTTAAATCAATAAATTTTCAATAATTCATTCACTTATGTTTTATAGATTGGATTGTGCTATCGATTATCATTTCATCTGTCATATGTTATTTTCGATAGTTGAAAAATCACAGTTGATAGTTTGCAGTTGACAGATGACAGAAAGTTAGTTGACAAATGACAGTTAACAGTTTGCAGTTGACAGCTGACAGATGATAGTTTACAGCTGACCGATGAAGGGTAACAATTGACAGATGACAGTTGACAATCTGAAAGATGACAGTTGACAGATGACAGATGACAATTGACAGGTGACAGTTGATAGTAGATGATAGTCCACAGATAACATATATCATATATCTGATATGTAGATTTTTTTAAGTCAATTGTTGATTTGTCAATTTACAGTTTATAGTTGACAGATTACAGTTCACTTATAACCGATACGTAGGTAGATATCACCCACCCACCCTACATAAACATTTATTAATTTTAGGTACAACGCTGTTTATGTTTTCCAAATCGTCGCCAAATTTTTGATGGACTTTTTTTTAAATCGAAAAACGAATGTTTGTAGTTACAATTAATAAATATTCTTTATTCTTTATTCTTTATTGTCTTTGTTTCTCCTGCTTACAAAATTACAAGAAACTATATAATATATGTAGGGTGGGTGGGTGGCCTCTATCCCACCCTCCAACAAGTACAACATAAACAAAGCCTGACCTAAAGTTTTAATGTATTTATTCTATTGATGCATAGATTTTTTTAAATCAATAAATTTTCAATTATTCATTCGTTTATGTTTTATAGATTAGATGGTGGTATAGAGGCCACCCACCCACCCTACATATATTTTTCAACTTTAACTACAACACTGTTTAGGATTTCTAAATAATAATTAAAATTTTGATGAACATTTTGTTAACACAAAGGACAGTTTGTAATTTAAGTTTAAAAAAATGTAGTCTGGCTATAATAAATAGCATATGACAGTTAAACATGGCAGATGACACTTGACAAATGACTATCGAGTGTCATCTGCCATGTTTAACTGTCATATGTTATTTTTGATAGTTGAAAGATCACAGTTTACGGTTTGCAGCTGACAGATGACGGAAAGATAGTTGACAAATGACAGTTGACAGTTTGAAGTTGAAAGCAGACAGATGACAGTTGACAAATGCCAGTTGATAGATGGTAGTTTACAGTTAACAGATGACAACTGACAGATGAAGTTTGACAGTTGACAGATGACAGATGACAATTGGCAGATGACAGTTGATAGTTAGGAAATGACAGTTTACAGTTGACGGATTATAGTTCACATATAAGGTACAATACTGTTTATATTTTCCAAATCGTCGGCAAATTTTTGGTGGACATTTTTAATCGAAAAACGAGTGTTTGTAATTAAAATTAATAAACATATGTAGGGTGGGTGGGTGGCCTCTATCCCACCCTCCAACCAGTACCATATAAACGAAGCTTGATCTAAAGTTTTAATGTATTTATTATACTGATGCGTAGATTTTTCTAAATTAAATATTAATTTAGTACACTTAATTTTCAATTATTCATTTGTTTATGTTTTATAGATTGGATGTTGGTATAGAGGTTACCCACCCACCCTACATGTATATTCTTCAACTTTAACCTTAACACTGTTTAGGTTTTCTAAATAATAATCAAAATTTTGACGAACATTTTTTCAACACAAACGACTGTTTGTAATTTAAGTTAAAAAAACATGGGGTGGCTATTATAAATAACATATGAGAGTTAAATAAGCCAGATGACACTTGACAAATGACTATCGACTGTCAGTTGTCAAGTGTCATCTGTCATGTTCAACTCTCATATGTCATTTATAATGTTAAAAGTTGAGAGTTGAAAGTTTGCAGTTGATAAATTACAGTTGACAGTGTGCAATTGACAATTGTCAAATGGCAGTTGATAGATGATAGTTTAGAGTTGACAGATAACAGATGATAGTTTACAGTTGACAGATGAAGGTTGACAATTGACAGATGACAGTTGACAATTGAAAGATAACAGTTGACAGATGGCAATTGGCAGATGACAGTTAATAGTTAGTGGATGGTAGTTGACTGATTAAGGTTGACAATTGGTAGATAACAGTTAACAATGACAATTGGCAGATAACAGTTGATAGTTAGTAGATGACAGTTTACAGTTGACGGATTATAGTTCATATATAAGGTACAACGCTATTTATGTTTTCAAAATCGTCGCCAAATTTTTGATGAACTTTTTTTAATCGAGAAACGAGTGTTTGTAATTAAAATTAATAAACATATGTAGGGTGGGTGGGTGTCCTCTATCCCACCCTCCAATCAATTAAACATAAACAAAGTTTGACTTAAAATTTTAATTTATTCGTTATACTGATGCGTAGATTTTGTTTAATTCAGATGTTAATTTAGTAGAATAAATTTTCAATTATTCATTCGCTTATGTTTTATAGATTGGATGGTGGTATAGAGTTCACCCACCCACCCTACATATATATTTTTCATCTATAACTTAAAAATAATATTCAAAATTTTGATGAACATTTTTTCAACATAAACGACTGTTTGTAATTTAAGTGAAAGAAAGTAATGTAGGATCGGTGGGTGTCCTCTATCCCACCCTCCAATAAGTAAATTATAGACAAAGCTTGACCTAAAGTTTTAATGGATTACAGAAGATAAATTACTAATTTTAATCCCTAGAAGAGTAGACAACATCTGATGAATGACACGTGACTATAATAAATAACACATGAGAGTTAAACATGCCAGATGACAATTAACAAATGATAATCGATAGATGATAGTTGAAAGATGACAGTTGAGAGTTTGCAGTTGACAGTTGGTAGATGCCAGTTTACAGTTGACAGATTGTTGACAATTGACAGATGACAGTTGACAATTGACAGATGACAGTTGGTAGGTGACACTTGACAAATGACAGTTGATAGATGATAGTTTACTGTTTATTACATATATATTTATTAAATTTAACTACAACACTGTTTACGTTTCATAAATTATAACCAAATTTTTGATGGACATATTTCTATCACAAACAAGTGTTTATACAATATATGCAGGGTGGCTAGGTGGCCTCTATCATACCCTCTAATCAATGAAACATACACAGAATTTGTACAGAAATATTTAATGTATAAATTATAATGATGCATGCAATTTTAAAATCAATTGTCTATTTAGTATATTGAATTTTCAAAATCATATTTTTTAGGTTTTAGGATGGGATAGTGGCCACCCACCCACCATATATATAAATTTATTAATTTTATTTATAACACTGTTTATGTTTTTCAAATTTTATCCAAATTATTGATCGATAATTTTTTTATTATAAACGAGTACTTGTAGTTAAAATTAGATAAATATATGTAGGGTGTGTGGGTGTCCTCTATCTCACCTTCCAATGAGTAAAAAAATATAGACCAAGCTTGACCTAAAGTTTAAATGGATTACAGAAGATAAATTACTAATTTTAATCCCTAGAAGAGTAGACGAACTTTAATGAATGACACATGGCAATAATAAATAACACATGCCAGATGATAGCTGACAAATAACAGATGATAGATGATAGTTGAAAGATGGCAGTTGACATTTTACAATTGACAGTTGACAGATGACAAATGACAGTTGGTAGATGGCAGTTTACAGTTGACAAATGACAGTTGACAGTTGACCTATGACAGTTTACAGTTGACAAATGACAGCTGATAATTGGAAGATGACTGTTGACAATTGATAGAACAGTTGGAGGATGACAGTTGACAGATGAGAGTTGAAAATTGACAGATGACAGTTGGTAGATGAAAGTTGACAGTTGATAGTTTACAATTGACAGTTGACGGATGATAGTTGAAAGATTACAGTTATCATATAATTGATACGTAGTGTTTTTAAGTCAAGTTGATTTGATACAATCAATTTTCAATAAATCACTCGCTTATGTTTTATATGTTGAATGATATAGGAACATATATATTTATTAATTTTAAGTACAAAACTGTTTACGTTTTTTCAAAATCGACACCAAATTTTTGATGGCCAAATTTTTTATGTTATACGTTATCTCCATAGGAGACATTCTATAAAAAATAGATATTTATTTCGCCAAATTTAAAATATTCAAGCACAAAAAAGCTTAAATATATATTATGCAGAGAATAAGTAAGTGTGCTTCTTATTGATTCTTAGGGTAAATTACATGCAACTGTCATTTATAATCTAACAATTTATTAGTTTGACTTCTTTAGGTGTTGTTCTCAATATTCGTTAATAGACCTTTTCTTTAACTACAGCGAAAAATATTTTTTGTTTTGTTTCAGACACGACCCCAATGTCGACGCGAAACTTTCCCCCGAGTTTTTGGAACAGTGCACAGTACGGCGGCGGGAGCGGCGGCGGCAGCGGCGGTGATTTATATCAGGGGGCGACCGGCGATCATTATCATCCGGGAGATTGGTATCATCAGTACACGGCGGTAAGTCATAGGGCCGTGCATGACTATCACCACCACCACCACAACATGGCCGCCCAATATGGGGGCCTGCTGCTCCCCGGCTCGCGACTGCACATGCCTGGAGCCCAGTGCAAGGCGATGGACTGGCAACATCCCTCCTTGGACAATCCCTACACGTCATACCCCACCATGTCTGGTACGTGAAATGAAACGAAATGTTCATTACTTATTTTATATTAATTTATTAACTAAAATAAATTTAATTATGAGGTACAAATTGTTCCTGTCCTGAATAAGTCTGTGCATCTCATCAAATCCAATTCCTGAGAATAAATATTAGAGATTTATAATAAAGTCATTATAATACAGTAATTAAATAAAATTTATTACAAAATACAGACTAAACATATGAAATTTAAAAATATTCCATTTCACTATACTGTAAATAATAGACTCAATCTGACCAATAAATCTTAGTTAAACATTTTCCTTTAGTTCACTAAATAATACATGTCTTTAAACAAGATATTAATATACCGATTCCAGTCTACAGTACGATTTAACCATGAAATATCAAAACGTAGAGAATCTCAATTATTAGTTTAAGATTAATCAACAACTGCCTCAGAAGATACAAGATATAATACAATCTGGTGATACTAAAAAAATCATTGTTGTAAAGAATAAATGAGTCTTTAACATCATTAAGATAAAATTAAGTAAAACCGTGTTACGGCAAAAACATTTAGTAAGGTCAGATGGTAATATTGTCTCTAAAAATTTGATAACTATAACAAAAACTAAGAGATTAAAAAAATACAAGCGGATTGAAGACATTGTATGATGAAACATATTCGCAGATTTGTTAATCCAGGAAATTTAAGTAATAAGCTTAACAAAAGTTTTGTTCATTCCAATAACTAAATATTAGTTTTTCAACAATCATATAAAAAATTCTATGTAAAATGTCTTCTTATAAAATAATTATGATTCTGCTTATCCAAATCTTCCTCCCAAGCTTTCTACAGGAATTGATAAAGAATTAAACTTTACTGCTGACCTTAAATCTTACACATTCCACTAAACAATCGTGTATACTTTCTTTAAAACATCAACAATCTCTTAAAAAAGCCTAGGTAATTTTATTCTGAAAGATCTGATTCCGATTTCTGTGACAACATTCTGATTGAACTACTACAAAATAATCACTCGAAAAGCGTAAGACAAAACTTTAAAAATATTACCTACCTCTATTTTCTTTTGAGTTTCTTTTTGGATTTAGAAGTTTATAAGATTTTATAATATTTATCAATCGATTCTTATGTTGTAGTAATTTCAGTTTCCTGATTTTTCTATAAATTATCTAGAAGATTGTGTCAAATTTCTTTTTATCTTTTTAATTTTTTTTTTCTAACAATTCTACCAATTGGTTTATTTTTTGCACTAATCTGTTTCAGTTCATCCTCATTTTTATAGCCTTAAACTAGATTTTAAAATTTCTTCTAATTACCTCTGAATATTAGTTCCTTCTGGAAATTCTAGATTATAAAGTTTCCAATAATTTTTAGTACCCAAATTTTTCTTTCTTTGTCGCATTTCTTTGAAATTCGTTTAGTTATGTCTAGATTTTTTATTACAATTAGTCCAAACTATCCAAAAGCTTCTCTTCCTCATTACTATTCTCTTCTGTTGAGTTGACTCTTAAGTCACTTCGTTTTTGACCAATAGATATCTGCATTTGTATTTCTAACCAACTATCTTCAGTCAAATCATCTAGCTGCTGCCATAAAACTAAACCATCAATATGATGCTAATTGGACTAATTGAATGAAGCCAACAACAACAAAAAAGTGAAAATTGGCAAATCGTAAGTGTGTGACAACCCCAGACCACACACACGTTTAGTGATCCGCCAGAAGTTTCTAAAACTTGGATGGAATTTGATGTATACATCATACTCACCAGACCTTGCGCCTTCTGACTATTTATTTTGATCTTTGCAAAATTCTTTGTATGGTAATTCAATTCATACAATGATGTCAAACAGCATTTGCTTAATTTTTTTGCCGAGAAAGGCTTGAAGTTCTTTGAGTATGGCATCATGATGTTACCCGAACGACATCGAAAAAAATGGTTAATGCATAACTAAATAAAATTATTTCTTTCTATAAAAGATTGCTTTTAATGACTACTATAGAAAAAATTGAAATATCTTAAGACTCGACGATATTTCTAGAATTCAAAGTTTCTGGTAGTTTTAAAAAATTGTTCATATCTTTTATATTATGCCTTCCCCCTTCATCTTTAGTTTTTATCTGGAATCTTGTCTGAAAAATTCTAAATAAAATTTGATAGCTTAACAAAAATTATGTTATTTTTTACAAATTCTTAAAAACTTTATCAAAAAATAAACATTTAAGGCCAAGAGTGGGATGTGAATTGTGAAACAAATAAACAATGAAATAAAACAATACAGTTAAGAGGGTTTCACATTTATTGTTGAACACTGCAACATGTTTCGCCACACAGTAGCTTCATCAGGAATCAGGATTAATGTATTGTTTATATATACTTGATAAAGTAAGGCTTAGATATGAGCAAAAAAAGTTGAGAAAAGTGACCAAAAAAAACCTCATGTGTATATTATTGTTGATTACTTTAAAATGGTTTAATTTCTTCGCTTATTCGCTTTTTTACAATTTTTGTTCGCTCCCTCCAAAATATTGAGCAGTTTCTTTTGGAAGATACATTAAGATAAACTGAAGTATAAAACTAAATAGGTAATTGTGGAGGCCTCCACTTTGTGATACATTATTATTAATAAATAATTGTAAAAACCTTTTTATATATCACATATCAAAGTGTGTGATATATAAAAAGGTATTTACAATTATTTAATAGAAAACTAATTTGGAAAACACTAAGGACATAAATAATTAAAAATTTGATAATAATAATAATAAGAAAATTCAATAAATCTTGAAACATAAGTGTTCAAAATAACTTGCTTCCTAAAAATTCTAGGCGAAGAAGAAGTTTTTAAAGGAAATGTGCTAAAATTTTTATGGAAAAGATTATAAACTCATAGAAAATACTGTTAATCTTTGATGTAATCATGAATGAAGCGAAATATGAACTAATCAATCTTAGAGATAATACAAGAATATTAAAATCTTAAAATAATTTATAAAAACTGCCTACTAAACTTCCCAAACTTCTACAAAGCATGAAGGCAAAAGAACGATAATTAGAAATATATATTTGTTTAATTCTAGTCCTAAAATATGTGCCAATGGTACAATCATATATGAAAGGATATTTTAAAGATAAATGCCTAAAATAATCTATAGAAACCGCTTATTAAACTTTCCAACAATCTACAAAATGTTAGGATGAAGAAAAACACTTTTCGCACTTCTAGAACCAGAAAAGAATAATGCTAATTAATACTATAATATCATGAATGAGACTGATGGTAAACTGATGGTAGATTGACAAAACGTGAAGACAAAAAAAACTAAATTTGTGAATAAACGCGTCTTTTACTTCTTGATCCAAAATATCTGTCAATATTACAATCATAAATAAAAGGAGGCAGAATAATGCAAGTTTATATATATTTAAAATAATTTGTAGAAATCGCATTCAACCTGGGATCAAAAATTAGTCATGTGGCAAAGAAACAATATTCTAGCTTTCTGTAATTATTGTAAATAATTGGCGCGATTTAAAGCCGGAAATAAGTATAAATGGTTTCATTTATTCATTTTTAAGAATTATCAATCCTCTGTCATTGCCTTGAAAAAAATGGCAAGAAACAACTACCAAAGATCCTCCTAAAATGAATGAGAAAATATCCATTATTGAAGAAGTAGTTTGTCATCCAAGTATAATCATTGATTTTCCTTATGACTACGTGGCTAGTCCAGTTGAGGAAACTATTAGCTATATTCAAAAACTGTATACTAAAGTTTCTAAAAAATATACAAATTCGGAATGGAAAGAAAAGAAAATTTGGAATAAATGTTCTTTACTTCTAAATCCACAGAAAATAATATTCAAACATTGTGTTTCAAACATTCTAAAAACACAATGAAAGGAATGTAAAGGAAACCAAATTTTAGAATAAATGTTCTTTACTGTTAGATCTAGAAAAAATAGTGTTCAGAAACTTTTTACCAAACTTCCTAAAAATCTACAAAATGGAAATGGAAGAAAATTTGAAATAAGTTTGCATTAATTCTAGAATCAGCAAAATGAATATTCAAAAACTGTCCTAAGAAATTTATAAAATAGGAATGATAAGAAAATAAAAAATTGGAACAAATATTCTTTATTTTTAGACTTAAAAAATGATTCGAAAACTGTTTATTAAACTTTCTAAAATTTTTTACAAAATAGGAATGTAAATGGAAGAAATGGAATTTGCAATAAGTTTTCTTAAATAAATTATACTTAGAAAATGTTTTCTGAAAAAAGTACAAAAGGGGAATAAAAAGGGAAAAAGAATTAGAATAAATGTTCTGTACTTCTAGACCTAGAAAATGTAATTTTTAGACTGTCTACCAAAATTCCTAAAAAATCTACAGATGGAAATGAAAAGGGAAGAAAATTTAGAATAAATGTTCTTTACTTTTAGACCCAAAAAAGTTTACTAAACTTTTTAAGAAATCTACAAAATCGGAATGAAAAGGGAAGAAAATTCCAAAAAATGTTCTTTATTTTTTATTAAAAATAATATTCAGAATATGTCTTCCTAAAAATCTACAAAATGGAAATAGAAGAAAATTTGAAATAAGTTTGCATTAATTCTAGAATCAGCAAAACGAATATTCAGAAACTGTCCTAAGAAATTTATAAAATAGGAATGATAAGAAAATAAAAATTTGGAACAAATATTCTTTATTTTTAGACCTAAAAAAATGATTCGAAAACTGTTTATTAAACTTTCTAAAATTTTTTACAAAATAGGAATGGAAATGGAAGAAATAGAATTTGCAATAAATTTTCTTAAATAAATTATATTCAAAAAATGTTTTCCGGAAAAAGTACAACAGGGGAATGAAAAGGGAAAAAGAAAGAAAGAAATGTTCTTATGAAGAGTGAAATGGAAAATGTAGCAAATTTAGAATAAATGTTCTTTACTTTTAGACCCAAAAAAGTCTACTAAACTTTTTAAGAAATCTACAAAATTGGAATGAAAAGGGAAGAAAATTCCAAAAAATATTCTTTACTTCTAGACCCAGAAAAAATTATTTTTCCTCTGTCTACCAAACTTTCCAAAAAATATTCAAATGGGAATGGAAAGGGAAGAAAATTTAGAATAAATGTTTTTTTCGTTCTAGACCCTAAAATGTCTACTAAACTTTTTAAGAAATCTACAAGCTGGGAATGGAAAGGGAAGAAAATTCAGAGAAATGTTCTTTACAAAAATGTAATGGAAAGGAAAGCAAATTTAGTAGTATGTTCTGTACTTCTAAACCTAGAAAAAATAATAAAATAAAATTCTACAAAATGGAAATGGAAGAAATTTTGAAATAAGTTTGCTTTAATTCTAGAATCAGAAAAATCAATATTCAGAAACTGTCCTAAGAAATTTATAAAATAGGAATTATATGTAAATAAAAATTTGGAACAAATGTTTTTTTATTTCTAGACCTAAAAAAAGATTTGAAAACTGTCTATCAAACTTTCTAAAAAATATACAAAATAGGAATGGAAATGGAAGAAAATTTGCAATAAATGTGCTTAAATAAATAAGATTTAGAAAATGTTTTCTGAAAAAACTACAAAAGAGGAATGAAAAAAGAAAAAGATTCTTATAAAGAGTGAAATGGAAAGGGTAGCAAATTTAGAATAAATGTTCTTTACTTTTAGACCCAAAAAAGTCTACTAAACTTTTTAAGAAATTTACAAAATCGTAATGAAAAGGGAAGAAAATTCCAAAAAATGTTCTTTACTTCTTATTAAAAATAATATTCAGAATATGTCTTCCAAAATTTCTAAAAAATCTGAAATATGGGAATTGAAATAGAAGACCAATTAAAAAAAAAACGTCTACCCAAAACCCAAAAAATCTACAATATGCGAATAGAATGCGAAGAAAATGTGGAATAAATGTTCTTTTATTATAGACCCAGAAAATCATGCATTAATTGAGGTAGAAACTAATCCATTTCTTAGAGGTCTCTTGCATTGCTATTATATTATTTTTGAAGAGAAAATGTTCTAAATAATTAACAGAAGCTATCTGCTAAACTTTTTAAACTATAGTGCGAGGGATGACAAACAAAAAGTCTAAAGAAATAAATAAGTAATTGTAGATGCTTTCATCTTGTAAACCATTTTGATAATTCAAAATAAAACAAATAACTTTTTCGGTATTACTTCTTAAATATTACTTGTTACTAAAATTAGTATTAATAAAGAAGTTATATCAAAAAAGGTTCATTTTATTTTGAACTGTCTGAAGAAAAGTGTAATGCTTTTTGATACTGGTAATTAAAGCTGTAATTATGGGCTGTAGTTGCCCCTGTGCCAAAAATTTATCATTTTCTTAAAGAAAATGCAAGAAAAGTTTTAGAAAAAATGCTGTACAAAGAAATAAAGCCTAACAAATTAATAAAAAATCTATTAGACATAGACATATTAAAAATTATATAAGGAATAAAGAAAAACTAATTAGAAATTCAAAAATAATGCAAGTAAACTTTAGAAATGCTTGAAATAATTTTCAGAAAGTGTATCAAATTGCTACTATATTGTCCAAAATTTGAATTCTGATTAATGCTGGTCGAAATTGTAATGAAAAGGAAAATAAGTGAAGAGACGAACATTTTGCAGAAATCTTTCTTCTTCTCAATTTAATGTGCATTATTTATATTGCGAAATTTCTTAATTATGAGTTTATTTATTCTTAACGGTTTAAAGTAGTTTGATAGATATATCATATTTATTTATCCATTGTATTTACATAATGAAATTCAAATATATATAGCAATAATTTCTTACAAAAATTTTGATTGCACATGGAAAGGTTTGAGTTCATCTTCCACTCTTACCTACTGTTATTTCGATGACATTGCTACCTCATAAGGTATCTTTGGTGGAGGTGGTTTCACCATTATCTTGCCAAGTTTGACTTATTTTCCTCTTCAATTAGATTTGTTATGTCTATTTCCAGATCCAATGAAAATCTTTTATAATTTCTAAAACACGGATTTTTTAAGAGTTTGGCTTAAATTAAGTAGTAACATTGCTACAATTGTTTTTTGCATCGTGGCTTCATAATTACTCGTGTATAATTAGAGCTAAATTCTTTAAACATTGAAGTTTTATAAATTTTAACTGCAAAGAAGTTTCGTATGGCATTGGATTGATAAGGCATCAATTAAGCTACAATAAAAATTACCATTGTTTATATAGATTTCAATTACAAAAGACGCAATATTTAAACGTTGTTTCTTTTTCAAAACAATATTTAATTTAAGCACATGTTGTAATTTTGATACTCATCATTAATTCCTTCGATATTCTTAAGTAGTTTTAAGCTACAGTTCACACCCATCTACTTCTGTCCGTGTATTACAGTGGGTACTTGTATGCGTGGTAATTAAACGGAGGAATGCGAGGGCTGTATGTGCAGCAGGTTGATAGAGGTTGATAGATGGCGAGAAGAGAGCAAGAGCACGAAGAGCGCGTTAGCGTTCTGCAGCAGATTTGCCATTGGCCGGCCGGCGGGTATTGATTCTGATTGCCCGGCCTGGTTCCTGGAACATGGGACTGGTCAGTCGTCTTGCTTGCAGAATTGCAGAATAACCGTAACATCCATTGTTTAATTTCTCTGGAAACCACTACATTTGACGCCTAGCCACGACACCCATATTAACATAACCGCTTGCCTAAACGAGGCAAAACGCGCAAAAAGTACGAATTCCCACCGCGTCCAAATATTAACCGAACAATTTCACTCATCCACGGGCAAAAAGGTATGGTCACCTAGGCTAATACCAATAAAGACTGGCTGCCTAAAAACGGAACATTAATTAAAAGCTGGAGCGCTCTTCGCGGAACGGCAATTTAAAATTAATTTCTTGTAAGCTCCATTTAAAATGTTTAGTATTTACTTAGTGGTAAAGTGCTTTGAATTTTATGGTAATAATAAAGTCGGAGTATTCGACGTGGTTTTATGCGTCCCATCTCTAATTTTAATGGGATTGTCGATGTCGTTAACTGACTCACTCAATCTATTGATTTATATTTAATCCATTGTTTTCAGCTTAATAATTTTTCACTTGAAATATTCATCTGCAAAATACAGATACTATTTTAATTAATAAACCGTTATATTCTTTTTAGTATTGCTTTGTTAGCATAAGATTATGTAAAGTGTAGTTAGTTGCTGGATGTTACTTAATAATAGTCTTTAGTATGGATAAATATTTTTTTAAATAACGATTTAAGTGCCTCGTCAATCAATTCAAAAGAACAATTGTATGTGTCTACTTTCTTATAAAACTCTATTAATTTTTTAAACACTTATAGTTATCTAAATATAGAATGGTTTTAGGGCTCATTTAAATTCAGTGGACTAGGGAATAATACGGAGATATGGAATCTTAATATCCAAGACGCACGACATGTGTGCATAAACGAAATTAGTTTGATTTATAACGTTATTAAGATATTCTATTACGCTAGAGGAGCAATTAGAAGAGTACATTTACATTACTTCATATCTAATGTCATGTGCAGCCTTAATATTATTAAGTAGTCTAATTCAGAACGTGAGAGAATTTGATACTGAAAAAACTTGTTTATAGATACCATTTCGAATTATTAAAATAATAACTGTAGAACGTGTTTTAATCATCTTGGTGAATACTGAATGATAGTAAATTGAAACAATCAAATTGAGACTTACTCTAAAACTTATAAGCTACTTAATAATCAGATGTTTTTTTGCTTCAGTTCAACTTTAAACCTTTTATTTGCTAACTTCTAGTTTCATAAAATCACCTTGTAGTTGCGGATTCTAATAAATAAAGTTCGATTTAAAATTGAGGAAATTCTCCATCAATAAATTTTACACTGGCGCTAATGATTACCATAATTTTGTTAGTTCCGTGTAAAACACGTTCTTGATTTTATGTAAATTGCAAATACAATGAGTCATCTCTCCAACTGTTAATAATATTATAAACATAAAACTCAGTGCGTTTATTAATTATATACAAGAAATTAAAACATAATAAAAATGTATTAAATCCCTTTACGTTGTAGAAAATTAATTAATAATTAGAAAAAAACACGAAACCATTTCGTAAATCTAATTATCAGATGTTGTTTTTGTTTAGAAAAATATTTCTTATCAACACTAGAAAATACAATCTAAACTATATATTAATTTTCTTAAAGAATAAATATATATTATTAGAATAAATTTAATATAATTAATAAATGTTATTTTTTTGTTTGTTGCAGGTTTAGAAGCCCAAGTTCAGGACTCGTCGAAGGACCTGTACTGGTTTTAGTGCGTTCGGAAACGTATAATCGAGTGACTATGATTAAGGACCCTTCATCAGTTCAATGTGTATACACCTCTAACGTACAAACTAATAAGTATACTTATGTACACTCACTACATGCGTTACCTAAGTAGTATGTGGATTAAATGTTCCTTATACGCGCGTGCGAAGAAACGCGCGCTGATAAAAAAAAAATATGTACGTCTGATAAATTTGAAAAATAGTAATAATGATAATCGAAAAACACACCTCTGTAAATACTAGAGAAAATGTTATAAACGACGATTGATAAAAGTACACGTGCGCGATATATTATTGCCATGTATTCATAAATGATGACGAAGATGTATATATGTTAATATTATTATTAATATAAAAAATATTAGTTCTTAATGTTGGCAAGTGATATAAGTTAGAGCCATCGTGTTTTTTAGGAGTTATATTTAGTTGTAAATGTGTATTATTTTTATTTTTAACGTTTGTGCAATAAAATAGAGCTACACAAAACTATTTTACTTTAATTTATTAACCTAACTTAAAACCATCCTATCAAAGCGTATTTCATTGCAAAGTGGATCAAAACATAACAATAACTTTGACTAAAAGTCCAAGAATTCCAGCTAAAAGAAAAAAGTCAAAAATATCAATTAGCTTGCCCACTTTAAGATCCAGATAGGAGACCTACAAGAAATACAGTTCCTTTGGGAACACCCATACTGACTGCGAGGAACGCGTCCAGTCTTTGCTTAAATTAGGGATGGAGTGGTCGGTTGCTCTAATAGAGCACTGGAAAATTTGATGCAAAGAGGTATTAAACTAAGAAACAACCATCATCGACATCTGTAGAAAAAACTTTAGTGTGCATAAAAGAGAGTTATTTATAATAATTATGTAAATCATGTACATCAACAAAATACTGCTTGCGCAGTCGTGGATGTTTGTGGTTAAGAAAATATATTGACTTAAATTATCTATCAAATACTGCTTGCGCAGCGATGTATGCCTGCATAGAAGAAGTACTGCGCAAGCAGTATTTTGTGGTTGGTTTATCATCAATGCGATTGTTATTTTTGTCAACGATTTTGGACGCGGAAATGTAAGATATTTCTATTCAGTATGTGAAAAAAGAAGTTTACATACTCAATTTAATATAAATCTGCTTGTAAACAAATTGAAATTCAGTCAAATTCTCAAGTATGATATAAAAGTTGGAGGGTGGGATAGAGGCCACCCACCCACCCTACATATACATTAATACTTTCATCACTGTACTTGTTTTAGTTCCAGAAAACAAAAATCTAATTTATCTCGATGTTGTTAAGTATTTTACAAGCACCGTTGTAGCTTAAGTTTCATTATATATGTAGGGTGAGTGGGTGGCCACTATCCCCCCCTCCAGTTTTTAATTACAAGCGATGGATTTCTTATAAAAAAGTTACTTGATAGGAGAAGTTTACATACAAAATTTAATATAAATCTGCTTGTAATCAAAATGAAATTTAATCGAATTCTCATGTATGATATAAAGGTTTGAGGGTGGGATAGAGGCCACCCACCCACCCTACATATATATTGGTACTTTTATCACCATACTTGTTTTAGTTCTTTAAAACAAAAGCTACATTTTCTTCGTTGTTGTTAAGTATTTTAAAAGCACTGTTGTAACTTTAGTTTCATTGTAAATGTAGGGTGGGTGGGCGGTCACTCTCCCACCCTCCAGTTTTTAATTACAAGCAATGGTTTTCTTATAAAAAAATACTTACTTACCCACCCACTCTACAAATATATTTATATTTTAAATTTTTCAAATTTCCAAATTTCTTTAGATTTCTAAAACTCTTCTAAATTTAGATAGTGGACCTGGAGTTTCTAGTATGTAATGACTACTCCAAAGTGAGTTGAATGGCCGATTCGTCTTTTGACGCTAGTTTGAGACATAACATCTCTTCGAGGACAGGCTTACCTGAAAATACCTAGACCTGAACTCCTTAATAATGGAAACGCCACCACCTTTTTCCGTGCCAATAATAATTCACACTTGTTTTCTTTCTCGGTGGAATCAAAACAATCTGTTCTAGATTGAGGAGAAGGTATACGCTTAGATAGACATCTCCGCCACTTGAATCAGCATAGGAGATTGCTCTGACAGATTTAACACTGTTACGTAAGATTGTGCACAACGCACAATGATTATGATGGCGAGAAAACCCAACAAGGTACACGATACTACTATCCTTAATAAGCTGAGCTCGATTAGAAAGCGGGTGCACTGGTCCTTAGAGGAAATCGACGAAGCGAATACCCAATGGATATACTTGACTAGATGCAGGGGTTTGGATAATACCATAATTTAGAATGGTTGGTCTTCTGTAAATTTCTACAAAAATTTGAGGAAGATCTTTGAAAACAATCATATAAGAACTAGTCACGAGTTAACCATTCAATGCTGCTATATAGAGCAGATAAAATACAGTTTGCACCCAATGATAACCATCATTTAACACGTTACCCGTGTCATTAGATAGAGAGAACTAGCTATAAAGGAAGAGCTCCTAGTAGCAGCTCTGATCTACCTATCACAAGGCTAAGGTTAAGGATTATTCCAATGAGGTACGTGACCTACGTCGTTAACTTTTCCGGTGCAATCACTGTGATTACAACCAAATACAAAGAGAGCAGAAAGCAGGCCTTCACTCAAAAGGGTTAAGTATTTTACAGATAACTATGTTAACTCCACAAAGGGAAAAAATTTCTTGATAAAATCTTTCGGGATAGACGTTATTGTTTCCACATAGGATGCTCCATAATTAATGCGCTACTTACAGATGAAGCAAATTTACGACTAATGCAGGGAAACATTAAGAACTGATAATTTTTAGGTTAAGATGTACAATTGAATCAACTACTATATACTAGATGTTTAGATTGAAGCTTTGATGAAAATGATGATAGCGACCGTTTTAGCTTCATTCAATGCCAAAAAATGTCGGACATGAATCAACGGTTTTTTTTTTAAGCCAGGAAAAGACACATTAATAGCTGATAGAGAAGGTATACTAAGAGCACAATACCATAATTGGTAAACTTGGATTGAAGAAACAAGATTTGAGTTACCAGTAGTATTTATTTAATTAATCGCTCATTGAAACACGTTTGAACTATCTTAGTTAGAACAAAAACACTTGGTTTGTTCCAAGAGTATTTTGGACCACAATGGATCCATAACTCTTTCATAATAAGGAGCAGCTGTTCAACATGAAGGCGCACCCAGATCATCGTTAATGATAGGAGTGCCTCCATGTTCCCTTATATCAACGCCATCCTTCGTCACTTTGCGGCAAAATAATGAAGTGTAATGAGGACGCCAATTAAGAACCGATGGGTGAAAACAAACACAACCTGTTCTTGATTATGTATTGGTTTACACCCCGAGATAATAATATATGCTTGAACTGGAGATGCATACCACATCTTTAATCTTGCCGGGATAGAAGACACAAGATCCGAGTTAAAAGTAGCATCTAAAGCAATTTGATAAGACCAATCGAGTGGTCTGCAGCTGTTCAAAATGATAGAGCACCTAGACCTTGACATTATAGCTGTATCTCTATGTTCAGTTATTCCAACGCTATTCTTCCTCACATAGCGGCCAAATAATGAAGTATAATGCTGAGTCAACCGATGAATGAAAACAAATACAAGCTGTTCTTATTTGCAGAGAGGCCATGCACCTAGGTTTATATCCCTGCAACCTATATTAAGATAGAAGACTGCCCTTCTAAATTTATCGAAGTTCCTTAAGATTGTAGAGTATTCCATCTAGAAAAAATTACTCTACCGATTGGAATGGTAGGGAACCTGCGGGGTTCGAGTAAAACTATACTAGCAACGAGGCAGGCAAAAAGCTGATGGTATGCAGCGTAACTTGACTAGTTGAAGGTGTTCGAATAACTTTGACACGGAGACGGCTTTTGAGTTGAGGAATATTCTTAGAGAAAATCATATTATTACAAACAGAAAGCTGGATAAGTCATGAGCTAATACAGCCATGCTGGTAGATAGGGCAGATTGCTGTTTTCACCTAATGATGATCATCACTTATTTCGATTTCCAGTATGGTGTAGTTATTGTTCTGACTTCGAAGTTTGGTAAGCAATGGTGTCTCTTTCGATCTGCATTTTTCTTTTCGCGAAGTTTCGTAATATGCGATATGTGACTAGTTTGGAAGTAACAGTTGCCCATAAACCTTTTATTTTAATTCCGAGTAAGAAATGTAATTGCTTCCTTTAAAATTTTAATTGTATTCAAAAAGAACATTTTATTGATTTCAAAGATAATAATCGAAAAATATATATATATTAAAAATTGACAGTTAATGTAAATATATGATATGATTTAGCATATCTTCTTCTGTAACGATTGAAAAAGGTAGTAATTTCTTAGCTTTTATAATCAGGTATATAACCATTTATTTCAACTGACACAATGCATTAAATCTGCAGTGGCGAGAATTTGAAATATGAATAGGTATGTAACCTGTCATATTGGAAGAGGTTCTAGTAGCAGCTCGCGTCAATCAGATTACTAGGTCCCAGATTAAGAGCGATTCCAATTAGGTATATAACTTCCGTCATAAATTTGGCCTATCCGCTGCAATTATAAATTTTTGGCTTTGTAGAGAAACATTTTCCTAGAAGTCCTGCTCTCGAAAGGGGATACATTTTCTACAGGCGTAGCGATCTAGATGTTCGATAGAATCCTGCTGGACAGACCAATTTTGGATTCTGCAGAGAATGCTTCTCTTATTAGGGGTTGTTTACTATGAGGCACTTGATTGGTTTCACAACTGTACTGACCGCCTGAAAAGGAACTTGAATTATAGGCAGCTTTAAGAGTTAAGTTACCAGCAATACTTGAAGCAATCGGCTAGACGAACCGATGACAGATCTGCACGGAGAACAACTGTTCAACTTGATGATGCCCTTAAAACTGGATATCGTTAATGATGATGAAGAATATGGAGGACCTCATATTCTATCATGGAAAAGCTACCTAATACTTATCCCACTCCCCTCATTCAGCGGAAAAATAATGAAGTGTAATGCAGACGCCTACATACAACCTGTTATCGATTGCCAAAAGGGAATGCGTCTAGGTGTATTCTTACATTACCATATAAGATTGTCAACGAATCGTAAGATTGTAAACTATTCCAACTAGAATAAAACGACCCTAAAGTTTGCCATGATAGAGAAACTCGGCAAGGCGTGTAAGGCTTTAAACATAAAATTGGTTAGGAATAAAAGTAATACTCAATCGGAGATTCTCTAGGAGAATATTCACAAACTCAGAGACAAAGCTAAAGGCTATTATCAGAGGTGATATATAGATAAAGATATAGAGATCTAAAAAAGTTGAGGTGATCTAGGAAAACAATAAGTATAGTTTTGGCGGGTGAAGAAAAACGTCGGGGTTGAAGGAAACATAGTGGTAAATCGATTATGAATAATGTTAAACAAGATAAACTAAAGATGAGATCAATATCATAGAGAAAGGCGATGAACAAGCATGACAGGAACATTGGGCGAGGGTAAGTATTGTACTGAAAGGGTTCTCTACAGGCAAGTGGAAATTAAAGTTAGGACGGTCAGCTTGGAGGCGATATGAGCTTGAAGAAGTTATCATTGACCGAAATGCCGGTGCCAATGAAATCGCTTTACACAACTTATTCCTCGGTTTACTTAAAGATTCAATTGAGTTTGGCCTTGATGTCGGTTTACCAAGACGAACCGTTAAACCGACGACAGACACATTTGCAACGGGAATGTGCAAGGCTATTTTGGTTAGTTTTTCATCGAGAGCGGGGATGACTTTATTAAAGGCTTTGGCAGTACCGATGGCTGTGGGAATGATATTCTGGGCGGCACCACGTCCATCATGCCACAACTTTTCTGGGTGGCTGTGGTGGCGTGGAGTGTGGTCATCAGGCCCTCAGCAATCTCGAAGTGATCGTGGATGACCTCAGCAAGAGGGGCCAAGCAGTTGGTCGTGCAGATGGCATTGGAAATAATCTTATAGCTTGTTTATGTTTATGTTTATTAGTCTTTCCTTTAAAAAAATACATATGAATATACACAAAAATTATACAAAACGTACAAAAATTTTGGATGGATGAAGCTGGGCCGAATTCATGCAGCTGCGATGATCTTCCACTCTAACCCTTGTTTGGCCATGATCTTGAGAGAGCAAATATCCTCTTGGACATCTGGATTCTATATATTTTTTCTCATTATTAGAGGAGACATTTTAGCTGTTTATGTCGAGATTAACACCGCAGACTGATGATATTTAGTTTTTTTTCAATAACATTGGAAGGTCATTTGGAAGTGAGTTTGAATGACCGTTGATTAACTTTGAATGATCTTTGGAAGAACTTAAACGACAAAACTACTTGAATGTTTATAAGGTCAGCTCGAATTACCTTTTATTACCCTTGAATGATCATTTGACAAACCTGAATGATCGTTGGACCACCTTGAATGACGTTTTATGATGACGAATTAATTTGACCTTCTTACGACCGTTAGATGAACTCTGATAGTCGTTAGATTATATTAAATTATTGTGAATAACCATAAATGATCATTAGTCAAAACTAAATAATCTTAAACGACCGCCGGATGACCTTGATTTGTCATTTATGAGTAGAAATGAACATTAGATGACATTGATTATTAAGATAACGACACTGTCAGATTTTCAAATTTGGTTTATTTAAAAAAATTTTAAATGAGAATGAAATACTAGATATATTAAAAACTTCATTGATAATTGTTGGATGATTTTTAATGACCTTAGATGATCTTTAGAGAACTTCAGTGGTAATAATGTCTTTGAATTTACAGACCTAAATAAATTGACCTCTAAATAAATTTTCGATGTCTACGAGTGTTCGTTGGAAGCAGGTAAATGACCGTAAATGACTATTTTATGAATGCATAATCATTGAATCATCTTAAACGATTATTGGCTTAGACTAAATGTCATTGAACGACAGTTTAATTAATTTAAATGACCTTGAACCATCGGATGCCCTTGATTGATCTTAGTCAATAGTCTTAGATTATTTAGTTATTATTCTCTTTGTGTTTCTTTGTTTTTTTATGCAAATAAAGCCATTTATTATAATTATTATATAAAATTAAATGATCTTTGGATAAATTTAAATGACCATACATAGTTGTGTGATATCATTGATTATATATTAAATATCACCCGATTCTTTTAAATAACCTTGAACGACAGTTAGATCACTTCTAATCTCTTTTGGATGACCTTTAATAATTATTAAAAAGATGTAAATGATCTTGATGAACTTAAGTGATCTCTCAAATAACCTTTGTCAAATTATTATAATTTTGAACGACCGTTATGAACTCTAGCCTTGGAAGATCATTTGACCAATCTAAGTGAGTATGAATAATAGTTGATTAACGATGAACGATCTTTGGAAGAACTTAAACGTCGAAAGGTCAATTTTGAATGACCTTTGGTTGCCCTTGACGTACCTGAATATGAGTTGGATCATCTTGAATGACTTGATGATTGCGAATTAATTTGACCTTTTCACGGCTGTTAAATGACCTCTGATAGTCGTTAGATTATCTTAAATTATTTTGAATAACTTCAAATGATCATTGGTCAAAACTCAATAATAATAACCTTAAACAACCGCCGGATGGCTTTGATTTGTCATTGGTGACAAATGAAATGAACATTAGACAAGCGTAGATAATATTGGTGATTAAGATAATGACACTGTCAGATTTTCAAATTTGGATTATTTCAAGCACTACATTGATAATTGTTGGATGATCTTAAATGACCTTAGATGATTTTTTGAGGACTTCAGTGGTGTGATGGTGTTCTTCATTGAACGACAATTAAATGACTGTTAAATTAATTTAAATTGGATGACCTTGAATGATCTTCATATAACCTTAAATGATCTTTGTAAAATTTTAATATTTTAATATTCTTACATATGTAAATTTAGATCACAAGATTTGCGGACGAAATTCATCATGTATTCCTTCACTCCCCCTTCTTCTGCTTCAAATAGTGGAATTTTCATTCATCGAAGTATTGTCACCATTCAGGCAACATTTTGGCCAGTACTGGCATATTTCTATACATTTAACATAGAGCTACTTTAATGATATTTAATTTGGATAAACTTAAATGACCTTACACAGTTGTGTGTTGTAATTGATTGTATATTAATTATCACCCGACTTTAATAACCTTGAACGATCGCTAAATCACTTCTAATGTTTTGGATGACCTTTAATAATAATTGCAATAACGTAAATGATCTTGACGAACTTCAAATGACCTTTGACAAATAAATATAGTTTTGAACGACCGTTATGATCTTTAGTCTATTTTTAACAAACTTGGAAGGTAATTTGACTAATCCAAGTGAGTTTGATTAGCCGTTGAATAACGTTGAATGATCTTAAGAAGAACTGAAACTGTAAAACTACTTGAATGCTAAATATTTAATGGTAGAGGCGTTTACTTCGTTGTACATCTTGAATGATTTATAAATGAGACACAATGACTTTGTTTTACTACTATATTTTAAGCAATTACAGTGACTATAGTTTCGACTAAAAGCTTGTCATACTTCTACTTTGATAATGACTAGTTTTGACTATAGGCACTGTAATTGTTTAAAATACAGTGGTAAAACAAAGTTATTGTGTCTCATTTACTTGAATGCTTATAGGGTCACCTTGAATAACCTTTGGTCGCCCTTTAAATGATCATTTAACTTACCTGGATGATCGTTGATTCACCTTGAATGACTTTCTATGACGATGAATTAATTTGACCGTTTTACAGCCGTTAGATGACCTCTGATAGTTATTAGATTGATGAGTTGAGATAAATATTGGACAAACGTAGTTGATTTTAATAGTTGTTGGATGATTTTAAATGACCTTAAATGATCTTTAGAGGACTTCAAACTGTTATAATCATCTCAAATGACATTAGATTAGATAACTTCGAGTGTTCGTTGAAAGAAGGTAAATGACCTTAAACGACTATTTTATGAATGAATAATCATTAAATCACCTTAAATGATCATTGGCCGGAACAAAATGACCTTGGACGACAATTAAATTAATTTAAATGACCTTGAACGACCATTGGATGACCCTGAATGATATTTGATGGTTTGGAAAAACTGAAATGACCTTACATAGTTGTCTGATGTCATTGATTATATATTAAATATCACCCGTTTTTTAATAACCTTGAACGATCGTTAAATCATCTCAATGTATTTTGGATGACCTATAATTATTATCTTGACGAACTTAAGTGTTCGTTGGATTTCCTGAAATATCCTTTGACAAATAAATATAATCTTGAACGATCGTTAATAGACCATTAACGATAGTCTATTTTCAATGGCCTTGGAAGGTTATTTGACAAATTTTGTAAGTGAGTTTTATTTGATTAACGTTTGATTAACATTGAATGGTCTTTTGAAGAATTTAAACGTCAAAATTACTTAAATGCTTATAAGGTCACCTTGAATGACTTGTGTAGATGATTTGACGAATAAAGCACTAACAACCTTTCTTCACAATTTTATTTGATTCACCAAAGTGATCATTATCAATGGATTAGCACTAAAGAAGAAAGGTTATTAGTGCTTTATTCGTCAAATTAATTTGATCTTCACGTAACTCAATTAACCAATTTATTTGTGTAGATGATATTGATAATTGTTGAATGATATTAAATGACCTTAGATGATATTTAGAGAAATTCAGCCGTGTGATGTTTGTGAATTTACATTAACTCACTTTTAAAGACCTAAATTGACCCTTTAATAATCATTGGATGAATTTAAGTGACCTTGACGACCATTCGATCACTCTTAATACCATTTGGATAACCTACGATGATCACTCGAAAAATGTAAATGATCTTTAACGATCGCCGGACAAACTTGAATAATCGAAGACACTGTATGATTATTGGAGAAATAAATATTATCTTAAATGCTCGTAATGATCTTTAGTTCTACATTAATTTTCCTGGAAGATTATTTAAATAATCTAAGTGGATTTGAGCGACCGTTGAATGACCTGATTGATATAAACTTAAATGACGATGAATAAAATTCTTACTTAACACATTGTGAAAATTTGTATGTAAATTAGAAGATTAATTAAAACACTTTTTTTTTGTTTCACTAATTTTTTATATATTTTATATTTCTCTTCTAGTTTCAACCGTTGGTCGTTCTCATGGAGATATATCTCTTACACAGTTCTGCGGTGTCATTGATTATATATTAAATATCACCCTATTTTTTAATAACCTTGAACGATCGGTAAATCATCTCTAATGTGTTTTGGATGACCTTCAATTATTATTGAAAAAGTGTAAATGATTGTGACGAACTAAAGTGATAATTGGATCACCTCAAATGACCTTTGACAAATAAATACAATTTTTAACGACCGTTATGATTTTCAGTCTATTTTTAATATCCTTGAAAAGGTCATTTGACCAATCTAAGTGAGTTTGAATGACCGTTGAATAAAATTCAATGATCTTTGGAAGAACTTAAACTACAAAACTACTTGAATGCTTATAAGGACACAATGAATAACCTTTGATCGAGCGTTATGATCTTTGGTCTATGTTCAATAACCTTTGAAGATCATTTGACAAATCTAAGTGAGTTTGAATGACTGTTGAATAACGTTGGATGACATTTGGAAGAACTTAAACGACAAAATATAAGGTCACCTTGAATGACTATTATAAAGTCCCTAGCTAATTTTGTAATTAATCTGTTAGTCTTTATATCTTTATCTGTCAATTATTAATGAAATTTATCAAGAATTTTTGTTCGATTTCTTTACCCAATATGATGCAGTTATTATATCGAGGAATCGAGGACAAATCTGCACGGAGACAAAATGTTTAACATTTGACATTTGGCTGCCCTTGAATGATCATTTTACCTACCTGAAAGATCTTTGGGTTACCTTGAATGACTATTTATAACGATGAATGAATTTGACCGTTTTGATCAAACCTAAATAACCTTAAACGACCGCCGGATCACCTTGATTTATCATTGATGACTTGAAATGAACATTGGATAAGCGAAGATGACATTGATAATTAAGATCAGTGTCGTTGTCAGATTTTTAAATTTGGTTTATTTTAAACACTACATTATTACTTGTTGGATGATCTTAAATGACCTTACATGATGTCTAGAGGACTTCAGTGGTGTTATGTCTTAGAATTTATATTGGAGCACTTTTAAAGACCTAAATAATCTTTCAATAACTACAATTGTTCGTTGGAAGTAGGCAAATGACTTTAAACGACCATTTTATGAATGAATTATCATTGAATTACATTAAATAATCATTGGTCAGAACTAAACCACAGTTAAATGACTGTTTGATTAATTTAAATGGCCTTGAATCATTGGATGATCTTGAATGATCTTTATAAAACCTTAAATGATCTTTGGATAAACTTAAGTGACCTTGAATGATCTTTATATAACCTTAAATATTTGGATAAACTTAAGTGACCTTGAATGGTCTTTGTATAACTTTAAATGATCTTTGGATAAACTTAAATGACCTTACACAGCTGTGTCATGTCATTGATTGTATATTAAATATCACCCGATTTTTTTAATAACCTTGAACTATAGTTAAATCAGTTATAATCTCACAAATAAAACACTTTTTAACTTTGTTTGTATAACACGGACTTTATTTAGTGACTATAGTTTCGACAATTTTAACTTGTCATGTTTGATAATGACAAGTTAAAATTGTCGAAACTATAGTCACTAAATAAAGTCCGTGTTATACAAACAAAGTTAAAAAGTTTTTTATTTGTGAAGAATTATGTATAACGAAGTAGAGGCCTCCACCGTTAACAGTTATAATCTCTTTTGGATGACCTTTAATAATTGTTGAAAAGATATAAAAGATCTTGATGAACTTAAGTGTTCGTTGGATCACCTCAAATGACCTTTGACAAATAATTATAATTTTGAACGACCGTTATAATTTCTGGTCTATTTTCAATAACCTTGGAAGGTCATTTGACCGAGTTTGAATAACCGTTGATTAATGTTGAATGAAATTTGGAAGAACTTATACGATAAAACTACTTGAATACTTATAAGGTCACCTTGAATGACCCTTGAATGGTCATTAAAAGTACCTGAGTGAAATCGTTGCATCACCGTGAATGACTTTTTATGACGACGTATCAATTCGTCCGTTTTACGACCGTTAGATGACCTCTCATAGTTGTTATATCATCTTAAATTACTTTGAATAAATTTAAATGATCATAGGTCAAACCTAAATAACCTTGAAACGACCTCCGTATGACCTTGATTTATCATTGATGAATTGAAATGAACAGTGGACAAACGTAGATGACATTGATAATTGTTGGATGAATTTATATGACCTTAGATGATTTTTAGAGGACTTAAGCCATATGATGTCTTTGAATGTACATGGAGGAGACCTAAATTGACCCTTGAATAATCATTGGGAGAATTGAACGACTGCTATCACTTTAAATACTTTTTGGATGTCCTGAAATTATCATTGAGAAAATATCGCTGGGCAAACTTGAATAATCGTCGACCCTTTATGATTATTGTACAAATAAATATGATCTTAAATGCTCGTAATGATCTTTAGTTCATCATTAATGATCTTGGAAGATTATTTAAATAATCTAAGCGGCTTTGAACGATCTTTGATATTTGCACAAATAAATATGAACTTAAATAACCTTTGGCTACTAAAAATTCATACTCATAATTATGTTACAGTTTGTTTCTAAATTTTTTTATTCATTTACATCAAACATATTTCCACCTAAATAAGTGAGCTGTCGTTCGCTATCGTAACTGTCATGTAACCAACACTTATAAACACTACAGAGTGCAAAAATCGGTAAAACAAAACAATACGTAAAATTCCGATGTATCTACAGATAAAAATAATAAAACACCAACAAATGGATAATATAACATGTTGTATAAGTGCATTTGGCGTGTCCAGATTGCATGCTGAATATATATATATACACGTAATAAAACGTAAACTTTTAGCAATCACGGCAGATATGAAAAAACAATTGAGGGTGGCTGATTTATGTGCGCCAATAAAATTTCTAAGAAACAGCACTCATTATGCACATAAAACTGTCACATTTAAATTTTCCAGATTTCGATTTACTTGGTTCTTATATACGGTGCCTGAAACTTAATTAGCATTTCAAAAGGCATTGTGCGTGACTAAATATTGAAAAGGAAAAAAAAGGTATTGCGGTGCACCGAATTTTCATCAATGAGTAATTTATGGTAAATAGGTGTTTTACGGTAGTTGAAAATTTCACGGTTTATTAAAAAAAAGGAAATGTAAATGATGAATCTTATATCAGGTAGAAATATAGTAAGTAATGTATTTTTTGTTTATTTCTGTTAAATTGATATTATTGCATGTGTGTCAGATAAATTATTATAAATGAAAATGATGATTAATTATGTATATAAAATTTGTTTTGTTGTTGGCGGTGGTTCTTAAAAGCTATGCGATAAATACATCAAAGGATGAAGCTTAATAAATGATGACCATTCTATCGTTTTACACGGAACTAATTTTCTAGACATTTCAGTTATTACACAATTAGAGACAAAAGGTAGTTTTAATGATCAATCTGCTGGTGAATCAGGCGGTGATTTAGACGACACCATCTGTCATTTAAATTTAAATTTCAATCGAAACAGGTATGAAACATTAAAATTTTTAGAAGCCAACCTGTTGGTGATAGGTGTTAAAATAATAATCAGAGATTGGTGCCCATTTTACACCTCGGTTGGGTTATCTGTTGGCGTTTAAAGCAGCGCCTCTATCTCTAGGAAGAGGCACAAAGGCGAGCCGTGCGTCTTTGTAGAGTGTTAGTTAATAACGCGAGATTATTACGGCTTTCTTGGTTCGATTAAATTAATCAAGTGCCATAGGAGTCTCTCTCAAAAGCGAGTAATTGATTTCCAAGGAGCATCTCCAGGCTGCATAAGGCAACGAACGCGTGCCGTTTAACTGCGAGTTGACTTTTTTCCAAACGTACGCACAACTGTTCGATAAGTACGTTTTTATCGATTACGAAATTGAATTAGTTGCTTAATATCAATTTAAATACTAAATTTTATATCGATAACGTAATTATAACAATACTTTCTTCTTCATCTTCATGGCTATCAACCCTAGGTCTTTCAGCCTAAATACCTTTAATATTCATTTAATAATAATTACAGGTAGGAATATTTTTTGCAATACATTTACAATTGTAATTCGATTATAATTTAAAACTTACTTTTCTTTTTATTATCATTATCTTGACCGATTAATTGAGAAACTCTGTTATTTTTAGAATTTTACGATATTTCGAGAAAAGTTTACGACCAATAAAAACGTCAAAATATTTGTAGGTAGAAAACTTTACGATTTCGACTATTTGTACCCATATTCAATATAAATTATAAACGTGAATGGATTCGGGCGTAGATGAAAAGGGAGCGACTGGAAGTATCGTGTTACTAATGGTGTGAACGTGCAATCTGACGGTTTGACGGTATCGATGAGAAGTGGAAATGGCAGCTTTCTTCTTCTTCTTCTACTTCTTCTTCTACTCATTCTCATAAACTAATGAAGGGACATCTGGTAACATGTGTTAATTAGGACGATTCGGCTTCCTACCAAGAAGGTGTACACGTGAGGGCGGCTTTTATGAAGGTATCCCCGGCGAGATCGGACGGATCATTAGGTAGTTATGATTGATGGGGTTTTAAATCAATTAAGATACGGAAGTGTGTCCATAGAATTTTTGAATTATGGCCATTTATGCAAATTATTATCCCTTATGAAAATAATTAGGTACTCACATAAAACTTTCTTCAGAATTAAGACAATTAAAACAATTGATACACACTTGAAATTAACTAGTTTTATTCAGAATAGATTGTGCTTTAATAATTTCTAAAAATATAAAAACATTATTTGCTTAAATTTGGAAATAATCTTAATCAAACAATCAATTACAATTTTGTAATCTCAAATTTTAAACTGCGACCTTAACAATAGAGAAACAATTGATTCACTTTTGAAATTTAACAAACTCATTAAGAATAGATTTAACTTGAAGAATTTCTAAAAATTTTGAAAGTTTTATTATTAAAATTTTGTAATAATCCTAAACAAATTATACAATCGTAAATTTGCAACCTTAAATTTTAAAATGCGCTTAAAATATAAAAAAAACAATTGAAGCACGTTTAGATTTTATTAATTTTATTTAGAATAGATTCTTCTTCATAAATTTAAAACATTTAACAACATTATTTGTCTAAATTTTGAAATAATCTTGATCAAATAATCAACTTTCAATTTTGTAATCTCAAATTTTAAAATGCGACCTTAACAATAGAAAAACAAAAGATACACTTTTTAAATTTAACAAACTCATTAAGAATAGATTTAACTTGAAGAATTTCTAAAAATTTTGAAAGTTTTATTATTAAAATTTTGTAATAATCCTAAACAAATTATACAATCGTAAATTTGCAACCTTAAATTTTAAAATGCGCTTAAAATATAAAAAAAAACAATTGAAGCACGTTTAGATTTTATTAATTTTATTTAGAATAGATTCTTCTTCATAAATTTAAAACATTTAACAACATTATTTGTCTAAATTTTGAAATAATCTTGATCAAATAATCAACTTTCAATTTTGTAATCTCAAATTTTAAAATGCGACCTTAACAATAGAAAAACAAAAGATACACTTTTTAAATTTAACAAACTCATTAAGAATAGATTTAACTTTAAGAATTTCTAAAAATTTTGAAAGTTTATTTGATTAAATTTTGAAATAATCTTAATCAAATTATACATTCGTGAATTTACAATCTTAAATTTTGAAATGCGTTTAAAAAAATGAAAAAACAATTGATACACGCTTGAAATTAATTATTTTTATTCAGAATAGATTCTGTTTTAAGATTTATTAAAAAGTTAAAACCAATATATGGCAAAATTTTGTAAAAACCTTAATAAAACGATCAATTTTAAAAATTGCAATCTTAAATTTTAAAATGCGCTTTAAAATAATATAAAAACAATTTGAACGATCTTGAAATTTAACATTTTTATTAAGAATAGATTTTACTTTAAGAATTTTTAAAAATCTAAAAACATTATTTGTGGAAATTTGGAAATAATCTTAATCAAACGATTAATTAATCAATTAATAATGTTAAATTTAAAAATGCGATTAGAAAAAGTAGAAAAACAATTGAGAATTGGAATTTATTCATTTTATTAAAAATAGAATTTGCTTTAAGAATTTTTAAAACTTTATACACTTTATTTGATAAAATTTTAAAATAATCCTAAACAAATTATCCATTTTTAAATTTGCAACCTTAAATTTTAAAATGCGTTTAAATCATTTAAAAAACAATTGAAGGGGGTTTAGAATTTATTGATTTTATTTAAAATAGATTCTTCTTCATAAATTTAAAACATTTAAAAACATTATTTGTCTAAATTTTGAAATGATCTTCATCAAACAACCAATTTTCAATTTTGTAATCTCAAATTTTAAAATGCAACTTTAATAATAGAAAAACATAAGATACACTTTTTAAATTTAACAAACTCATTAAGAATAGATTTAACTTTAAGAATTTCTAAAAATTTTGAGAGTTTTATGATTAAAATTTTGAAATAATCCTAATCATATTGTGTATTCGTAAATTTGCAATCTGAAATTTTAAAATGCGATTAAAAAATGAAAAAACAATTGATACACGCTTGAAATTAACTAGTTTTATTTAGAATAGATTGTTCTTTAAGAATTTCTAAAAATTTAAAAACAGTAATTCACTAAATTTTGTAAAAACCTTAATAAAACGATCAGTTTTAAAAATTGCAATCTTAAATTTTAAAATGCGCTTAAAAATATATAAAAACAATTCATACGCCTTTGAAATTTAGTATTTTTATGTAAAATAGCTTCTACTTTAAGAATTTTTTAAAATCTAAAAACATATTTGCTTAAATTTGGAAATAATTTTAATCAAACGATTAATTCCTAAATTAATAATGTTAAGTTTAAAAATGCGGTTAGAAAAATTAGAAAAACAATTGAGGTTTGGAATTCATTAATTTTATTAAGAATAGATTTTGCTTTAAGAATTTCAAAAAAGTTATAAACTTAATTTGATTAAATTTTAAAATAATCCTAATCAAATTATCAATTTTTAAATTTGCAACCTTTAATTTTAAAATGCGTATAAAAAATAAAAAAACAATTGAAACGCGTTTGGAATTTATTGATTTTATTTAAAATAGATTCTTCTTCATAAATTTAAAACATTTAAAAACATTATTTGTCTAAATTTTGAAATGATCTTCATCAAACAACCAATTTTCAAGTTTGCAATTTCAAATTTTAAAATGCGACCTTAACATAAGAGAAACAAATGATACACTTTTAAAATTGAACAAACCCATAAAGAATAGATTTAAGTTAAAGAATTTCTAAAAGTTTTGAAAGTTTTATGATTAAAATTTTGAAATAATCCTAATCAAATTATGCATTCGTAAATTTGCAATATCAAATTTTAAAATACCTTTAAAAATTGAAAAAAACAATTGATACACGCTTCGAATTAACTAGTTTTAATTCAAAATAGATTGTGCTTTTAGAATTTCTAAAAATTAAAAACAATATTTTGCAAAATTTTCTAAAAATCTTAATAAAATGATCAACTTTAAAAATTGCAATCTTAAATATTAAAATGGGCTTAAAAAATATTTAAAAAAATTAATACGTGTTTGAAATTTAGTATTTTTATTCAAAATAAATTCTACTTTAATAATTTCTAAAAATCTAAAAACGTTATTAGCTTAAATTTGGAAATAATCTTAATCAAACGATTAATTCATAAATTAATAATGTTAAAATTTTAAAATGCGATTAGAAAAAGTAGAAAAACAATTGAGGTTTGGATTTTATTAATTTTTATTAAGAATAGATTTTGCTTTAAGAATTTAAAAAAATTTAAAAACCTAATTTGATTAAATTTTAAAATAATCGTAATCAAATTATCCATTTTTAAATTTGCAACCTTTAATTTTAAAATGTATGTAAAACATAAAAAACAATTGAAGCGCGTTTGGAATTAATTAATTTTATTTAGAATAGATTCTTCTTCAAGAATTTAAAACATTTAAAAACATTATTTGTCTAAATTTTGAAATAATCTTCATCAAACAATCAATTTTCAATTTTGGGATCACAAATTTTAAAATGCGACCTTAACAATAGAGAAACAATTGATACACTTTTAAAATTTAACAAACCCATTAAGAATAGATATAACTTAAAGAATTTCTAAAAGTTTTGAAAGTTTTATGATTAAAATTTTAAAATAATCGTAATCAAATTATGCATTCGTAAATTTGCAATCTTAAATTTTAAAATGTGTTTAAAAAATTGAAAAAACAATTGATACACGATTGCAATTAACTAGTTTTATTCAGAATAGATTGTGCTTTGAGAACTTCTAATAATTTGAAAACAATATTTGGCTAAATTTTGTAAAAACCTTAATAAAACGATCAATTTTAAAAATTGCAATCTTAAATTTCAAAATGCGCTTAAGAAAATATAAAAACAATTTATATGGTCTTGAAATTTAACATTTTTATTAAGAATAGATTCTACTTGAAGAATTTCTAAAAATCTAAAAACATTATTTGCTTAAATTTGGAAATAATCTTAATCAAACGATTAATTAATATATTATTAAATTGAAATTTAAAAATGCGATTAGAAAAAGTAGAAAAACAATTGAGGTTTGGAATTTATTATTTTTATTAAGAATAGATTTCGCTTTAAGAATTTCAAAAAATTTAGAAACTTAATTTGTTTAAATTTTAAAATAATCCTAATCAAATTATCCATTTTTAAATTTGTGATCTTAAATTTTAAAATGCGTTTAAATCATAAAAAAAAACAATTGACGCGCATTTGGAATTAATTAATTTCATTTAGAATAGATTCTTCTTCAAGAATTTAAAACATTTAAAAACATTATTTGCTTAAATTTTGAAATAATCGTCCTCAAACAATCAATTTTCAATTTTTTAATTTCATGTTTTTAAATGCATCTTTAACAATACAGAAACAAATGATACACTTTTGAAATTAAACAACCTTATTAAGAATAGACTTTACTTTAAGAATTTCTAAAAATTTTGAAAGTTTATTTGATTAAATTTTGAAATAATCGTAATAAAATTATGTCTTCGTAAATTTGCAATCTTAAATTTTTAATGGGTTTAAAAAAATGAAAAAAACATTGATACACGTTTGAAATTAACTAGTTTTATTAAGAATAGATTGTGCTTTAATAATTTTTGAAAATTTGCGAACAATATTTGGCTAAATTTTGTAAAAACCTTAATAAAACGATGAATTCTAAAAACTGCAATCTTAAATATTAAAATTCGCTTAAAAATATATAAAAACAATTCATACGCCTTTGAAATTTAGTATTTTTATGTAAAATAGCTTCTACTTTAAGAATTTTTTAAAATATAAAAACATATTTGCTTAAATTTGGAAATAATTTTAATCAAACGATTAATTCCTAAATTAATAATGTTAAGTTTAAAAATGCGGTTAGAAAAATTAGAAAAACAATTGAGGTTTGGAATTCATTAATTTTATTAAGAATAGATTTCGCTTTAAGAATTTCAAAAAATTTAGAAAGCTAATTTAATTAAATTTTAAAATAATCCTAATCAAATTATAAATTTTTAAATTTGCGACCTTATTAAATTTTAAAATGCGTTTAAAACATAAAAAAAAAAACAATTGAAGCGCGTTTGGAATTTATTAATTTTATTTAAAATAGATTCTTCTTCAAGAATTTAAAACATTTAAAAACATTATTTGCTTAAATTTTGAAATAATCGCTCTCAAACAATCAATTTTAATTCTTTTAATTTCATATTTTTAAAGGTGACCTTAAAAATAGAAAAACAATTGATACACTTTTAAAATTTAACAAATTCATTAAGAATAGATTTAACTTAAAGAATTTCTAAAAATTTTGAAAGTTTTATGATTAAAATTTTAAAATAATCCAAAGCAAATTATGCAATGGTAAATTTGCAACCTTAAATTTTAAAATGCGCTTAAAATATAAAAAAAAACAATTTAAGCGCGTTTGGAGTTTATTAATTTTATTTACAATAGATTCTTCTTCAAGAATTTAAAACATTTCAAAACATTATTTGTCTAAATTTTAAAATAATCTTCATCAAACAATCAATTTTTAATTTTGTAATCTCAAATTTTATAATGCGACCTTAACAATAGAAAAACAATTGATACACTTTTAAAATTTATCAAACCCATTAAGAATAGATTTAACTTAAAGAATTTCTAAAAGTTTTGAAAGTTTTATGATTAAAATTTTGAAATAATCCTAATCAAATTAAGCATTATTAAATTTGCAATCTTTAATTTTAAAATGCGTTAAAAAGAAATTAAAAAAACAATTGATACATGCTTGGAGTTAACTAGTTTTAATTCAGAATAGTTTGGGCTTTAATAATTTCTAAAAATTTAAAAACAATATTTGTCTAAATTTTGTAAAAATCCTAATAAAACGATCAGTTTTAAAAATTGCAATCTTAAATTTTTAAATGCACTTAAAAAAATATAAAAACAATTTGTACGGTCTTGAAATTTAATATTTTTATTAAGAATAGATTCTACTTTAAGAATTTCTAAAAAGTTTGAAAGTTTATTTGATAAAATTTTGAAATAATCCCAATCAAATTATGCATTCTTAAATTTGCAATCTCAAATTTTGAAATGCGTTTAAGAAATGAAAAGCAAACTTTTGGGACCGACAGAACTTTGCAATGGAAATTTTTAGGGGAAGGTATCCTAATTTGGACCAATTTTATATTTTTCACTTTTTAGTAATACAGAAGAAATGTAATTAAAATTAAGTAACATAGTGGAAAAAATATGTTTAATGCTTGAAGCCATCACTTTGTGATACATCTTGAATCAGGAATTTTAAATGAAAATACACTTCGTTGATATCACAATCTGTGTGTGATATCAACGAAGTGTATTTTCATTTAAAATTCCTGATAGTAAAAAAAAGCCTAAGGATGGTTTGGGTAGATTGGTTGGTTGGTTTAGAGTATTCAAGGAAGGAACCTCAAATAGAAGAGAAGTGACCAGTCTTCAGGGAAAGAATTCGATACTCTCAATCAGGTAAACAACGTCATAGTTTGTACGTATAAATAAAAACGTAATAATTAACGATTTTATAAATATGATATGAATATTAACACTTGCACAATACATTACTTAAAAATAAGAAAGTGTTCACAAACCCACACACAACCATCACCCGAAACTGTTATTTATAAGTCAATTAATACTTTTACCCGGATAAAATAGCCCCGATATTATTCAATGCTTCATAACAAGCCTCTTCCCACTACTCAAAGAGATACGCATCTCGGATAATTTGGAAATACTCTTCTTAATCTAACCCACCAGAGAGAAAAAAAAAGAAATTCGAAAGGACTCGGAACTAAGTGGTCAATTTGTCGGCCGTTCGATATATTGCTCCCATTAATCAGATGTCATTGCACACGTTTAGCCTAAATTTTATCTATACTATCTATACATAACGACGGTCCAATTTAATTTCTTCAAATTTCACCGCAAATTGAGAAATCTTGTAGATGAAATCCGTGCGCAAACAAGTTTATTAAGATCCACTCCGCAGTGAACTTGTTGCGGTTCTCTTTGCCTCGCCTTGGCGGCTCATTTCATGTCAGTAGTGGTGTTTCCGGGAAAGGGGTGCTACTCCCTTTAATATCAGAAATATTAATTTGTAAAACTTAATTTATGAAAATCGTGCAATTTCAGAAATAACCACTGTTTATAATAATCATATTTGGTAGAGTCAGATTATTTACATTTCCAAAAATTAATTAATTAATTATTGTACCCTGTCAACAACAACCACGGACCGGTTTCGATCTATTTTGGATCTCATCAGCGTAGCGCAGTTGGAGACAGGGAATCGAGATTTACTTTGGAGTTTCCTAAAATTGTCTTGGTGCAATCTTCAATACATTTTTTATTAATATGTACTTTATTTAGGTTTTAGTTAGGATTGATTTGATTTTAAACTGAAGGGAAGAAATGCATCATCTCTGATAGCAGAATAATATCTTTTTAAGCGGGGCGTGTAATTGCGTTTCTTTATATATTTATAGAAAATTAAGATAAACTGCACGTGTATATGTTCTAGTGTCTCAACGAATGATATAATCTTGTCCTCCAGAAACATAGGGGTGTGTTATGACAGTAATATTTCACCCCAGTGAGCGATGAGACTCTGCGGCTATAATTACCTCTCTGTCTCGAATAAATCACGTCTCTAATCACAGGAACAATTGTTGGACGGAAATAGAAACCCTCTCTGGGGTTTTTATGTGTCGTCTACAGGAGTGGAAGCGCACGCTCTCTGGAAATGTCCCGTCAAAAAACAAAACTCTAGGAATAGAAGCTAACGCCATAAACTACAAAAATCCATTATAGACTCGTTTATTTCACTCTTTAGTGTATGAATAAAATTTCTTCAAACTGTCATTTATAATCCACAAGAAAAAAAACTATTTAATAGTTATTATTTTCAATAGATAGATAATAATTAATAGACTTTAACAAATGTTGATGAATTATAACGACAAACAAAAGTGCACACACATTATATCTGTAGTTAAAATACAAAAGAAAAAAGAAAAGAACAAAACTAATGTTTGCCAACTAAAAAAAAAGAAGAAACTTGATAAATAATATTTATAAATTGACTATTATATATGATAAATGACAGATGAAATTTATGACACTTGACAGATGTCAATTGCTAATTGATAGATAGCAGATTAGAAAATAAATTAGATAACAGATGCAAAATTAGATAGAGTATATGACTAATAACAGATGACAAATGCCAATTGATAGATGATAATTGACTGATGCAAAATAGAATACACTTCACACAAAAAAATGACGTCAGATGACAAATGAGATATAATAGATGAGAGATATGAAGTATGAGATGGCGACAGATGACATCCAGCAGTTAACAATATGACATCAAGCAGTTAATAGATGATAGATGACGGAAAGTAGATGACAGATAACAGAAGAAAATTGTCTAATAAAGGATGTGATGATAAATTAGTAGCTGGTGAAATAGAGTACACTTAACATTAAGAAAATGACGACAGATAACTAATCACAGATAATAGATGATATATATGAAATATCATATATTGACAGATGGCATTTGATAATTTACAGACATGTAATATCAGATTGTGACAAATAATAACCAGCAGTTAACAATATGGCAGATAATAGATGATAGATGGTGATGATAGATAATAGATGACAGATGACAGATGACATATGAGAATGTTTAATGATGGGTATGATAATAAATAGGTGGAATGACAGATAAGAAATGTCATATGTTAACAGATGATAGATGATAGATTAAAGATGGAAAATGACAGATCGAAATTGTCCCATGAAAAGTGTTGTGATAGATATGTGGCTGGTGAATTAAACCTCCTCACTATTACAAACATGACGACCGATAACAAATGACACATGATAAATAATAGAAGGTTACAGAGAGCACATGGCAATTGTCATGTTGATAGATGACAGATGATAGTTGATAGATCACAGAAGACAGATAACAGATCAATGATGGCAGTTGACATTAGAAATGCCCAATGATGATAAAAGACATATGATGATAGATATGAAATATCAGATCGTGACAGATGTCAGATAACAGATAACAGATAACACAACAGACGATATATGATAGATGACAGATGAAAAACGACAGTTTACCAAATGACAGCTCACAGATGACAAATATATCATGGCAGATGATATAAAATGTCTAATATAGATAATAGATTTGTAATATATGTTGGACTCACAGCAGTTAATAGATGACAGATGACAAATAACAGATAATAGATGATAAAACCCAAATAAATAATGACAGATGACAGATGACAGATGGGAAATGTCTAATAGTAGGTGCGATGACAGACATGTGACTGGAGAAATAGATTTCCCTTAACAAAATGACGACAGGTGACAAAAAACCTATGATAGATAAAGTATCATACGGTTACAGATCGTATATGGCAGTTGACAAGATGACATCTCACAGATGACAAACATATCATGACAGATGACAGATATAAAAGTGTCTAATATAGATATCAGATTGGAAGTATCAGATGGTAACAGATAACATACAGCAGATAACAATATGCCGAATAATAGATGACAGATGATAGATAACAGATGACAAATCGCAGATAATAGATGACATATGAAATATCATTGCATTTGATAGATGACAGATAGTATCAGATGGTAACAGACGACATTTAGCGATTAGCATAATAGAAGATAATAGATGGCAGATGACAAATCACAGATAATAGATGACATATGAAATAACATATCATATATTGACATATGACATTTGATATATGATAGATAGTACCAGATGGTGATAGATGACATATAGCAGTTCACACTATGGCAGATAATAGACGGCAGATGATAGATAACAGACAAATGATGAAAGATCTCAGATAGCAGATAATAGATGACTGATGACAGATGAGAAATGTCTAATGATAGGTGTGATAATAGATATGTGACTGGAGAAATAAATTACACTTTACACAATGATGACAGATGACAAATAACATATGATAGATGAATTATCATATGGTTACAAATCATACATGGCAGTTGACAAGATAACAAATATATCATGACAGATATAAAAATGTCTAATATAAATGACAGATTTGTAGTATCAGATGTTAACAGATGCCACACAGCAGTTAACAATATAGCAGATAATAGATGGCAGATGATAGATAACGGATGACTAATCACAGATAATAGATGGCATATGAAATATCATTGCATTTGATAGATGACAGATAGTATCAGATGGCAACAGTCGACATTTAGCGATTAGCATAATAGCAGATAATAGATGGCAGAAGACAAATCACAGATAATAGATGACATATGAAATAACATATCATATATTGACATATGACATTTGATATATGATAGATAGTACCAAATGGTGACAGATGACATATAGCAGTTAATATATTTCTACAGTCAGTAGTCAACAATATGAAAAAAATGTCCTATAAATGTCTGGTGAAATAAAGTACACTCAATAATAAAAACACAATGGCAGATAGCAAATGACAGATGATAAATGACAGATCAAATAATCAGATGGTGACAGATAGCATATGGAATTTGACATGATAAAAGATGAAATATGACAGATGTCAGATGACCGTTAATAGATGACAGATGACAGATAAATGATGACAGATGACAGAACACAGAAGAGAAATGTCTAATGATGGGTGTGATAATAAATAATAAAATATAATATAAAATATAATAATAATATATATATAATATAAAAATAAAATATCATATATTGACAAATGACTTTTGATAGATGATGATTAGGTAAGATCAGATGGTGACAGATGATATAGATATTGACAATATTGCAGATAATAAATGGCAGATGATATATGACAGACTAATGATGACAGATGGCAGATAACAGATAATAGATGACAGATACATGATGGCAGATGACAGATGAGAAGTATCTAATGATGGATGTGAGGATAAATAGGTGGCTGGTGAAATAAAGTTTTTCATGTTAAGAAAATGATGACAGATAACAGATAACCGATAATAGATGACAGATGGCAGATAAATAATGGCACATGACAGATGAGAAGCATCTAATGATAATGGTGAAATGGAGTTTTTGAGGTTAAGAAAATGGCGACAGATGACAAATCACAGATAATAAATATAAATACAGATATGATATATCATATGTTAATAGCTGACAATTGATAGAAGTCAAATAAAACATGTCAAATGACAGTTGTGATGATTGATAGATGGCTGGTAGAATAAAGTACACTCAATATTAAAAACTTGATGTCAGATCGCAGATGACAGGTAATAGATAAAACAGATAAAACTATCAGATGGTGAATGATGACAAATTATAGTTGACAGTTAATAGATGAAAGATAATTTATGACAGACGACAGTAGACATAAGAGAAATGTCTAATGATAAATTAGTAGCTGTTGAAATAGCCTACACTTAACATTAAGAAAATTATGACAGATGACAAATCACAGATAATAAATGACAGATATAAAATATCATATGTTAACAGATGACAATTGATAAATGTCAAATAAAAAATGTCAAATGTCAGTTGTGATGATTGACAGATCACAGATGATAGATGACAGATAAAAGAATCAGATGGTAAATGATAACCAATGTCAGTTGACAGTTAATAGATGATAGATAAATTATAACAGATGATAGAAGACAGAAGAGAAATGACTAATGATGGGTGTGATGATAAATTAGTGGCTGGTGAAATAGACTTCACTTAACTTTAAGAAACTATGACAGATGACAAATCACTGATAATATATGACAGATATGAAATATGTTATGTTAACAGATAGATGTCAACAAAAAATGTCAAATGACAGCTGTGATGATTGATAGATGACAGATAAAAGTATCAGATGGTGAATGATGATCAGTGACAGTTGACAGTTAATAGATGACAGATAAATTATGACATATGGCAGAAGAGAAATGTCTAAAGATAAAATATCAAATTTTGACAGATGACATTTGTTAGATGACAAATAATTAGTATCAGATGGTGACATTTGTCTTATAGCAGTTAACAATATAACAGATAATAGTTGGCAGATGATAGGTGACAGATGGCAGATGATAGATAACAGGTAATAGGTGACCGATGGCAGATGACAGATGAGAAGTGTCTAATGATGGGTGTGATGATAAAACGGTGGCTGGTGAAATGGAGTTATCTTAATGTTAAGAAATTGACGACAGATGACAAATGATAGATATGAAATATCATATGTTGATAGATAATAATTGATAGTTGACAGATAAAAGATGGCAAATGACAGATAAAAAATATTAAATGACAGGTGTGATGATTGATAGGTAGCTGGTAAAATAAAGTTCGCTCAATAATATATTGATTGGAAATGGCAGATGACAGATGACAGATAATAGTAGCAGATGATGACAAGTAGCATATAATAGTTGACTTGATGACAGATATCAGAAAACAAAAGGTGATATGGAGTTATCTTAGTGTTAAGAAAATAACGACAGATGACAGATGACAAATCATAGATTATAAATGACAGATATGAAATATCATATGTTGACAGATGACAATTGATAGATGTCAGAAAAAAAATGGCAAATGTCAGGTGTGATGATTGATAGGTGGCTAGTGGAATAAAGTATACTCAATATTAAAAACACTATGTCAGATGTCAAATGACAGATAATAGATAACAGATAAAATTATGAGATAGTGACACATAGCATATGGCAGTTGACATGATGACATATGACAGATGACAATTAATAGATGATAGATAATAGATACTAGATGATAGATGGCAGATAAATAATGGCAGATGACACAAGAGAAGTGTGTAATGATGGATGTGATGATAAATATATGGCTGGTGAAATTGAATTTTCTTAATGCTAAGAAACTGACGACAGATGACAATCACAGATGATGAAAGACAGATAAGAAATATCATACGTTGGCAGATTGATAGAGGACAGATAAAAGATGCTAAATGACAAATAGAAAATGTCAAATAACAGGTGTGATAATTGATAGGTGGCTGATAGACTAAAGCACACTCAATAGTAAAAACTTGATGCCAGATTGCAGATGATGACAAATAACAGATGATAAATGACAGATAGCAGATAAACGTTAGCAAAAGTCATAAAAAATGTCTAAAGACATATTATGAAGGAAAATGACGACAAATGAGAAATGACACATGGTGACAGATATTAAACATCAGATGATGAAGATGATGACAGATTTAAGAACAGACGTTAGATGACAGATGGCAAATAAATGATGACAGATAACGTATGAGAAACGTCTAATAAAGAAGATGTGATGATAGATATGTGAATGGTGGAATAGATTACATTTAACATTAAGAAAATGATGAAAGATGAGAAATGACATTTGATAGATGACCTATATAAAGTATCAAATAGTTACAGATGATATATGGTAGTTAAAGAAATGACAGATCACAGATTGCATATAATCACAGATAACATATAATGACATATATAAGAGATATAATGTATCAGACGGTGACAGATAATATATAGCAGTTAAGAAGATGACAGATGATAGATGGCAGATATGAAATATTATTTGGATGGTATATGATATTAGATAGATTACAGATTAGAGATAGAAGATGGAAGCTGACAGATAAGAAATGTCTATTAACAGTTGTGATGATAGATATTTGATTTGGAATATTAACAATAAGAAAATGACGAGAAATGACAAATGACATATAATAGATGAAGGATATTACGTATCAGATGGTTATTTATGAATATCCATCAATCATTTAAGAGTATTTACTATTTATAAGTAAGGAAGAGAATCCAATGAAAAATCAAGGTTATCCAGCAGATTAATTAAAATCATTTAAGAACATCCAATGATAATTTAAAGTCACCTAATTGTCAGTCAATATTATTTATGAGCGTAAAAAAGTTCAAGGTCATTCTAATGTTCATTTAAGGTTATTCAATAATCATTTAAAATCGTCTGATAGTTATCTAAGATTATTTAATGCCACCCAACGACCAACCAAAGTCATTTGACATTGTCCGACGAGTTATTTAAAGATAAAAGATTAGACATGTCTAATGACAGGTGTAATATTAGAAAGGTGGCTGGTGGAATAGCATTAACATTAAGAAAATGTTGCCAGCTGACAAGTCACAGATAATAAATGACAGATATGAAATATCATATGTTAACAGAAGATAGATGATAGATAAAAGATGGCACATGACAAATGGAAAATGTCTAATGACAAGTGGCTGTTGGAATAAAGTACACTCAATATTAATAAAAAAATGACGATATATGGCAAATGACAGATGAGAGATTACTGATAAAAACTATTAGATGATGACAGATATTATTTGTAATTATATCAACTGTCATGATATAATGACAAAGGACAGATAACAGATGATAAATTACAATTGATAGATGACAGATGACAGATGAGAAATGTCTAATAACAGGTGTGATGGTAGCTGATATAGGAATAGAGTACACTTAACATTAAAAAAATGGCGCCAATGACAAATGACATATGATGACAGATATACCATAAAGTATCAGATGGTAAGAGGTAATAGATAGCAAATGACACATGATAGATGACAGATGATAAATATGTCATTGGTGGAATAGATTACCATTAACATTAAGAAAATACCGACAGATGACAAATGAAATATGAAGTATCAGATGGTTACAGCTGATATCTGACAGTTGACCAGATGACAGATCACAGATGACAAATATATCATGGCAGATGACAGGTTAAAACAGTCTAATAATATGAGTAAAGATAGATAAGTGTCTTGTGGAATAGTGAGTGTATTCTAAGAAACTGATGACAAATAACAGATGATTGATGAAAGATATGAAGTTTCAGATGAGGACAGAAAACATATGGTAGTTAAGAAGATGATAAATGACAGATAACAGAAAATTAAGATGGCTGGTGGAATAGAGTAAACTACATTAAATAAAAATAATGACAGATAATAAATCACAGATGATAGATGACAGATATGAAATATCATATGTTGACAGATGGCATATGATTGTTGACAGATGACAGACTAGAGATAAAAGATCCAAAATTACACAATAACGGAGATTTTTTCGCAGTTTTCGTAATTTTCGTAAAGGTTAGGTTTTTTTTTTATGATTTTTGTTATGAAACTAGTTTTTTAAATATTTTTTTTTGATTTTTCTATATTATAACTTCCATGTAGAATATTTGATTGTTAACGTTATCGTCATTATGATTTAAAAACCCCACAGAGAAATTAAATGGATGGATAGGTAATTCGACTATTATCTATGCGAACTATCAGTAAATTTGCATTTTCCCAGTTGTATTATAAATTTATTTTATGTTTATATTATACAACTATAACTGTATATCATATATAATTCTTAGTAATTCAGTAAGTGATTAAATGATTAATTACTAAATTGACGGAGTGTCACGAAAATGAATTACTTTCCACGAAGGATGTATTAATGTGACGATAAAACGATTTGTAACGAGGTCGGTAATTATATATATTTAATAGTCGTAAAACATTACATGCAAAAAATAACAAAAAGTACGATAATATTAAATAATTGTGTTTAATTTAACCTTATTATTTTCAACTAATACAAATTTAATCCTCAAGTAGATATTAAATGATTATTTGACCGTGTAGTCGTTATTTAATGCCTACTTAATATTATGCAAAACGGTATGATTTACGAAGAGCATTAATTCTACAATTAATTACATCTAAGCGGATATTAAAAAGCGCTTTAAATCTTACTTTCATCCGCTAGAGCACGTCCTAAGAAAACATTTCACTTTTTATTGGGAGTAATTAAATTTACAACATGCGCGTATTTTGGAAACATGACGGATTTTTCGGACGTTCACTTAAATCCAGATTAAAATAAATCAGCCACTATAACACTTTCTAATTTTAAATCCCACATTAATTATGCATGCATAATCTTTAATTTAATTAAACGTATCGAAAACAAATTACTTTTTACGCATATTTTAATAAAATTGGTGTAATAAATTCCGATTAAGAATCAATAAAAATATTGGGTTTTAATTAAGTATAATCAAAATAAATAAAACATTTATTTTGCTTTTAATTGATGAAACAAAATCAACGATATCAGTTTAACAGAAAACAGTACAAGATATCAATCAAAAAGTGTTTTTAATTTAATTTTACCTATTATTTCATAATGTTTTACCAAGAGGTAAATGAGAAAATTATTTAAGAAAGATATCAATAATTATTAATAGACAAAATATGTATGTTATTATACTACAATTTTTTTACACAAGATGTGACCATAAACTAATGATAGGCTGTGTTAAATCATTATATTTTGATCCTAGGAATCTATGGTTCAGCCATTTACACATATTAACGGTATTGATCGTAGGGTAAGAAAATCGTTAGAAAGCATCACGTTTTGTTAAACTTAATGTCCCACAATTTATTTTTATTGTCTGTTCCGTTATCGACCTATTAGGGATTAGTAACCGCAAATGTCCCAAAATATACAAGCCCAACTTTATGGCGGTTAAAATTAGGAGAAAGATAAACAAAGGTCGGAAAGCTTCTTGTTCATTTTATTCTGAGAACCCTTAACGGCTATAAAGCACCGACGCAATGGTACAACCCGGCATTCGGCTAATTAAATGGATTCCTTCACTATTGACGTTTTTACTGCACATTTATTATTGATGTAAAATAATTGTAATTATAGGCTAAGTTGATACAATTTTTAATAAATAATACGTCAATTTATACCTTAGTTGATTTTGATTATATTGTATTTACTGATATTATTTATATAAGACCTATAATAAGAAATTAAGACATTTAAACTAAATTTAGTACGTTAAAAAGACGTTATAAATTAAAAGTGGATTTTAATTCAAACTTTTCAACTTAAAATTTCTCTTGTGAATCTAAACTGAACTAAAAATCTTTTCATCAAATTTAGTAAGCTGTAAGTTTTTTTATTAGCATATGCTTAAAAATGAATTATATAATTTCCACTCTAAAAATATAATTCCATTTGGTATATTTTAGAACATCAGAGAAAAGTAGAATACATTAAAGAACAGAATAGATCTATTCTTTTCTGTGCTCCGATGTTCCTTGATGTTCTCTGCTATTCTCTAATATTCAATGATGTGATGATGGAACATCAGAGAACAGTAAAAAACTGCAGAAAAAAGCAAAATCACTGGAGTATTTCAGAGCGAACAGCAGAGAACAAAAATAATCTGAAGCGAACATAAGAGAACAGGAAAGAACATTAGAGAATATCAAGGAACAGCAGAGAACATTATAGAATAGCAGAGAACAGCAAAAAACAGAAGTGAACAAAAGAAAACAGAATAAAACATCAACGAGGAGAACAGCAGAGAACATTAAAGAACAGAAGAGAAAGAAGAGAACAGAAAAGAACATCAGAGAACAGCAGAGAATATTAGAGTTCTGTCATATTCACTTCTATTCCTTTCTGTTCATTGTTGTTATTTTCTTTTCTCTGATATTCTCTTCTAATCACCAATGTAATATTCTATTCTCTTCTGTTCTCTGATGTTCTCTGATGTTCCTTTTAGTTTATTTTAAAACATTAGAGAACTGCGAAAAATAACAAAGAAAAGCAGAAAATATTGGAGTGCAGCAGAAAGAGCAGAAAACAGAAAAATAACAGTAATTAACCGAAAAGAACATCAGAGAAGATCAAAGAGGAGAAGAGAAAAGAAGATAATAGAAAAGTACATCAGAATACAACCTAAAACAGCAGAGAACATAAGAGAACAGCAAAGAATAGGAAAATAAGAGAACATCATGTTCTTTGCTGTTCTCTGATACCCTCTTCTATTTTTTCTGTTATCCGTTGATCGCTGCTATTCCCTGATATTCTCTGCTATATTTCCAGATGTTCTCTTCTATTTTTTCTATTCTCTAATCCTCTCTGCTATTCTTTGATATTTCCTTCGACAGAGAGAGAACAGCTAAAAATAGAAGAACATAAAAGAACATCAGAGAGCCTACAATAGCAGAGAGCATCAGAGAATAGTAAAGAATGAAACATAAAAGATCATCGGTTATCAGTTCGTCTCACCTGTCCTCTGCTGTTCCCTGATATTATCTTCTATTCTTTTTTATTCTCTAATGTTCTCTGCTATTTTCGGATATTTTCTTTTTTTCTGCTTCTAATGTTCCCTTCAGTTTATTTCAGAACATATTAGGAAACAGAAGAGAACAATTTATAACAGTAGGGAACATCAGAGAACAGCAAAGAAAAGAAACATCCGAGAACCTCAATCCTCAGTTTGTCTAAACTTGACCTTAAAACAGATATTTCCGTTAAACAGAAATAAAAATATTCACGTAAATAATACTTTCTTCATATAAGACTGTCTTCTTTTCCTATACTCTGCTATTCTGCTGATCTCTGATGTTCCCTTCTGTTCTCTAATGTTTTCTAATATTATCTTCTTTTCCCTGATGTTCTCTTCGGTTAATTTTAAAATATCAGAGATTAGCAAAGGATAATAGAAAAAGGCATTGGAGAACAGCAGACACGACCAGAGAGCAATAAAGGGTAGAAATAAACAAAAGAGAACATCAAAGGACAGAAGAGAAGAGATAAGAGAAGAACATAAGAGGATAGAAGGGAACAGAAGAGAACATCAAAGAAAAGCAGAGAACATTAGAGCACAGCGGTGAACTGCAGATAATAGAAGAAAACAGAGGAGAACATCAGAGAACAATAAATAAAAGGATATAACATTAGAGAACAGTGGTGAACAGCAGAAAACAAAAGAAAATAGAAAAGAAGAGAACAGAGAAGAATAGAAGATAACAAATGAGAACATCAGAGAACATTAAAGAGAATCCGAAAACATTAGAGAACAGCGATGAACTGCAGATAACAGAAGAGAAGAAAACAGATTAAAACATAAAAGATTAGGTGAGAACATCAGAGAACATTAGAGAACAGCTTTGAACAACAGATAACAGAAGAAAAAACAGAAGTGAAGAGAACATTAAAGAATAGAAGAGAACAGAAGACTACATCAGAGAACATTAAAGAGAAGCAGAGAACATTAGAGAACAGCGGCAAACAGCAGCTAACAGAAGAAAACAGAGGAGAACACAAAAGAAGAGAATAGAACATCAAAGAATAAATAAGAAAAGTAGAAAACATTAGAGAACAGCGGTGTTCTTTAATGGTTTCTGTTTTTGCTATTCTATGATATTCTTTTTTACTCTTCTGTTTTCTGATGATCTCTTTGGTTTAATTCTTTCCTCCTCCGCTCTCTGCTATTTTTCTGATATTCTTTACTATTCTCTGCTGTCCTCTAATGTTTTCTCCTTTTCTGTTTCTACGGATTTCTGATGTTCTCTGCTGTTTTCTGTTAATCTATGATATTCTCTGATGTTCTCTGTTATTCTCTGCTCTTCTTTAATGTTCCCTTCTGTTCTCTGATATTTTCTTTTGTTCTCTGATGTTCTCTTCTCTTTTCTTCCGCTCTCTGAAGTTCACTGATATTTCTTTTGTTCTCTTTTGTTCTCTGATATTCTCTTCGGTTTATTTTTGTTCCCAGCTGTTCTCTACTATACTTTGCTGTCCTCTAATACTTTTTGTTTTGCTCTGCTGGTTGTTTTACTGTTCTCTGATGTTATGTACTGTTCTGATGTGTTCTATGATGTTCCCTTCTGTTCTGTATTCTGTTATTTTTTGTTCTCTTCTGTTCTCTTTTGTTATTTCCTGATCTCTTCTATTCCCTTCGGTTTAATTATTTTCTCTGCTGCTCTCTGTTGTTTTCTGCTATTCTTTGTTATTCTCTGCTATCCTTTAATGTTTTCTGCTTTTGTGTTTTTGCCGTTTTCTGCTGTTCTCTGCTGTTTTCTGATATTCTCGGATGTTCTCTACTGTTCTTCATTCTCTCTTCTGTTCTCTGGTCTTTTCTTCTGCTCTCTGATATTTCTTTTGTTCTCCTTTATTCTCTAATATTCTCTATATTTTCTGCTGTTATCTGCTGTTATCTGATATTCTCTGATGTTCTCTGCTGTTCTTCATTCTCTCTTCTGTTCTCTGGTCTTTTCTTCTTCTCTCTGATATTTCTTTTGTTCTCTTTTATTCTCTAATATTCTCTTCTTTTTATTAAACAAATCGAAAGAAATACCAGAGAACAGAGAGTAATAGAAGAGTATCAGGGAATAGCAGAGAACATCAGAGAACGAAAAAGAATAGAAGAGAACACCAGAGAACAGCAGATAACGTGTGAGGAACTGATGACTGATGTTCTCTTATGTTTCTATTCATTGGTGTTCTTTGCTGTTTTAGTATGTACTCTAGTGATCTCTTCTGTTCTTTAATGTTCTCTGTTATTCACTGATGTTATTTATTTTTGATCTCTGCTGTACTCTAATGTTTCCTGCTTTGCTCTGCTGGTTAATTGCTGTTCTCTGATGTTATGTACTGCTCTGTGATGTTCTATAATGTTCTCTTCTGTTCTCTTTTGTTCTTTTCTGATCTCTTCTATTCCTTTCGGTTTAATTCTTTTTTCTGCTGCTCTCTGCTGTTTTCTGCTATTCTCTGTTATTATCTGCTGCCCTATAATGTTTTCTGCTTTTCTTTTTTGCTGTTTTCTGCTGTTCTCTGCTGTTATCTGGTGTTTTCTGATATTCTCTGATGTTCTCTGCTGTTCTTCATTCTCTCTTCTGTTCTCTGGTCTTTGCTTCTCCTCTCTGATATTTCGTTTGTTCTCTTTTATTCTCTAATATTCTCTTCGGGTTATGAAACAAATCGAAAGAAATATCAGAGAACAGAAAGTAATAGAAGAGAACATCAGGGAATAGCAGAGAACATCAGAGGACAACAGAGAACATCAGAGCACAAAAAGAATAGAAGAGAACACCAGAGAACAGCAGATAACAGGTGTGACGAACCGATGACTGATGTTCTCTTATGTTTCTATTCATTGCTGTTCTTTGCTGTTTTAGGCTATACTCTAGTGTTCTCTTCTGTTCTCTAATGTTCTCTGTTATTCCCTGATGTTCTCTTTGATTTATTTTTGTTGCTTGCTGTACTCTAATGTTTCCTGCTTTGCTCTGCTGGTTAATTGCTGTTCTCTGATGTTATGTACTGCTCTGTGCTGTTCTATAATGTTCTTTTCTGTTTTCTGATTTTATCTAATGTTCTCTGCTTTTCTGTTTTTGCTGTTTTCCTCAGTTCACTGCTGTCCTCTGATATTCTTTGATGTTCTTCATGTTCTCTGATATTTTCTCCAGTTCTCTGAAGTCCTATGCTGTTTTCTTTTGCTCTGTGATGTCTCTTCGGTTTATTTTTGTTCCCTGGTGTTCTCTTATGTTTTCTGCTTTGCTCTGCTGTTTTGTTGTGCTGTTCTCTGATATTATTTACTCTTCTGTTTTCTTCTGTTCTATTCTGTTCTCTTCTGTTCTCTTCTGTTCTTTGTTGTTCTCTTATGTTCTCTTATGTTCCTTTTGTTCTCTTTTGTTCTATTCTGTTTTTTTTCTGTTCTCTTCTGTTCTTTTCTGTTCTCTGTAATTTTCTTATGTTCTTTTTAGTATATTTCAAAATATCAGGACAGCAAAGAACAGCAGAAAAAAGCAAAACATATTAGAGAGCAACAGAAAATTGAAAAAAAAAACAGCAGAGAATATCAGAGAATAGTATTGAGCAAACATAAACCTAATAGAATAACAAGAAAACATGAGATCAAAAGAGAATATTAGAGAACAGCAAAGAACAGCAGAGAATAGCAAATAACATAGAGAACAGAAGAGAGTAAAAAGAACAGAAGATAATATAATTGAACAGAAGAGAACAGAACAGAACATAATTGTATTGTATTCCTAAATGTATTCTAGTTATTTTAGGTTTTTAGTTATTAAGTTTTTAATATTTAATCTCAAAATTAAAAATCCCGTTAATAAAGGTAACATCAGAGAACAGCAAAGAAGAGAAGAGTACAGAAAAGAAGAATATGGGAGAAAAGGAAACATCAAAGAATATCAGAGAACAGATTACAACAGAAGAAAATAGAAGAGAACAAAAGAGAACAGCATTTAACAATTTGCCTTTGCGAATAAAAAACGGATATTACATAGATAACTAAAATAAAAGAATATTGCTTAGATTACAGTCAAGAATAATAGAAGAGTAAAAGTATTCATATTATAATAGGAGTATATTCTTTTCTCTTATGTTCTATTATTTGATGTTATCTGTTGTTCCATGCTATTCTCTGACGTTCTCTTGTGTTCTCTGTTGTTCTCATCTGTTTTCTTTTATTATTTGCTGTTCTTCGGTGCTATCTTATGTTTTATACAATTTTTGTTGTATTTTATTCTATGATGTTCAGTGCTGTTCTGAGTTGTTCTGTGCTGCTCTCATAAGTTCGTAATTGTAAAAGATAAGATCTTATCATTTGGTACAATGTGTCACGTGTCCTGGTTTCAATATTTTAAATATATTACTATAGCTATGTAAAGTTTATAAAATAAATTGTTCTAGAGAATAATAACAGCAATACATGGAAATTACCATGATGGTCTTTTTTAATATAGCGAGTTTGAAATTGGAACTACAGTAAAATAATGAAATAATTGACGAGACAGTTGAAAATTCATTAAATATAATACAGCAAAATAATCTAGTTTCTAATCTAAATCAAATAATTTTTATTAAAAAAATGAAAATATCAATTTTATAAAAAGTATTACCTTTCTTATAATTCCCTTGAATTTTTATGATTTTATGTGAAATATCGTAAGTGCTTGTGTTTTTATTTCTTTGAAAATATTTTAATGATAAATTGATCTATAAGTTTTATTATATAAGTAGTATATATCTATTTTTATATAATGCAAATATGAAAACTTGTTTCCATTTCAAAAGAGACTTTATGCCCTTGGCTCTAGCTTATGCGATAAAACGACGGTGTTTACATATGTAAATCACGCAATTACAATAAGTAATAGTAAATTAAATGTACATTATTAATGTCACCATTAGGATTAACTAATTAGTGTGTGGTGTTGTAATTAGTATAAATTACGAAGAATGCATCGATTGAACGTCAATTAAAGCCACGTTTCTCCATGATTAATGGAAATTAATTAGTTTGGACGCTTAAAACTATACGGGGACACCTACGGAACCATATGATATCTCCATCAGAGATTGCCTTTGTGGCCGCACCAAGTGATAGATTGGTCCTAGCGTACGTGTACGCTTCGGTTTTTATCTTCAGGTATTGTTGGACGTTGTCGTTTTTTTTTTTCTAGAGAGGCCGCCAAATGATCTCTTATCTCCGGTCGGTTAATCATCATTTATTATTCCCGTAATCATTCCGTTTCGGAAAAAAATGACCCGGCTCACGACATCTGCTCAACTTGTTATGTGACATGTGTCAGCGTGACAACTTAGGGACTACGCACCCCTTTCTGGTCTGATTAGTATATTGCGGTTAGTAAATAGTCGAATTGCTATTTGTTAAACTAGCCCCACTCTCAAAAAATGAATCAGTCTTAAGAAACGTATATTATTAACTTAAACAAATCTTTGGCATTGGATTGATGAGGCTTTTACTTGGTGAAATTCTATTATATAGCTGATTATCGCAGTGCATCGACATTAAACTGTGTAAATTCTCAAAACCGAAGAGTTTTATTTATCACCTAAATCTTAAGCAATGAATGAAGAGCGTTTAATAATGCCCATCCATCAAACAATATTTTACAAGAAAAATTATAGATTTATTTTATCTTTTTTGCATAGGTGGTAGGTAAAGTCTATTGCAACCTTCATATTTCAAGTTCTTCTGCATAAATTAAACTATTGTAATATCTTTACACCTTAATAATTGCTGCGTTGTCTCTTTTTTTTTCTTAATTCTCTCAGCTGCTATATAAAAATCATTTTAATATATTTAGTGTAATTATAATAAATAATTCGATATGTTACATCACTTCAAATATATTTTTCAAACAATTCAGGCGCGTAAGTTAAGACAGAAAATTTATCGATATCTTTACGTGAAATAATTTATAATCAACGTTTCATGAACATAAAACTTACATTAGGATGTACTACTGGATTATGCAAATGTAAACAGCGTGTCAGATTGGTTTTAACTGTTCGTGTGGAATTTATTGCCACTTAAAATTTTCTGTTAAAATGGAAAAATTATAACTCTATAAACTATGCACACTTCGCATTTTAATTGGACACAAAAGAAACCATAAATTTAGATATTGGTGATTAAATTAGATACAAAACTTATAAATAATAAAATAAATACACGATTAGTGTAAATCAGATATTAAATTTTATAGATTATGTGTGACTGAAAGTCTTTTCAATTGTTGCTTCCTCGATGATAATAATTGATACAACTTTTCTTAAATCGATGGATTATCTTCCGTGCGAATAAATCAGTATATTCTTTTAGGACAATCTCTATCTAGAAACGTCGATAATCTTTATCTTACAGCGTTAATCAAGTAACAATTTTATTTGTATTAACTGTACACATTTAAAATAGGCACCTGTCATTGTTTTCAGGATTACTTCTTCAAAACAGTCTTCAGTATCCAAGATGTAACACTGAATTGAACAATTCACTATGTTTTAACTTATTATTTTTCAATTCAGTATAAGTATGGATTACCACTTAGTAATTTTTGCAACCATTATCTTTATCCAAGTTGTAAATTTTATAGTTTTTTATAATTGAAAATTCAGTATTTTTATTGTATTGATTTTAACATAATATTTCTTCGATTTTTATCTGTTACAAATAATTTACTTACTTTAAGATAAAAATAAGATCCGGCCCTTGATTAGTGCGGCGCGATTAAGGTTATCTTTTGTTGTTAATTTGGAGTGTGTGAGTTTCGGAAAGAATCCCATGGCCATTAGACATGTAACAACAGTGGTGATATATCGGCCGGCTTTCTATTAATATATACTATCCGAGGTATATGGTTGTCGCGGCTTGTAAGGACCAATTTACAGACATTCCAAGAGTTGTCGGTAAATTTTACCGAGAGGACAGATTGGTGGCGGTGATAAGAAAAGCCACCGTGCGCCATACACATCCACCACCAAAAACTAGAACCCATCGATCCCCCTACCCCTTCGCTCCGAATCTCTGATACCAATATTGAACCGGTCCGGCATTCCTGTCATACCGTGACTTAACGTTGTACGCGCGAATCCATTGTTTGACATGTTATTCACATCTCGTAATTATCGTTATGTTATATGGCAATTGATTGTGCCGCAGAATTTCTAAGAAAACTGGACGTAACAAAAAACAGCCAACTTATGCAGACACATTGTTACATTATATTGATAAAATGGCGAAAGAGAACAGAAGAGAGCAGAAGAGGACAGGATCAATAATTCTTTGAGATAGGTTAAGATGAATTTAGAACAGCAAGTAATTTTTCGTATGCTTGTAGCCATAACTTCTGAATCAGGGAATTTATCAGACGATAAATAAAACTGTACTTTGTTAAAGTTTCTAATTCAAGATGTATCACAAAGGCTAGACTTCAAGCATCCAACATATTATAAAAGCTAAAGTAACAGTTCAAGCCAAAATATACTTTAAGTTACGACTTGAACTTAATCAAACGGTTCTTAACATTCGTTTCAAACAATAATGTCTCCGACTCAATATAATTTTAAATTAGATACAGCTAAAAACTAAAACCAATACCATCATTGTAGAGAAGGCAGTTATTACAGCAAGGAAGATATGGAAGAAAGAAGAAGCAAAATTCTGGTTCTTTAGAAAAGATACTCTTAAAAATACATATAATAAAAGTAGTACACACTGAACTTAATTTTCATGCACACCCAATCGAGTAAGAGGATATATAAGTGCCATAAGCCATCAGAAGCAGAAGCTTGCTAAGCTTATGACTTTTACAATATAATAAACAGTTTTTTTTAACAGCAAGTTTAACTAAAACATGATCATCTTGTTTAATTTCTTTATATTCAATATTCTCCTGCAAGGTTGTGTATGTATCTTATAGGTCTATATGCATGTATGTAGCCTTATTATAATCATCTTCGCCAATCGAAAAAGTTATTTTTTAATTTTCAGAACTAGAAGTCTTTGTTTTCTTTTGTGAAGTATTTTTGTTTTTCTTCTTATCAGGATACCATTGTTGTGTAATGACAAAACCTTTTTTTGTGTTATTTTTCTTCTGATCGTCAATTTCATTCTGTTTAGGTGTATCAGTAAATATTTGTCTTCTTTCAGGTCGCCTTTCACTTGTGGTCTTCTTTCTAGCTGCAGGTTCGGAAAATGGGTGTTACGATTTCAGGATTTGTTGTTATACTCTTTGTATACATTTCTTAAAAAATACATTTAAAAAAACATATGGAAAATTTTAAATGAAAGAAGCACGGACGGATTTCATATTATAAATACGTTCTTCCTCTCAAATCCATTCTCGTACCGTCATTTTACAAAGCTGCCATCATCTTCTATACCTGGAATCGATTATATTTTGCTTTATATTAGTAATTTATCGATTCTTTTTGAAAAAAATTTCTGGCAGTTAATGTCAGCATGACAGATATATAAATATATACACACATTATTTGTTGTCCTCTGTAAGTCACAGCTAGGAAACAAAATCTTAGAACTGGTAGAAGGTAGTGAATCAAACACAACTTTTTGGATTATTCTTGTTCTTCTTATCGGGGTGCAGTTGTTTGGAAATGACAGAACTTTTTTCTTTGTTTATTCTGATCTTTTCCTTTTTTCTATGCATCAGTTAATATTTTTCAGGTTACCTTTAAGTTGTGGACTTCTTTCAAGCTGAAACTTTGGAAATAGGCGAATCATTTCAGGTGTTACGATTTAAAGTGGTTTTTTTTATGTGATCTGTAGATCACAGCAAGGAATTGAAAGCTGAACTCTAACGATATTACCACAACTGGTAGAAGCTGGTGAATCCAACCCAACTTCATTTGTTGGATTATTCTTGTTGTTCTTCTTATCAGGATGGACTTATTTGGAAATGACATAACTTCTTATTTTGCTTTTTTGCTTACCTTCAATTTCCTTTTTTTAGGTTTTTCAGCCAATATTTGACTTTTTTCAGGCTACTTTCCCTTTGTGGGCTTCTTTCTAGATGCAACTTTGTGAAATGAGAAAATAATTTTAAGTGTCACGATTTAAAGTGCTTGAATTTATGTGATCTGTAAGTTACAGCTAAGAAATGAAAGCTATTGTAACGACATTACCACAAGTTGTAAAAGCTTCATTTTTCTGGATTATTTTTACTCTTCTAGTTATCATGATGCAGTTGTTTGAGAGTGACTGAAACTTTTTTTTGTTATTTTCCTTCTAGTCTTTAAATTGACTTCTTTCAGGCAACCTTCCTACTGTTGACTTCTCTCTGACTGCAGCTTTGGAAATGAGGGAATCATTTAAGTTTACCTAATTTGATTTGTAGATCACGATTCAGGTGTTTGACTGAATATGTTTAATCCTCTAGGTTATTTTAAACTAATTGCGGCTGATAAAACCGTTTAATTTAATCTTAAACTTTTATTGTAATCTGAGTGACACGTAGAGTTAAGTATTACTCGAGGTCCACTTTGGTTTTGTGTTTGTTCTTTTTTAGATACGGGAAATAGTAAGGAGAAATAGATGCCACCCACCAAACCTTCGTATACTTTTTTTATTACAATCAGTGTCACATTTAAGTTTGCAGAAAACCACACCAGCGTAAGTGTTGGTGTTGTTCTGGAACATAGAAACAATATTTGAGCTAAAGTTTCCAGGTTCATGTAGGGTGGGTGGGTGGTTACTATCCCACCATCCAACTTTTAAAACATTCTTGCTTAATGTACTTTAAACGTTCAGTTAGTTGTGGCCATATTTTAACCAGTTTGCACGCTCAAAATTTGCTCATAAAAAATATTTTAAAAATTCTTCCAAACGTAGAATTTATAAAATTTATACAAAACTATATATTCTTGTAGATTTTATAAAAATAAGCACATATTTTTGTTTAAAAAAATTAATTAAGCGCAGTTGAAGTGTTTATTTTTATCAGTTTGCACACTCAAAAATATATTTAATAATTCGTTACAAATGTAAATTTGTGATCTATAATTTACACATTATGTTCAAGAGTTTGAAAAATTTATGCTAAATTAAAGTTACTTTAATATTTCTATTTTGCCCTGCACACATGTCATTGTAAGCTATAATGTGTCTTTCACTTCTTAAAACATGTTTTAGGATGCATGAAGCTATTTCTTGATTATTTTCATTATGTATCCACCTCGTTAATTCAATAATCTGTATGTGTTATTTGTCATTTATTAATTATCTCATGATTTAACAACTCTCATTTGATGCAATCTTTTCATCCCAAACGTACATGTGAACATTATTGTTATGAAAATTCTAAACTCTAAATTTAGAAAGTACATATTGCGTTTATAATATGCTATGTTACTGAAGTAAATATTGGATAAGGTAATGCTTTTTGCAAGTCGAACGAAAAAGCGAAATAATAATCTGAATTGCGTGATATTTGTTCCTGATCTTGTTTTAGTAACTTGCTAGCTGATTCTGCTAGTCTTAAATGAACATCGTATTGTTTTGTAAGATTATTCTTTTCTTCATCATCATTCGATGCTTTAATTTCGATGTTTAATAAGACGTATTTTTGATATGTATATTTGCGCGGTTGGTGGAAATGTAATTCAAAATTTTCTTTTAAATTTTAATTAATTAATATTTAATCTTCACGTAACTCAATCAACCAGGTTGATGAATAAAGCACTAATAACCTTTCTCCACAATTTGAAGAAAGGTTATTGGTTCTTTATTCGTCAAATTTTTCTCTAAGTTCACTCTTTAACAGCTTTTATTTTATATTCCTTCCAATGAAGCTCGTATAATTTAAACGTTTTCCTAAGAATTAGATCAGAATGTAGATATATTCTATTAGGATTATGAGATCTGGTATAACACACATTTAGGAAAACTTTTAATATGGTTTTGAACGTGTTTTTTCTCATCCTCAGAAATGTTTTTCGTTGATCCAAACAATTCGCCCCCCAATTTTTTGAGTTTAATACACGTTTTAAGCGTCCTTCATATACTTTAAAGGTATCCAAAAGAATTTCTTTTACAGGCGGGAACTTTTCCATTTTTAGAATTTAACAAATACCTAAAACTCCAATTTCTTGACGAATCTTTTCCGTTTTTTGACGTTTTCGTTTCACAGTTTTGTGCTCGATAGTTTCGTAAAGTAATATTTTATTTTTAAATTAAATTCTCTCAAATAGCAAAACTTCTCAAAAATATTCTCTCTTTCTTCTTCTTCGTAATTTTTTTATGCAAGCTTTTCGACATCGGCAATCTTTGTTTTGGAAATCATGAAGTTACAATATTATTTCCGTTTTTTTTTTGCCTATTGCTTAAAACTATAGGAGTAACATTAAATTTATATAACAATGAATTGTGAAGAATTCAAAATTGAGCAAATTATTAAGAATAGCCTTTTACGTAAACCTCATAGTGTTCGAGAAAAATGTAAAGATGATGGCCACATCACCATTTTTTATGTTTCTTTACATTTTATAACTTTTAATTAAAACCCTCGCTTAGATTTTACTGATTAGAGGGTGGGATAGGGGCCACCCACCCACCCTACATATACATGATAACTTTAAATACTAATCGTTAATGATTTTGCTGCTTAAAAAACAATAAAATCTTGTATGTAAAAGTAAATCATAATCCAAATTTATATAGCTAATCTTATCTAAGCTTTGTTTAAAGCCTTTCCGCGTATCATGTATATAATTTTTATTAATTTACACACTCAAAAATTTTACTATGTCAATTTTTTAATTCAAATTTTGTAATTAAAGTTATTACAAACTACGACGTGATCAATAATTAAAACTAATATGTATATGTAGGGTGGGTGGGTGGCCTCTATCCCACCCTTCAGTCAGTAGAATATCATAAAAAATTATTTGAAATATTATATCAATTAAAAACGCAATTATTTTCTGTATGTTTATATTTTGCAACTTTTAACTAAAACCCTCGATTATGTTTTAGTAATTGGAGGGTGGATAGAGGCCACCCACCCACCCTACATATACGTGAAAACTTTACTTGCTAATCGTTGATGATTTTGCTGCAAAAAAATAAACCACTTTATGTAATAAAAAATAAAACAAAATCAAAATTTAAGTTTAAATATAAATGACTTTCTATAGGTAATCTTATGTAATTTACATTTAAAGTCTGCCCACCCTTCATGCACCAAAGTTTTACTAATTTACTCATTCAAAAATGTTACTCTTTTAATTTGTTTTTTACTCAAAAAATTTTGTAATTAATTTCATTGGATACAGCGAGACGATAAGAAATTAAAGTTTATATGTATATGTAGGGTGGGTGGGTGGCCTCTATCCCACCCTCCAATCAGTAAAACATCAAAAATGATTCGAATTTTTTTTTGAATAAATCTATTAATATTTGCAATGATGTTATGTTTACTTACGTGTTACAACATTTAATTAAAACAATCGCTTATGTTTTACTGATTGGAGGGTGGGTTAGAGGCCACCTACCCACCCTACATATATATGATAACTTTAATACTAATTGTTGATGGATTCTACATATTTTATACTTTCTCTCATAGTTTTCCAGAAACATATAGGGAAATTAAAGTACTATGATGGCTACATCACCATTTTTCGACTTAATATTATGTTTTAAAATATTTTATTTTTAAGGTTTTATTCATTTGGTAATTTTTATTTTTTACTGGAAAATATTAACTTTACTTATTTCTAGTTACTTTTATATTCTTTTGTCTACACTATTAATTCTTTTTTTTGGAAAATATCATTAAATAATTATTTACTAACACTTCCTTAAATATTTTCAACTATTTTCTATTGATTTACAAATGTAACTGTTTGTTACTGTAATTTATAAGGTCCTGGATACTATTTTAATAATATTAAGAAAATATTTTATGTTTTGTTTTGTGTTTATATTGGTTGATACCTAAGGCGTTGAAGTGTTGAAAATCCATATGTATTTATGCCTGTCAGGGGAGACTGCATCTCAAAAATAAAATAAAAAATTGTAAGTTGAAAATTAAATTTAGTTTAGAGCTTTTATCCCTTATATAAAGAGCTGAAAAGTTTTTAGGAAAACTTGGTGCACAGGAAACAGGCATGCTTTTTTTGTTTTCTCCCGAATTTTCTTCATAGAAATTACAACATTGAAATAATAGGTTTACATAATACGAAACTTAAGAAACCAGAACGTTTCATTTACTAATGAACAACTTTTATTTTCACAAAACTTTCATAAATAGATTGGATTTTGAGAAATAAATTAAAGGAAAGAATTTATTTTTAATCAAAAATTATGTGAATTTTAAATATAATGCTATATTTACGGTTTGGTGGCATTTAGCTAACTTTTGGATTTTTCCTCCTTAAATATACGGAATGCAATTAAATCATTTTCGAAATATATGTGCGTGTGTCGACCCCGTGTTAAGAACTGTAAAAGATTTTGAACTGTGACGTTAACTTAATTCTGTGTAATTTTAAACCTGAGTTTTTATTCTTTATCGTGTTTAGTGGAGGCCATTTATTTTGTTTCTCTAAATTCCCTTTAAAAACACAACCTTTTACAAAATTATATATAATAAAAAGTTCAAAGATTTTCCATAAATATTATACTTTGAATTAAATTCTCACTTAACCCGTGGTGAAACATTTTTATATTAATTAGAGGTTAATTAAACTCTGACACAACACCAAGAGTTTAATTAACTTCTAATAACATATATTTGATGGTTTCTGAGTAAAATAAGATACAACTTTTTTTAATTTTAGAAGAATATAGCAGTTACTAGAATGAGTAATTTATCAATAATAGTTTTTTGCTGAAGAAAGCAGGATTTCTGAGGTAGGTCTCCTGAAAGTACTATAAAAAGAACATAATTTTTAACCATTTTTGTCTAAACTTTAACTAACAATTATCAACAAAATTATTATGGATTAATAAATAGGTAAAGAATTAATATACACTTGTTTCCTTTCACTGTTTTTTCAACTAATTTCGATTGTTACGGCATTATCAAGAGTACACTTGATAACTCTAATGTTTCACCAAGAGATAAATGAGAAAATTATTCATAAAATATTATTATGGATTATTTGTTGAGTTCCTTTGATTTGAAAATAGGTTTTCGATAGTATAACAAAAAGAAAATCACGTTAAAATCATTGAAGCAAGGTAAGAAATATAAACTAATTAGTTATACTAATTTTTTGGTACTATATCAAATGCCTTTTCTATATCTAAAAAACTAATGTTTTTGTCCTTTTTGGAATGCTTTCTAAATTCGTTTAATTTGATTGATTGTTGGGGCACTTAAGTGTTGAAAATCCATATTCACTATTTAGATAACGAAACAAAAGATTTTCCAATTGGTTTGATTGTAAACACTACATATGTTTTGTTTGTATATTTTCTTCACCTGTAGAAGCCACAGTGTGGCGAAGCATATGTAGAGTTTACAATAAAACGAATTTGAAAATCTAACAGTTTTGTTATCTGAGTGGTTGTTTTATACTTCTTTATTTTCCGAATTACCTGTAATTTTTTACATTTAAATTAAAATCTCTGTCCAATTTATCGATGTGGTCTCGTAGTTATGTTTGGTAAATTAATCATTATATCTTTTTCCTAGCATAATTGTACTATAAACATTATTTGTTGTTTAAGGAGTATATTTTTTCTAATTTTTGCAAAACGTTCAATTCTGGTTTACATATTTCCTGTTATTATTTTACTATATCATCAAGTTTTAGGGCTTTTTCTTTGTTAATCTCTTGGTTCATTGCTTCATTCCTATTCACTGTCTTTTTATCTTGCCTTTGTTTCTACTCATTCTCCTTTTCTAATTCACTAAAAAAGATTATAAAAGTATCTTTTTCACTTGATTTTTGTTTCAAATGATTTTTTTTCTCTTTTGGTTTTTAAGTTAATACTACTTCCTGCTTCATTTTACTATATTCACATATTGATTAATATGTTTATATTATATTATATTAGTTAACTGATAGGTAGAACAGATTGGCCGGTAATTTAAATAAAAGGAAGATTTGCTTATAAAATAAAACAAATTTAGTGATGGAAAACATAAATAAGTAACATATTTTGATGAATCTTTAATGAACTTGATGAAATTGAATCAATATGAAGAGATCATATGAACTAAATATAAATTCGTCTTTAAATTTATGCTTTGTTTAATTTATGTTCTCACATATGCTCGATTTGATTTGAAATGTGAGAACTTTACTATCGCCACATTTATATATGTTGTAAATGATTCAATAATTACAGTACGAAATGAAGCGTCCTACGTGAAACGATGCGTAATCTTTTCCCAGTAACTCAGTTAAAAATTCCAGGCTTGGCTCCTTTGTTACTCACGTCCGGTAAAACCTAAACTTACTACTGTACTGTATATTTATATTAAAAGGTAACAATTATAATTGTTTCCTGGAGTGACGTTCATTCGTTTTTATGATTTCATTTTCAATTGTTTTGGTGTGTTTGCCAAGACCTTCGTCAATGTTCGTCTGTTTTTCAGTTATTATTTAGCAAATAAACTAGTTGATTGAGTTACGTGAAGATCAAATTAATTTGACGAATAAAGCACTAATAACATTTCTTCGCAATTATTATTTAACAATTTGAATTCCATTCTATTGAGATATTCATTTGTTTGCGCGTTGTTAATTTTAACTGTTGTTTTAGTGATGATAAATTATTTACAAAAAGAAATGTATTAACTCGATTAAAAGACTTGTGAATTATCAATTGGTTTCTAATAATTTAAACTGTTGGTTTTGATAATTTTTACCCGTTATATTTAGAATTTCGATATTAATAATCAAAAAAAGTCTGTAACCTTTGAATATGCAATTCAATTAAATCTAGAATGCGATTGTTCGAGCGTACTCTTGACCTACCACAATAAATACGTCAATGGCCTAGCGTACTCGTGACCTATGCTAATATATTATACATTGGCCTAGGTCAAGAGTACGCTAGTTCAACTGTGTATTGAGGTAGGTCAAGAGTACGCTAGATAGAAATGTGCTAGTCAAACTGTATTCGTATTCGTATAAATATATTAGCAATTAACTTTAAATTTGATTATTAGAAGGCTAATTAAACATCCCCAATTTTCCTGTGTTTTATTTTTCATATTTATTATGTTATTGCAACAATAAATAAACGGTTTCTTGATAACTTTTGAAACGAACTGAATATTGTGTGCAAATTGAGCATAGTAATGACAGTTGTTTGAAATGTGTTCACAGCGGTCCTTCTAACAGTGGTCACCCCGCAACGTTATTGCAACGCTTAGCATATCATGCATAATTTACCCCCGCATAATTTCGCATGCGTTTGGATATCATGTGTTCGAAACCGAGTGCGTTCACTACACATGTGGATATGTGGATGAATGTTGGCATTGCCTCCCCGAATGATTTACTGACGGAAACGTCTTCCTCTGCAGCTGTTTGAGCCCCTCAACATCGGAATAACACTATATTGTCTCACGTCCAGTTCCCACTTCTTAAATAGTCCGCAATCGGGCACGCACTGGTTTTCACAATTTTTACCCATTATATTTAGAATTCAGAATTCTATAAATATGCAATATACAATAAATTGGATGAATGTAAAATTGGATTAGTTTCAAAAAAGTAAAAGAAAAAATACGCAATAGGTAGTTCAAAGTGCATCTTGTTCATAAAGAAGAAGAGTTTGGATAGAAGAAAATTTCCTAAAATGTATTTCTGTCGATTAAAATTTAAATATATTATTTGTGTTGTATTTATAAGGTTTCATTAATTAATTAATACATAACTGTAGTGATTAATATTTACTTTGTTTCTATTAAATATGTTTCTTCGTTTCTACGAAGATTTTCTTTTATAATAGTCCTATATAAATGTGGTGCATATTCACAAATGAAGATTTTAAAATCGTTGATGTTAATATATTGAGTTCGATTTGTAAAGAATGTTAACCATAGTATAATACTCTGATAAAATGCAAGCTAACCTAACTTGCCCAATAACAAAGATTGTTTAACCATACAAAGTGCCTTTAAAAAATGTGTATATATTACCTCAGCTTGAAGAATTTTTTTAAAAAGCGACAGATTCATTACTATTGACCCCCCTGATAAAAAAAAACATCATATTTTGTCTCATCCAAAGTAGTTGTAAAATAACAGTTTCATCAAGCAATTTTGGAATCAGAAGTTTTGAGATGTAATTACTCTTTACTTTGCATTGACATTTGACTGTTTATTGATGGTTTAAGTTATTTATTAAGTTAATTAGAACGAAACAAATTATTAACTATATATTATTACATCGTGCATTCAAAATGCAAAATGAAATATTACATTGTGAATCAAGTGAAACGCTATCGGTAGCCGATTGAAATTTCGACTTACACGGACTTAGTGGGCATTTCTCGTCACGGGGGTTCATAATAAAGATAAAAATCTACAAAGCGTATGCTTTAAAGGTATCGGAGGCGCCATTCGCCATAATTTACGACCGAACTACCGAGAGCGGTTAACGGCCATCGTCAGTCTCCTTTCTCCGTTCTGGCGCTTATATAAAAATGCTTACGGGGTGAATCCTTTGAGATTTGTCATCGTATACCTCCATCTCATTAATTTTGATTTAGTTTATTCGACTCGGACCGCACAACGGACGTGAGACCGTAAAACAGCCCGAACAACAAACTTATATTGCTATGGGAACCGGACAGGGAAAAAAACAAAGACCAGACAGCCCGGACACGATGTTCTCGAATATTTCTCTCCTGGACATTTATCGAATACATATATATACCTTGTACGACACACTACTTTTCATCTTCTGCATATCTACGAGCTTCGATATAATATAACTATATTGCAGCTAATGTATGCAAAGAAAGGGGCAAATATTTTAACATCAGGTGGCGTTTGTAGTCTTTAGAAATTAAAATATTTTCTAATTTTTTATATTAGCACGTACACCATTAATTATCCACATCTAAAATGAATCAAGGCTTTATTGAAATTTTGGAAAATTCGATTTGTTAAACAGTAATCTAAGTGACTTTGCAATTAACCCAATGTTAAAACCTTCAAATAAAAGTTAGTATTTCTTATAATTAAAAATTATTCTATGAATGTTAGAAGTATGTTTTACTGATTGGAGGGTGGATAGAAGCCACCCACCCACCCTACATATATATTTTTACTCAAGTCACTCCTACTTTTTAAGTTTCAAGAAAAATTCTAGCAGTTTCACGATTGATGTCCAAGAACAAAACTGTAGTGTTTTGGGTTGAGTTTGAATGTATATGTAGGGTGGGTGGGTGGCCTCTATCCAACCTCCAATTCCTATATATATATAAACGCAAAGCATTTTGTGATAACAACGTTCAGAAAAGCTTATTCATGTAATAAATTAAGAGGAATATTCTTATATTTATAAATTTACTCAATTAATTTTAGAAGTATGTTTTATTAATTGGAGGGTGGATAGAGGCCACCCGCCCACCCTACATATATAGTTTTATTTAAGACATTGTCACTTTTTAAGTTTGCAGAAAAACTACAGCTATTTTAAACTTGCTGTTTAGACACAAAATAGTAAAGATTTAGGTTAAATTTAAATGCACATGTAGGGTGGGCGGGTGGCTACTATCCCACCCTTTAATTCTGATAATATAAAAATTTTAACATTTAAATAACAAACTGCAATCAGCGTATTTAATTAATAAATGATGAGCAAAACTTCTTCTAATTAAAAATTATTCACTGTATCTTAGAAGTATGTTTGGAGGGTGGATAGAGGCCTCCCACCCACCCTACATATACACTTTTTACTCAAGTCACCTTTACTTTTTAGGTTTCAAGAAAAACCTTGGAAGTTTCACAATTGATGTCCAAGAAAAAAACTGCAGTGTTTTGTGTTGAGTTTGAATGCATATGTAGGGTGGGTGGGTGGCCTCTATCCACCTTCTAATTCCTATAATATAAACGTAGAGTATTCTGTGGTAACAACGTACATGAGAGCTTATTCATGTAATAAATTAAGAAGAACAGTTTTATATTTATAAATTTATTCAATTAATTTTAGAAGTATGTTTTATTAATTGGAGGGTGGATAGAGGCCGCCCGCCCACCCTACATATATAATTTTATTTAAGTCACTGTCACTTTTTTAATTTGCAGAAAAACTACAGCCATTTTGCACTTGATGTTTAGACACAAAATAGTAAAGTTTTAGGTTAAATTTAAATGCATATGTAGGGTGGGTGGGTGGTCACTATCCCACCCTACAATTCTTATAATATAAACATATTGAATTATGAATTGCAAACTGCAATTGAATCTATTTAATTGATAAATGATAAACAAAACTTCTTCTAATTAAAAATTATTCACTGTATCTTAGAAATATGTTCTACTGATTGGAGGGTGGATAGAGGCCTCCCACCCACCCTACAAATACACTTTTTACTCAAGTCACCTCTACTTTTTAGGTTTCAAGAAAAACTCTAGAAGTTTCACGATTGATGTCCAAGAACAAAACTGTAGTGTTTTGGGTTGAGTTTGAATGTATATGTAGGGTGGGTGGGTGGCCTCTATCCAACCTCAAATTCCTATATATACAAACGCAGAGCATTCTGTTGTAACAACGTACACGAGAGCTTATTCATGTAATAAATTAAGAGGAACAGTTTTATATTTATACATTTATTCAATTAATTTTAGAAGTATGTTTTATTAATTGGAGGGTGGATAGAGACCACCCGCCCACCCTACATATATAATTTTATTTAAGTCACTGTCACTTTTTAAGTTTGCAGAAAAACTACAGCTATTTTACACTTGATGTTTAGACACAAAATAGTAAAGTTTTAGTTTAAATTTAAATGCATATGTAGGGTGGGTGGGTGGCCACGATCCCACCCTACAATTCTTATAATATAAACATATTGAATTGCAAACTGCAATCGAGTGTATTTAATTAATAAATGATAAACAAAACTTCTTCTAATTAAACATTATTCACTGTATCTTAGAAGTATGTTCTACTGATTGGAGGGTGGATAGAGGCCTCCCACCCACCCTACATATATATTTTTTACTCAAGTCACCTTTACTTTTTAGGTTTCAAGAAAAACTCTAGAAGTTTCACGATTGATGTCCAAGAACAAAACTGTAGTGTTTTGGGTTGAGTTTGAATGTATATGTAGGGTGGGTGGGTGGCCTCTATCCAACCTCAAATTCCTATATATACAAATGCAGAGCATTCTGTTGTAACAACGTACACGAGAGCTTATTCATGTAATAAATTAAGAGGAACAGTTTTATATTTATAAATTTATTCAATTAATTTTAGAAGTATGTTTTATTAATTAGAGGGTGGATAGAGGCCACCTGCCCACCCCACATATATAATTTTATTTAAGTCACTGTTACTTTTTAAGTTTGCAGAAAAACTACAGCTATTTTACACTTGATGTTTAGACACAAAATAGTAAAGTTTTAGTTTAAATTTAAATGCATATGTAGGGTGGGTGGGTGGCCATGATCCCACCCTACAATTCTTATAATATAAACATATTGAATTGCAAACTGCAATCGAGTGTATTTAATTAATAAATGATAAACAAAACTTCTTCTAATTAAACATTATTCACTGTATCTTAGAAGTATGTTCTACTGATTTGAGGGTGGATAGTGGACACCCACCCACCCTACATATACACTTTTTACTCAAGTCACCTTTACTTTTTAGGTTTCAAGAAAAACTCTAGAAGTTTCACGATTGATGTCCAAGAACAAAACTGTAGTGTTTTGGGTTGAGTTTGAATGTATATGTAGGGTGGGTGGGTGGCCTCAATCCACCTTTTAATTCCTATAATATAAACGTAGAGCATTCTGTGGTAACAACGTACACGAGAGCTTATTCATGTAATTTTAGGGTTTAATAAAAATTCCAGCAGTTTCACGATTGATGTCCAAGAACAAAACTGTAGTGTTTTGGGTTTAGTTTGAATGTAGAGTGGGTGGGTGGTCTCTATCCAACCTCCAATTTCTATAATATAAACGCAGAGCATTTTGTGTTAACAACGTACATAAGAGCTGATTCATTTAATAAATTAAGATTGTATTTATAAATTTATTCAATTAATTTTAGAAGTATGTTTTATTAATTGGAGGGTGGATAGAGGCCACCCGCCCACCCTACATTTATATTTTTATTTAAGTCACTGTCACTTTCTAAGTTTGCAGAAAAACTACAGCCATTTTAGGATGGCTAGAGACACACTAGAAAAATGGTTCAAAAGTGTGATGGATGTGAAAGAAAATTGTAGGGACATATAAGAAAAATTCTTAAAAAATGGAATAAAAGTTACTGGAAAGTTCTAGAAATCTATAAAAAACAAACTGAAAAAAATTCTAGAACTCTCTAGGCAAATTCCTGATAAACTAAATGAAACTTTCTAAAAAAGTCTAGAAAACTACAAAATTCGAGAACCCTTTAGAAAAGTTTTTCAAAAATGATAGTTGCTGAGAAGTTCTTGGAATCTAAAAAACATATTGAGGAAAATTCTAGAAGCCCAAAAGAAATTTCTTAAAAAATGGAATTAAAAAATTGAATGAAAGTTACTGGAACCTTCTAGAATTCTAGAACTTTCTACAAAAATTCCTAAAAACTGATTGATTGGCACTTTCTAAAAAAATTCTAGATATCTATAAAATTCAAGAACCTTTTAGAAAGTGTCTTCAAAAATGTGATAAAAGTTGCTGAGTTTTAGAAGTATTGTAAAAAAATTCGAGATGTCGCTAAGAAAATTCTTGAAAAATGGAATGAAGAAAAATTTTAAAAACCTACAAAAAAAACTGAAGAAAATTCTACAAGCATTTTTTTGGATTTAAAACAAAAATTCGGTCCATAACGGGTTAATAAATAATAAAACAAATGAGTCTTAATGAGACTCATTACACGCCGGTGGTGGCGCATTCGGTTACGGCCCAGAGTTAACTATTGATTAAACTTTATTGTCTAGAGGCCCATAAGAATATTCTTGAAAATAGGAATTCAAAATAAATTCTACAAACCAATAAATAAAAACTTCTAGAAAAAATTCTAGAAGTCTCTAAGAAAATTCCTGAAGAACTGAATGAAACGTTCTGAAAAGTTTTAGAAATCTAATAAATAAAATGTATCAAAAGTTACCAAAAAGATCTAAAATTCTACAACAAAAAATAAGGTGAATTATAGAGGCACATAAGGAAATTCTTAAAATTTGGAATGAAAGTTACTGGAAACTTCTAGAAATCTATAGAAAACTGAAGAAAATTCTAGAACTTTATACGAAAATTCCTAAAAACTGATTGATTGACACTTTCTAAAAAATTCTAGATATTTATTTATTTATTTATTTATCTTTGGTCTCCTTTCTTGAATAATACAAAATAAACATATTAATAAAAATAAAACCATACAATAAATTTTGGGCAAAAGGAGCACAGGCGGAGTTCACAACTTAATATGGTCTTTCACTTAAAAATTCAAGAACCCTTTAAAAAATGTCTTCAAAAATGTGATAAAAGTTGCCGAGTTATTGAAGTATTGTAAAAAAATTCTAGAGGCCGCTAAGAAAATTCTTGAAAATGGAATGAAGAAAAATTTTTACAAACTTACAAAAAAATAACTGAAGAAAATTCTAGATATCTACAAGAATTTTTTTGGATTTAAAACCAAAATTTGGCCCATATTGTTTAAACTTCTAGAGGCCCATAAGAAAATTCTTGAAAAATTGAATTAAAAAAAAAATCTACAAACCTACAAATAAAAACTGAAGAAAAGTCTAGAAGTCTCTAAGAAAATTCCAGAAAAACTGAATAAAACTTTTTGAAAAATTTTAGAAATCTAATAAATAAAATGTATTAAAAGTTACCAAAAAGATCTAAAAATCTACAACAAAAATAAGGTGAATTATAGAGGCACATAAGGAAATTCTTAAAAAATGGAATGAAAGTTACTGGAAACTTCTAGAAATATATAGAAACTGAAGAAAAATCTAGAACTTTCTAGGATAATTTCTAAAAACTGATTGATTGACACTTTCTAAAAAAATTCTAGATATCTAGAAATTCTTAAAATTCAAGAACCCTTTAGAAAATTTCTTCAAAAATGTGATAAAAGTTCTTGAAGTATTGTAAAAAATTCTAGAGGCCGCTAAGACAATTCTTGAAAAATGGAATGAAGAAAAGTTTTACAAACCTACAAAAAAAACTGAAGAAAATTCTAGAAGTCTCTAAGAAAATTCCTGAATAATTCTAGAAATTTATGATAGAAGATTAAGGTGCAGCAACGTTGGTTTGGGTCAGTAGTTGGATGGGTGACCGGTACCATTCACCATTAGGTTACAATGAATGGTGCTTTAGAATGATGGGGGCGATCCTTTAAAGTAACAAGTTCATTTACACACACATAAATACACAAATCACATGGCGGAATGACCACGTGGTCGATAGCCAAACACTACTACTATGTGTTTTTCTAATTATTTGTTAATTTTCTACAACGTAAATGATTTTAATACATTTTTTTATTTTCTTCGTCTTTTATATTCACAGAAACAGAAAACAATTGATAAAAGCAGACGCAAGTCAAGCAACAGACAATACATGATTTAAGGAAGTATCAAAATAAACAAGTGTAAACATAAGAATCATAACTAACAGATAGAATTGTAAAATAAGAAAAAAGAATAGAAGTGAAAGACATAACAATAATTTTAAAATAAAGACACAGAAAATACAATCGATATATAAGCGACAAATAAACTAGAGATTGACAGACAAAATTTAGAACTGGCGTAAAACTGAAAATGACATAAATATTTAAAAAAAAACTGATCAGATAAGACGGTGAAAGGCAGCTAAAATAAACAGAATAAAAAACAAACAAGCGATAGGTAATGTAAAAAATAAATACAGACAAACTAAAATCAAGACGAAAAGCAAAATATAGTCCATCCGTTGGATCCTCCGTCGTACGTCACAAACTATCGCTTCAAAAAACGACTAAAGTTTTACAGTGCGTTCTTTTTCTAACGCATTTGGTTTACTTTATTAGACTGAATGTTTTTGTGTCGTTTCTCGAAGCGATATTTTATGACGTACGACGGAAGATCCAACGGACAGACTATATATACCATATCTCCTTGGCGTACTCTACATCTGGTAACTTCTTGCGTAACGCTTGGCCAGGTATGTAATTTAGCTGTTTTATTATTATTGAAAACAAAGCTACAAAAGTTTATTCTCCTTATCTTCCTCGAATATATTATGTCATAGAGGCTTCCGGAGATATTTTTTTTGAGAGGAACCTGCCTGGCTTTTTGATAGCCAGTTGATATCTCCTCTTCTACGAGGGGGTTTCGTAAAATAAGGTTCCCATGATTTTTAATAATAGACAGCTACATTTTTGTTCTTAGTGTTATACATCATTTTAAAGCTTAAAACTTATACTATTTTTCTACATAATGGCCATTTCTGTTCAAACACTTTTGCAGACGATTCTCCAGTTTTTCTATCCCCATTTTATAGAATTCTGCCGGCAATCCTTTGAGGAATCGAGTAACCTCTTCCTTGACTTTATCATCGGTATTGAAGCGTAAACCACCCAAGTGTTCCTTTAATTTTGGGAGTAAGTGTTAATCACTTGGGGCTAGGTCGGGACTGTAGGGGAGGTGGGGCACAACAGTCCAAGCAAAATCTCTTAGCATTTCTTGAGTTTGATGTGAGACATGAGGTCGAGCGTTTTCATGTAGAAGCCTAACACCACTGTACAATCTTTCTCTCCGGCGTTTCAGTTTTCTTAATGTGTCGCAATATCTGTCGGAGTTTACTGTTGTTCCATGAGGCAAAAGCACACCCTTCCTGCCCCAAAAGACGGTTGCCATGACTTTCCCAGCAGACTGTGTATGTATAAAATTCTTCGGCTTCGGCGAAGTTGAGTGACGCCATTCACGTGATTGCTGCTTGCTGTCGGGGGTAAAGTGATCCACCCATCTTTCGTCGCCTGTAACAATGGAATCCAAGAATTCTTCCTTGTTGTCTTCACATTGTTGCAGAAACTGCCGGAAACACTCGACACGTTACTGTTTGTGGTTTTCTGTGAGCGTTCGCGGTACCCACAGTGCACATACTTTGTGATAGCCTAATTTTTCGGTTAAAATCTTATGAATTGTAGTTTTGGAAGTCTCAGAAATACGAAAAGCAAGTTCTTCAATGGTGATCCTCCGATCTTTTTCTACAATTCCATCTGAAACTGAAGGCCTTCCGCTCCTGTTTGGTAATGCATTTCCGTGTGGTCTTCACTGAATTTTCTGCACCATTTGCGAACATGTTGAACAGATATGCAATGTTCCCCATAAACTTCAATTAACTGACGAAAAAGAGAAGAACCTTCCCAGATTTAACTAGCTGATCAATTTTTTTCAGAAATTGTTTAAAATCTCAGCACAGAGCTTCTGGTTTTGAAAAATCGCTTCCTTAATTTTCTGGCTGAAGGTAGTTTCTCATTGGCATAGTTTTGTTCTTTAATACATACATCTGCCTTTTTTCTCCTTTATCTTTTATCTTTCTGCAAGGTATACCTACATAAACTGTTTTATTGCTGTTAATATAAAGAAATCTTGCAATTCTTCTAGATTTTTTAGTGAAATGATATTAATTATAAACACATGTGTATGCAGTAAAATATTATTAGTGAAGATATGGTAAAAATATATGTCAAAATACTAAAGTGAAATCGATTAGATTTAAAATCAATTCACGAATAATTAATACGTCAGTGTATTTATATATGTAGAATCGAGCCATTAATTTTGAAATACAACCCAATAAAACATTACCTTGTACGCTCGAGTCTATTGATTATAATTTAAGCGCTTGTTAATCCTAATAAAACTTGGCAGACTTTATAGCCCTTTTAATGAGATTATTAAAAGTATAAACGTCCCGAGTTGATCACGAAGACGGAGGACCGTAGGAGGGTATATTAAACAATGTTTACAGTTAGTTTTATAAAACCTGATAAGATTAATATCGTAAAGGGGTGGTTTATTAAAATTTAATGAGTGCTAGAGACGGCTGAGAGCTTTTATATTAAAACACCCTCACCGTCTCCTCCTCCTCCTCCGCACTTCCGATCGCTTCAGCCGTGGAAACTTGCGTAATGAACTTTCGGCTTAATTTGAATCCGACCAAAACGGCCCGGGACATTCGAATTTAATAACTCTCACGGCCCGGGGTGAATTATTATGTTTAGTTGGAAGTAATTTTCATAAGTTGCTCCGAGATGGGTTTCCCCGGGCTAATTATCATGTTTTCGCCGCTGGGATAATTTAAGAACACCCTTGCGAGCGTTTCGCCTGTTTAGTATTCCCTACCCAAAAGCGTTAAGCAGCGCCTCTGAATGTTTGGAAAACACCAAATTAATGGCTTCATTTTTATTTCTCCGAATATATTCCGTTTCGGGGCTCGGAACGTGTTCCGAAAGACATTTGCAAATAATGGGAGGAGTTGTTAATGCGTTTCAACGACTCAGACAAGAAGATATATATATATATATATATATATATATATATATATATATATATAATTTTATAATTGCAACAATTAAAACAACGTTAATAATAATATTAGGTAAAAAATAATACTTGTTTTGTTCTATAATGTTGGAACAATTTGGAACAAAAGATGTGTTATTCTTCATCTAATATTAATAACTGTTTTCATCAAGAGTGCAACAAGCATCAATTTTATTAATCATAATGTTTTACTAGGATATAATTATAAGTCATTCTTGCGGTTAATCAGACGATTACTTGCAATATGTAAAAATAACGAACGTCATACCAACATTATCGTTGCATTTATAAATATTCATACGTAAATTGAGGGTATGTCCCTCATGAAACAAACCGATAATACCTGTATTGTTGTTTTTTTTACATAAAGGAATGCGTACACAACAAAATTTCCAGCCGTAAATTATCATTAGCACGTATATGCCAACTTATTAGAAATTTTTAAATTTTAGTTAGTTTATAATAACACCTGATAATAATATTATTCAAAAAATTTGAACAGACTGTTCTGTTAAAGTAAACCACACATGGATAAAGTTTTACAATGGCGAGGGGAATAAGAAAAAGACACAAGCTAGATTTGATGGCAATTTAACCCGAGTCTATAGGCCATTCAATTCCCCATATGTTTGCCGCGCTCTTTTTTACGCGTGTAAATCTGTAATGAGTTAATAATGAAGGATTAAATGATACGGCTTTATGGTTTTACGTATAGGCATTTGTAGTGCTGGAAGAATCGGCCATTAGTGAAAAGGAAGCATTCGCACGGTATGCACTACTGTATGTGATACCCCACCGATAGAACGGATAGAGAGGCTGGTCTCGAGCCGGTAAGCTGATATGCACTTTGAAATCTATGATGGAATATCTCGGCAATTAGTAATCGTTAGCGGTGAAATAAGACATCCATCTTGGTAGCTGGCCACGAACATGCGATATTTGCATCAGTGCCAACTTGCCAACAGCTCGTTGCGAGAAAGCATTAACGTTTCCAAGAATATATTTATAATTATTAACGAGACTATGTGCTTAATTACCACGTGGATTTATTATTTGCGTCCTTACAACTTATCAACACATTATATATATATATATATATATATATATATATACAATTTGAGTCATCTGATGTACGTTCATAATTTTAATATTAGTACCAACTGATCTAAAACATTGTTTTATTTCAACCAGAGGTTTTAAATTAACAAAACTCTCAAAATATTTTACTGTATCAGCAAAAGAATGTGTTCCTTCAATTTCCTTATTATATAAATTAATAATTACACTCTCATTTCATTTAATATTTTTGGCAATGAGAAAATTTCTCCAATTTAAAAATTTTAAAATTATTTGAAGCTATTTTATAAAGGAATGATAAATTCGATTTTTTTTGTATTCTGTAAAATACAAACCTTACCTTATAGGGTTTTATGTGAACCTCAAAACTATTCATTTGGTTTCTAAAGCTGGGCTATGTCTTTCAGCATTATTTTTTTGTTGTTCCATCGAATTAACTTTTGTAGCAATTTGAAATTTAAATAATAGGTAATTGTAAAGAATCAAAAATTGCTTCTACTTTTTTTTCCTCTTTGTTATCCTTCATTTTTATACTTTCTTTAATCTAGCGTTGTTTGTTCTTTGACTTGCGTCTGTTTTATTAATTGTTTTCTGTTTTTGTGAACATACAAGACAAAAAAATAAACATTTTTTATGCGTTTTACCTGTATCTTCTTTCTGTTTTTAATATTTGCAAACAATATTTGTTTAGTATTGGTTTATATTTACCTTCCGCAATAATTAACATTTTAACTTTAATTCTACTCCTGACCTCCCATAATAAATACAGTAAATTATTCGACCACAGTCATAGTAAACGATATAACGTTCTAGAGTACTCGAGCATTGCCTAAGCTAGCGTACACCTGACCTACCGCAACAAATTATATATTAACTCAGCGTGCTCTTAACCTACCTTAAAAAAAAAATCATTGACCCCTTTCAAGATTACACTGGCCAAAGCAATCGTTTTATGCAGCAGATAAAGGTCAAGGTTACACTGACCCAATAAACGGCACATTATGGTAGGTCAAGAGTACGCTAGGTCGGAAGTACGCAAAATTAAAGTTTTTGAAATACGGCAGGATATGTTTGGAAAATCTCTTAGGAGAAAACGGTTGCATTTAATAAATTATATAAGAGCTATCAAATAAAGTTAAATATACGAATTTATTGTGTTGGATTAAAAAAAATAGTTAAAGTAAACAATTACAAATGGACAAAAGCTTTCGGAAACTGAAAATTTATTTTATAAACAGAAAAATAATTAAAGCACAATTCTTCATTATTATAAGAATTAAAAATCAACAGTATACAGTTGATATATAGGTTTTATAGTTAAATTCACTTGGTTTGTTTCACAAATACTTTTTTATTTTCAACTATTTTCGGCTTATTGCCATTATCAAGAATGATGTACAAAAGAATTTTACCGGTATTTAAATACATTGACGGTGCATCAGGTAATTTAGGAGTTTAATATACAATAATAATAATAATTATAATCTTTATTTCTTATAAAATATCATAACAGAAAATCTATGTATAATTGAAGAAGAAAAGCGTCAAAAAGGAAAAGTAAAACGTAACAAATATATAATTTAAGGAAAATTAGGAGAAGTATTAATTTATGCTATATAATTCTTTGTTACAGAGGAAATCAAATAATGTATTTTTAAATTTATTTCTGTTTACTATTGTTTTGATATTATCTGGCAAGTGATTAAAATTTGATGCAATTGTAATTTATATTATTTTCTGATAAAGTGAGCCTGTGTTTGGGGATATTATAATTATATCTTGTGCCATACCTGTGGAATGTTTTATTTTCGTAAAATAGCAATTTATTTTTATGAATAAATGTTAAACATTCGAATATGTACAGCGCGTAAAATGTTAGCAAGTGGTTTTGTTCAAATATACCTCTACAAGAAGTATTGAATCCGAGGCTATACATTATTCTCAAGACTCTTTTTTGAATGACACTATTTTTTACTATGTCCCCAAAAACGTATTCCATATCGCATATTCGAGACGAAAACATTATTGTATACAATTTTTATACTTGTGAAATCTATCATATCTTTTAAGGTACGTATGCAGAAGCACATGCCACTTAATTTTTTTGAAAGCATCTCTATTTGGTTAAGCCACTTAAGATGTGCATCTATTTCTATACCTAGCAATCGTACAGAATTACTTACTGTTTTATTGACATTATTTATTCTTAAATTGTTTATATCATATATGTTTTGATTTGTTTGAAATAAGACAAATTTAGTTTTTGTTGTGTTGAGCGTTAGTTTGTTATTATTAAACCATTCGTGGAGTTCTGTGTATGTTTTGGCTCTTATTAATATGCTTGTAACGTCTGCAAATGATATTATACTAGATAGGACGTCTGATAAAAAGTTTATTATGTCGTTGGTGTATATTATGAATAATATGGGCCCTAAAACGCTACCTTGAGGAAGTCCTATATTTGTCTCTTTAGATTCTGAAAATGTGCATGAGCCGCTAATATTTAATTTGACTACTTGTTTTCTGTTAGTTAAATACGACCTAAACCAAGCCAAAGCTGTACCCCTGATTCCATAATATTCTAATTTGGCTAATAGAATTTCGTATTCGACGCAATTGAATGCTTTAGAAAGGTCTAGGAATATTCCACAAGCAAGTTCACCATTTTCGAGAACATAGAGAATGGGAGAGTTTATGTTCTTCTGTAGAATAAATATTCTTTATTGGTTTTTTTCGTTGTTAATTGTTAGTTTTGTTCGTGTTGTTAATGGTCTTCTGTCGGTTGAAAAATCTTGAGATACAGCAAGCTGCGAGCCACACTTCAGGATTCTTCACTTTGCTTAGACTGATGAAAGGAAATGATAGTTTGAATGAAGAATAAACATCTGGGTGTTTTGACTGTAGTTGTTCACATAAAACATCGTCGACACCAATTTTATTTACGTGATTTTTACCATTGTTTCGGTGATTTTAGGGTCGAGTCGGCATATGTGAAGATGTGCATATGATGCAACTGCTTTTAAATCATTCGTATTGCTACCTGTTCCAAAAATCCTTAGCGATCGGCTTTTTATTGTTGTTAATGCATTTTTCTCCTCAGCTGGAATTGGGTGAATGTCCTCTTCACCGATGTTTATGGATTTATCAGTATTTACATTTCTTTTGGGAATACTAATATTATCCTTGTGTTTATCATTGTCGTCGAGAGCTCTAGTTTTATCGATGAGTGGCTGGCTGATTTGCGGATTAATAATTAAATTTCCTGCCTCTTCTTCCAACTTGTTGCGTAGATTTTCCACTTCTTTTTCAAGGAATATGATTTTTTCGTTCTGGAGTTTTCTGTTTTCCATGAGGATATCATTCTTACTTTGGAGTTCGGTTACTAACGTTTGTAGAAGTCCTATTTCTGTTGAATAATTATCTCTGCTTATACTCGTACTAACCTCAATCTCACCAGGATGATAGCTGTTAAATGTTTCTCGATCACACTTATGCTCCGACACATTCTGTAGATGAATTTCCATATTACATATTTCACATGATACACTTTCTTTAACTTTTTGACTACGAGTTTGCACAGTATAATTAGATATTAGATGGGATAGCACTCTTTAATTTGGCGTCCGCCATTTTGCACACATATTACAAATATATGGTCAAGATATATTTTATTTCTATATATATATATATATATTTCAGTTGATTCAGATTGATTTAAATCAAAAGCTTCAATAATCGCAAATATACAATTTTAAACAATTTGATAGATTAAAATAAATAACATATTTTGGGCTTTTAATAATATAGTTTTATAAGCTATAGAGGAATTTGTTTTTCAAATGAAAAAGATAAGATACTGGATGATATTGAGAAAAAAATGTTGCCAAACAATATTCAAAGAAGGTAAGAAAATGTTCTTTTTTTTGCTGGATTAAATTTTAATATTCACCCGATTAGAATTTTTTTATAATTACTATATGCTCAACACTAACTTTACGGGAATATCTCTTCCTCTTCCTAAGAGGGAATTCAGTTCGTAACAATTCATTCGTACATTTTTCGATCAAGTCACTCAAAATGATAGAACGGTTCGAGATCATTACCTAGAAAAAAGATCAATCTGCTCGTAAAGATTGAGCAGATCTCCTAAATATCTCCTCACTCCTACGTTTCTAACAGCATTAAACATTTATTAAATATCGTAAATTGCTCATCAAAAATACTGCTTGATTGTTCACCAATTTTGCGCTAGCACTTGCAGCACCCCTCTGCATCAACTTTTCTAAGGTGCCCTCAACGGAAAAATAACTCTCTACCATAGTGTGCAATTATCTGTTTCCTGAATTGTTTTTCTAATTTCTTCATTATTGTTGAAACTTCTTCAAAGTCACAAACGTTAGTATGAATGAAATTTACAGATTTTTGAGATTACGTTAGAAAAATACGATACTGTTGTTTTAAAAGTCTTGCTTTAATAAATCTACTGCGCACGCTATTCACACATCTTTACAATTTATAGCTTTTTCGTTTTACCCTAGACTTCTTTTATCCTTTGTCGCCATTTTTATTTGGCATCTTCGAATTGTAAAGCTTCATATAATTCAATCTCAGGCAAATATTTACTAAATGTTTAATTGTGGAGGCGTTTACTTTGTGGTACATCTTGAATATACTGAAGAAAGAAAACAGGATCACTTTGTTTTACCACTTTTTATTTAACCAATTACACGTGACTATAGTTTCGACTAACAACTAGTAATTTGTTAAATAAAAAGTGGTAAAACAAAGTGATCCCGTTTTCTTTCTCCAAATATTTACTAATTGTAATTTCTTCGCTTCTAAAATTTTTGACTGATCGAAGACTTTTATCACAATGGAACTAATAAAAATTTTCTGACAGACAGATATAAGTCGAGAAATTAAGAGGTTCGAATTGGTTCAACAGTTTCAGACGATTATTATGGTTACTAATAGCACTCTTAATTTCTAGACCTTCAAGGGGAATAAACTTGCGGCCTATTTCTGCAAAGTGGAACTGTTGCAATTGATTTTGGCCAATTGATGTCTTTTTGTCACACAATACTCGGATAATCATGTTCGGTTTGCTTTTTTACACTGCTTTTTCGTGTACGTTAAACCTAACTTTGAAATTTCTTCCCATTTGTCCTATATATTTACCACCAGAGTTCTTCACTTTAAAAATGCCCAGATTTTTCAAATAGATGTATTTTCTCTATTTTATTGTTATCTAAATGTTTCTTTAAACTATCCCGGTTAACTTCTATTACTGGGCTTCGTGTTTGATAATTTCTTTAGATATCTTCTGGTACGGAATGTAAGAATTGACTGCAAACTTCTTATCTTCTATTAGTTCTATTTCATTAAATAGTAGTTTCTGAACTGCTTTTATTTTGTTATTTTTCTTGTATCCTTTGTTCATGTCTATTTGGTAGATTGTATGTAATTCTTGGTTAATATCTCCTTCGCTGAACGTGATAAATAAATGATTTTAATGCGGACATTCTTATTTGTTCTAATTGAAGTGACGTGCATGGAATGGCTGTATTTGTAGCAGTGGTTTTTTATACCTTATATAGCACATTTTCAGTTATTTAATTCCATTGAAATGCTTATGTCTAAAAAGTTGAGCATTTCATTACCTTGATTTTCAGTAGTAAATAGAATTTTCCTATTGATTGAATTTAGCGTTGTTTAAAAGTTATCCAACTGTCTATCTGTGCCATTCCAGATACAGAAAATATCATCAACTGATTTAAGATATTTAATAAATGGTCTGCCTTTTGATGCTATTAAAGATCTCAATCTTCTCGAGAAGATCAATCTTTCTTCCAGATAATGATCTTGAACCGTTCTATAATTTTGAGTAGATTGATTGAACATATTAGGTTTACGTATTAATTGCTACAAACTTAATTGCCTTATATGAAGAGAAACAGATATTCTGGCAAAATTGATGACGAATATATAGCAATTATAAAAATTTCTCTTCGGGTGACCAGTACACTATAATTCACACTTGTTGCCCTACACGAAATATGTAAATTTGGTGAAGAAAAACACTTGTTATGTTTCATAATTTTGTCTTTGTTTTCTGATTTAACGTAGGAACATAACAAGTATTTTTCTTCGCCAAATTGAAATCATTCAGAAATGAAAGCTATTTTCAACAAATTTAATTGATTAGTTAAAGATATTTTATAAGTATTTCATAATTAGAACATTTGTTTTGTTTCATATTTTTGTATTTATTTTTCTTGACATATGTTTCGATCATTTTCAAAGGAATTACAAATTTTAACTTTATTATAATTCATCCCATTAAATAAAACGGCATGTTAAAAAGGAATAAACAAACAAATCATATACGGTAAGTAATATCAACAATAAATACAAACGAACCAAAATAAGGAAAAAAAAAACAAAATATATGCCATTTCTCATTGGCAAGTCATACGTTGAGCATGAGTTGAAATTTCTTTTATCTGTTAGTAAATACATCTTATTTTTTTGCCATCTGCAACTATAGCTTTTTATTATTATTGATAATAACGCTACAAAGGCTTTTTCTCCTTATCTTACTCGAATATATTGTGTCACCTTGCTTCAGGAGAAATTTTCTTACAAAAAATCTGCCTAGCTTTTTGGCAACCAGCTGATATTTTTTTACTAATTGCAACTTCTACTTCAAACTCTTGCTTTAAATTATTGATATACATAAAGATTATTTTCAACATCAGCTTTCGTTGAACGTTTGAGTTGGAATTGTGGATGATTTTCTTATTAGATGTGTGTTAGTACAGGAAAGACTTGCAAGTTTTTAGAACAAACGCTACCTCAGTTTCTGGATGATTTACTATTGGCAGCAAGAAATGCAATGTGGTTTATTGCACGATGGTGCACCAGCGTATTTTAGCGTTGTCCGTGAGGTCTTAACAGTAACATACATAGATCGCTGGATGGGTCGAGGTGCACTCATGGCTTGCTCGATCTTCGGAATGGATTATTTTCTATGAATCTAGCAAAAGTCATTAGTTTACATTACTTTAGTAAAAAATATGGAATTCTTGCAAAATTGAATAATTGCTGGGCGTAACACAATTAGAAACGATCTGGTGTTTATAAAAGATTTCGGCAGTCAATGAGGAGAAGATTGAATTATTGCATTTTAGCTGAAGGTAGTTATTTACAACAGTTCTTTAAAGATTAAGAAACTTTTTGTAAGAAAATATTATTGTTGAAAATTTTGTTAACCCTATATCTTCAAAAGAAAGTGGGTTTTCAAAAAAGCATCAAAGGAAGAATATATGTATTAAATGAAACGTCTATTTTCTTGTTTTTAAATTTTTAAATTTGTTTTTCTATGTAGTAAAAACAATCGTTTTATTACACCCAATAAATTTAATTTGAAATTATTATTTTAATAATTTCAGCAAATCTCGAGAATTATGTTTATCTTTTTAAATGAAATACCTTCAATATAAACATTTTTAATTATAAATATCCTATTTATTAATTGTGTCATAACTCATCTTTAAATGTTGAATTAAATCTATAGCAATTAGAATAGTAAAGTAAACTATACTTGAGCTTAAAATATCCTATAGTTTTATTCAGTAAAATATTGATTTCATTTTATAAAATGGACCTGTAGTTAGTAATTAATTATACCGAAAATAATTTTTAGGGATCGTTTAGTTTTGCAATAAAAATATTCTCAATTTTTGATATTAAATATAAATTTTATAGGATACATTCGGAGTATAATTACAGCCACGACATACCGGATGCAATTCCCAAATTTGAGACGATGAAAACAAAAATACCAGCATCCTGCAATCAACTTTGGCAATGATTTATTTGTCTACCACATGCTAAAATTGAGGACGCATTAATCTAAAAATAATAACGCTTGATTTTACGTATAAACTCTTATATATTTTTTAATGAAGTTCACAAAATAAACCCAACCGAATAAATATTCATTAAATTTGAAAAATATAAACTAATCTAAACAAATTACTTTTAATATTTTGAAACAGTGTGAACTTATATTCACCCAGGCAATAAAATTAGAATATATATTCCTATAAAAAATTTAAAAATATTTAATTTTTAAAACATTAACTCTAAAAATTTATTTCGTTGTTTTGTTTATAGTTGAAATACAAATAAATATATTAATAGATTAAATAATCTCTTCGTAAAAATGTCAAACATTGTTTTTCTTGCCTTCTGTTAATTTTAATTTATTTTCATATGTTTTTAATTAATTTCCTTTAAATACTAATCATAATGTGAGATATTTGAAAAGCAAATTTAGAGCAACAGCTCGCTCTTAATTTAGATTTTGTCAGTCAATTTTATTCATCGCAGCCAGAATGTCTGTGAAAATTACATCAACTTGACCCTGAGAATCAAGAGATTTAAAAAAGAATTCACTATAAGACAGCATGTTGGTAAAGTGAAAATCAAAATAACATTATGTTTTATTAAATATAACTTAATTCAATGGTTTCTGAATTTTTTAGTAAATGCATTGTTTCGAAGTTGGTCTGTAATTGCCTAATAAAATTGGTTTTCACTTTCTAGAAATTGCTGTTACTAAAACGTTCTTCGATAAATCACTGCTTTTTGAAGTATTTTATTGACAATGATGTAAAGTTGATCAAGTACTGCCACTCTACACTGATATTATTTAATTATGTAAATAGTTCTCAAATTAAATCAGTACTTACGATGATTTAAAACTTTAGGTAACTTATCAAAGAATTGGACATTACTATTACCATTGTAATATTTCTAAAAAATGAAATATCAACATATTTATGAAGGTATGGTTATGGTCGTTTGAAAAAGAAAAGGGAAGTGCAATAATTTATAGGCGGCGGCAGTGTCCTGAATTAGGTAATATAAACAATGAATAATGCAGTGGGCGGAAGACAAATAGAGCCGTTCCAATATCGAATGTATGATAATGAATCTGTGGCCGAGGTCGCGCGATGGAGATCACAGAACACTGCCACCACGGCATTGGACACGACAAGACTACACCATATTCAATTCATACAGAGCACAACTAATCGCATCTGAAAGACGAAAAGCCAAGAGGTAGAGGAATGCGCATGATGATTTTACATTTCAATCGGAGCAGTGATCTGTCAGAGCCGCAGACAGGTGCCCCGAGAGACGCACGGGACAGCAGGAGACAGGGGCGGCCGGTGTCATCCCTAACGAGGGTGCTCCGTTTCGCCGGCGGACCCCATGCTGCGCCCCGAACCTCCCATTATTGATTACCCATCTTACGTTCGCATTGTCTTAACACTTATCTCCTGTATCTGTGGGAAAGAAATATTTACGCGCGAAATAATATTTGAGATGATCATAGAGATTCCCATGGTCATTGTTTTTAATTATAACTATATTTCATACATATTAAATTTCATTATTTTATACATAATTTAATGATTGAAGAAGTTTCATTAAAATCATTTAAATATTTAATTATATAATCCATCATATAAAAGTAGTCATAATTCACAAAATTAATAGTTAGTGATGTCTTCATACATATTAATCTTAATTCTTTATACACCATCAATACTATTAAAAACTTTTAATCAACAGTGAGATCATTAATCACACCCTGCCTAATATAAAAATAAAACTGATGACATCCATGAAAATTAGGACGCCTTTCGCGTTTTCCCCCTTGCTTTCTCTCTCTTTTTTTTGCATTGTGCCCATAAAGATTTCGGTATGTTCCGAAGGGTAAAAAGGGGTAATGCGGTAATAAACGGCTCCATTTGGATGACGTCTAGCGTAAAACTCATTTGCGACGCTCATTTCACGGGTCGCACGTCATTTCGAGCGTAAGACATGCACGACTTGCATACCTATCATAATTATCTTTTCCACCTTGCCCGGCTCCTAGGACCGTCCATAAATCAGAAACATCTAAAATTAAGACGTTCGAAAGAAATGCAAGTCGGTAATGAATCGCATTTTTACGTTAGGTGAACGGTTAATTTATGGCCTAATATCGTATCTTTCTGTGTACATAAATAACGCGTATTATTATTATTAATTGCACCATTTCGAATATCTAACGCGCCATTAAAATACCCTAATTACTACTGTTGTGATTATTAAACACAAGTATGTTTGAATTAATATAGTATTACAATTACATATGTCGAATGTAAAAGTACAAAATAAGTTCTTTGATAGCAATCATCACCATTTTTTATTCGATCTGTCTTATAAGTTATAAAGTACTTTCACCTAACTATACTATTTTAAAACCAGAAATATCAAATGGCTTCAATTGGCTAATTAATGTCGTCATAATGACTAATGTCAAATAAACCTTCCAAAAAGGGAGAAAAACAGCGTATTTGCTTAAATACATTACAAATAAAGAATTCAGAAGCTGTCAGCAATGTTTTACTGGATAATGGGTGGATATGGGTTTGAATGGAAGATCATTGGAAACCAAAGAACTTCGCCCGTTATTCTTGCTGTCTTTGTTGTATGTGTTTTATAATTTTATGTATTCTTTTGTAATTGTGTTATAAGCAAGAAAAACGAAGTAATAAAGAATAACCTAACTAGGAAATTTCGTTTGAAGTCATGTGGCTCCATCTTGTTGAAACCATAAGTAATTTCAGTTCAAATCATTGGTTTCATTAAAGAAAAAGTTGTTTAGCATCTCCCGATGGTGTACACCGTTAACTGTAATAGCTCTACTGTCCTCAAAAAAGTACAGACTAATGATTCCTTTAGTGCACATTGCTCATTAAATAGTGCATGTTTCTTGATGCATTGGTTTACCTTGAATAGCATGTGGATTTTCACTACCTCAGACAATTTTGGTGATTCACAAACCGATCAAAATGAAAATGGGCCTCATCGCTACATATGATTTTATTGTGAAATAAGAAGAAGCTCAATTGCAGGCCTTTTTTAAAATAATACCATATGAAAGATTCAATTGCTGTCAACGATGACGGATTGACGTACTTTGTTTCTTTTGCACACTACCACGTTCATCTGAACGACCTCTACGTTTATTGCCAACAAGTGTATTAATAGCTCCGTAACCTGTTTCAAGTTTTTGCAGTAGATCAGGAATTGCATACTCACTTGGAACTTTATTGCGTTCAAACCGTGGTCAAAGTTTTTTTCGCGTGACATTCACACACGTAAAATAGTTAGTAGTGACCATACATTCATAGAGTTCTTCGTCATTTCATACCCAGACCCTTTTTCTTACAGGTAGCTTTAACAAGGGAGATATCGCAAACAAACTAGTGTTGCTTTGATAGCCTTGCCAGAGAATTAGTTGATTAGACTCATTGTTGTAGATTTACAAAATGTTTTCGTGTTTTTCTAATTAGCAGATTTCGCCTTTTCGTACGAAAAGTCGACATCACAACATTTTAGAGCAAGGGGTGACATGCGATAGGACATTTCCTAAGAGTGTCAGTTTCAAAAGGAAGAAATTAGGTTAGAGGATCTCTCGTCAGAGTTAGTTACTCATTAGGGCCAAAAATTAATTTAACCTTTGGTGTTCTAATTACAGAAGGCATGTCATGCAAGGAATCACTTTTAAGCCATCTTCAGACTCTAATTAAGTTCACTTTAGTTTAGTTTAGTTTAGTTTAGAACAAAATTATTAAATAATTAACTAAATATTCATTAATCTTGTACTGAATGATCAATAATTTATAATTTGAATATTTCATTTTATAAATATTATAAATTTAAACCTTTCGTTCACGTTAATATAATTAAATTTTAGATGAAACCCTCGTTAATATGATTTGGTTAAAGGGTATGATAGTGGCCACCCACCCACCCTACATAATTTTTTGTACACAAGCTACGGACAGTCGTTTTATTGCCAAATATTCAACAAAATTTTATAAAAATTTTCCTTAAAATGTATCCACCATTATAATTAATAAAAAAAAATAAATTTGTAGGGTGGGTGGGTGTCCTCTAACACACTCTTTAATCAATACAACATTTACCTGCAAAATAAATTAAATAAATTAAGAATGATTTACAGTCTAAAGTTAATAATTAATTTTATAAATTATTAATTTTAATTATTTAGGGTAAAATAATTGGATTGCAAAATCAGACCCTCGCTAATGTGATTTGATTAGAGGATAGAATAGAGGCCACCCATTTACCCTACGTATGTTTTTGTACATAAATTACAAACAGTTGTTTCGTTTCCAGAAATTCAAATCAAATTTAGTAAAAGATTCAATAAAATAAAATCACTAAATTAGTTAAATATTTGATTGTAGAGGCTTTCACTTTGTGATACATATTTTATAACTTTAAATAAAATAAAATAAACTTTGTTTATATCACACACAAGTTTATTTTATTTTATTTAAAGTTACTAAATTAGTTGACAAAAAAAAATATATAAGGTGAATAAATTATTATTTTTAATCGTTCTCGTTTAGGATAAAATAATTGGATTATAATTCAAAATCTAGATGCTGTTTTGATTGGATAGTTTTATAGTGGACACTCTTACCTAACATATTTATAAGTTACATCAACTATAATGGAGGTTTTAGTTTGATTTGTCTTGTATACAATTTAGCTTGTATTTTTCGGAAACTAAACGACTGTTTGGTAGTTTGTTTGCCAAAACACATATAGGGTGGGCGGGTGGCCTCTATCCTACCCTCCAATCAAAACACATTAGCGAGGGTTTGGTTTTCCAATTAAATTATTTTACCCTAAACAATAGCGTTTAAAATTAATAATTATTAAAATGATTTATTAAATTTAGATTGTATATCATTCTTAATTATCATCCTCCAATCAGTAGAACATCTTCTAGCTTCAATTTAAATAATCCATAAATTAAATTGAGAATTGCTAGAACTTTTAAAAAGATATAATTTATTTTATCCATTATTGATTTTAAACATTCTCATTTCGATGAGATAATTAAATTTTAAATCAAATTCTCGCTGATGTTGTTTTAGTTGGAGGGTGTGATAGTGGCCACCCACCCACCCTACATATAACTCTGTACACAAACTACAAACAGTCGTTTAGTTTCCGGAAAATATAAACAATATTTAATGAAATGTTTTTTAAAACAAAATCCCCATTGTAGTCGATGGAAAAATATATATGTAGGGTGGGTGGGTGGCCACTATCACACCCTCCAACTAAAACAACATTAACGAGTGTTTAGTTAATTATCCAATAATTGTTTTAAACGAGAGGTTGCAAATTTTAATTGTTATGGTGAACTCTGCCCATGCTTTTTTCGTCCAAAATTTTACGCATGTTGCTTCGTAATAAATTTGTTTTTATGTGTTTTTATTTTTAAAGAAAGAAGACCAAAGTTCTGAATAAATAAATAAGTAAATAATGTATTACCAAAATAGCATTTGCTAACAAAATGATCCTAGTAATCTTATGCTTTATAAAGGAAATAGTTTACTTGGTTCAAGTAACTATAAGACAAGTCGGGGTAAGGATTCCATTGGTCAATCAAGTTCCGAACACTAAGAAAACTGGAGAGATGTGGTTATACAAGCGCCAGGCGAATAGAAATTAATATAGTTAATAGCACATGACGTTACAGTATTATTCAGGTTAAAATAATTCTAAGAGGATTATTGAAGCTAAATTCCTAGCCAAAAACAAATGGAGTCATGTACATATCTATAGCAATTACGTATTTTATAGTTAATTTGGAAGGATCATAGAGGGCAAGAAAAAACTGGGACTGGAACTAACCTATTCAAGACTTTTTTATATTCATCGCTTTAGGTGGATTATCCAAGAATTATGTTGAAGGCTTACAAGTAATCTACAATCTCCATGACGTGGTTGTAATCATGCTAGGGGAGCTCTGGCTGAACATGGTCAACAATAGGGAAACCACTCCAAGCGTTTTGCTGTCCTTTGCTCGTCACCTTGGGTGGCTAAATGATAGAACAACGGAGGGCTGTCCTAGCCTAGTGAGGCCTAGGTGCTCTGGTCAATGATTTGATCACCCTTGGCAATATGGATATAGATCCAGACGTGATTGGAAGATCCTAATAATGCCCTAGGTAGGAGGTCTGTATAGGCCTCTGGATGTTGGAACTATAGTTTTGTACTATGATTTCGTTCGATGATTGAAACTACCGCAAGAAAGATGAAAATAAATTCTCTTGAATAACAAGGCGTTTTTAGATGATGATGCAAAGCAAAAGCGGCATTTGTAAAGATAAAAAGAAATGTATACAATCCTATTATTATTAAAGTCACTGTAACTAGGAGTAACCAGTGAAGTTTATAACAGTACTATTCATAAGGAAGATCTGATGAAAAAAGTAACTGTCAATGATAATAGCACATTCAAAACGTATATATCTTCCCCAGCTTAGAAAGCGTTTCAGAAATCTTCGCTTCCTTACAACTTACAAAGTTACGAAGAGAAAAAAAACTTTGTAGATAGATGAAAAGTGGGAGGCAATATAGCGTAGTAGAAAAATATTCGGGAAAAGGATTACATTGATCGTTGAGGTTCTTACCACTAAGGAAACTGGGAAGATGTGGTTATATTAACGCCGGGAGGGAAGAGTTAAGGATACGTTGATATAGTTGGTAGTAGTCTTTAAGCTAATATACCTGTTAGAAGTTTATTGAAGCTCTGTAACTAGTTATCACGTACATGAGGAAGCAACAAATCCACAGCGATTGTGCATCTTATAGTCAATGTGGGAAAATAATAGGGAGCAAAGAAAAAGTAAGAAGTCACTGAGAATGGTACGTTCCAAACTTGTTCACGCTTCCCGGCTTAGATATCTTATATAAGAACGCGGAGGCTTAGGACTTGACAGAAAGAATAGTACTTCGGACATCGTCACTTCCTCCGAACTTAAAGATCTTGTGCATAATGTACAAAAACACGAAAAGTAGAAATAAGAGTTGTCGCGAATTTAGCTGCATCCCCAGGCTCTCAATTAAATTTTAAAACTTCCAAACCAACCAATAATCCCTCCACTAATGATTAACCAAGAGAAAAAGTGCAAGGAGAAAACGCTTCATGTACAAACAGAAAAATAAGTAAACAACCACGCGACGACATATTCATGTGTGAATCGGTTGCAAATACTTGTACAGTATTATTAACTAAATTAAAAAATGTAATATGAGTAGTTAGTGGAGGCCTACAACCACGACTCAAGGACTGTCTGGAAATGTCTCTCTCAACTGGCTAAGAACAACTTGTTGACCCTCATGTGGGTCCCATAACGCGCGGATAAACTTACCAAAAGAGGCGCAAATGTCACTCCTATAGGATTAGAACCGTTTTGCGGATTCCCCAGGGCGCACAGAAAAGAGGTGGCGCAAAATGAGCAGAGGACCGAAGATATAAATACTGGATCAATTTACCAGGCCTACGTCATTAAAAAAACGACTCATCAAACTCGATCACGGCCATAAGGTGCTTCAACTCACAAAGAACGAGCTGAGAACATCCACCGGACTCATGGCAAGGCTAATTTCCTGTTTTGACAAATGACTACATTACAACTATGGGTCTTCTTCTCTAACATTTTTCTCTCTAGTCTTAAGTGTTGAATATACAGATAATACTATTATGCTCCAACCCTTCTATGAATCTAGGAGTATGACGCAGATCTATTCCCTCAATTTGCTCAATCAAAGCCAAAACATACACCAAAGCATGCTGGAAACACTCATCGCAGGCCTACCTCTTGCAAATGAAGGAAAGGAAACTAGATAATACTTCACATATCACTTAGTCATCTTCATTACCTAAACATCTCGACTTACAAGGAAAAATTTCATGTACTAATCTATTCATATCTGCAGAGCATCAAAAATGCTTGAGCATCCCTGCAAACTAATTCCTTTTTTTGCTTCTTTGTCAGTAGGTCAATTGAACCATTTCAGTAGTTTTATAGTGCAGATATTTTCTAAACTGATTGATAATACACGTTTTCTCTATCTGCGTTATCAGACTAAAAATCTTAGAAACTTTAGCTTTCGTACGTCCTTACCCAATTTCTGATTGGATCAAAAGTTATATTTATTATTCTGAACAATGACCCTAGCCACCACCATCATCAGAAGCCTTCACCGTATTTATTTATAAGGCTTCAACTTCTTCCTTGAGAGCGTGTTCAGGTTGCTTCACTACTTTATCGTGTTGAAAACATTACAGATAAACTGATGATCAGTACACACTAACGATCACCTTTAATATGACTCTCTAAGTCAATAACCATCATTGAAACTATAGCTGGCTGGTCTTCTACAAAGACTACGACCGTTACCTTACATCTTCCCCTCGTCACCTCTATAAAAATCGTATCGAAAGCAAATATCTGATTCATAGTACATTATATATATTTTTTTTCAGATAAGAAAATAAATTACCTTTTTTCTGCCAATCTCAGACCTCCAACATTATAAATCTAATGATCGTGCATTAGTAGAAAATAAAAATAATTCACTTGGTCTAAATAGCTGCAAAACAAGTAGCAACAAGGATTCCATAGGTAGATGAGGTTCTGACCACTAATAAAACTGGAAAGATGTGCTTGGATTAATTGAGTTACGTGAAGATTCTGCATCAAACCATTGATATAGGTCACTTTGTTTCCAAAATGTACATTGGGTTACAAATTAAATAGTGAAGAAAGGTTTCTAAATATTTTAATCCTGTGGAAAAATGTAGTCATAAGTTAAGGGCAAGTCAATATAGTTGATGGCACAAGATATGTAAATACCTCTTACGGGATTATTGAAGCTAACTCTCTGGCCAGTTACCACACAAAAGAGGAAGAAAGTGAAGTCTTAAGGGCAAGTAAATATAGTTGATAGCACTGGATACGTAAATACCTCTTAGGGTATTAGTGAAGCTAACTTTCTAGCTAGTTAGACGAGGAAGAAAGTGAAGTCATGCAGGAATCCATAGCGATTACGTATCTTATAGTCAATGTGCGAGGTTTATAGGTGACAAAGAAGAAGAGAGAATTCACTTGAAGTCACACGTTCTAAATTTGTTTATACTGTCTTAGCTTAGGTAGCTTATATAGGGGCACAGAGGAACATCAATAGGATGTGATATGCTCTGAGGTCAAGAGCACTTAGGACAACAAAGACTACAGGACTTGACAGAAAAAATCGGATTTTTGACAATGTTACTTCCTCATGCACCTACAAAGTCACAAAGCCTATAAATCTACCTTATCTTACCTTATTAATATCTAGTTGATTTAAAAAGTACTAATGCCGAATAGAAAAAGATATGCCGAAGGCCTACAAGTAATGCACAATCATCATGATGTAGCTGAAAGATGTTACTAGATCACTGTAATAGATATATTTTTTTCAATATTTAACATCGATTTCGCTAGGTTTCAAATTTCTCTTCAATTGATTTCCTAATAGATTAGCAACTATATTTAAATTTTCTTCTATTAGGCATAAGAGAGTAAAGTATTTTCTTGGATTAGATTGGATAATCAACTTTATGGCAACATTGAACAAGCTGTTGTTGAAAATTGATTGGACTTCTGGCACACTAATAAGACCAATCAATTTCAACATTAGCTTTTTCAATGTTACCATATGAGTTAGTTATCCAATGTGGTATTACTACAGTTAAAATATTCTAAAACCTACTTTAAAAATCTGAATTTTAAGAATTTAAAACATATCTTTATTTTACAATTTTTAATGTACAGAAATTTATTGAAAGCTTTAATTAATACTTTCATTATTAATAAAAATTTGTTCTTAAGTTATATTCGAATTTAATTATTGATTGGATTCATTATAATAGGATGTAAATCCATATTTGTGGCGCAACGTACCACGATTTATATCTAATTAATTCGCAATGGTTATTAATCAATCCGGCGTATAATTAGAAGTAGCGTAATGAATGCAGTTCCAGTTTAATTGCCCGATTCGAAAATATCTATATTAGCGATTTGGCATTTGATATTCGGAATGCGTTTGTGCAATGCACGGTATTGTTGTTTATTTGGGCTCGGTCGCAGGGATGCGGTTTATGTGACAGATTTATAACGCGCATCTAGGTGCGATGCATCCGTGATTTACCGTCACCAGCTGAAATGCTGATGCACACGCAACGGTTCTGATTGATGGGCCAGTGATCAATGTATTCCTCCGCTATATTTAAATCGCGTTGGTCTTTAAATGCGCCGATTAATTGCCGACCTGCGAACTGCTCACCTTCAGATGCGAGGACAATGCCAACATTTCTACCTATTCATAGATTCATATAACCTTTACAATGTCTCTCGTGCTGCGATGAAACGCTTCGAGTTCTACAGCCAAAGCTATCGGTCCAATCGGCATCTATTTGGATTATTGAAATTTATCACAACGAAATAATCACTGAAGAAATACTTACAGTAAAGATAAACAATGCTTTTATTCATCTAGATTATGAGCAAATTTACCTAGGTTTTATGTTAACCAAAAATAATTACTTACAGTTATATAAGTTTAAGTTTTACTTTCTTCTAAGTAAAAACAAATGACTGAAAATTAGAAGTATGAGTCTTAAGATAAATAGAAACTAAAGTGTGATTACAATTGAATGGACATGAATTTCTACGATAGGAAGAAGAAAGGCAGATAAAATTTGAAAAAAGGAGAAAAATGAAATTTTCTTTTTAAAATTATTCTATAAAACACTCGAGCAATTGTAATAAAGAAAGGAGAGCACCATGAGAAACATAAAAGACAAAATTGTGCATAAATAAGAAGATAAAGGTGACTGGGATAGTTGGTGCTAATACTTAATTAGAAGAAATAGGAGACATATAAGAATTATAAGATATACGATAAGAAAAGTTCATAGAAACCATTGACAAAGAAGGTCCAAAATGCTTTCGTTATTAGTGATAGATGATATAACACAAAAAATATTAAATAAAATTAAAATTATAAACTGTATGGATAATACTGATACGCTTCAACTCTCCTCTGAATCTAGCAATGTAACGCAGTGTTCTACACTAAATTTGCTCTTTGCCTCGCTCGAAAATTAAAGCAGAAGCAGGCACTAAGGCATTTTTTAGTCAAGCGCGTTCACAAACTCGCTGAATAGGCAACCCTCATCTCAGGATTACTTATAGTAGAGGAATGATTGGAAGCAGTTTAAGCTAGACAATATTTGCACATCTACATCATCTCATCATCTCGCCTTAGAAAGCTGAACCGCAAGAAAAATGTATGTGCTAATCTATTCATATCTGAGCCTTATCTTTTATAATAAACTTGGAAAATCTCTGCATTCCTGATCCATCTTTTTGCTTCTTCGCAGTAAGTAAATTGGGCCAGCGTTGTGTCAGTATCATTATAGCTCAATAATATTCTCTATACTTATAATACACGTTTACTCTGCGTCCAAAATCTTGCAGTACTTTAGTTCGTACTTTCTTACCCAATCTCTAGATAAAAAATTATATCTTTCCTTCTGAACAATTACTCCTGGTAACGACATCATTAGAAACATAATCCTCTTCATAGCCTCCACCATATGGTACATTCTGACTCTATGACCCATATAAGGGGCTTCACTTTCAACAATATTGATTGAAAATATTGCTGAAAATCAGTGCACTTTAACAATAACCCTTCAAGTGATTCTCTAAGAATATAACTATTCAGATTACAGCTAGTTGGCCTCGAATTCTAATTATCTTTTCTGTAAAGACCACGTCCGTCACTTTCCATCTTCTATGAAAATCCTGTAGTGGTAGCCTAGTAGGCATAATGTTTTCTTACGAGCACCGGAACTGTTGTTTCGAATCCCACCCAGGCATTTTCTAAGGAAGAATTGATCGTGTGGTTCTATTAATGTTAGTGTGTGCGTCTTTCATTGCTGATAGATAAATAGAAAAAAAAACAAATTTAGTATTACTGAATGTCACAGGCATAAGTTGCTTTCATTAAATTTTACTTAATTAAAACAAAAGTTATATCTTCTGACTGAAGATGCTAGCAACCATAATCACTGGAAATAGAGTTCATATGTAGGGTAGGTGGGTGGCATCTTCTCCCCTTTTCATTGCCTAAGATTTACTTTGACAAATTTGGTATTACTGAATGGCACATACCGATGTCCCAAAAATCCCTTCTAAAGCCCTTTCTTTCTCTCCCATAAAGGTCCTATCGAAAACAAGTATCCCTTTCATAATGCAATTATACATTTTTAACTTTTCTGTGAATTTTAGAACTTTAGAGCTTGAAGATACAATATAATTAAAATTTATGAACCTGAAAACCCTATCCATCCTGTAGTACATAATTCATAAAGTCTTCAACTCACAAATTTATTTGTTGAACTATTTGTAAGTCTATAACAAACTTTAAAGATTCCCACTCCATCAAAAATCCTGTAGAGTTAGCCAATAATCTGAAAAATCTAACCATTACTAAGAAGTTTAAGTTAGTGTCCTTCAATGCGTGGAATATATTTGTAAAAATGCATTCTTTAAGATATTAAGAGTATGAACCCAGCAGTTAAATAGGATTTAATTAATTTAAATGATTTATTCTTAAAACTTAACTGTTTTTTTTATTAAATTATAAATTTTACATGCAAAAAGAAGGCCCATCAATAAGTTTCTTTCTTTGTCCACTGATACTTTTTTTAATATTAACCTCACAAATCAAATATTAAACTTGTCTCAAGTAAAACTATATTAGTTTGATTAGAAGTACATTGTTGTGTGGTATCAATACGTTTACGATATTCTAGTAGTATTCGAAGCTACTGAAAGATTAAGGATTCCTTACATCAATCCATCAAATTTACGGTAAAACTAGAAAGCAAGGTTAGTATACCAAATTTTACAGACATAATTATACTAAATAACTCCCGTCATCCATATAAATATAAATGGATAGTTTCTACTTAATGACAACCCGTGCATTCAAAACTGTTTTAGCCCAAAATTCTTTAAAAAAGAAATAAATATAATAAAACAAATAACAGCACAGCTATTTATTAATTTCTCTTCAAAAAAGAATTCATAGAGTCATGGTATCCGAGAAGGACTAGCATGCTCCTAAACACACAGAGTTGAAACAAATTCTAAACTTGAAAGTCATCAAGTCATCGCAATCCTTGAAATTCAAGGGTTTCGTCAAGAAACAGTTTGCATCTGTAGGTATTTGACGAGTAAGGGTATTAGGTCCTATCTTAAGAAATTGTACCTGCCACCTACAAGAGGTAAATTCGTAGAGTCTGTAAGACCAAAGGCTGCTGCTGTCACGTTCGAAACAACTAAACCATCAGAGGACTATACTGGAGACAGAAGGACCACCTGATGTTGATTTGGATAATTTGGAATTCCGTGTAAACCTTACAAATCCACGAATCTGACATTAATCTGGTAATTAAGATTCTTAACGATTATGTTGACCTGATGTACAAACCTCTTTGAAGTGTTTTAAATTTAGTGTATATATATATATATATATATATATATATATATCGTCAGACTTTTTCAACGTAATTTATAATTCTTGGCTACAGTAAGTTCCTTCCTACCTTGCCACCGGAATCCGCATTAATATTCTGTAGTAAGTACTTAGCTTAACCACACGTTTTCATTGTAAGGTACTGATCTTATTGATACGTTCGTATATACATCTTCTTCCTTGCGAAACAATTTTTCCTGCAGGTACTTTGAGAAGTCAACTGCAATGTATATGCTGGCCTATTTGCATTGCACTTGACCTATTTTACCTTTAAGTCGTCTATCGCCTTTTTAAGGGACCCAGAATTCTGGGACCCACTATCAGTCCTCAATGTCTAGACTTTATATGAAGTATTTTTAGTCGTTTTTGATCTCTGCATCTCAACTGGCATTTCATCGTTCTTGTCGTCTCACCTGTTACAAAGAGATGTCTATGCAGGATTTCGAGTACTTTACAGGATCCAAAACGCTACAGTCTCGGTACTTCTCATCCTTCTGAAGAATCCCATTAAATTATTTAGCTTTGAAGTTACCAGACACTATCATGATAATGATGGTGGTGATCGTTACTATGTGGTAGTTCATTTTAAAGAGTAAATAAAAGTACTTTCGATGTTTTTTATACCAAAATCATCATCCTACAGCCCATTTCTACCTAAAATATTAATTCTTATTATCCGACTGATTCATCCAGAAAAAAGTAGAAGCAGCAGTAACTGACCACCTCCTCTATCTACTATTAACGTTTAAACATATCTAAAGATGTAAAGTTTGTTCCTGGTGCTGGTGCCACCGAAGTAGAACTTACAAAGCAGTTAACACAATATGCTGACACTTTGTCGGGATTAGAATAGCACACTGTTAGAAAATGTGCAACCGCTTTGGAAATTTTCCCCACAATCTTGAGTACTGAATTATTTGTAGATTTTTATGCCTATATAACGGAATTAATTTGTTGCTATATGGATTAACATGTTAAAGTAATACATTTTATTTGGAAAGCACGCTAGGAATAAGTTTTGTTTATGAAAGCTTCCCACCTTATTATATTCGAATACGCTAATGATAATTTGATAATTTTGCCAAAATTGTCACCTTTCTTTTTTGGCTTCCCTGTATCAACTAAATCAAATCAACGTTTTTTGCTAAGCTTGTAAACATCTTTCTTATCATTGAATGAAAATGATGGTAGCGACCGTTACAATGTGGTAGTTCATTTTAAAAAAGGTAAATGAAAATGATTTTTAAGTTTTAATACCACTATTTATTGTATAATATACACAAACAAAGTTTACAATATATTATCAATTTTGACACAACTATAGTTTCGACCTTTGCAGGTCATTATCAAGTGGTTCAATCTTTCTTATCTTTCCATTTTAGTGCTTACAAACCGTGGGATGATAACATTTTGGTTATCAGTTTTAACTTTGATAAACTTTGACCGAAACAAGTGTCAGTTATCTGAAAATAAAGAAATGGAACATAACAAGAGTTTTACTTCTCCTAATTTGAAAATTTGGTTCCATCAAGAGAGTAGCAGACCAAGTATCGATTATGTCTCTCTTTGTTCTTAATTTGAGGGAAGCAAGCTCTTATGGCATGTGTTTTCTGTTTTTTTGTGCAGTTTAAACTAAATTTGTATCTTGTTCTAGTAATTTTAAATATAATTGTGGAGATGAATACCAATTGTCCACTTTCAGATGCCGATATATCAATTCCCGGTATTTCATCTGCGCCAACCTAGATTTTAAACAAATGCAATGACTTGATGAAGACTCACAAAGTCTATAGATTTTTATTCCAAATCGCACTCGTTTCAATGGATTGAACTTAATATAATTCAAACATCCTTTGAATTTCATGAGAGTTTCATCTAGTGATACTGCGCTCTCTAAAGTATAGATTTTCGAATGTATTATTCAGATAATCAACTAAATTTCCGAATCTTCCGAATTCTGTCATTTTGATCCAACTTTTTGTTGTCTGTAAAGTGAAGGAATTTTGAGATATCAAAAAACTTATCCCGCGACATAGTGGCTGCAAAAATTGGTTTATAATACTTCTGGTTGACCAATGATGGATGAACTCAATTTAGTTTTTTTTTTACTTGAGGCATAATAATCATAATGCAACATATTCTTTTATTTCATCTTGAGTTACTGAAAGCCACAAACACATGGGTAATAATAAAGATAAGTGGAATTTAGCTTATTTGTAATTATAAGGTGTCATGAACAAACATCAGGCAATTTAGATGACGAGTCAGACTCGTCCACCGTAACTTTGCCCAAGTAAGCAGATGACGAGTGTCACTCGTCGAATGTACCGAAAGGGTTAAACAAACTTTCGGAAGCGCACAAAGCCGGAGTGGACATTGAATCAGAAAGTACTGTCTGCAATGCTGTTTAAAACAAATTTTAGACTTGAGAATATTGGGGTTTGAAATAAGCAGTTTGTGCAGCTGCTACGAAATTAAGAGTTGATCAAATTATTATTTCTAAACATGCTGGTGGCCCTAAGCCCCGTGCACCTCAAGGAAGTGATGATGAATCTTGAGCATTAGATTGTTGATAATTTTCTGTTCACCTCATTATCATTAAGTCTTACATTTCGCCAAAGATTACATATTGTGCTAACATCTAAGTTTCTCTACTTGTTCATCCAAATAAATATTTAAACTTCGATCGATTTAGAAAACTTCAATTTTACGCCATTTCACGCGCAAGTTTAAATCATTTATTACAAGTTGAAGTGTTAATTGCAAATAATGTCAGAATGCTATCCTCTCTGCTCGTCTTCCTAAAGTCCATCTTTTACACTGTTTTCTTTACTTTTATATTGTAACTTCGAATGTATCTTCCATCACAACCTTGAAGTATGTAAGAAAAATATACTTAAAACTATGAATTAAAGAAGATCTTACAACTCTCAATGGTCGGTTTAATTAACTGTGTATTTAGTGGTTTCTGTTAAATAGTACCTTCAAAAAATATCAAAACAGCAGCAGAAAGAACTTGACTGAACCCAGAATTTTGGTTTAAAAGAAAAGAAATTTTCAGCACAGACATGTTATATATTTGGAATTGATAAACACTCTCCATCCGGTAAAATTTGACCTACTCGACGATGTCTTTAGCAGAGTTAGTTAAGATAAACCATTAGAAAAACCAAAACTGAAATAAATCTTAACAAAATAACAACAACATATCAGTAGTGCGCTAGAAAATAACTCAATGTTTTATAAAACTGTAAAATTCATACACAAAAACATCAATGTTAATGTTAGGGCCAAAACCAACCTTGACATGTGGTGAAACTTTAAAAGAAATATAGAGATAGCATCAGAAAACATAAACATATCTGCAATACGCAAATTAAATGAAACAAATAAAACAAACATTTAATATTAATTTCTATAAAGAAAATGGTTGCGACCCTTATTACGTGGTAATCCAAACATAGACTGAATTGAAAAATTCACTATGTTTTAGCAACAAATAATTTGTCAATTTTTCAATTCAGATTAATTTATATGTTTTCTAAGAAATTTAGTTTCTTACCTTTTCTTTCTTGCTGGAGTATTTTGAATATAATTTTATATATATATATATATATATCGAATTTTCTAAATATTGAAGTATCTATACAATTATCTAAAAAAAATACAAAATTTGAATATTATAATTATAGAGTTTCCTAAATATTGATTTTTCTTTACATTGAGTTTCCTAATTACTAAAGTTTCTATACCACAAATTATTAAATATTGAATTTTCTATATAATCGAATTTTCTATACAGCATATTTTCTAAATATTAACGTTTTTGTACATGAAATTTTCTATTCATCGAATTCCCTAAATTTTGAATATTCTATATACTGAATTATCTATACAACGAATTTTCAAAATATTGAATTTACTTTATATAAAGTATTGAATTTTTTACATAACCAATTAACCAATTTTCGAAATATTAAAATTTCTGGACGTCCATTTTTGAAATAGTGAATTTTCTCTATATCGAATTTTCTAAATATTGAAGTGTCTATAAAATGTTTTCTATTTACAGAGTTTTTTAAAAATTGATTTTTTTTACATTGTTTTTCTAAATACTTAAGTTTCTATACATCGAATTTCCAAATATTGAATTTTCTATCTATCAAATTTTCTATACAACAAATTTTCTAAATATTTACGTTTTTATACATCAAATTTTCTATTCATCGAATTTTCTAAATATTGAATATTCTATATATCTCATTTTCTATACAACGAATTTTCAAAATATTAAAATTTCTGGACGCCGATTTTTCAAATATTGAATTTTCTATCTATCGAATTTTCTATGCAACAAATTTTCTAAATATTTACATTTTTAAACATCAAATTTTCTATTCATCGAATTTTCTAAATATTGAATATTGTATATATTGACATTTTGCACACAACCAAGTTTCGAAATATAAACATTTCTGGACGGCCATTTTTTAAATATTAAATTATCTATATATCGAATTTTCCAAATATTGAAGTATATGTACAATGATTTTTTTTAAATTACAAAATTTTCTATTCATAGAGTTTTCTAAAATTGATTTTTAAAATAAATACTTAAGTTTCTGTACGTCAAATTTCCAAATATTGAATTTTCTATCTATCAAATTTTCTATACAACAAATTTTCTAAATATTTACGTTTTTATACATCAAATTTTCTATTCATCGAATTTTCTAAATATTTAATGTTCTATATATCGTATTTTCTATACAACGAATGTTCAAAATATTGAAACTTTTTATAAAAAAATTTAAGTATTGCATTTTCTGCAAAACCAATTTTCTAAATATTAAAATTTCTGGACGTCATTTTTTTTTAATATTGAATTTTTTATATATCGAATTTTCTAAATATTAAATTATCTATACAACGAATTTTCTAAAAATATTCCAAAAATTGAAATTTCTATTGATAGATTGTTTTAAATATTGATTTTTCTTTACATTAAGATGTCTAAATACTTAAGTTTCTATACGTCGAATTTCTAAATATTTAATTTTCTATCTATCAAATTTTCTATACAACAAATTTTCTAAAGATTTACATATTTATACATCAAATTTTTTATTCATCGAATTTTCTAAATATTGAATATTGTATATATTGAATTTTCTATACAACGAATTTTCAAAATATTGAATTTACTTTGTTTAAATTTTTCCAACTATTGAATTTTGTACACAACCAAGTTTCGAAATATTAAAATTTCTGGACGGCCATTTTTTAAATATTGAATTTTCTATATATCAAATTTTCTATACAACAAATTTTCTAAATATTTACGTTTTTATACATCAAATTTTCTATTCATCGATTTCTATAAGAAATTTTTAAGTATTGCACTTTATTCACAAGCAATTTTCTAAGTATTAAAATTTCTGGACGTCAATTTTTCAAATATTGAATTTTCTATATATCATGTTTTCTAAATATTAAAATATCTATATGACGAATTTTCTAAAAAACTTCCAAAAATTGAAATTTCTTTTCATATTTTTATTAAATATTAATTTTTCTTTACATTGAAATGTCTAAATACTTAAGTTTCTATACGTCGAATTTCCAAATATTGAATTTTCTATCTATCAAATCTAACAAATTTTCTAAAAATTAACGTTTTATACATCAAATTTTTAAATATTAAAATTTCTGGACGTCGATTTTTCAAATATTGAATTTTCTATATATCTAAATATTAAAATATCTATACAACGAATTTTCTAAAAAAAATTCAAAAATTGATATTTCTATTCATAGATTTTCTTAAATATTGATTTTTCTTTACATTAAGTTTTCTAAATACTTAAGTTTCTATACGTCGAATTTCTAAATATTGAATTTTCTATCTATCGAATTTTCTATGCAACAAATTTTCTAAATATTTACATTTTTATTCATTGAATTTTCTAAATATTGAATATTCTATATATTTAATTTTCTATACAACGAAATTTTAAAATGTTGAATTTACTTTGTATAAAATTTTTTAAGTATTGAATTGTCTACATAACCAATTGTCGAAATATTAAAATTTCTGGACGTCAATTTTTGAAATAGTGAATTTTCTATATATTATACATTCTAATATTTTCTAAATATTGAAGTATCTATATAATGAATTTTCTAAAAATTCCAAAAGCTAAATTTTCTATTTATAGAGTTTTCTAAAAATTGATTTTTTTGCATTGTGTATTCTAAACACTAAAGTTTCTAAACGTCGAATTTCCATATATTATATTTGCTATGTATCGAATTTTCTATTTAACAAATTATCTAAATATTTATATTTTCTATTCATTAAATTTTCTAAATATTGAATATTCTATATATCGAATTTTCTATAGAACGAATTTTCAAAATATTGAATTTACTTTGAATAAAATTTTCTAAGCATTAAATTTTACCGTTTTTATACAACATATTTTCTATTCATCGACTTTTTCTAAATACTATGTAATGTTTTAAATATTGAATTTTCTATAAAACGAATTTTCTTTGCATCAACTTTTTTAAGCATTGAAATTTCTATATATGGAATTTTCTAAATATTGATATTTCCACCTAATAGTCTATATCCGAATGCAAAAGTTGTTTTTCTAGGTGACTACAATGTAGTCAGTGCAACGGAAATAATGTTATTAAACTCTTCGTTAGGGTGTAGAAATGATAATTGTACTTTTAGAGCCCTTCGCTAATTTAATTTCAACTCTTTATCTTTGTGTAGTCAATTATTTTTTGTTTTTGGCCTGGGGTGCAAGCTCAGACAATTGTTAAAATTACCCTAGCGTACTCTTGACCTACCTCAATAGTCTGTATGTTAATCCGGCGTGTCGTTGACCTACTAAAAATTAATGTCTACCGTCTAGCGTACTCCTGACCTACCTTAACATATTACGCATTAACCCTGCGCTCTCGTGACCTTGGTCAACGCATAGTTTATTGAGGCAGGTCAAGAGTACGCTAGATTAATTTAAAAAATGTATATTTTCAAGAAAGAAATGCAATGTGATATAGACTTTGAAAAGAATTCAATTTCAGAACGAGCAATCCAATAATTTCAAAAGAAGTTCATTGTAAATTCAAGGAGAAACTGTAGAAAAATATTATGGTAAAATTTAACCTAAAATTTTGAAATTTTATCTAGCATTATCTGTCTTGACGTTAGATAATTTCAAAATTTTAGGTACTGAAAGATTTCGCTAAATAATCCTTTAGAAACATGCGTAAACTATTTAACTGTTTGAAACCTTTTAAAATTGTTGAAAATATTGAAAAATCTTAAGAAGAACTCTGCAGAAATAATAAATAAGCATCTTGTAATTAGGAACTTCATTTTGTTAACGACTTCTTCTAGAGTGTGTGACGTCCTTTAAGACTTTCCTAGCTATAATTAGTTCCTTTTTGGCCCACTCCATTTCGGCATAACAAGTTCTTAGCTTTGCCAGATGTGTTCTAACCAGGTTAGTGATCTTTTTAGTACACCGGTAAGCATATCTTTTACACCCTTTCCCCCTGAATCAACTTTATCTGTAGCTATCCCAATATGCCAATTGTATTGCATACACCGGGTTTTCTGCATCGCAGCTGGGGTGTTTTACTTTTAGATCATCTATCGACTTGTTAAAGGGAGTCAAAACGTCCCAAAATCCTCGTGGAGACTTACATTCCTATCAATGGTCTTAAGTCACCAACCGCAATGACATTCGTGTCGTCTCATTAGTTGGCAAAGTGATGTCAAAAAGGATATACACATTATTGGCCGAAAATAGCCCAAAAATTTTCTAAACTTACTGCTGGTCACTCCATAATAGTAAATTTATTCCAGTTTCGTCCTGTTGCAACTACATTATCTGAAGAACTATCTAAAAATGGAAAACACCTAGGAAATTATACTATGATGCAGTTGATAAGATATTAGTGTTTAATTCTTTATTAAGTTTGATTATTAAAACTTAAATTAAAATTAAAACGTACATTTTCGTATTTCTGATTTTTCTATATAACTCATTGGGTTGTAATTCTTTGTGTCATTACATTTATCTAAAAATAAATTCACAAGTGGGAGCGAACGTGCGCCTCATTAATTCATGTGGAAGGAAATCCGAATGGCTTTAAAAAAATTTTTGTAAGGATTTCAGGATATTGAAAAACCCTCTCGACATTTGGATTAGCGTCGGGCGGGTGGTAATACAAGCTTATGTAAAGCTGAAATGGATTGGGTATCACATACCAGTAAGCACTTAAATGGCACATAATGTTCTCTCATGCGTGGTATTTGATTACATGTGTGATATTCGGAATGTCATTTCGAGACGCTAATTTGCAAACATAACAGGACGCTTGTGTCAGAAGCGGCGTTAATTTATTTCACAGTCTTTATTACCGTCATTGTTTGCCTACGATATGTGTTTAATTAACTTGTTCAAATTGATTATGTTCTAGTCATTTAAGAAAGTTACATAAAATAAGTATGCCTTGTAAGTCAATTCAAAAGAAAATTCTAATGTAAACATTTTTACGTACGTAAGAATTTTCTTTTGAATTATACATCTATAAAATATGAAAAAAAACCTTATTTAACATATACATATTTACTTTGCCTTGTTGTCTTTATCTTTATAAAGATTGAATATTTGAATTTTTTTGCTTTCGTATTTTTATTTTTATATTAGCATTTTTGATCTTTTGTCTTTTTATCTTTGATAAAAAGATACGAGAATAATAGCCAAAAAAGCTCGTGGTTAAACCCAGTTCAAACGATCGCCAAGCCAGGATTAGTGCTTAACAAAGTGTTTTTTGGGATTGGAAAAAATGATCTACTATAAAAACAGCCGGAATTGGTGTCACTATGAAAATGAAATGTTCAAATAAAAACAAGCAGCCGTATGAATATGTTAAGCTAAAGGTATTTATTTTAGGCAAATTACCAAAACACGCTTAAAATTTAAGCGATTCTCGGTGTCGAGTATTTTTTTTTTCTGTAGTTGGTTAAGAACGCACGTGGGGTAACGACCTCTGGAGTAAAATTTTCGTAAGTAATTGTCCAGAACCTCACAGGATTCCGAAATCGCCGTTTTATGTGCATTCTACGATACGTTCTCGGCATGTTTTGGATTATTCTTCAGGCCATCTCGCCGACGGGTGTTATTAAAATAGAGTAATATATTAAGTAGCGCTAAAACATGTAAATGACTGCCCGTCGACTTTTTGAATAGATAAAGACGCCGCATTTCCTCGCCGCTAGGCCAAATGCGTTTACTATCTCTGAAAAAAATCAGTCGTGATAAATTACCTACCCACGCTAAAATAAATACAAAAAAAAGATGCGAATATGTTGCATTAATTATAAAATATTTAAATAACTTGTATGTATAAATTGTGATTAAAAAATTGGTAAGCAAATGCTAGATAGTTAATGTTGAAATACATAATACGACATAAAAAAAAACGAATAAAACTATTAAGTACTTTCAAAAATATATTGTAAGACGCTACAATTGTTTCGCCACACTGTGGCTTCTTCAGACGAAGAAGAATTCATATAAAGTGAAGATGAACTTTCAACATCTGTCAGCCTCATCAATCAATTATATCAATGGATTAGTTTCGAAATATTCGAAATATGTTCAGTGACTACAATTTTGATTTTTGAAAATTGCTAATTGGCTAATAAATATTTATTGATTGCAAATTTAAAACTAGATGCAATAACGTTAACAAATGCCACACTTCCAAAATTGGAAATTTAAGGGAAACATTGAAGATTACCAATTGTTTTATGTAGAAATATTATTGCCATCTCTCATTTTGTTTTTTATTTGTAATAATCAGGTCTTTCTCTGTTCAAGGTTGCGTTCTTAGCCAATTATCAGCGGATGAGACGAAAGGCAAAGGATGAATATTTTTTTGCAAATATTACGAAATAATAAGGGCTTCAGGTCTATAAATACAGCTGGCCATGTTCCTGGGCTTTAAGATGGTACATATTTTAGCAGTTGTGGGGGGATAATGAGTACTTAGCTATGGTTATCAAAGTTGGTTACAATCTAATGGAATACTTGTAAACTGGCAAAGAGCTTCGAAGAAATCCAAAATAAACCTTTCAATTTTTTTTTCTTCATGCGGTGACGTACAAATAAAAATTGAAACATATTTACTTTTGAACCGTTGACCCCACCCTGCAAGATTTGATTACTCTACTGAAAAATCCATCAACCAGGTGCCACAAGGAGAGATAGAACAACACACCTGGCTGTAGGGTCCAGAGAAAACCTACGGAAGGTTATAGGGGTTCTACCAGGACACTGCAATCTAAAGTTGCACCTGAACAGACTGAGACTACACTCTAATTCAACCTGCAGAGGGTGCGAAGACGAAGAGGAAACCGCCGAGCATATTCGTCTGGACTGTCCGGTTTTATCCAACTTACGTGAATCCACAATGGAAGAGGAATGTCTACAGTCATCAGACATCCTAAGAGTCCCTATGGCTGCGATCCTGGCGTTTGCCAATGCCTTGGGTTGGCTGGACGGTAGCAAGGAATGAGAACTCAGACGGGAGGACGTACAAAGGGCTACGTGGAGCGGACCTCTCTGCCCTCCCATCGCACAAATCCAGAGCCAGATCTAGATCCAGACCAACAGCAAATTACTATCTTAACAATTTAATATTTTACCCAAATCAAACATCATTCACGTGGTGTTGTAATGCAACCGCGTCGATAAGGTGCATTATGACGGGAAGAGTAATTGTTAAGGGCTGAATTTTTGAAGTAATTCAAAGTGGAAAAGATTTTGAGATGGCCTACGTTAACGTGTAGAAATCTGATGCGGCTAAAAGGCGTTGAACATCACTTGAGTTAATTTACTCTCGTCATAGTTGAGCCTAAACTCAAATCAAAAGGTAGCAACCAATCTCTCAGAATCCTTCCAATGCCGAGAGGCGCCATGGCGTTTCCTACGTCCCATTTTCGTATTCCGGTGCAGACTTTCCAGCTCTACCAGGTAGAGTCTCCCCTCCTTGCAACCCCGAGAAGAAGTTACTTAAGCAACGGCTCACACTGATGCCCATAGAGTCCTTATCTCGTTTACTTAAGCATTTTCCATATACATTTTTAATATCAGAAATGGTTCCTCAAAGTAAAGACTTCTCAGAATTTCTATGCATTTACTTTTGAAATTGGAATTGAGAACGTATTGAAACTACAATTTTTCGTTCAGGAAAATGACATTTATGCCATGCTTGTGATCAAAGCTCACATCGTCCCACGCTTGAGGCTCAGACTTCTAGGTTACGTTACGCACCTACAGGTCAATAACAACGACCAGGGTCTTGGTGGTACCTCTATGTTTATCAAGATGGGGCTAGACTATTCAAAGCTTTCGCTAGACAATCTGTCGAGTCTCCACGCTACTGTGATTGTTCTAAATATGAAACATGGTCCTTTAAAAATTGCATCGAGGTACTAATAGCCAGCACATCCTTTAGTACTTGATGTTTTAAATCTTGTATTCAATATGTTGTTATCACATCCTTTATTACTTTAGGAATCAAGTCTTCAATATGTTGTCATTGAATACAAGATTTAAGTCATCAAGTAATAAAGGATGTGGTGGCGATTAGTACCCCGAGTCAATTTTAAAGGACCATGTTTCATATTTAAAACAAGTTTAGAGAGTGGGACATCAGATTTACCAATTACAATGGTATAACTCTACGTCAGTTTATTAACTATTCGAACTTGAATATCAGAGTGGTGGGCCCTGTGAGCCAGGGCTAAGACCTGAAATCATAGATATCACCGTTTTCTCTAATCTGTTTTAATGAACTCAGTTCCGACCATAATCTGGTCTTTTTAAACCTGACGGTCGGAACAATTAGACCTGTCAGAGAAATCAAATTTATTATTTGGCCTAAATACAAGTTGGAAGGTGGAAAATTCTATCATTCCCCTTCCTACCATCAAAACGAAGATTGGCCTCCAAGTAGCTGTCTGTAAGCTCTCCTCTGTCCACAGTTTTCAGGATTTCCTTACAAATTGATCCTATCCAAATCCCCCTTCTCGAGCTTAAAGCTCTCATCTGGGATATAAAGATCGCCTGTCGTTGAAGACATAATACTTTCGTACGTAAGCTAATCAACTCGCTCGCCATATGACAGATCAAATAGGCGTCATGCGAAAAGAGCGATGCGAGCATATTCTGTGTGGTAGTTTTTCAAGAGGCTCAAGAGAGGTTACTTTTAAACCCTGTAATGATGATGACTTTATTAATGATGCCAAACGACATATTTGAAGACGACTGTGAGAAGCAGCTACATTGGACAAGTTTAGACATTGTAAAGCTCCTAGGTAGGTATTTTCACTTTAATGGTAAACAATCTCGGACAAGAGAGTAGAACCGCTCTGCTTAACATAACAAATGCAGTTATGAGATTGAGATCTTTTCCATCTGCTTGGAAATTGGCCGCTATGGTCAGTATCCTCAATTCCAACATTTCCCAGAAATTATCGCCCAATTGGCTTGCTTAGTGTTTAAGGCAAATGTTTTGAAAAAAATCATCTTAGTGCGTTTATCGGTCACTTAAAACCACAAAATTATTCCTGACTCCTAGGTTTCTTTTCGCACTGGAATGTCCACAAATCATCAGCTGTTGAGGGTGACCGATTATATTACTGAGTCCTTGCCGCCAAAAGAGATACTGCCACAGTTTTCCTAGACATTTGTTACTTTTTGTTGGGGAAGCAATAAGTTTAATTGATTGTTGAAATGTTTGGTTAAAATAATTACGATGTAGACTGAATTAACTCGAATCTATTTACAAATATACAAATTTAAAATAGTGAGTTTGTGCGTAGCCGTGATGTGTTTTGCACGAAGGTTCATTCCTTGAAGAGGTTGAAGGGGATGTGGTGGTGGTGGTCGCAAATATTCCATTGGCTTGAGAACCTGTGACGTACTACCTGAGTCGCAACAGCCTTATCTATAAAATAATAGTACTTGAGTACCCAAAATACTGAATCCGGACACTACATGATTTCCTTCATATGAGGAAATTTTGTACCAAAATGAAGTCTACGTTTTCCATCCATCGTTCGATAAAAGCAGGCACTCCACAGGGTTTATTTATTTATTTATTGTTCGCTTTGTTTTTTTTTCTTAAATTAATCCAAAATACATACTAATACTATTTTTTTACTAAAGTGACCTGTTTTAGGGCTTGTATAATATCTATACTAGCGCCATACTTAATCTGGCTCCGATCATGATCGCATAATATGCTGATGGTACTGCTCTTCTATACAGAGGAGTAACTAAAATTCACTTGGAGAAAAATCTCTAGAAGGCCCTAGACTTCTTTGAGAAGTAAGCTGATAAGTGACGTCTATCGATAAATGCTGATAAAAGTAACACCTGAGATTTCTTTGATTTTCTTGTGAGTATTAAATTTATCCTGCTTCCTTTACAACACTTGCTTTTGTGTATCATCCACGTTTCTTTAGACTTTTTGATTTCCAGTTTAATACTTCTGTGTTTCTTTTTGAACTCAGATTCCTTGATGTTCTCCAGGGCCCTTCGTTTTTTCATAACTGTAATCTACTGATTCTTGCACCTAACTCAATCTGTTTACCCGTTTCATTGATGCCATTTCATATTTCTTGAACTGTTCCCATATTATGGGATTGTGTGATAGTCATTATTTTACTATTTAGATCTTGTTCAAAATGTAACCTGAAGTTTTCGTATTTGAGTCTTTGCATGTCGATTTTATCCTGGTTGTGGTTTTTTGTATTTATTGTAGCTGTGAGTAAGTTAAGTTTTTTTCGTAATCGAAACTAGTCACGAAAAGTGTAATAAAAAGTGGTATAAAAAAGTTATAAGTTGTCTTTATTTAAAAAAAATCTTATAATGTATCTCGAAACATAAAAAGATGGCCACTGGTAATTTTTCTCAGCAAGCTCAACGTAGGAGACGCCTATTTTTTGGAAAATTTGGGCAAAGTTTAGTGATAGAAAACATGAAACTACGAGCGAGTATATCAAATATATCACGGAATCTAAGACTATCAGTGGCTAAATTCTCTGGTGTCTCAGTCACAGAAAAGTCCCGATCGACGACTTCAACTTCTCGAAGGAGGTACAAATTCTGCAATGATCAAAAATTAAGATATTCGTGAAAGTGCGTGTGTTCGTGTGGTTCCTGTACTTGTTTGGAACACATAAAACCATGCTGCGTAAAAATTTATTAACGAGATTTTCCAGTCAATATTTTGTTTCCAATTTAAGTACACTTATTTTTCACAACTATTTTTACTCTTAGCAGTGCAACATAGACCAGGTTAACAAATTCATACCTAAAACTGGGCGTATTATTGTGTTATTAGAGGAAAAAAATAAAACACAGTTTGGGTCTGAGAGATCCAACCCGTCGAATGGTGTGATTCCAAATCCATCGGAGTGAGATGATCAGTGGCGTCTATCGATAAATGCTAATAATGTCTTCATGCACTTCAGCAAGTTCAATCCTATAGTCATCGACTTTTCAGAATTTTATTCCTATTCAAGTTGAGGAATAATTTTGGTTCAACATCTAAGATGGTCCTATGACCAACAAGGCGAAAGTATCTCTGTCAAATCTATGGTCGTTGATAAATTCTAGATCAAATCACTTTTAACTTTTCCAAAATTATCATTAGACCTCAGCTATTTAATTTACAGTGAAACATTCATGCCGAATGTGATGAAGTTTATCTGAGAGTCTTTTATGTTAAGCTTGATAACGAAACCCTCTCCGGGTTCAATTTCCCTAAATACGAAGTCGATAAGAACATCCTAGGCCCCGGAATGTTCTAATTGGTGTCCAATTAGTCCAAAATTCCCAATGACCCCGTAATCCTGTTGAAAAAAGTGTTAGGCAGAACGATCGGTCTTAGAATACTTGTTATGTTCCATAGGTTTATTATCAGTTGACTGACACGTGTTTCGATTGTTGATAATAAACCTATGGAACATAACAAGTGTCTTACTTCACCAAATTTACATTTACATCTGATGGAACCAAATGTGTAGAGTGTAGCGCAACAAGTATCAATTATATTAGAATAATTCATCTAGCGATATCTTACTGAAAAAAAGAAAAATCTTTGAACCAGTCCGTCAAAATTAGAGATTTTAGTTGGTAAGACTCAGATACTACCCTAGTAAAAGGGTGCTCACGATGGATTTCCTTTTTTTCTTTCCTTGCGTCGAAAAAGAAAAGAAAACCAAAGTGCAGAAACTGCTACGTTATGAATTAGATTAACTTGCGAGAATAAAAACATCGCGACTTCCTTTGATTATTTTAGGTATTTGCCTATTTAAAAATCTCAAAGTAATGCAATATAATTTAATCTAGCCTATATGTAACCAGATCTTTAGCTTTTTTTAAAGCCAAATTAAAATTAACGAAAAGAATAAATATGATTAAAAAAAACTGTAATTATATTGTATCACAGGACATCTTGATGTTATTGATAAACAATTAGTGATCAGAAATAATTGGTACATGATAAAGGTTATCGATTACATAACATTATTAAGTAAATTATTCTTTCTTTATCTACCTTATGCAGGGTAATGATAAAAGCGATTACTGAACACATGGTTATGTAATTTTAATTAAAATGGAATAATGTTGATGAGGCAGGTGATTTTAAATAAATATTATAAATAAACACTAGTCTACAATATTTATTTTTTTTTAATCATGAAGAAATTAAATACCTTTTAAAAGAGTACATAAAAGTTACTAATAACATAATTTTCCTGTTAATTAACTATTTATTCGGTACAATAGCTGATAATATTTTACTGATTGTAGGGTGGGATAGGTGCCGCCCACCCACCCTACATATAAACTAAAATTTAAACTAGAATTACTGTTTCTGTATATTTTCTTTAATACCGAAACAGTGTTTGTAATTAATGAGTCCTGTATATGTAGGGTGGGTGGGTGGCCTCTATCCTATCCTCCAATCAGTATAATATACTCAAGTGATTTACTGTTAGATTAATTTTCGATTGAACAAAGTTTAAAGTTAAATTTTAATTGATAAAAGACGTTTTTTAATTATTAAATTGAAAAAGTGCATAAAATTGAGTATTAATAAAAATTTTGTGTTAATTAACTATTTATTCGGTAAAATAGTTGAGAATATTTTACTGATTGGAAGGTGGGATAGGTGCCACCCACCCGCCCTACATATGCGCTAATTATCAAACTACAAACACTGTTCTTGTATTATTTATTTTAATATCGTAACAGTGTTTGTAATTAATGTTTCCTGTATATGTAGGGTGGGTGGGTGGCCTCTATCCCATTCTCCAATCAGTATAATACACTCAAGTGATTTACTGTTAGATTAGTTTTCGATTAAATAAGTTTAAAGTTAAATATTAATTGATAAAAAATGTTTTTTAATTATTAAATTCAAAAAGTGCATAAAATTGAGTATTAATAAAAATTTTGTGTTAATTAACTATTTATTCGGTGAAATAGTTGAGAATATTTTACTGATTGGAGGGCAGGATAGGTGCCGCCCACCCACCCTACATATGAACTAAAAATTAAACCACAAATACTGTTTTTGTGTTATTTTCTTTAAAATCGAAACAATGTTTGTAATTAGTGTTTCCTGTATATGTAGGGTGGGTTTCCTGTATAAAACTCTCAAGTGATTTACTGTTAGATTGATTATGTATTAAACAAATTTTAAAGTTAAAATTTAATTGATAAAAAACGCTTTTGAATTATTAAATTTAAAAAGTAAATAAAAGTGTGTATTAACAGATTTTTTGTGTAAAATTAAATATTAAATTGGTAAAATAGTTGAGAATATTTTACTCTTTGGAAGATGGGATAGGTGCCACCCACCCACCCTACATATGAACTAAAATATAAACCACAAATACTATTTTTGTTTCGTTTTCTTTAAATTGGAAACAGTGTTTGTAATTTATGTTTTCTGTATATGTAGGGTGGGTGGGTGGCCTCTATCCCATCCTCCAATCAGTATAATATACTCAAGTGATTTACTATTAGATTAATTATCGATTAAACAAAGATTAAAGTTAAATTTTAATTGATAACATCGCTTTATATTTGTTAAATTTAAAAAGTACATAAAAGTAAGTATTTATAGGATTTTTCACTTAATTAAATATTAATTCGGTAAAATAGTTGAAAATATTTTACTCATTGGAAGGTGGGATAGGTGCCATCCACCCACCCTACATATGAATTAAAAGTTAGTTTATAGATTCAGTTCTGACGTAAAATAAAGGCATAATTGAACATAATTGCGTTTATTGTTCTTGACGAACAACTTTATCTTTAGTTACATACTACAAGGTATGATTTAAAAGTCAATAAAATTTAAAAATATTGAAAAAAAAACTGGTAAATTCTATTTTTATGTGAAAGACTGTACTTTAACCTACTTTTCTACATAATTGCTGCAATTATTGAAGTATTTATTCCATTGAACAACAAGCATTTGCATCTTGCTGTCATAAAATTTTGAAGCCTGTTGCACATACACTGGTTCAAGGTCATTTTGAGGCTATAGTGGTCACCATGGTGCTTACCTCCCAGACGTTTCTTAAAATGCAGAAATAGGTGGTAGTCACTGGGTGCAAAATATGGGTTGTATAGCGGATCATTAAGTTGTTCTCTGCCAGACGAAGCGATGAGATCTTGTGAATTATTGGCTGTGTGCATCTGAGCATTGTCGTGAAGCAAATGAATGGTTAAGTGGTAGAGTAGCCTTAATGGCTAAACTTCGCCCATTTTTTTTGGATCAAATAAAGACGTTTATTATTATTATTATTATTATTATTTCTCTAGTCAGAAAGGAGCGCCTTTTGTTTTAAATGTCCCGACGCAGTTTTCTTAATGTCTCACAGTAATTGATTTTCAGAATTTATTATTTCACCAAAAGGCAAAAAGGTATGTTACCTTTCCTGTCCCAAATTATGATTGTTTGAAGTCCATTTTCTTCAGTCATGTTAAATTCCACCATTCTATGGATTGCTGCTTTAATTCCGGCACAACGTAGGCCACAAACTGTGAGATCTACAAAAAAATATATTCAAAAACTGTACAAAACTTTCTAATCTATAAAAGGAATAGGGAAGAAAATTTTCAATAAATGTTCCTTGCTTCTAAAGTTATAGTTTGAGAAAAAATCAAATTTAACAACTGCCTACAAACCTCATAAAAAATTTACAAAATGGAACTGGAAATAAAAGAAAATTTGGAATAAAGGTTCTTAATTTCCAGAAAGAATAATATTTACAAAAACTGTATACACAACTTTTTAATTGATCTGAATAATGGGAATGGAAAGGGGAGCAAATTTGTAATAAATAATCTTTACTTCTATACACAGAAAAAATAATTTTCAAAAACTGTCTACCAAACTAAAATCTACAAATGGGGGATTTTAAAGGAAAGACAATTTAAAATTAATGTCTAGAAATTTTTTATCAAATTATTTAAGAAATCCACAAAATGGGAATGGAAAGAAAATTTAAAGAAATATTCTTTACTTCTGGATCCACGAAACTTTAAAATTCAGAAACTGTCCTAAAAAATCTGAAATGTGGCAATTGAAAGCGAAGATAATTTTAAAAAAACAGTGTACAAAGCTTACTAAAAAATCTATAAAAATCTACAATGAAAAGTGAAGTAAATGTGCAGAATATCTTGTTTAAACTGAAGTAGGAACTAATCAATTTCTTAGAGGTCTCTTGCATTACTATTATATAAGTTTTGAAAAGAAATAAAATGTTTTAATAATTTACAGAAATTTTCTAATGTGAGGGATGAGAAATAAATAGCATAAAGAAATAAATAAATAATTGTGAAGGCTTTTAACTTCATTGTGATAATTCAGAAATAAACGAATACCTTTTTTGGCATTACTTTTTAAATATTACTTGTTACTAAAATAAAATAAAAAATATAGTATTTATTATTAAAGAAGTTATTTCAAAAGTTTTATACTTTTTGATTTAGATAAAACACTGTTAATTAAAAAAATGTCAATGTCAGTTTGAAATCCCGAAATCAAGAATAAAATAATAATGCCAAACAAAATAAGTAACCAATGCTGAATCGTTTGGAACACCGAAGGAAAATATGGGTTTGAATGGAAGAACATTCGCCCTTCAGCATGCTGACAAAATGTGTATTTTTTATATGTATGTACTTTTTTCTGCCAATTCTTGTTAATATTCTTTTATAAAGCATGTATTACAAAGACAAATATAACATATGTTATATATGTTGGAGGCTTCTACTTCGTTATACATTTTTGTAAATTGAATAAAACACGATAACTTCGTTTGTATAACTTGAAAACTTTTTATTGTGACTAGTTTCGACAAATTTAGCTTGTCATTATCAAACACGTATTGTCATTATCAAACACTATGTGTTTGATAATGACAAGCTAAATTTGTCGAAACTAGTCACAATAAAAAGTTTTCAAGTTATACAAACAAAGTTATCGTGTTAACTTTGTGGTACATATTTTATAACTTTAAATGCAATAAAATAAACTTTGTTCATATCACACTCTTTATTATTCTTAGGGACTATAGTTTCGACAACAAAGAGTATTTTATTTTATTTACTGTTGATTAAAGCTGTAATAATGGGTTGTAATTGCCCCTGTGGTGAGAACTAATCAGTTTCTTAGAGAAAATTCAAGAGAGGTTTTAGAAAAATTGAGGAAAAATTACATTACCTGAAATTCGGATAGAATAAGACAATAAAAGAAGCAAGAAAATTAATAAAAAAATCTATTACGCATACACAGATTTCAGATGAATTTTAATATTGGTCTGTAAGGAATAAGGAAAGAGATAAATAGAAATTCAAAAATAATACAAGAAAACTAGAAAGATGTTTGAAATAATTCTTTGAAAGTGTTTCAAATTGCTACAGAATTGTCCAAATATCCCAACAAAATTTGAATTTTTATTAATGCTGTACAAATTTGTAATAAACATTAGTGAAGAGACGAAAATCTTTTTTACTCTTTATTGTTGATGCATTCTATTGTGAAATTTATTAATTATGAGTTTATTTACTCTTGCCGCAAACTTTTCATCACCTGTGAGAATTTGGTTTGAGGAGTCATCAAGGAATATCAAAGAGCTGTCTAAACGTTTGGTTATGTGCTCTTCCATCAAAATTTTCGGTACCCATCTTGAAGACAGCTCGGCCACAATATCATAGAGAACTCTTCTTGGAACTTAAGAAAATTCTTGAAATAACTAAGAGATTTATTATGTAATGCCCGCTTTGTTTTATCTCATCGTCAACTTTTATCAATTTGTATCAAGTCGACAGTAATAACAGAAGGTCTAGAGTTCTTTTCTCATCATAAACATTGTTGCAGCCATCTTTAAAAGCTCTAATTCGACATTCGATCATTCATAATGTTTGCTCCATAAAATTTACAGATCTGACGATGAATTTTTGCTGCTTTCATCGCTTTGGTACTAAGAAAGCGAAAAACAGAGGAAAGAAAGAAGAAAGTAGGCAAAATCGTTTTAAAATGATAAAATCAATAGATGAAGATTCATAATGGATATGCGCAGACTGCCGATCGGAATTTCTAAACGGTATTTACTTTAGGAACACACCTTGTAGATATTGTCTTTGGAATCTTCGCGTCAGTAATGCTACATTACTTAATAATGCTAAAATCAAGATTTAGATACCAATTTGATGTTGCTGTTTGAATGAATACCCATAGTCAAATGAAGGGAACTATCAACAGCGACAATTTTAACAATAATTATTGTTATTGTAGTCACTGTTGGCAGTTGATTTGTCATTGGGTATCCACTTAAACATGTTTCTAGTACAACGCTTAGACAATAGATGGCACATTTATGGTAATATCTGTTTGACAGTATACCCGGAGAGTGAAATGCTCTTTTTCCTACGCTGATGAAATCCAAAATCTTAGCGATCAATTCGCTTGAGACCCGACTAGAGAAGACCTTTTGGTCCTGGACTAATGAAACAACAGTGATTGTGGACGAGAGGTTTTAGGCGGTAAGAGTCCGACACTACCTTAGTATAAGGGGGTCCATGCAGGATTTCCTTACCTCTTACAAAAAAAAAATGATGAAATTCAAAATTGTTGATAAGGAATAATAACATTTTTTGTTGTTACTTTATATATAACATTTATACAATTAATTACACTTACATCCTTTATGTCTGGTATACTTTTTTTTGTTTTATTATATGAATTCAGTTTATACATTCAGTATTTATCACACGCATATCACTTCTTACAAAAGAACAAACTGCTCCAATTAGTGTAAATATATAAAAAAGAAGAATGCCCTATTCCATCCTCGTTAATAAAATTGTATGTATAATTTACGGATGTCCATCTGTAAGACGTATTATATATAATTGTAATTTTCTTTACATTTAATGCGATATTAAATAAAATTGCAATTTTAGAAAAGAAAAGAAGATATTGACAAGCACTTCCTCGACAATAATTACATTGCTTGTGATATGAACAAAATAATATATCATTTCTCTCGACAGCTGTTATTTAATTGACGTTTCAAGTACATTAAAGAAATTTATAATTGCAATATGTATTTTCGATCTTATTAAGCATAATATACAATTTGTGGGTACTTTTATAGATAATGAAACAAATGACTGTAAATGCATATGTAGATTTAGTTTTTATTTTCAATTTAAAACCGTTCTTTTTGGCGCTTTGACAGAATACGATTAGCAATGATGATAAGTATTACGTAAGGATTGAATCGCCACTATTTAAAAATTATCTAACGCAATATGTTTTTCTTTCTTCTCGATAGGTATAATATAATATAAGAGGGATGTCCGGAAATTCACACCGTGCGGAGCGCTGGCCAATAGAGTAGCCGCAATATTGTATTTCAGCTGCCTGTGTGCAAAGTTACGTCTCAGTGTAGAACAATAGATCTTTTAGGTCGCAGTTCAAGAAAACTGTTTAAAATGTTTAAGAAAATGAAAGTTGTAAGTTAGGTCTTTGATAAGATTTCTCAACGTTAAAAATGTGTTCATCGTCAGTTGAAGTTTAGTTTAGCTTAGTTTACTTACTTTACAAGATCTATTAAAAAACAACACAGAAATACATACATAAATATAATTAATCACTTAGAAGGTTTTGGAGGCAGAGTTTACAGTTTTTCGTGTTCTTCCATTCCACCCTTTACACTTGTTAGCTATTGATGGTGGATATAAGGCGATTGTAGCCACTGGGGCAATATTTTAGCCACGAAGGATGTGTATGAAAAAATATTGTGAATTTTAGCTACAATTTTGAAGAAAGTAGCTATATATACAGTCAGCACCGTGGATAGAAGATGATTTGAGTATTAACACTATCAAAAACTTCTTAAATGCTAACAATTAGCTTATTATCTTCAAGTTAAAGTGACTGTTGCAGTTAAATTATGATTCTTACAAGCTCTTAGCAATTATTCGAACAGTATTGAGAATACCATCATTTAAACCCCTCAGCAATGTTAGAGTTTTGTCAATAACGCAAAATTACAATTACGTATTTAAAGAATAAATTAAAAAAACGAAAACATTTCGTAAAACTACAAGAATGATATTAGTTGATTTTCTACAAACGACCTAAAGAACTCTAATACATTTTATGTTTTGAAGGCTTCTTAGAGATGTTACTCTTTTCCAACTTATTATTGATTTGGTTGAATTTATTTTTCAGACTCATTACATATAATGGCATCTATATTCCAATTATTTTTTACCTTTCTTTTCTTCATTACGTAAAGCTTGGTTTATTTAAGTTTCCTTTAAGAAATAATCTACATTCTCAAACCTTTTAGATTTTACAGATAAATGCTGATAATCTGAATAGCATACACCTTGCTTATTTTATATTTAATTTTAAGTCGTGTTTATAAAACGATCAGTTAATAATGTATTGAAATATTTCTTATATCATTAAGATGGGAATAACGTGCCGTCAATCGATTATTTGAAGGTATGCGTTTAGGTAGCCGGTGTTATATGGATCCCCAGTAAGCTAACAGCGCTACTTTAAAAGTGGGCAATAATTGGTACATAAAACTGTCATTAGCGGTTTCGGAGGCGCAGATATTACAGGTATAGGGAATCCGGTCGCATAAATTTTATAACGTGCACAAAACTTTCTCATAAGATGTATAATAAATGCAGTCTCGTTGTAGTGCCGTTCGGTGTTTAGAGTGTACAAACAATGCGGCATGGGAAGCAATCTGCTGAAAACTTCTGAACCGGAATGTACCGGGGATGTGCGGCAAAGCAATATCGCATCGCGGCAAACACACACACACACACACAGAGGAGTAGCACACAGACGCGAACACACAGAGAGAGTAAAGCCGAACGAAGCGAACAAGTTCAGTCCTGCAAGGGGCGTTGTCATGGATACGACCAATGGCAGGGCGAGTTATGCTCGGTTATTTGCATGCACGGGCAGTAATGGAGTCCGTCAGGGACGCTATTATGATGGTTAATAACCACATCATCAAACAATGGCTTATCATCTCCGTTATTAATAAGAACGCGCTTTAAACACCTAAATTTGATTTTATAATCAAACTAAAATATATGCGCGAATTAAAATTAGTGAAATTCTACACACAAAGTTTACATTTCTGGACAATGTTAAATTTCCTGTTTTCATAGTATTCTGCAGAGTATTTAAGTTATTAAAATAATCCAATGCAATGGATACATATTTATTGATATAATTTACAGAATTAATTTTATTTTAAGTAATTTGATTAAAATATTTGATTTACCAAAATGTATTATTCTAAAAATGATAATGGTATTACTATTTTTTTAAATTTCTAACCTACATATTTTAAACTTGAGTGGATCTAGCGTCTCAATTCTAAGTATCTTATAAAATATCTTCAAAATTACTTGCATCCAATAGGAGTTTTAGGATCGATGGTTATTTTTGAAGAGTATAATCTATAAAAATAACAAATATCTATTAATACATTAGAAAATAAAGTTTGATGAAAGGATACAGCAGTGTTATTTATATAGTTTTGGGAGTTCTATGTAATAAGTTTTAACAATAGCTTACACATAAAATCACATTTAAAAAATATTAAATGGTAATTTCTCATATTGCGTTTCAGCATCTCTCCCAATTTCGAATATTTGAATCTTTCAATGTGCGCTAGTAATATTTCAAATTCAATCCAAGTTTAACATCTTGGGCATGGAATTTCAAGAGTTCAGGTGAAAAAAAAAATAATAACTAAAACAGTACATAACATCGCAAAATGAGATACGTATGTTGAGATAGCAATTCAACGATCAGCATCGTAAAAAACAACTTCATATTTACTTGCATCTAGGGGGTTTAAAGGCTATCTATAAGCTGTTTTTTCCAAAATATGTAAGTAAAATGAAATATTTATTTATTATTATTATTATTTATTTAACCCTGAATATTATAACAGTAGTTTACGTGTGACACACGACCAAAAGAGACGGTAGCATATCTGTTAACATTTAGTCTTAATCTATTAACATCACACCATCTAGAAATTCAATCAAGATTATCTTGCAACTTAAGTGAGTCATTCAGACTTGAGACATTAGAGAACATTTTCAAATCATCCACATATGCCAAAACGGGGCGGGATAATGAAGAAATAAGATCATTAATGAAAAGTATGAATAAAAGTGGGCCCAGATTAGAACCCAGTGGTACACCAGATGTGTAAACTAAATTCATAAGAATTGAAACTATTATAGTGTAAAGGCAACAGTATGACCACTAAGCCCAAAGGATGAGAGTTTGTTTTACAAAGTTGTATGATCAATAGAATCAAATGAGGGATCGCGGTGGTCTAGTGGGTAGAGTGCGTACCGTGCGTATCATGAATGGTGCGTGTTCGTCTTCATTTCATGTATATATAGAAAATTAATAAAATGTGTCTAAATAGCCGAGTTGTTTATGATAATTTCCCCTTTATCAACCACCTCGCCAACCCGCAATTCCATCCAACATTCTTCCATTTTCGATTTTAAAAAAATGAGAGAGAGAAATCCGTATAAAATAGAATAGATTAGAATAATTTTATTTGTGCCATTGACCAAGGTTTTACACAGGTCATACAGAAAATGGAAATTGAGAAAAACCAAAAAAAAATATATACTGTTTAAAATTACATCGTATGAAATAATATGATTTATAAAATAATATATAGTACAATTACAACACTTTGAAATTATATTGTAGGTTAAAATTAATCATCTATAATAACAGCAATGTACATACATACACCAATGATACTAGCTGCAGTCAACCCCTATACCGGACATTTTATGCATTCCTGCATACTATAAAATGCTCGTTTAATGAAATATTGTTTTATTGTTTTCTTAAATCTTTTCCTTGATAGATTTTAATTGCATATTATAGAGTTTTGGCTCATATTAATTGATTCCATCCTGCGATTTTCCTAGTCGTTAGCAGTTAGGGTAAATGTGGTACCTAGAGCTGGTACTGTAATTGTGTCGTTGCCAATGTACCACAAAAGTGTTGTAGTGTTTATAGACATGCATCAGACATTCAAGTGCATATAAATACGGGAGTGAAAGGATATGTAGGCTGATGAAATATTCCTTACAATCTGAAGTGTATGGTAATTTAGATATAATTCTTATGGCCCTACGCCTACAACCAAACATTCTTTCTAGGGACCCCATGATAATAGCCCATATGTCAAATGAGATTGAATGAGAGAGAAATATGTGATCCGTAATGACTCCTTGGGAAGTTGCATTTTTAGTTGCCGCAATGGATATAAACCCTTGTTTATTTTTGTTGACAATTCTTCACCATGTTTTAACGACGTAAGCTTGGAATCCAGACATATATCGAAGAATTTGGCAAAACCTACTTCAATTTCAGGGTTTAATTAAAAAGTCATATTTGTAGATTTGCTTGGGTTAACTGTTAATTTATTTGCTGTAAACCATGTAGTTGCTATTTGTGAGACATTATTAATATCGTATATTGCGATCTCTTTATCCACCGAGAAACAGGGTGGTGTTTGATGCAGTATTATACGACGGTAGGGCATTCATATAGATAATGAAAAGTAAAGGGCCTAAGATTGAACCCTGCGAAATACCATGCGAAATTTGAATTTCCGGAGAACTCTGTGTATTGAAACGTACGTTTTGTGAAATCCATGAAGGTCGAAAAAGAGTATCCTACCCTTTCAAATTCTTCATAGATAGCCTGAGTAAACTCACTAATGGCATCTCCAGTGGACCTTCCCACCCGGAAGCCGTATTGCTTTTCCGATAGTATTTTATGTGAGTCGAGATACTGAATTATCTGTTTAAACAGAATGCGCTCTATTATTTTTGGAAAAATCGGCAAAATTGAAATTGGCCTGTAATTGTTAACATCATTTGCGTAACCCTTTTTAAACAATGGTACGGCGCAAGCTCTCTAAAGGCAATCGGGAAAACTGCCTATTGCCATACACATATTTAAGAGTTTAGTTAGGGGGCTTATAATTGTAACCACCACATTTTTTATTAAGCATGTGCTCATGCCATAAATGTCTTTACTTGTTGAGGATTTAAGATCATGGATAGCATCTCTTACCGCATTTTGACTGACTTCTTGGAATATGAAGTGTTGATGTTTTGGTATGTGTCTGATTTAAAATATCAATAGGATCTTCACTTGTTGGTGGCAATTTTTGGATTAGATTTTGTACAACCTCGCTAAAATAAGCATTGAATTCTCTTGCATCGCTGTTACAATTTGAATTAGTAATGTGAGTTGGTGGTTAAATTAAAGATCACAATGCCAGATTTTTTAATGAATTTTTCGTTGTGTTGTGAGATAGAGCATTTGAATATTTCGTTTTGTAACTATTATAATTGGGTTTTAAATTAGGATACTGTTTACTAGCATCTTTTATGAGGTTAAGTGTTTGCCTCTTTTATTGTAGTTCATTTGTGAACCAGTTATTACGTTTTCTTATAGACTGAATAATGACAGCCTTTTCCGGGAATGATTGTAGGAGGTGGTACTCTATTATTTTAATAAAGATGGCAAACTTGTAACCCACACTTATGTTTTCGTCAAGAATGAAATTCCAATTAACAGTGTCTAAACAGCCGTAAAACGTAATTGTTGCCTCTTCGGTCAATGGTCTAAGTATATACTTTATTTATTATTATTTATTGTTTACGATTATCCACAGATTCACTTATATATTGTTTCCGGGGGTATATAAATTACTATAATATAGAATATAAAAAAGTTTAAGATACATTTACATCAATAGCTTCAGAATAAATTTTGAGACAGCAGCAAGAGCCCACCACCCAAAGACCGTCCAGTCGCATTAATTTGTCGATCACACCTATGTACTTTCAATTTGGAAACAAGAAGTTCACTTTCCAAAATAGAATCGTTAAACCAAGTTTCAGAAAGTGCTTCAAAATCAGTATTTAAAGTTGAACACGTGTATTTTAATAATATAAAGCACAATGTCGAATTGGTTAACTTGGGCTCTATTAGTTTTCTGAAGTTTTTGTTATTGTAGCCATTCCATGAATATATTTAATCTTGAGATCACGCTCACCTGTAATAATTCTTCGTGTTAATTCAGCTTGGTATGTTCGGTCAAACGATAAATGAATATGTTTAAATTTATCGTTTTGTTTAAGTTTGTGACAATTACAAATCGCAGATCGTCCTAGTTTTATTGGATGATAACTATGTGATCGGGTTGGATCATATTTCCCAAGGCGAATGGGAATAAAATCAAGTAGAGGAACATTTAACATTGGCTAAAAATCAGATATTGATTTTTTATCAAGTTCGACCTATTGTTGTTTGGAGTAACAAACTGTTACTCAGTCCATAAACAATAAGATTGTTTTTCCGTTTATTGCGTTCGGCTATTTCAAATATGATATCTTCAGTAATTGCAGCAGTCGATGGCATAAACGGAATCGAATTTGATTTTAACAATTTTATTTCCTCCTGTAAAGCTACAATCGCTGCTTTTAGTCCATTGATGTCGTCTCCCAGAGACGTGTTGCATTAATTAATGCCAGAGTGGTAGCAGGAATTAGAAGAAGGCGGCTGACATCAAGAAGAGGAAGTTGATCTTCAAGCGAGCCGAAAAATACTTAAAGGGACGCGATGAAATTTGATTAGTCTGCTAGGCCAAGAACCGTGGTACTTATTACATTCCCGGTGAGCAAAGTTGGCATTTGTTATACGTATTAGAGGTATCAACAATATTTGTATTTGCATTTAATGCTTTGTTTCTCTTACAATAAATAAAATTATTACAAATGGATAGATAAAAATATTTACTTATAATTTTGACGTAAGAGATCCAGGGGAGAGTTCACTCGACAAAATGTTCTTCCACTCCAGCCCAATCTGCATTTGAAGTTCTTCGGTTGATCCTTCTTGCAGACTTTATTTTGTTTTGTTGTTTATTTTGCGTCTGAATTGCGCACATTGCACCGAAAGTGAGCAAAGTACAGAATTTTTGGAATATAATCGAGAGTAAGGATCCCCCTGTTATCGCAGGATTACCAAATAATTACAGAAAGAAAACGTTAACTCGTTTAGAAGACCGAGAACTTATTGTTGGCCTTTTATGGTGTGAATGCGCGAAGGAATTGCAGCCTTAATAACTTGCAGTGTGATCACCCTGACAGTTGGCGCATATCTCAGGACTAACATTAGAAATCTCTCTGTCCTTGGATTATTGCTTGTACAGTTGACGTCGAAAAATGTGCTATAAAGTATATAAGTGAAATTAAATATTATAAAGTTTTTTTGGTTTGCCTGTCACCTTCGCCACAGAAATGGTTTGCAAATTTGCAAATTTCAGCTGCCATAAGTATATTAATAATTCTATAATTTGTAATAATAATGAGAATATGTGGAGAGTGAATCGACTTAGAAGGTAATTTTACTAGTCGTGATCTCAATAAAAGTTAAAAACATAATTGAGAATAGCTTATCGAAACCTGTTTCGAGGTGTGCTTTAGTTCTATTAATCTATAAAAGGGAGATGAGGTTCTCAAATTTCGTCTTATATTTAAGCTAGTCATTGGATATACTCTTCCTTTCTCTCTCTATCTCTTAACGGTGACTTAGTACCGATAGTAAGATGCAGAATAAATTAGTTGAAACCAAAGGACAACTCATCAGTGGACCAAATGTCGTGGTCTTAGTGGAGATTGCAAATGTCGAGAACATCAAGACTGTTATTGTAGTTCGAGGGATACAACTTAGGACTATTAAGTGTAACCATTCTGTTATTATACCACTCTAATATTGTACCTGTGCTGTTGAGAAACTCAAGGGGAGATTTGTAGTATTTGTTTATTTTCCTCCTATACCAGCCTGAGTTTTTGCCATTCATATCATCAGCCATAAATATTGGCAGGTTGTCGTTATTTAAGTACATATTAGCTTACTGGGAGATTGGTAAACCGTAACAATCTTTAGTAAAACGATGTTGGTGTTAACTATAACCACATTTGCTTCGAAATTTTTGAAAGCGTTTAATAAAAGCTAGGAATTATCAGCTTTAATTTTCACATTAATAACACCATCATGGCTATGGTTTTAAAAGTGGGATATATTCCCCACAATTCTGGCTCACTAATTAACACCAAGGTGAATTTCACAAATTAAACACAATAATTACTTTGTTTTGTATAACAGTTATACAAAACAAAGTAATTATTGTGTTTAATTTGTGATTAAAATGTATAACGAAGTAGAAGCCTCCATAGTCAATGAAGGTGAATTTCAATCTAACTAACATGATTTCAGTAGTAGGATCCTTATTTAGAAAATTAAATTCCAATAGATCAGCAATGTTTATATTTTTTGTTAGTTCAAAAACGGTCGAGTACTTGATAGTTGCAAATGAAGGAGGAGCTCGATATTGTTTTGTCCGCTTCATCATCTCAATCTGCTTGATATATCTAGTGGCAAAAATAAGCCCTCTACATTTTACCTAAAAATAAAGTTAAAGGTGGAATTTTACTAGAAATAAATAAAAACTTTACATACACGATTATCTCTAAATATCTTGTATAGTCTTGGAAACGCACGTATGTTTCTTTGTCTTGTGCAAATACTTCCTTACCCTATTATTTTCCACGAATTCTATTAAAGAGAGTTAAATTATATTTCAATATTTGCAAATTATTTTTGTAATTGATATTAATAGATAATTTTTGTTAGTTCACTTGAGACTATTAATCCTACATTAAATTAAAGTTTTTAGAATATCCATTGAAATTAAAATATTTTTCTGGTGATAACTTTATTTTGCTACTATATATAGTAGTGAAATAAAATTATGGAGTTTAATTTCGTCATATTAAAGATGTACCACAAAGTTAATGCCTGCACAATCCAATATTTATATAATTTCGTTGCAAAACTATAAAATGGAAACTTTCGATCGTATTGTATTTCTGTCAAAATGCAGTGAAGTAACTTTTAATGTACACATTAGCACTAATAACATACTCACAGAGATTTCAAATTGTTTCATAAAGAGCACCAGTGGGAAGAGTTAGTCAATAACGACTCTGAGGAGTGGTGAAAAAAAAGACTGCTACAAACATGGCAAAACGGACACATTACATGTATGTGTACGCGCGACAGGATTGTTATTAACAGCGCCAAACGATCTTATTTATCATTTGAGCTAAATATCTGATATATCTTGATAAAAGCTGCCCCATAAAATGTTACATTCCGATTGATCCGATGAAAGTTCGCAGGCCGGATCGAGGAGATCTAGGCGACAGATACACGGAATATTGTAATAAAGCTCCGCAAAGGTACTGCCAGGTACACTATATTTATATAATTTGTGTATAAATTAAGATCGCTGGAATGTTACGCGAGACAGACTCGATGGAAACACGACAATTACCTAAGATTTTATGGGATGGCATTAAGGTGCGCTTTTTAATGCAGCCATATTTTTAGTATCTTAATACATAAAATTTATGTTTTATTTATACAATATTTACTAGTCGTAGTAGTGATTTTGCATCAAGAAATACTTTCGACTGTAAATTAATAATTCAATACATTTAAATATTTATTCTCCGATAACATCAAATATTATATTAGTTAAACAATAATAATGTAATGATTAATAGGTCCTTCTTTTTCTTCAGAATGTGAACAGATGGTTAGAACATTTTGAATTATCACACGAGTATTTTAATTAACAAACAATTTATTCTTTTGGATAAATTCACAGTTATTCAAAACTAAAATGATTGCGCTTATGTTCTAAAATTAATGACCAGAAAAGTGGATATCAATATAAGCGCAGCATACGTCTTTCACATGTTTTGTACGCCCGAATTGATAGTCGTTACTAATTCGGTAAATATTTCAACTAATTACTAAATTAGTTAAAAGATTCCTGGGATTTTTATAACCGATTGATGGTTCGCCGACGAAGCGCGCACGGATAAATTACCGGCTTGTAAAAATACACGGAAACGTATATCCTTAATGGATGTCTTAGAAATTGAATTAGAAAGAAGAAATAAAAACGTATCGCGTTTCCACAGAAGAGCTGCCGAGATGTGAACGTCTCGAGAGGACGTCCAATAAATTAAGGAAAAGCCGTGTGGTTTCGAATCAATTGCAATATTTTTTAAAATTAATGGAAGAAATCTGGTAGAGGCGTTTTAGTGGATTCTAGGGTAATGTGCGTTTTCTTCACTTAGAGAGTTGATTTAGTTGTATGAGTCTGCAAAGCGGTAATAAATAGTTAAATCGTGAAAATAAAAATATCAATGTTTATAGCAATGTAATATAACTATGAAATGGAATAAACTGAATAGAAAGAATATCTGAATATTTTAATTGAAATCCACTACTTACCAGAATCCAAAATCCAGCATCCAGAATTAATTCCTAAATATAGAATCTTAATTTATAATTTTTGAATGATGATCCACAATCCAAAATCCAGAATTCAGAACGTAGAAACCAGAATTTAGAATTCAGATTGCGGATTCCAGAATCAAAATTCCAGATTGTAAATTTCAGAATTAAAATTCCAGAATCCAAATTTCAAATTCCAGATTGTAGGATCTAGAATCTACAATCCAGATTTCAGAATCTAGAATTCGGATTCAAGATTTCAAATTCCAGAATTTATGTTCTTAAAAATTCAAAAAGTCAGAAGTTGAAAATCATAGACTAAATAGGTAAGGCTAGAATTGTAGATTAAGTTTAAAAATCAAAGATTGATTCTTGAATTTTGAATCTTAATCTTTTATGATGATACAGAATCCAAAATCCGGAATCCAGAATGTAGAATCCAGAATTCAGAATCGAGAATCCAGAGTGAAAAATTTAGAATCCAGAATATAGAATCTTGAATCTTTAACGATGATCCAGGATCTAGAATCCAGCACCCAGAATTGATTCTTAAATATTAAATCTTAATTTATAATTTTTGAAAGATGATCCAGAATCCAACATTGAGAAATTAGAAGGTAGAAACCAGAATTTAAAATCTAGAATCAAGATTCCAAATTCCAGATTGTAAATTTCGGAATTTAAACTCCAGAATTAAAAATACAGAATCCAGATTTCAAATTTCAATTATAGGATCTAGAATCCAGAATTTAGAATCTAGACTTCAGAATCTAAATTGTGGATTCCAGATTTTAGATTCAATAATTTATGTTCTTAAAAATTCAAAAAGTCAGAAATTAAAAATTACAGACTAAATATTGAAGACTAAAACAGATTAAGTTCAAAGATCCAAGATTAATTCTTGAATGTTGAATCGTAATATTCAGAATCCAAAATCCAGACTGCAGAATTTAGAATCCAGAATATAGAATCTTGAATCTTAATCTATAATGATGATCCAGAATCCAAAATCTAGAATCCATCATCCAGAATTGATTCCTAATTTATAATTTTTGAATGATGATTCACAATCCAATCTTCAGAATTCAGAATATAGAATCCAGAATTAAAAATCTAGAATCCAAATTCCAAGTTCCAGATTTCAGATTCCAGATTGTAAATTTCTGAATTTAAATTAGAGAATTAAAAATATACAGAATTCACAGATTTCAAATTCTAGATTACAGGATCTTGAATCTGAAATCTGAAATACAGACTTCAGAATTTAGAATAGGAATCTGGAATCGAGACTTCTGATTTCACATTTCAGATTCCAGTATTTATATTCCAAAATTTTTTGTCAGAAATTGAAAATTCAACAGTAAAATTGTAAATTAAGTTTAAATATTCATTGATTATTGAATGTTGAATCGTAATCTTTAATAATGATCCAGAATCCAGAATGTAGAATCCAGAATTGAGAATCGAGAATCCCGTGTCCAAAATCCAAAACCTAGAACCTAGAATCCGGAATATAGAATTTAAAAAAATTTCAAACATATTTAAAAATTCAAAAGTTCAAAAATTCAAAAATTCTGTCAGAATCAGTCCAGAATCCAGATTCCAGATTTCTTAATCATTCAAAAAGTCAGAAATTAAAAATCATAGATTAAATATTGAAAACTAAAATTTTACATTAAATTTCAAGATTGCATCCAGAACTGATGAATACTAATTTATAATTTTTGAATGATGATCCATAATCCAAAATCCAGAATTCAAAATTTAAAATCTAGAATCCAGATTCCAAATTCGAGATTCCAGATTCCAGAATCCAAATTCCAGATTGTAAATTTCAGAATTCCAGAATTCATAATCCAAAATCTAGATTCAAAAGAATCTAGAATTCAGAATCTTGAATCCAGACTTAAGAATCTAGATCCAGATTTCAGATTCCAGAATTTAATTTCTAAAAAATTGAAAAAGTCAGAAATTGGAAATCATAGATTTAATATTGGATATTAAAATTGTAGATTAAGTTTAAAGATTAAATATTAATTCTTAAATGTTGAATCGTAATCTTTAATGATGATCCAAAATTCCAAAATCCAGAATGCAGAATGTTAAATTCAGAATCAAGAATCTTGAGTCCAAAATCGAGAATGCAGAATCTAGAATGTTGAATGTTGAAACTTAATCTTTAACAATGATCGAGAATCCAAAAACCTAAATCCAGCATCCAGAATTAATTCTTAAATATTGAATCTTAATTTATAATTTTTGAATAAAGATCCAGAATCTAAAATCCAGAGTTCAGAATATAGAAGCCAGAATTAAAAATCTAGAACCCAGATTTCAGATTCCGGAATCCAAATTTCAGATTGTAAATTTCAGAATTCTAATTCTAGAATTCAAATTCCAGTATCCAGATTCCAAATTCCAGATAATGGCATCTAGAATCTAAAATACAAAATCCAGAATTGATTCTTAAATATTAAATCTTAATTTATAATTTTTAAATAATTGTTCAGAATCCAAAATATCATAATATAAAAATCAGAACTTAAAGACTAGAATCCAGATTTAAGAATTTAAATTCAAGATTGTACTTCAGGAACTTCAGGAAAAAAATTCAGATTCTATATTCCAGATTATTGGATCTACAATCTAGAATCCAGACCTTAGAATCTAGAGTCCGGATTCCAGATTCCAGAATTTACATTTTAAAGCATTCAAAAAGTCAGAAATTAAAAATCATAGACTAAATATTGAAGACTAAAATTTTGGATTAAGATTAAAGATTGATTCTTGAATGTTGAATCTTAATATTTAATAATGTTCCAGAATCTAAAATTCAGAATGCCGAATTTAGAATCAAATCACAGAATCCAGCATGCAGATGTTTTTCTTAAATGTTGGATCTTAATTTATAATTTTTAATAAAGAAACCAGAATTTAAAATCTAGAATCCAGAATCCTGATTCCAGATTCCAGAATACAAATTCCAGATTGTAAATTTCGGAATTCAAATTCCAAAATTGGAAATACAGAATCCTGCATACAGAATTTAATCTTAAATCTTAATTTCAAAATCCAGAATTCAGAATGTAAAATCTAGAACCCAGAATCCAGATTCCGGCATCCAAATTCCAGATTGTAAATTTCAGAATTAAAAATACAGAATCCAGATTCCAAATTCCAGATTATAGGATCTACAATCTAGAATTCAGACTTCGGAATCTAGAATCCGGATTCCAGATTTCAGATTCCATAAATTATATTTTTAAAATTTCAAAAAAAAAATAGAAAATCATAGACGAAATATTGAAGACTAAAATTGTAGATAAAGTTTAAATATTAAAAAATAATTCTTGAATGTTGAATCGTAATCTTTAAATATGATCCAGAATCCAAAATTTAGAATGTAGAATCCAGATTTAAAATCTAGAATCCAGAATCTGGAATCCACACTTTGGAATCTAGAATTCGGATTCCACATTTCAGATTGGAGAATTTATGTTCTTACAACATTCATAAGGCAGAACGTGAAAATTATAGACTAAAATTGTAGATTAAGTTTAAAAATCCAGAATCCTAAATTCAGAATCAAGAATCCAGTGTCCAAAATCCTGAATGCAGAATCTGGAATCCAGAAGTTAGAATCTTGAATGTTGAATCTTAATCTTTAATGATGATACAGAATCCAAAAGTCAGAATCCAGCATACAGAATTGATTCTCAAGTATTGAATCCTAAAGTTTTGAATGATGATCCACATTTCAAAATCCGTAATTCAGAATGTAGAAACCCGAATTTAAAATCCAGATTTTAAATTCTAGATTCCAGAATCTAAATTCCAAGTAAATTTTAGAATTATAATTTCAGAATTAAAAATTCAGAATCCAGACTCTATATTCCAGATTATAGGATCCAGAATCTAGAATCCATAGTTTGGAATCTAGACTTCAGAATCTAGAGTCCGGATTCCAGATTTCAGATTCCAGAATTTACATTTTAAACATTCAAAAGGTCAAAAATTAAAAATTATAGACTAAAATTGTAAGTTAAATTTAAAGATTAAAGATTGATTCTTGAATGTTGAATCTTAATATTTAACGATGTTCCAGAATCTAAAATCCAGAATGCCGAATTTAGAATCAAGAATAACAAGTCTAGATTTTAAGAATGCAGAATCTAGAATTCAAAATATCGATTCTTGAATATTGAATCTTAATTTTTAATGATGATCCAGAATCAAAAATCCAGAATCAAAAATCCAGAATCCAGCATCCGGAATTGATTCTTAAATATTGAATCTTAATTTATAATTTTTGAATAATGATCCAAAATCCAAAATTCAGAATTCAGAATATAGAAACCAGAATTTAAAATCTAGAATCCAAATTTCAGATTGTAAATTTGGAGAATTCACATTCTAGAATTATAAATCCAGATTGTAACTTCCAGATTATAGGATCTAGAATCTAAAATCCAAAATATGGAATCCAGTTTCCAGATTTCGGATTCAAGAATTTATCAAAAAGTCAGAAATTGAAAATATTGAAGGTAAATAGGATTAAAGATAGATTCTTGATTTTTGAATCTTGATCTTTAATAATAATAATAATTTGACAATGACAACACATGTCATTAAAATATGTCTATTGAGAGACTAAAATATCCTTTGTTCAAACAATAAAATATAAAAAGATATTGCAGAAGGTATTCTGAAACAGAATAGATGATTGAACTCAAACCCATGATTATATGGGTTTGAGTTCAATGAAGAGAACTACGCCCGTCCTCCTTTTGGCTAAAATTTTAAGTATATTTACATATTTTATATTATTTATTTTGCATAAGAAGTACAAAGATATTAATAATAAATAATAATAATAAATAATGATGATCCAGAATCTAAAATCCAGAATCCAGAATGTAGAATCCAGAATTCAGAATCACAAATTTCGAGTCCAAAATCCAGAATTAAATATAATTACAAAAATATATACTAGGCTTAACTTATCAATTTCTAGATGAAAAATTTCTGTTGGTAGGCGATGCAAGTGTGAGATGAATGCAGCTTATGTGGACTGGTGCCAGAAGCACGGACTGCAAAAATGATATTCCTAAGATAACTAGAAGGATAACGACCAGATAGAGCAACGTATCCAAAGTTGTCAAGAATTGGTAACAATAAAGAACTCGCAAAGCATCGAGGAGGCCAGGGCTCGAGTTGGGCTGAAGAGATCTAATGAGAAATCCAGAATTCACAAGAGCAGGTAATCAACTATCTGAATTAGATCTTGTTAAAAATATAGGAGTGAAATTACTGCGTGACAAGAAATAAACTACTTACATCAATAAAGGCAGTGAGTCTTATTTAAGAAATGTCTATGTAAAGTTATTATAAAGAATGATGCATCCTTCTCTTAAAGGTCACCTTTACTTTAAGAATTTAGTAGTTCCTTCATCTCGGATACCAAACGCAGCGTATTTTAACTTCAGTATTAATAGCAGAAAAAGAAACTCAATTCTATGGAGTTGGTCTAGTAAAATTTAAGCGTTCAGTAGGACAGGAATCAAATGTTTGTTCCCAATAGTAACATTGTATTTCTGAAATTTTAATCCCGGAGGACTTTTTCTAATTTGCTATGATATTTTGCAGCAAGTTCTTTGATTTTCCTCGGAGAGTATTTTATATTATGCTTCTCTTGGTTGACTTTTAACACCAGCCTTTTTTTCTAATAGTTTTGGTTTTGAGGTGGTGTCGAATACGTTTTTTTCGATCTGGTTTCTTTCTGGCGTCATTGTTTACTAAACGATATTTTATATATTGCTGCATTCCTTTATAATTGTGATGCTGGCAATAATAATTTTATTCTTAATTCAATATTGTTTGTATTAAACCAAATGCTTATTTCAAATTCGTATTTTTGATATTAGTTCTTATCTGACAGTTTAGTTGGTTATATGAGGATCATAAATACTTGAGGAACCGCGCCCCTCCGCTTCATTCCGTTAAATGAAAGGGAGTGGGCGTTTTTTATATATTCAATCCGCGTAGATGAGTACGGGCTGCAGTTATCAAATTAATTAATATAAAGTAACGTGCCCCAGCCGCCGAGTATCACTTTAATAAACGAATACTTTGAATGCCTGAAATAATTTTAATTATTAATTTGAATGATAGCGGGGCGAACAATAACTCACCTGAATCGGGCAGAGGCGGAATGTCGGCGCTGACTGGGATCGCGTCGGATTAACGACCCAAAAATGCCGCCAATCAATCAACGCGCTTTTGATCATTTCCAAGTTCCGCGTACGATCAGCACGGATGATCGTTAAAGTCCGGCGATTATTATAAAGGCTCGCCTCGGCTCTCGTTTCCATCTGCACACATGTTACAAAATTGTTTTTAATCATCGATCGTCAGAGGCAATTAAAGCAATTACACGGGATTAAACAATGCGAGCTCGCATGTGTTGTATTGAGAATTCGCCTTTCTCACATAAAGCGTGCAGTTTATGGGTTTTCCATCTTGAATATTTCTTTTCTTTTCTAAACCTATTTAGTTGACACATTCGTAACATAATTCAAAATTTATATCACTTGTTTTCGGCGTGTATAAATAATCTACTTAACGAGCAGACCGATTCAATCTTTGTGTGTCACAATTGTTCAATCAATTATTCAAAATTCTTTGTAAATTTCAATCCAATCAAATTATTCAAAATTTTGTAATGAATTTAATTCTCTTCACGTTCCAAGGTATTGGGGAATTTGTTTATACCTAATAAATTAATGCTAAAGGATTAAAAATTAATTATTTATTTTCTTGAACATTATAAACACTTACATAAACGGCACAGTCTTCATCAGAGAGGGTTACTTTACACAAACAGCTGAAATATAACTGAACATGTTAGAGTACATTTTATATTTATGTTTATGTTTATTAGTCTTCAGTTTCCTTTCCAAAAAAAAAAAAAATAAAAATGAATATACACAAACATTATACAAAACGTACAAAAATTCTAGATGGATGAAGCTGGGTTGAGTTCATGCAGCTGCGATAATCTCCCACTCTAACCAGTTTTTGTCCATGATGCTGAGCGCTACTCTATTCACCAGCGCTCCGCACGGTGCAAACTGATACCACTTCCCTACCATCCCTCGTATATTGAATTATACTTAAATAATTTGCGAGTATAGGACAGATAGACTTATCGTTGTAGATTTACGTGTTTCATATTTTGATATTATTACCTGAAATATTTGATTGTTTACATTTGTTATAAATAATTTTATTTTATTGCGCCTAATAATAAATTTTCATTAAATATAATATTAATTTCATTTAAATGTCAATATTTATTTGTTTGTTTGATTCAAGTATTTATTTATTAAATTTATTACGTTTTAATTTATATTATTTCACTGAAACACACCGCACTTTTTAAATTAATTTATTATTTCATGAAAACAAAGCTTCCGTTTGAAATGTTTTATATGTGTAGCTATACATGAAATGTAATATTAATTTTATGCTCATATCGTTTTTATAATAATTTTACATGAATATATCACATATAAAAAAGAAAGAAAAACTTTAATTTATGTCAAACCTAATAATAATAATATGCCCAATGTTTTATTATGAAATAAAACAGAAATTTATATTAAATTTAGTGCAATTAATGAAGGGAGTTACAACAAATAAAAACACTTCACGTAAACTCAAAAACTATACAGTTATAATGAAGGGAATAGTTGCGGCCGTTTATACGTGATGTGATAATCCATATTTATAACGTTATATAACTGTCTTTACACGTTATATAACATGTTTACAATCATTGATTATGGTTGATAGATAATGAATTTTTTAATTCAGTTTTAGTGCAAATGAAAATAACAATTAGTTTATTCATTACTTCACTAACTAACAATTTGTTATTGATAATGTTCACCATGTACATGTAATGTAATAAACAAGTAAAGTAAGGAATAAACTGAATGTTATTTTCATCTACACAAACACTTCACGTAAGCTCAAACCAACAACAGTTTTAGTGCAACTATATTATAATCTAATCCAAATAATATGACTCTAACCATGTATTATCTAACTCCTAATAAATAACAAAAGAAAACAAAATTATTTGGTGTCAGAGCACATTTTGATTACAACCCTATAAATATAACGAAATCCCCAGTAATGTGATGGATGAGTTACGTGAAGATGATGCAATATAAAATAACTTGTAATCACTTTCTCCAATTGATGCTATAATTAAAAAATAAGAAATTTTAATAATTAATTTAAAGATTAAACTTGAAATTTTCAAAGAATTTAAAAAAGTCTTTACTATATGAAAAGCCTATGAAAATAATAAAGTCTCGAAATTATAATCGACAATATAAAAATTTATCAATTCAAAAAATTCTAAGAAAATCTGTAATCAGTCATCTGCCTTCAAACACTGTTTTCTGCAAATGCTTTCTGTAACTGCCATTTGTCATCAGTGCATCTTTTCATCTGTAATCTGTTTATCTGTCATTTGCCTTCTGTTACTGTTTTCTATAACTGTCATCTGTCATATGTCATCTGTCATCTGGCATTTGCCATCTGACGTCTGCCTTTTGTGACCGTCGTCTGAAATTGTATTCTATAAATGTCATCTATCATTTGTCGTCTGTGCGTCTTTTCATCTGTCATATGTTTATCTGACATATGTCATCTGCATTCTGTCTTCTGTAACTGTTTTCTGTAACTGCCATATATCATCTGTCATCTGGCATTCGTCATCTGTCTTTTGTGACTGTCTTTTATACCTGTCATCTGTCATTTGTCATATGTTCATCTTTTTATCTGCCATCTGTCATATGTTATCTGTTTATCTCGTTTGCCTTCTGTCCCTGTCTTCTGAAACTGTATTCTATACATGTCATCTGGCATTTGTCATCTGTTTATCTGAAATCTGCATTTTGTGTCTTCTGAAACTGTATTCTATAAATGTCATCTATCATTTGTCTTCTGTCATATATTTATCTGTCATATGTCATATATGTCTTCTGTAACTGTCATATATCATCTGGCATTTGTCATCTGTCTTCTATACCTGTCATCTGTCATTTGTCATATGTGCATCTTTTTATCTGCCATCTGTCATCTGTTTATCTGTCTTTTGCCTTCTGTCCCTGTCTTATGAAACTGTATTCTATAAATGTCATATGTCATTTGTCATCTGTGCATCTTTTCATTGTCTATCGGTCATATGTCATCTGTTTATCTGTCATCTGCCTTCTGTCATTGTTATCTGTCATTTGTTATCTGTGCATATGTTCATCTGTCATATATTTATCTGTCATCTGCCTTCTGTAACTGTAACACAAGAAATTGAAATTTCCACTGATCACTTACCGTTAACCACGCAAGCTCTCGTAATTTGTGACTTACGTGGAACTACTTTCTTAAAACGTAAATAAACCTACAAAGAGAATTTTGAAATAATTTAATACGATTTTATCCGTGGAGTTTAAAATGAATAGTAAATAAACCAACAGTAATCATATGTTTGTAATACTACGACTTCACACTATTTCTTCCTAGTTTTAAAGTTTAGAAGTTTTATATTCGCTTAAATTTGATGTACGATGATTGCAGAAGTTTATTTAGATGGATTGTAAATTTTAATTTATTATCTATTATTAAGCCCAGGTTTTTTGCATGCACAACAACTGAAATCATTTAATCATTTAATAATTTAGATATAACTACGATTGATTTTGAAGATTTTTTACCACAAAAAAATATTCTAGCGTTCAGTTTTAAATTATTATTAATATCATATTTGAAATTTGGCGTACGTACGTACGTAAGTCTTAATTAATATTGTTCACAGCGTTAAAGCCTCCCCTTCGTCAAAACTAAATAATAAGTTGAGTATCATCCTCATAGCAACAAATAGAACAATAATGATAGTGCTTATATTTATTGTATAGATAGTAAACAGAAGTGGGCCTAAAATTGACCCTTGTGGGACACCTGCCTTAAATAAAATCGGATGTCAATATACATTAGAGTCTGTTTCTGTTTTTCTGTGACTCGGGGAATAAATTTAACCATATATACTAGAGTGAAAATGATGATGATTCGTAAAAAAATATTATAGAAGTCTTCAAATGACCAAGATACAGGCCATCAAAGTTAAAAATTTTTACACATTTTTCTAACTATTTTCAATATTGCTCGTGGTAGAGTGCTGCAATTTGGTACAGCCTAAATTAACATCAAGTAAATCTCTTAGGCACATATAGGGTGTTCCTAAAACTTGTTTGCTAAGAACTTTTTTGTTTGCTCGTAAATCTACATTTGTTTTTCTACATTTTAATAGAACACTTATTTTAGAAACTTTTATCACTCTTTGAAAAATTTGATAACAGTGGCCATTTTTGAGTTAAAAGCAAAAGTGTAAGTCTCTAATTTCAATCGTAACAAACAATCCAAAAGTCCTCGGAAAAAAATGAGTCGGCGATGACAATTGAAAAACGAATTGAGCTGTTAACTTGCCTTGCTCTGCGATGAACAGACATGATTGTCACTTGTGATTAGACGTGGGTGCATCATCACACCTCAAAATCTAAAAAAGCAAGCATAGAGTGCAGATAACTAGGATAAGCTCCACCTCGATAAGCTAAAACCCGCGGCAAACGTTCTTGCAACTGTTTTTTCGGATAAAAAAGGTATACCGGTTACGATTAATTAACTTCTCACTTAACCCGTGGTGAAACATTTTTATGTTGAGAATGACCAACGGTCGAAACTAGTCGGAGAAATATAAAAATAGTGAAACATAACCAAGTGCTTTATTAATCCTTTTATTATGGTATACTGGTTGTTGATTTCCTTCATGAGCGACGTATAGTCAATGCTGAATATTATTTCAAGATTCTTGATGAAGTAAATTGTATTCAAAATATTAGCACTTGCTTCACAAATTTGTTTTTATTAACTAATCATTTGAATACCATTTGCTATAATAATAATCTTCACGTAACTTAAAAAATATATTTCTATCCTTGATTAAGCTAAACTGGCTTATCAACAGAAAAGACGAGGGATGTCTATCAGAAGTGTGATTCTCCTTCATGACTGTTTTGTATGGGCTGGACGTGTTGTGTCAGCTTAATCCTAGAGGATGGTTTTGTCGTAATAATACTGCAATTGTATTCTAAGGGTATTTATTCTACTGCTGCTAGTTTTAGACTATTTTCTATTTACAATAAAAGATGGTGGTGGTGCGGATGTACCCGAGAGCACCCGATGGTTAACTGGGGGGTGTGGCAGCGCTCTAACAATGACACACACAGCTGCTTTGACTCGAGAAAAATTAGAGAAAATTAATTGGGAAATATTAGAACACCTATCCTATAGCGTCGGCTTGTCCTCATGTGACTTTCATATATTGCAGTTATTGCAGTGACCAAGATGTGAAATCATTCTTCGACAATGTCATCAAAAAAAAAAACGTGACATAAAAGGGGAAATTGTGTATACTAATAAACCATATTATTGTTTTAAAATAATTTTTTTACTAAAATCCTGTTGATATTTGATTAACCCTCGTAATTTAAAATAAGATGCGGGCTAAATTTCTTCATTCCAGCTGAACGTGTCAAGAGGAAGGAGATAATGAAATATTTGGTTCATACTTAACTCGTTCATCTAGTGGTATTGACGTCCAGCTTGTCTTGGCATGGATTATTTATAAGTCAATTTCATTGGAGACTTCCAGGTGTAGAGGCTTCTTCGCGGGAGTTTGTACCATTTATTTTTCAAGATTAAGTCTTCTGTACAGAATTATATTAGATTTGTTTCGTTGATCCAGTTCGAACTCACCCACAATATTCTGAAATTTTTACTTTTAAAGGTACTAAAAATGCCTTTTTCTTCTTCACTTTTCCAAATCATAGAAATATCTGAAATCAGAAAAAGAAAATCAAATCATATCTGCATACGTAGAAACAACATTTGCTACAACATACTCTTAATTAACTGGAGATAAAAAGATGACAAAGAAAAACTTTTTCTCAGTTTCCTGATACCCCTTTGATTCCATACAAAACATAAATAAAATCTTGAAATATAACAATATTTATTTTATTTGAAAATCAGAAACTAAGGAGTGTAAAGGAATAATAATTTATCGAATTTTAAAATTTAAGAATTGGGTATTTTCAAGAAACACTTTTTTTTAATATTTATGTGATATACGTCCAGAAGCATAAAAAATAATAAAAATGCTGAGATTTTTTATGTATTCTTTAAATACTAGGTACGATTTTACATTTTCATTCAATGATAATCCTTTAATATATGTATTATCATTAGTAATATTTTCTGAAGTTTTAACCATCTTGTATACTTACCTAACTTCACCAGAGTTATACCATCTAAAATTAATTTAATAATCTCATTTAAAAAACTATGTCATATTTAATTTATACATACAAGGAAGGAAGAGAGTAAGACCTAGTTTTGATCCTTGGGGTATACCTACACCTATCAAATATTCATCTGATTATTTTCTACTCTAACCAAATGACTTATATTTAAAATATATGTATATAGAATTTGTGGTTCATAACGCTTGTCTGTAATTCATACATTATGGATTGGAATAAATATTCAAGTCATTACAGTAAATATAGTAGGATTTAAACTTTATTGATTTCAATAAAATTGATATTATTTTCCAGAAAATTTCGTTGTGGAGTTTGTTTACAGCGGATTATTCAGAATAGAATTCATATTATGGAATTTTACAAAGTAATAAACTTATCAATCCAATATCCAGCATTTACATGAACACCTTCTTTTGTTTGGGTTTTTTCGAGGGCTCGCATATGATCTTGTAAAATTTAATCGATGTTTGTGTTTTGGGCTTACCACAAAATCGATCTCAACGTCAATTCTGCTTCTGCTTTAGCAGTTTTTGATGTGGCAGAGTTGAATTTACTCTGGGTCTTAGAAAGAACATCCCTGATTGCAGAGGAATCGTGTTGTTCAAAGGAACATGCTTCTTCAGCCAAAACCTGTACTGTACAGAAGAATCGTGATTGATGGTGATGATGACACTGGAAACAAAGATCTTCTTAGTGTTGGTAAAAAACAGTAAATGTTTTATTCGGTGCCTAAATTATCTATTTTAGCTGAAGCAGTTATTCGGCCTTTTTATCTCATACTAAGTATATTTTGAAATTTCTTGTTTTTTAATCTTACCATCTTCCTGAAGTTATTCTTTGACATTTATTCCAATATCTCCACTGAGGTTAATTCAAATGAGATAATAGATCCACTATCTTTTAGTATGCCTGAAGTATTATTTTGAAATTGATAAGCATTTTTTAAAATAAAAATAAAATATTTGTTTATTACAACTATGTATTATTATCGTACAGAATACCTCTATTATAATAAGATGAATGGCGAAACGCCATAATGGCGGTGAGTGATCATTAAAATGGGCGGTACATTAAAAGGGAGATAGATTATAATTTCAGGTAGGAATCACGCTATATCGCTGGTAATAAATAACGAGTTTCCTTATGCCTCTATACATAATGGTAGCGGAGGCAGGCGCAATACTTTTCGTGGCCCTCGTTCCGTGAAGAAAAGGAAGAAAGGGGGGCAGCTGATACGTCAACAGTTCCCGGTAATATACGGGCGTAAAGCGCAATCATGTTGTCAAATTGCGACCGGTGACAGGTCTGAAATATTCACTGTTTTAAATTCAGGAGCGCGCGGTAGTAGACACCGTAGACAGTAGGGGACAGAGAAAGATATGTTGCGTGCTTTTGGTGGCGTTTTGCTTTTCTGTCTGTAACCTGCTTCCACCGCTTACCGCTGACAAGGACAAGGATCGCGCGATCTAAGAGGATCCGCGACGGAGAGGAAGGACGCTCGTCGGACCGTCTTTCGCCCGATCCATGTGAACGTGGTCACACCGCAATCTGTCAACCCGGCGAATCTTTTCTGTACTCGTAATTCAGCCGAATATTTCAATATGTATGTAGCACTTATTCGGAACTCTGTTTTTTATGGCCATTGTTTATCGTCAAAAATTTTACAGCATTGTTTTGACGGTCTGAATGATTGATCAGTTCGTTCTAGATTTTGGATATATGTATCGTGTACGACACATATTTCAATCTAATAGGAAACCTATAAAATACGTCAAGGATTTATATTTATATTACTTTTGATAAATCTAACGTACACTATTCCCAAATCTTTAATTGTGCTTCTATTTGATATATTTGTGCTTAGAAGTGTAATTTGGTTATTTGGTATATCATTTACATCAAGTGTTTGAAATTTAGGTAACTGCACAACGGACTCTAATTATTGGGCGATTATCTTACTCATATGCTAAGAGTCTATACCTTAAGTGGGACTCTATAAGGCTAAAATAAGTTAGTTTGACGATGTTACCAGATACTCTACCTATAAGGTTTCTCAAGCAGTAGATATTTTTAGCTAAAGATCCTGCCAGATGAGATCCATGATGTAGCCCAAGAAAGCAATGACTGGTCTGAATAATTTATTTCTTTATACTAAACATACATTTATTAGTTTTGCTTTCGTCTATTCTGTGATTTTACAGAAATCATTGATTGCTCATGTTCATATTCCACCTCGGTTCGGTTTTCCCGAACATTAACATCAGGTAGAGTATTCCGGGTAAAGTTTATTAATCTCCAGATAGCCTTAGACTTATTAGGAGCTTGAGAAACACTTACCAGTTTCAATTTTTTTTAGTGTACCTGATTTTTGATCCATAAGTAGTGCGTAATTGGTTTATTTTTACTTCCAATTCTTGCGAAGGACTACTTCAGATAAGGTAAAACTTACACCTAATAGAAAGATTAGTCTCTAGGAAAGCTTTTGTTGTACAACCTTCCAAGTGATTAGGGCTGTTGGATGTTTACTTTCGTCTTTGCTGAACATGTAGATGAAATCAGAGTTGACTGGTAAAATGAAAAGATCCATTACTATAATCAAGGCTTTGATCTTAGTTTCAATTATTATTGATAATAATCAAATCAGCCCAGCCAGTAATGAACTGTGGTTTACCAAAGAAACACAATAGTGTAGAGAGTACAAAGCAAAGCCCTACGGCAATTTTGTGGAACGACATCGGTCACATTTCTTCCATCTTCTGTCTAATTAACTTCGTTACTAACATAATAGGTACGTTGAGGAACATGCATGAAGTGAAGTCGATTCTAGTAGGACTCTCGGGGAACATGGTTTTGTAGATAGTTTTAAATGTTAAATTGAATCCTTAAACTACTACTACTAACAATGAAACCCATACCATCTATAATGGAGGCATATGCGACAGACAAGGAATAACAGATCGTTGTCTTGGTGGGGCGCTTCGGTACATTAAGAGTTTTCTTTGATTTTGCAGCTCCAATTTCTTGACTTTAAAGTTCTTTGAAAGTAGCTTCTATACTATGACACATCACGACATAGTTACATAAAGTTACATACATAAAATTTGCCTAAATACAAATTATAAATTAAAATATTTCTATCAGGAACTTTATCAAATGATAAATAAAACTTACTTTGTTAATATCACACGCGTGTGATATTAACAAAGTAAGTTTTATTTATCATTTGATAAAGTTCCTGATTCAATATGTATCACAAAGTTATGGCTTCAAGCATCCAACATAAAATATTTCTACTTATCTAGTGTGTTATGTTTCTACTTTCCTTTTAAATGTCTGTTCACTTGAATTAAATAAATTGGACCATGGATGTATATTAAATTCATTCGCCGATTTTAGCATTCTTCTTGCCTGGAACTGCAGCCCACCCGTAATATTACGTAGAGAGCAACACTTCTGTTGAGGTTGCCGTGTTCCACAGTTATGGCATTCACAAGGCCTCTGACAAACATCATGTTTGTTTCTTCTAGGTAACATAGCGGTGTTTAGTCAGAGTAATGCTTCTGTGACCCCATATCCTGATATGGGGAGCACAAAGTCCTGTACGTTGTTCAGGGATGAACAACAAAAGCATTCACTATAAGTTACGTTATGGACATCATGATTTTATAAAATATCCAGTGGAATACAATTAGTTTCGAACAAAAAAAACTTCTAAAAAGCACGTAATCCCGTGCAGAACTACATCATAATCCCAAGTGTAAGCCCGGTTATGCGCAAGCAACTGTGCAATGAAATGAAGTTATCTTTAGTGATGAATATCGATTTTGTTCATAGATTGATTATGATAGAAGATTGGTTAGAAATTAGTAATTACAAAGCAAATCTTTAAATCTTTTCTAGGAACGTTGAATGTACATAGAATAATTAACAACCCAATGGGTTCTAATTTGGAATATGATAGGGAGAAATAAATGTACCACCAAGTTAATGCCGACAACATTCAAGAAATGTACTACAGTTGGTCCAAAGAGTGTTGATGCCCTTGTGTAAGAATGAGAAGAGAGTTGATGGGGAAATGGCTAAACGATGAAATCCTGCAATCAAAATATGACGATTTAACACAACCTATCTATCCATTAAATTTCAATTAAGTTTCAAATTTCCAAAATAACAATTCGTATATTTACAACATTTGAACCTTAATATAGAGAAAGGAACCTTATATTCGATCTGAATCATTGATCATTCAGTACATTATTATAATCTAGTAATTTGTTCCGGGTACATTTTCATATATCAGTTTCAAGTTTTTTCTTCTTTTGGCCACGTTGGATTTCATCGATTTTGTCAAGATCGATGGCTATAATTTAATTAACAAGTATATTTGAAGAGATATTAAACCGGTTCATTCATAGATTGGTCCTATTTGGGAATACAGCCATCAAATTGTTAAATGATGTTTTTCATGATTTAGATTGGTATTTGTACGTATTTTCCGTACAGAATGTCAATTTTAAAAGTTGAATGATGCAATCCTCTTTTTTCATTCCATCGACGATACTGTCGACAGGGCAATAGTAATTGAATAAATAAATATTTCAACTGGAAAGTGAATTACAAAAACAAATTTTGTTCCAGAGTAAAAAAACTTCTACTTGTAATAAGTGCTAATATTTGAAAGTATTGATTGGTGTATGTGGAAATATTAACTGATCAATTGAATTATGTATCCAAACAGATTTAAAAATATTTTCGAATTCATTAGTTTTTAAGTTGCTAATTCTAGCAAATGTAATTGTTTAATAACTGCATGATTGTGTTTACTGTCAAACGTATTTGATGCAAAATATATTTTACATTAATATACTTCTCAAAACCGAAAGTTAAGTGATTTATAAAGATACGAAGATCATTTAGTCCAGTAGCTATTATTTTTTTATGGTTTATTATTACTGTGTTTTGTTAAAGTTGTCAATTACTTTATTTAATTTTTGAACGATATTTATTTGATTATTTTTAAAGTCAAGAATGGCTTAATCATAATGAGCTTCATCATTCGAATCTAAGTTACCTCAAATACGTTTTAATTATTGTACCAATATTAAACCTGGTTTGATTTTGTAATTTCGGATCATCGAACTTATTTTTTGTTCTGCTAATTGTGAATGAAATTAGATCAAATACTCATGTATGATCTAATGGTTGGAGGGTAGGACATAGGCCACCCACCCACCCTACATATACAATGAGATTCAAAGCTACAACAGCGCTTGTAAAATCCCTAACAACATCGATATAAATATAGTTTGTGTTTTAGGGAACTAAAACAAGTACAGTGATGTAAGTATCAATAAATATGTAGGATGGGTGGGTGTCCACTATCCCATCCATAAGTTTTTAATTATAAACGATGGTTTTCTTTAAAAAAATACTTGAAAGAGAAGTATGCATCCTCAATTTAATATAAATTTGTTTGAAATCAAATGAAATTAAATCAAATACTCATGTATCATCTAATGGTAGGAGGGTAGGACAGAGGCCACCCACCCACCCTACATATGCAATGAGAATCAAAGCTACAACAGCGCTTGTAAAATACCTAACATCGATATAAATTTAGTTTGTGTTTTAGGGAACTAAAACAAGTACAGTGATGAAAGTATCAATAAATATGTAGGGTGGGTGGGTGCCCACTATCCCACCCATCAGTTTTAATTATAAGCGATGATTTTCTTTAAATAAATACTTGAAAAAGACGTATGTATCCTCAATTTAATATGAATGTGTTTGAAATAAAATTGAAATTAAATCAAATACTCATGTATGATCTAATGGTTGGAGGGTAGGACAGAGGCCACCCACCCACCCTACATATACAATGAGATTCAAAGCTACAACAGCGCTTGTAAAATCCCTAACAACATCGATATAAATTTAGTTTTTGTTTTAGAAAACTAAAAGTTTTTTGGAAGATACTAATAACCAAAACTATGATTGCTTCATTAAACAGTAGGTTGTTCATATTTTTGTTATAGTTTCATCATCGTATTTCTATAATAGATAGAAAACATTAAGTTATTTCAATCTTAAAAATTGAACTCTTTCATTTATCTTCATAGATTGTCTCGAATTTGCTTTATTTCCTAATTCTGAATTTACATTTAGTAAGAATTTTTGTTGATTATTATTATTATTAAATTCGCCTACTAGAATTGTTACAAAATCTTCTTCATTTTTGTATTATGCAATGTCTATATCTTTATATTCTTCTTTACATCACAATATTGATAAGTTTGTGATTTAGAAGACTCTGGAATCATATTAAACAAGAGCAGGTTTTAGAAATGCGAGAAACTCAATAGCAACAATCATGCATTAGGATTATGTTGGTGAAAAACAATCCTAAAGAGCGGCGATATAAATTGATAATCCGGCCTCTTGTTGACCAAAAAATTTAAAAATCCATAAACAGCAAACTGTACACTTACTAAAGGGTTTTCCATTAAGAGGTTTCATTTTGAATAGCCCACTATCTGGGCAACCGTCACTATTGCAGCTGTCATATTTTGACATTTGACAAGTAAAAACTACGCCATTAGTAAAAATGCAACGATACACGCTTCAACAACGCATTGAAATTGTTAAAATTCACAAAGGAAACGGTGAAAATTTTGCAGTCACAGTGCGCCAAATTAAAGCACTTTTGGGTCGTCGTGAAGCACCTTTTCGGCCAGCAATAGTAAAACTGGTTAAAAAATTTGGCTGTTAGGACAACTTAGTAATGTGAAGAATCGAAACCGTGTGCCTCGCTCGAGAAAAATTGAGAATATTGCTGCTTTAGCCAATAGTGTTAATGAAAACCCAGGTTTGTCGATTCCTCACCGATCTTTGGAATTAGACATTCCAAAAACGATATTACACCGTATTTTTCATAAAGACTTAGGTTTGAAGGCTTTTAAAGTTCAGTAACACAAGAACTCAAGCCGATCGATCACCAGCAACGTCGTATCTTTGCTGATTGGGTCCTTGAAATGCATCAAAATGATCCGGATTTTCATCGAAAAATCATCTTTAATGATGAGACCCATTTTCACTTCGGAGGCTACGTGAATAAGCAGAATTATCGCATTTGGGGCTCGGAAAATCCAAGAATGCTTATTGAAAAGCCTCTCCATCTTCAACATGTCACTGTTTGGTGCGGTTTTTGGACTGGCGGTGTGATTGGACCTTACTTATTGAAAAATGAGGCTGGTGCAACTGTTACGGTGAATGGATTGTGCTATCGACCTAGGATTAATGATTTTTTATGGCCAGAATTGGAAGATCTTGATATGGGCGACGTTTATTTTCAACAAGATGGCGCTACGTGCCACACAAGCAACGAAACAATCTCATTTTTGCAAGAAAAGTTTTCTGGCCGTGTTATTTCGCAAAGAGGTGATCACAATTGGCCCCCGAGATCTTGTGACTTAACACCTTTAGACTTTTCTCTTTGGGGCCACGTGAAAGATAAGGCCTATGTCAATGCTCCACAACCGATTCAAGACCTTAAAGATGTAAATTGTGAAGTTATCGAGTACATACAGCCGTCATAGAAAATTTCATGAAAAGGTTATGGTGCTGCAACCGTAGTCATGGCGGCCATTGGGCTGATATCGTTTTCCATCGTTAATGGCATACCTTTCTCTTTACAATGAAATAAATATCCATTAATTTCTTTTAAAATATACTTGTTTTTTTTAAATATCAAATTGAAACCTCTTGTTGGAAAATCCTATATATAATAAAATATTGTTTTTGCTGACCTAGACAAAAGCAACCACTTTTTCGACTATCAAAAATGTATGTTTGTCAATTCATTAAAATGGTCCTGACTATCTTGAAAATCAATACTTTACGAGCCCTTATCAACTCTTCATAATCTATGAAGCCTTATAACACTTTGATGTCTTTTAGAGCAGCAAGATTCATTAATCAGTATCATTGTCTAAAACCTAATACGTACCATTTTAGCAAACAATAGATACGCGAACCTTAACAACAACTTTATAGCATTAATTACTTATGAGTAACACTATACAAAAAATGAGCACTCTATAAACACACAAATAACACCACCGTTAAATTACATTGTATAATTTTCTTATCTGGTATCGGCTCGGTTATCCTAAACATTCTGAGATAGATTTTGCAGGTTTTAGACATAGCTTTCTACCTAAATACACAAATATTGTAATTAATTAATAATTATTCAAATAAAGTAAAAAGTAAATTTGTAATCGACGAATCATAATTGGCGCAGTCGTGCGGATAGTACAGTTCGTAAAATTTTTCGAATCAACCAAAATCACGGGCGTGGAATATCAATTCATTTAACAAAAACTAAGAGCAAGAAAAACACATCGAGGAACTCCTCGACTCCTAACGCTAACCTAAAGACCTAAAGAAAAAATGTATTGAGGACCCCGAGGTCCACATCGAAAAAACTTCAAAAAAAAAATACCTAACAGTAACCGACAGAGAAGCAAATCAGTATCGAGGTAACGTGATAAAAGTCTTTTGTTTATGTCATATTCTCCCTTTACATTTTACTTTATTTTACTTTACTTTAGGGTGGGTGGGTAGCCTCTATCCTACCCTCCAGCCTTTAGATCATACATGAGTATTTGATTGAATTTCAATTTAATTACACGCAGATTTATATTAGATTTGAAGATATCAAAAGGTAATGTTTTTACAATTTTACATGAAAATTAAGGCATGCGCAAACTGCTTTCGAAGTGGGTGCCGCGTTTGTTTTCAACGGACCAGAAACAACTACGCGTCGATGGTTCCGAGCACTGTTTAGAGCTGTTCAAGCAAAATAAATAGGATTTCTTGCATCGGTATATAAGAATGGATGAAACATGGATCCACCACTACATATCTGAATCAAAAAGATCGACAGCAGTCGTTCAAAGCTACCAAAAACTCAAAAGTCGACTGGTAAGATTGTGGTATCCGTATTATGGAACGTGCATGGAATTTTGTTCATCGACTATCCTGAGATATATCATTATTCGATTGATTGAGTACAGAAATCAAGAAACGACCCTACATACAAAAGAAAACAAGTTCTGTTTCACCCCTTATCACAACAAGTCGATGAAAACGATAATTAATTTGAATGATTTACGCTTTGAACTGCTTTCCCAACCACCGTACTCTCCAGATTTGGTCCCAGCGACTACTAGCTTTTTGCAAACATGAAAAAGATGATCCAGTGAAAGAAATTTGGCTCAAATTAAGAAACCGAGGCTTACAATTAATTAAATTCTTACTTAACTCCTGGTGAAACATTTTTATGTTTATTAACCTTCTTATTAAACTGAAGGTTATTTTGAGAGCAAAGGCAAATAATAAAATAAAGTGGAAAAACTAGAACACTTAGTATAAAGTAATATTATATTTTGTCACTTTTTATGTTAGCAGATAAAATGTATTTAAAAATAAAACCTTTTTTTTAAATAATTCATTACATTTCGTGACCATATTACATAATAATTTCCATAATAAAAAAATAACAATTTATTTTCAAGTCAACACATATAACTAATTTTAATCGCATTCATAATGGGAACGCCTTTGGAACTAATTACCCATTCAAATGTGCCATTAGATTTGGTGCTTGATTTCCCTGACAGAGAAAGAGAACGCTCGTCTTTCCGCCTCTCCTTACCCCCACTTCCCTATTTAATAACATAAATTAATAGCACTAAATCTAGTAGATGCACTATCACCGACCACCGTTTACCAGGGGTAGTTTTTCGGTTGGGGAAAAAAAATTGGGGCCGGTGCACATGCCAAAGTTTTCACCTGCACGGTATAGTTCTTAGTGTCCGGAAAAATTCCTATTATAAGTAATTTAGTTAGATGTATAAGAGCCGATCGCGGTCTTGGAATTCCGACGCGAATAGACGGGATCATTCGCTCGGAAACTCGAAATAAATTGTCCTTTATCTATGTGATATGTATTTATACACGTTTTTATTGCGGCCCGAAGCACTGGGCCTTTCGGCGGTCTCTATGGTCGCCCGAGAAGAAAGAAATAAAAAGAAAGAAAAGAAAAAAAAAAACAGAACGCCCGCTCATGCCGCGTCCGAATTAATCCAATTAATGTTTATTATGAATTTCGTCGTCGTCATTTATTTTATGCGTGGCCCGTTGTCGTTTTTCTGGAGTTTGGAAAATTGGAATCGAGGAATTCCGATTGCAGTTACAAATTGGATTTAAATTCTCTCGGGGTTGCGTCACTTTATAAATTGATCGTCATTAACATGCGTAAATAATCGAAAAAAAAATTGAATTACTGCAAAGAAATCAACATACACATGTAGTAGTAGTAATAGTAGTATTTATTTCTCCAATATGCTTACATAATCCTTCCTAAATAAAACATAACTACAATAAATATTCAGAACAATTTTGAACACACATGGAAAGGCTTAGATGATCTTATGATTTAAGAGTTACAACAAAGTCTATAAACTTAGATTATAGATTACAGTGAAATAATGTGTAAAGAATTATTTAAAATCATCTTCAAGTAACTCATCAATCAACATTATTAGGTAAAGAATTAATCATTGTTTGTTTCAGTGTTGATCAATTCTTTATCTATTAAAGAGAAATTATATTTTTTATCCTTTTATAATAGTGTTGTTTTTAAACTTTATTCATTATTCTTTGTTTTTACCACATAAAAATATAAAGTATTTTCATTCTACACATGACGCACGCATGCTGTGGACATATTCTCGACAAGAAGGGGCACTTTTTGAAATACCATAACGATTATATAAGCTTTCAAGTAAATTCCTTGGGGGAGAATATATCAGAGTTTCAGCATGTATGAAACAACGGGCGGATTGTGAAAAAATAAAGTAAAATTCAACGGCCGGGAGAAAATATATTTATTTTGAATTCGCCTATAAATAGCGTTTAATGTGTCTTTGTTAATGGTTAATAATAAACGACAATCAAGTTCAATGGCGTTCGTTCAACACTATGAATACATTTGTTCGTTTTTAACTTAATTTCCACTCCAGTAATGTTTATTTGTATATGAAAAGAAATTCGTTCTAATATAATTACTTATAAATTAATTTTATTTGGAAATATCTATAATTAAAAAAATAGAGCTTCAGAGAGATCGTGTTTTTGTTATTATTAGGATGATTTTTTTTCTGGAAGAGAACAACAAACGTGTAATCCAATACTGAGCAACAAATGACTCTACACTTTTGTATTACTTCTACCAATTCAAACATTTTGTTCAGCCCATTTTTTAATTTCCTTGGCTTTTAAAGGTTACACATGTAAAATGAATAGTTCTAGTTTAATTGTATTAATAAATGATTGTAAATACCTTTTATATATCACACACTTTTATCTTTAATGTGACTATAGTTTATAAAACAATTTTACAAACAATTTAGAAAAGAAATAAATTTATAGTTATACTTAGTTAAAAACAGATGGCGTTCACAAATGTTGCAATTGTAATGGCCAGCATACAGATAACTAAAGGCTGTGAAAAATATCCAAAGTTAAAAAAAAAATATAAAAGCAAGCGTCAGCAGTCACACTTCCAATGTCCCCCAAATACAAACATCTAACGAAAAAAAAGCTAACCTCATGAGCACCCACCAAATGCTCTTTAACTCCAACATCCCCACCCTACTAAAAAAAAGTGTAGAAGGAATTAATCCATTCCCAAAATCCCTAACGTCCAAGAATCCCAATGATCATTAAAGAAGAAACCAATGCATGCAGAATATTCGAACGCTAAAGGATAAATCTTCGGAAAGTAGCAGTTCATGCGTACCTTAGACCTTCATATAATGAAGCAAATTCCAAGCTTTATTACGATATATCTTGTATATAAATGGCTACAATATTCACCTTATCCTACGTTCAAATCGCGAAGCTGAAGGTGGCACAGCGATTTACGTAAGGCATGGGCTCTATTACACTGACCTTGAAAGTCCAGATACATAAAATCTGTAAGCAACTTCTACAATCATTGCAAAATGAAATTCAGAAAGAGCTTAAAGAAATCCGAAATGCCCGTTGGATAAGGCTTATCGACGAAGCCACCCAACAGAAACCTCAACTATGGAAGCTCACAAAAAACCAAATCCAGAATGGTGACCTCGTCTACCTTGCAAAAGAAAAAGTCAAACCCTTTGCAGATAAGCAGATAGCCTGCAATTATAATTCTTGTCGAACTAAGAAATCATAAGCTTATAGATGAAATTGAAGAGGCGCTTCATTGAATTAACCGAAAGACATCAAATCACTATTGCTCGACAAAAGTCAGTTTTTTCTCTCCAATAAAGTCCACCTATAACAAAGGTATAGAGATTTGCGGCTATGAAGAACGTTTGTTGTTCCAAGGATCTAATTTTTCCTAAGCTCAATTGAATTAGTATCATTAGTATCATCTATTTATTCCAATATGCTTAATTATTTCATGGTGTCCACTTTTAGAAACAAAAACTGCATAATTTATCTAATGCCACCAGTTACCAATATTTAGGCATTTGGACGTATTTAATCTAGTTTTCTTTTCACAATTATTTATGATTTTTAACAAGGATTAATGTTCATCTCTATGAGCAACTTTTTCTAAACCACAAATACACTTCTTTAGATGACCAGCTTGATAATCCTTGACCTTGTAAGGTTTGTATTTTTGAGCAACATTATGTAATTGTAAAAAGTGAAATGTAAATGTTTGCGTGCAAATTTGTGTACAAATTTATTTACCAGCTATAAATAAACAAATATCTGTAGGCTTCTATAGCGAAATATTTGGTGAGTCATGATTACAGATTTAGATAGATTGTATTTTTTTGAAGATGTGAAGAGCGAACCGTTATTGTTATGGCTGTCAAGGTTAAGTCCATCAATAAAACAACTCTTAAAACTGCCCAAAGAGGTTCTTAAAAGAGAAATAGCGATGCTGCGGTTTTAAATATATGATTGAGTTCCGTTACAATACAAAAGCGTGTAACCCTCCATTATGACCTTGGTTTTAAACACCCTCTACCTATCAATGTATCTATACCAGGTCTATAAATATGAAACCGAAACTTGCTCATAGATGTCCCTAGCTGTCAATGTAGTTACCGTCAAACCACGCCATTGGCGCCATTTCCTTGTTGACATCTCAGACAAAGAATTTCAACTCACAACAATACAAGTTTCATATAACAGCATAGTTTGTAATAGCCTTGAACATGTCTAATTTTGTGCCTGGAAATTACGATTTGTGGATTGAGTTTCTGTTACCAATTGAAGAAAACTGCTGCAGAATCGCATCGAATGCTCGTCGAAGCTCTTGGTAAATCACATCGCTTTGAGTGGTTTAAAAAATTCAATAGTGGCGATTTTGACGTGAGAAACGAAGAACGTGGAAGACCACAGAAAAAGTTAGAAGACAGCGAATTGCAAGCATTGTTGGATGAGGGTGACGCTCAAACGCAACAAAAATTCGCGGTTCAATTAAATGTGACACAAGAAGCCGACTCCATACGTTTGAAAGACATGGGAAAATGGGTTCCACATGAACTGAATGAAAACCGAAAAACCACTTGCGAAATGCTGCTCGCCAAGTACAAATGACTTTCTTTTGTACTTGGCGAGCAGCATTTTTCTCCATCGAATTGTGATTGGCGATGAAAAGTGGATATATCTTGAGAATCTTAAGCGTAAAAGATCATGGGTAACTCGAGGCGAACTATCGACATCGACTGCACAGCCAAATCGCTATGGACGGAAGACAATGGTCTGTGTTTGGTGGGATCGGAAGGGTGTGATCTATTATGAGCTGCTAAAACCTGGCGAAACCGTTAATATTAAATGATCGATTTGAATCAAGCTTTGCGTGAAAAACGGCCAGAATATCAGAAAAGGCAACACAAAGTGATAGGTGTAAAATGTATAGCTAGCGATGAGAAATATTTCGAATAAAATATTTTTTATCAATTTCATACAATAAACGTGTATTTTCTATACAAACATTCCGGTTTCATATTTATAGACCTGGTACACCTTCTACCTATCAACCCTGTTGCAAGAGTTAAGGTCAATTATAAGTGAAGTGTTATGATTTCAATATTAAACCTAAGTCAATAATATTTTTTACCTGTTTTACTTTACCCCATTGGAAGGAATTCGCATGTAAGTTGTCTCCAAGGCGAAATAACGATATTCCAATTGTTAAAAGCATAGTTTGGCATAGAATAATAATTCATTTCCGAATGCATAAGCCAGATATTCTATTTTAGGGCTGAATCATTTGATCTAGAATTATTTAGTTTGCTATCCAAAATTATTCTAGGGAGGATATCTTGGTCAGCATAATAGCTGTTAAAATTGACCTGCATAATCATCACTTAGTTCGCAGTCTAGTGCTTGCTTAGAAAATGGTTATAAGTTGCAGTAAAGATGTGATAAACTTATTGTTATTTTATTAAAGTATTCAAAAAACTTCACATAAACTCAATCCATCAATAAAGATGCTATAGTTACTTCGGGCCTTCTACCCTTCACGCGGCTGAGAGAATTTTGCTTATTTTGAGGAGTTCTATCAGCAGAGGGTATTAACTGGGGTTTTGGAGCTATCACATCTTTTTTGTTTGTTTTGGCTCTGAAAAAAGGGTCTAGGCGTAGCTCTAAGAAACTGGTAATGGTTTCTACAATATAAGAGAGCGCTTCGGTCATCTTTTCTATCTGTCTTCTAACTTTTCATCATCTATCCATAGCCTGTGTGTTGTCTATTTATAGTTTGTTGCTTTAACTCTCACTTCTAACGCACTAGTCTATTCACTGATGCATCATAAATAAATCCTTAAAGCTGGTTATATTGTTGATCTATGCAATGTTAAAGGTCGTGTATTATTAGGTTGTCAAGTGTGAAATGGAGCAAAAAATGCACATAATTGAATTCGGTTTTTTTTTCCAATAAAAACCTCCTCAATATGACGAGTTCGTCGAAAATATTGCTGTTTTCTTGGCAACGAGTTTTTGAACAGAAAATATTTTAGTACTATCTTAATCTTTAACCTTATTGGAAACCAATTTTACTTGTGATCTAAGGTTGTTCAGCCTGTGATTCTATTTTTATGTTGCTCCTTTATAGATGACTGTGAGAAGTAATAAACGATGTTTTTACCACTGCATATTAATACAAGCACAACATCAATAAACTATATTCGACTCTTTTAAGTCATTATCAAGTGAATTCATTTACGAATTAGAAAGGTATATATAAGTGCAGGTTACAGGTAGCTATTTATGGCGGTGCGATTTACAGTGAAATTCAAGGGCAGTACATTAAGTGGAATTTTTAGTTGGAATAAGCTGGAATTATATAAATCAGTCTGTTCATTTAGGAGACGTTAACGGCTTTCTTTTTCTTGAACTTTCCAGTGCTTCTAACATATCGAGTTTAGGGCCTTTATTACAGGTGTGCAATATTTTCAGTTTATCTAATGGCGGAAAACTATGCTTGGGTTCTAGGCTGTGGTTTGAAAAGGAACTATTGTTGTAGTGTAATCTAAATGCTCGAAAATGTTCTCTATATCTCATTTAGAAGTTTCTTCCGGTTTGCCCTGGGTATAAGCTATTGCACGCTTGACATTCTAATTAGTAAACTCCTGATTTTTTGTTAATTTCGATCTTGTCTTTCGCATTGAATATAATGTTTAACAATTTTGAGTATGGTTTGAACGCGATTTGATAATCTTGTTATTTGAAAACACTAGCAATTTTGTCTGAGCTGAGGTCATAGTATGTTAAAATAAGGTACTTGTTAATTTTCGGTGTGATATGGTATATTGCCACTGTTTTCTGTTTATCGTGGATTTTATTAGGGTAAGCAGTTTGATTTTGCAAAGGATATTATTTTATTTCATTCGATGTTTCTTCGGGATTTGTATGAATTGACTGTGTATGCTCGATGTATCATTGAGTGATAAGCTGTTAATTTGTGGGAGATGGGGTTATTCGCGTGATATGGAATTGTGGAGGTGACATTCGTAGGTTTTCTGTAAATGTCGAATTCGTAACCCCGTTGCAAGAGTTAAGGTCATTTATGTATATAGAGTTATGATTTTAACATTATTAAATCTAAGTTAATAATATTTTTTTACCTGTCATACTTTACACCATTGGGAGGAATTTGCATTTAAGTTGCTTCCAAGGCGAAATAACGATATATATTATAATTCCAAATGCTGAAAGCATAGTTTGGTGTAGAATAATAATTCACCACTGAATGAAAAGGCCAGATGTTCTATGCTAGGGCTCAATCATTTGATTTAGTACTATTTAGTTTGCTTTCTAAAATTATGTTAGGGTGGATATCTTATACAGTATGACACCTGTTTAAATTGAATCGCATAACTGTCACTTAATCCGGGGTGGAGTTCATGCTTAGAAAATTGTTTTAAGTTGCAATAAAGAAGTAATAAACTCAGTGTTATTTTATTATATTATAAAAAAACACTTCAAGTAAACTTAAAACATCAATAAAATTGCTATCATTATGTTTGAGCCTTTTACTTTTCATGTGGCTGAACATTTTGAGTTCTATCAGGGGAAAGTGTTGACTGGCATTTTGGACCTACCACATCTTATGTTTTATCTCTGGAGAAGGCATCAGGGGTAGCTCCAGGAAACTAGTAATGGTTTGCTACCATTCGAAGAGAGACCTTCAGCCGTCAGAGTTACTCTCACTCTCACCAACGCAGAAGTCTAGGCACTACACGCTGTTTTTAAGCTATTTGCTGGTTATATCGTTGGTCAGTGCAATGTCACAGGTTATTTTTTATTAGGGGTGAAAAGGTAAGAAACGACTATGTGGGTGTAAACGAAGTCTTTATTCGTAGTATACACTATAGGTCTAAGCATAACGATTCCATTGATTAACGAACGGAAGGATTTCGTGTTCCAAGAACTCCTGTGGCCATGACGAGACCCAAACCTTTGCGTTTATCGTCCAAGTTCTTTCAGATGTTTTTTTTTAGGGGACCAAACACTTGGAAACTCAGGGCCATATATCCGAACTGTAGGTTGTATGGTCAAGCTCTTTTCATTTAACCTTCTGCGTGTTTGACCTTGGAGACGTTATTATGGAGCAGAATCGTACCCTTTAACCTTACCTTACCTTATCTTCGAACTGTATCAAATTATTCATCGGAGTTAATGTTTCTTCTGTGCTCGAAGAATTTAAAAAATAGTGGCGCTTCAGCTCGGACAACGAACTCAAGGACGCTGTGAAGGACTGCGTCTTGACACGGTCACAAGAGTTCTGGGATCACGGAATCCTTCAGCTCGTTAATCAAAGCAATCGTTGTGCTCAAACCTATGGTGTGTACTTTGAATAAGGACTTCATTTATAACCCTAGTGTAGTTTCATACCTTTTCATTTGAACATCTAGTGTAGTAGGTTAATATGTCCCACACCAAATTAAATTTGGGCAAGACGTTAGCACCTTTGTCTACTGCTCTACAGATGATTCGGCTTCAGGATTTTTTTTTATCAAAAAGCAAAAGTAAATTAAATAAATTAACCATTTTAAATGTTTTGCATATTTATTATAACTTTAATGTATACTTTACAACCGCTATTACCTTGATGATTATAAAAAAAATGAAATACTAAGACCTGTGACCTGTGTAAAACATTAAAAATGTTAAGAGCAAAAAAGTTCATTATTACTTATTTAGTCAATTAATTTATCACAAAGTGTCTGAAGTGTAGAATTAATTTTGTTTTAGAACAGCAGGTGAAGTTTGTGTGAAGAGTTGGTCGTCGGATTGGGATAGATAATCCAGTCTCCACAAAACCGATAGTGACATCCGCAATTATTCACCCAAAAGTGCCTGAGTCAGATCTTCACATCCACCGAAGCTTCATACACCACGAAACGAATTTACAGGGCTGAAAAAGTTGAGATCAAATAATATAGGCGGACAAAGGGAACGCCATAGTAGTTCTTAACAATCTGAATACCGCAAAAAAATTAATCACTTATTAGCCGATGACATCTATAAATTAATCATTTCTGATCCAACAACATACCCAGAAAAAAACCACTAAAACTAAAATCATTCAATCGCCTCTCGGCAGCGAAGCCAGAAAGTTTCTAATTCCACGCAAAAAGTCCTCCAAATGCCTGAAGCTATACGGTCTACCTAAAATACATAAACGTGACAAAAAACTCAAACTCACACAAAAATTACCTGATTTTTTTTTCCAAACAACTTTAACATACTACCGAACAATCCAAATCATAAGCCAGCATTTCAATATTTTTTTTTTTTCAAACTACACTACTATACCTGTTCTACTATAGAACAAGAAATATCCTATGTCAAAAACTCATCACACTTCCTGGTCCTCATCAAATCGATAAAACTATCTAAGACAGTTAGACAATTTTACCTTATTGACGAAACAATCGGACATTTAATATCTAAAAAATTCTTTTTTCCTCTATACACTTTATTAAACATTGCTCAAGAAAACTTTCATTGGAACCTCTATCGCCTGTGACTGCAAATTTATTAACGAATGATTTTGAGAATATTGCAATAGAATCATTAGGCACGCCTCAATGGATACGATAAAACGATCGATGGAACCTTCCTCATTTGACCCCACGCTTAACATTTTCCTCGGCTCATCCAAAAATAAAATTCACAACGGAATTAGAACCGAACAATCGATTGCCATTCCTCGACATATTAATCAATAAAAATTCTAACAGAACTCTCGGCCAAACCCACACAAACGGATACTTAAATGTCGCTTCCCACCATATCCTGCCCAACTTCGTTCTGTGGCAAAAACTCTCTTAACTGACCGACAAATACAACATGAACTAGAGACAGCACTTTTTCAAAACGGTTAATAGATACAGTCTCAAGATTACTCCAACAAAAATCACACATAATATATAATATATAATGAAAGGCCCCAAAACGGTTCAAACATAGCATTCCTTCCTTTCATACAAGGCACGACTGACAGAATCTCCAAGACACAGCATCAAAACAATTTTTCCATTTCTTGTAAAATCGGACAATTCCTTCATTTCCCAGAAGACATTATTCCCCTTGTAAACCTATAAGTATACCAATTCTCATGTGGTGACTGCAACAAAGTTTATTTCGGACAAACAAACACACGCATGAATGTATGGAGAAATGAACACATAAGAACCGTCATTATATATAAAATATCTACCTTCCTACGACTTCCATTGCAGTATTAGACCATTTCACCAAGATGATTATTCGTGCGGTAATCGAGATAAAAAAGCATAGTAATTTTTAGCGCTTATGCACGTCCCTCCGTCTTCGCTCAAAGGAGGTTTCTTTAAGAGTGACACACCCTGAGACGTCGGGACCGATTGATGCTAGAGTACAATTATAAGTTATAAGTAGTAAATAACGTGAAATTGAATGTGATTTTGTTAATCATCGCTGGATAAATGCCAACACTTCTTAAAATTTTAAAATATTAAGAGGTGTTGGGCTCACACATTTATTTATACGTTATTTTCAATTTAATGTTACACAATTAAATCCGATAATCTCAACAAACGCGACGACGCCCAACGGTTATCCCCACTTAAAAATCCACTTCATGCAACAAGCATACCTCAAGAACGGCACCATCCATGTTTTAAAATTTTCAAGTTCATCAGAATGAGTCGCAAAACAGTTGGAAAGAAATTTGGCTTTAATATTAAACACCAAGCTGGGGCAATTCACAGCAAGGCAAATGATTTATTTTCGAGACTATCCTGAGATCATTGTAAACGTCTAAAACACAGAATGGAAAATTAATTTTGCATTATTCGATGTTTTAATTTGACTTTGCTTAAAGGGAATCTACAGGAATATGTTATAATTACTAAAATACATGTATTTAATGCAATTCAGCATATTCTATCTATTATTTATATTTTGCATTTAAACGGGATAACATTTATAAACTTTGCGTTATATTATTAATTGCATTCTAATTGATGTTGTCGATGTTAAATTGAAAAATTATTTAAATGCACTATAACGAGAGTTCTATTAGCATTCTCCTTTTATGTTTATGGTTCGTTAGGATTTATAGGTATTGCATAAATATTCATGAATGGCTTCCGATTCAACTGAGTATAAATTTAACTCCTAATTCTGTAAGACATTGTTGTGTCCACCTTATCAAAACTTGAATACGATGGTACGATTAAAAAAAAAAACTTAATGTGCTTATTGTTCAAACATCGTTAATTCGATTAAGAACTGATTATACTTGGTTAATGTTATGTACACATACAAGATAGCTATTAATTAATGTACATCTCAATTTTTTTTATATCTAATGTTAACAGGATATTGTAAAGTAAAAAAGTGTTATTTATACTTAACATATATAAAGAAGTCGAAGCCGCAAAAATCAATAATATTAAAAAATAAATAAATAAATTATTAATTATATTTTTATAAACATTTTAAAATACTGCTGACAAAACGTTCATGTTTTTGTGGTGAATTGCATTATACCTCAACGTAAATGATTTATTATTGTTTGCCCGATAAGTAGCAATAAATACAAATAAATGAAATACAGCAGAATGCCTAGTTTTTTTTTTTTTAGGAATTGTTTTTTATTCTGGGTAATTATTTTAAATATTACTGATTATCCGAACAAATATACTTTATGCTATAATTTTACATACCTAGATAATAGCTACATAAATTACTTGCCGATAAACCTGTTATCTATTGCAAAAGTAATGCTTCGCCGTTCCAATTATTTTAAATATAGAATAAAATGCGCAAAAAATTATTTACTAATATAGTTTTAAAAATTATGCATAATAATGTTTATATACATTTTACTAAAAGTTTCAAAACCAAATCTGTAACCTTTTATAAAATTTCACAGATTTGTACTTAGATTTTGAAAATTAAAAATCTTACCTCATTAAAACCCAAAAACCCGATTCTTTTGTTAGACTTGTAGTTTCACATATTCATAGTGTTACAAGAGGTTTAGTAATCACACTCTTTATTTATTTATTTATTTTATATACTTTACAAATTCTATTAAAGAAATTATACATAAAAATACATAAAACTTAAAACTTAAAAATTTAAAGCATAGAATTTGAAGGCGGAATTCACAACTTCCCATGTTCTTCCACTCGACCCATTATAGTTGGCAGAGCTGGTAATGGTATCCACCAAACAATTCTGGCTACAAAAGCAATATTTTTGGACATTTCTGGCGTATTTAGGTCCCATTTTTGTAGACTGTAATTAATGTGTTATGTCAATGTGTATCAAATTTGCTTCAAAATATTAAAAATTCACTCGCTTTTGCGCATTTCCAAAATTACAAAAATTGTTTGAACATGCTTTAAATTCTATTTATATTCAATTAATCTTAAGAATTTCTTTTGAACCCTCTCAACGAAGAAGCGTACTTAAGTTAAGATCTAACAAGAGCATAAAAAGATGATCTTAAGGCATTCCGGACTAAGCCCCTTTGCAAGATGTAAAATAAAGACCTGCATTCTTCTTGTTCTCTGACAAATTAAAGCTATTGAATGAAACAACGCCCAAATTCTTCTCCAAAACACCACGGTAATTTGTTGCCAGATCACGACGCTTTTAAAAATCGGTTTAAAAACATGACCCTAAATGACCTTGAATGTTATTTGTAAATATTGTTAAGTGACCGTAGGAATGACCGTAGAATATCAAATATCTTTGAATAATCATTGTATGACCTTGTGTGACCTTAAATAACCATAAATGACCATTAAACGACGCTAAATGATTGCTAGATGACCTTGATTAACCTTAGTTGATGATTACACGATGTTATTGTTGAATGATTGTTGGATAATTTTAGGTATTCTTCTGCTGACTTTTATTGATCATTTGATGACTTAAAATAACCTTGAATGATCGTTTGATGTTTTTTATGCTCGCTAGATAATATCAATATTAAGGATGATCCTTAATGACCTTAACTAAATTTGAATGTTCATTGGAATATTGTAAACTATAATTAGGTTAACTTAACTGAAAGGTGATTATGCGATCTTAAATAATCGTTGAATAATCTTACACGGCTCTAAATGACAGTTGGGTAATCCTATATAATTCTACTGACCTAAATTGATTTAAAATTAACGCTAAATAGTCTAAAATGATCTTGAACGAACGGTGAATCAACTTAATTATTCTTGAATGATCGCTTAAAGAATTTGAACGATTGTTGAATTATTCTTAATGACAACTATTGTTGGATAACGAAAGCATCATTAAATGACCCTAAATATGGAATTGAATGAAAATTACATGATTTTAGATATCTTTGAATTACAGTTACATTATCTTGAATAATCGTTCAATGAATTAATATAGTCTTCAAAGACGGATGACAATAAATGGTCTTAAATAATATTGAATGATCTTGAGTGATATGACATCCGATATTCATGCAATATTATCCAACGCTCGCCTTAAAGAGTCATTCAGGTAATCCTGTAAGGGTCATTCAAGGTTTTTTAAATTGATAAATGTTTTCAAACTTCTTTACTTATCTGTCTATGATTTTAATGAATCTTCGGGTGACTTTAAAGGATTTTGAATGTCCGTTGGGTAATGCTGATTGACAATTCAATGACCTTAAATAGTTGAAGGATCGATGGATGGCCTTGAATGACAATGAGCTTGAATGATATTAAAATTATGAAGGAAATATAAAACAACTTTAATCTATGTTTTTGATTATTACCTCAAATAACTTCAAGGCCGTTTGGTGACCTTGCAGGGTTGTTAGACTACCTCGAATGACTTTAAATGCAATTAGTTGGGTGACAATCAGAAGCCCTAAACAACTGTTAGAAGACTTTGACTGGTCGTCCGAGGACATCATGAATGATTTTAGAAAACCTTGAATGGTCATTAGGTAACCTTCTGCAATTCAACTGACCTTAGTAGACTGTTAATTTAACTAAAAGTAACGCCAAATAATCTAAAATGATCTTGAATGATCGGCGAATCACCTTAAATAATCTTGTCAATTGTTGTAGAACAATAAAACGATTTTTTGAAACCTTACATTACGTCAGTGTTTTATTAAGTGATAATATGGAGTTTCAACAAGTAACGGCCTCATCAATCCAATATTTAAATAATCTTAAAAGATCGTTTGATTATTTTATAATTACAACTATTGTTTGATAATTAAAGCATCATTAGATGACCTTAAATGATGTTGATTTAGGTAAGATACTTTTGAATAAGATTGTCTTCAACACCTTTGAATGATCTTCAATGATAAATCATAATTTAACGATCCTGAGTAATTTGTAATACAGATTAAGGTCTTTCAATGATCTTTCAGAGTCATTCAGGCTAATCCTGTAAGAGTACCTAATTTCAAATTTATTTACTCATCTGTAGAATCAGTGATCTTAAGTAATCGTCGAACGACCTTAAATCATGAGCGTTGGATAATTTTGATTGACCATTTAATGACCTAAAATAGTCTTAGATGAACGCTGGATAGCCTTGAGTGAGCTTGAATATTAATTATAAAATAAAATAAATATTTTATGTCAAAATAATCTTGATTGATAGTTGGATGGCCTTGAATGGCAATAATAATAATTATGCGATCACGAAATTTATCAAAATTATGAAATCTAAGATTTTAATTTTTTTAAAGAATGATTAAGATTTACCTCAAATAACTTCAAGGCAGTTTGGTTGTGAGCTCACCATTAGTCATTAGATTACCTTGAATGATTCTAAATGCAATTAGTTGGATGACAATCAGAAATCCTGAATAACCGTTACAAAACTTTGATTGATCTTTAGAAAACAATAAATAATTCTTCATAATGATGGTTGCGACTGCTACTACGTGGTAATTCATAATGAACACTGAATAAAACACTTACTATGTTTTATTCAGTGTTCATTAAATAATTCATTAAGTCATAATTGATTTCAGGCAAGTTTGAATGACCATTCAGTTATTTTGAATTATTGAGAACTGAGAAATCTTGCACAGCCGTCGATAAACTTTGATTGTTGTATATTAAATGGGTTGATAGATGCCTAAAGAAAATGTCCAAGGAAAAAAACAGGCCTTTGGATTTAAATGAAGGTTACAAATCTGTAAAAAGATAGAAGTTGCAAATTTCGATGCTTCATTTATTATTGTACCAAACCCGGAGAATGGATGGTCGAAAAAGTAGAGATTGAGTGCCTCCAAAAATTAAAATGAAGTTTGTGTTCTAAAATAAAGTAACCACATTATTTATCGAGTTCAAATGCCACAAAATATAGGAATGGACCAAACTCAAGGATTTTTTGGTCAAATATTTTACTACAGGAGTTTTAGACTGTATGATTGAATGTATCAACCTCTGCGCATTTCAAAAAATGATTAAAATCATTGCTACTCCTCATTATGATATGTATTCCGAAATCATTTCGTCAATAGAATAATAATGTTTTTCGCATATTATAATGGGAGGTTGCTACTATCCAAGAATCATGCATCATTTCTAGCATTATGTATATACATACGTGGTCAAAAATTGTTCAGTAAAGTGATTGATAATATTGATTCTACTTTTAGGAATTATATTTTGATAGTTGATATGCTTATTTCTTTACGAGTTTCATTAGCGACATTACAGCAAAATTGGAATTTTCTATGTTAAATTATATATGCACAATTCCCAATAAGAATTCAGCGAATTCAGGGCGAGGTATCATAGTTGTTATCACGGCGTAAGCGACCTGAGGCCGATTCGTCCTTTTCCCAAAATGTCATTTATTGACACGGTGACATAACAAGGCCACCCAGCTAGTGAGGATCCACCGCTTATCTTTATAGCCGACCTTTCCCATTACCCACTACTAACTATTTCTGTGTATCAGCACCAATTACCCAACTTCTGAAACCGATAGCTGTACCTCGATTCAATATCATAGATTTACAGCGATCGTAAACCGACACACTCAAACGGAACGCCGCTCGGGCCTTAATTTATTCTTTCTCTTTTCTTCTTTTTTTTATTTGGCGATGGCAAAACGAACAAAGTGGCCGGCGAGGATCACTATTCCCTCCTTTCTTACGTTTCTTGCAGATGCGGAGCAATTTTAAGTAGACCGTGTTCGCATACTAATTAATGCTGCTATCACGGCCAAATTTGTTACTTAATTGGTTTAGAAATATTTGAATGCGATTTAAAATTCAAATTAATTACGGAGAGCGGCAAAGGTGCTGATCGAATGGATCGTAAACCAATGCGATTAATGTATGGGCCACGCCGTACTCACGATAACAACGATAATTAATCCGTATCATTAGACACTATTAGAATTTACTAGTAAATTAAAAAAAGTTCGAGAATCATTAAAAAAAAATTCAAAAAAGTTTCTAAAAAAATCTGATAAGATAATTGGGAAATGGTAATAATTTTTCGTAAAATAGAAAAATAGTTTTTTCTTGAAGTCCAGAAGAAAAAGATGTTTGAAGAGTATTACAGAAAGGGGTATCTTACAATTGAAGAAGTTTTTGGGAATATTCAGAAAATGAAAATTCAATTTAATTTCTAGAATTAAGGTATTACTAACAAAATTTTTAGAAATTTATTGTACTTAAGAAATTTTTACAAAATGCCTATAAAATAATTCAAAATATGGTGATAAATTATCTAGGAAGGCATGAATACTTACTATATTATTATATATTACTTAATCTCAAGAATTAAGAATCAATTTCATAAAGAGTCTATTACCAATATATATTATGCAATAGTTTATTCCCATTTATCTTATAATGTGTCTTTATGGGGCCGATCCAAAGATGCCGATAGATTATTTGTATTACAAAAACGTATTATTAGACTGAAACTTTACAGAAACCTGCAAATCGAAGTTTATTCAAGAAAAAATATTAACACTGCCCTGCATTTACATATTTAAAATTTTGTGCTAATATGCATTCTAATATTTCAACTTTTCAAAAAAATCATGATATTCATGAAACAAAGCAAAAATTGTGACAATTAAACATACCATTCTTTGAAAATTCTCCACATCAATCGGGAATCGATCTCTATAATCGACTTCCACAACATTGGTCAACATTAAACAAACATAAATTTAAGTTAAAACTAAAATCGTCACTTCTGCAGCAGGCTTTTTATAGCATAACTGAGTTTGCTACAAAAACTACACTATTACGTAGCACCAAGAATAAGAGCCATCTTCTAACCTATTTACATTGAAATTTAGATAGTAGATAGTATTTATTTATCCATTATACTAAAATAAAATTCAAAATACATATATAAAAATACTGTCTTATAAAAATTTTGATTACACATGGAAAGTCTCGAGTTCATAAAAATATGATCTTCCACTCTTGCCTACTCTTGCCTTGATGACACTGCTGCCACATGAGGTTTCTTTTGTGGAGGTTGTTCCACCATTTTCTTGCCAAGTTTGGCTTATATTCCTCTGAAGAGACGACTTCAATTATATTTGTTCTGCAATTATTAATTATGTTATGATTTTAGCGTTTTATCGCATTTTACCATTTAAACTATTTTTTGTGTACTTAACGTGTCTAATATTGTTAACTAACTATGTAATCGACAAAATAAAATTCTATTCTATTCTATTCAATGAAATATTGCTTAAAAATTCTAGAAATCCTCAAAATAATCATAGAAGGTTGTTGAACTTTTAAATAAAATTTCAAAGAAAAATTCCACATTATTTTGGGAATTCAAAAGAAAAACAGAAAGTCTCTTACAATTCAGAGGAGATATTTCTTAAAAATTATATAGAATTCAATAGAAAAATTAGGTTTTTTTTTTCAAAAAAGAAAATTGTACGAAATCTAGAAATTTGAAAGAAATACTCTTATTCTACGAATAAAAACAAGCCACTGAAATCAAAATCATCAAAATAATTATACACGGAAAAACCGTGCCATGGGCTTCAGCTATGAGGAGCAAGATGTAAAGATTGCAAATTGTAAGAGAATAAAAGCAACACTGACGAGAACGATTTGTCATTTTTTTAGAATTCTAAAAAAAATGAGAGAAATAAGAAAAATCCTTACAAACAGAGAAACAAATTAAAAATCTCTCATAAAAAATATTTTAAAAAAAATCCCAAAAAATGTTCATAAGATGGGCAGAAAGACCGATGGTCGATAGCCCAAACGGACAGACTAACCATTATATTCCATTTGTCAATGTTTTTAATTGTATATATAGTTGTCTGAATAAAGATGTTATTCTCTCTCTCTGTTCATAAGATAATTTTAAAAATAATTATATAATTGAAAGAAAATTTTCTCGAAAATTCTATAAATCCCAAATAAAAATTAAGGATATACTAGGAATTGGAAAGTTTTAGAAAAGACATTCTATTACCGAAAAATTAATAAAACAAATTACAACAAAATTCTTCCAATTTAAAAGAAAAATTCTTATAGTTAATAAAAAAAAATAGTAAAAAATTATTAAAAAATGATAGGAAACTTGTTAAGAAGCCCTAGAGATCCAGAAGCAAAATAAATCAATTGTTGAATCTTTGAAAAGTCTGAAAAAAAATTAAAGTAAAATTTAGAAAAGAAATATTTCAAAATTTCAAATAACATAAGAGCAAAAAATTATTAAAATATTAATAACGTATAAAATCTGAAAGTAGAGAATTCTTATAAAAAATTTAAAAACATATTAATATGCAAAATTCTAAAATTACCGAAAAAAATGCATTTTTGAAAACTAAAATTCTTTAGGAATTAAAGACAAATAACAGAAAAATTTTAGAACGCTTAAAAATAGTTCTAGAAATCTAAAAAAATTGAAAAAAAAACTTGTGATGAATTAAATTAAAGAAAAATTATCTAAGTTTAAAAATTTAGATGATATAAAGCAAAAAATGTATAGAGTTCTTTATAAATTACTGAAAAAATCGCGAAACTAGAAAAATTGAATAAATGGTGATAAATAAAAAATAGAAGAAAGTTTTAGAAATCAGAAAGATACATTCTAGAAATCCTAACTAAATTTGGAGTAAATTCTAAAGTATTTGAGAAACTCTCGAAAGAAAATCTTGCCATTCAAGAAATACATTTCTGAGATTTTCATATTATAAAGCAAAACACTTGAAATCTGTCATAAAAATTGGTGAAAAATTCCGGTAAGATTTCTTAAGAAAAGGTAAGTAATTTTTTATAAAAAAATAATAAAAAAGTATCACAATTTATAAAAGATATTGCTGAAAACTAAATTCAAAACAAGAATTGTTATTATTTTTTCGAAAACTGAAAATTGACAAAGTAAAATTTTCGAGAAAAGGCTTTAAATCAAGCTTACATGAGATTAGTCATTTATATTTAAAGTTAAATTTTGATTCCGCTTTAATTTTTATTATATCAAGGATTTATTGTGTAGTAAACAGCAAAATAAATAATAATTGTATTTAAAGTTATCGTGTATATGTAGGGTGGGTGGGTGGCCTCTATCCCACCCTCCAATGAGTAAAATATAAGCGAGGGTTTTAGTTAAAAGATGTGAAATATAAATAAATAGAAAATAGTTGCAATTTTTACAGATTAATTGATACAAATTTTGCACTAATTTTTGATGATGTTTTACTGATTGGAGGGTAGAATAGAGGCCACCCACCCACCCTACATATACATATAAATTTCAATTACTGATCGTCTCGCGGTTTGCAGTAAAATGATTTACAAAAATTTTTAAATGAAAAATAAATTCAAAAGGTAAAATTTTTAATTGAGTAAATTAATAAAATTTGTATACATGATGCATGAGCAGACTTTAAATTTAAATTAGTTAATATTAGCTATAGAAAGCCATTTATATTTAAACTTAAATTTTGATTTCGTTTAATTTTTTATTGCATAAAGGGTTTGACTGTATTTAGCAGGAAAATCATCAACGATTAGCAATTAAAATTATCATGTAAATGTAGGGTGGGTGGGTGGCCTCTATCCCACCCTCCAATCAGTAAAACATAATCGAGGGTTTTAGTTTGAAGTTGTAAAATGTAAACAAACTTACTTTACAAATTACTGAAAAAATCGCGAAACTAGAAAAATTGAATAAATGGTGATAAATAAAAAATAGAAGAAAGTTTTAGAAATCAGAAAGATACATTCTAGAAATCCTAACTAAATTTGGAGTAAATTCTAAAGTATTTGAGAAAGTCTCGAAAGAAAATCTTGCCATTCAAAAAATACATTTCTGAGATTTTCATATTATAAAGCAAAACACTTGAAATCTGACATAAAAATTGGTGAAAAATTCCGGTAAGATTTCTTAAGAAAAGGTAAGTAATTTTTTATAAAAAATAATAAAAAAGTATCACAATTTATAAAAGATATTGCTGAAAACTAAATTCAAAACAAGAATTGTTATTATTTTTTCGAAAACTGAAAGAAAATTGACAAAGTAAAATTTTCGAGAAAAGGCTTTAAATCAAGCTTACATGAGATTAGTCATTTATATTTAAAGTTAAATTTTGATTCCGCTTTAATTTTTATTATATCAAGGATTTATTGTGTCGTAAACAGCAAAATAAATAATAATTGTATTTAAAGTTATCGTGTATATGTAGGGTGGGTGGGTGGCCTCTATCCCACCCTCCAATGAGTAAAATATAAGCGAGGGTTTTAATTAAAAGATGTAAAATATAAATAAATAGAAAATAGTTGCAATTTTTAGAGATTAATTGATATAAATTTTTCACTAATTTTTGATGATGTTTTACTGATTGTAGGGTAGAATAGAGGCCACCCACCCACACTACATATACATATAAATTTCAATTACTGATCGTCTCGCGGTTTGCAGTAAAATGATTGACAAAAATTTTTGAATGAAAAATAAATTCAAAAGGTAAAATTTTTAATTGAGTAAATTAATCAAATTTGTATGCATGATGCATGAGCAGACTTTAAATTTAAATTGGTTAATATTAGCTATAGAAAGCCATTTATATTTAAACTTAAATTTTGATTTCGTTTCATTTTTTATTGCATAAAGGGTTTGACTGTATTTAGCAGCAAAATCATCAACGATTAGCAATTAAAGTTATCATGTATATGTAGGGTGGGTGGGTGGCCTCTATCCCACCCTCCAATGAGTAAAATATAAGCGAGGGTTTTATTTAAAAGATGTGAAATATAAATAAATAGAAAATAGTTGCAATTTTTAGAGATTAATTGATACAAAATTTTCACTAATTTTTGATGATGTTTTACTGATTGGAGGGTAGAATAGAGGCCACCCACCCACCCTACATATACATATAAATTTCAATTACTGATCGTCTCGCGGTTTGCAGTAAAATGATTTACAAAAATTTTTGAATGAAAAATAAATTCAAAAGGTAAAATTTTTAATTGAGTAAATTAATAAAATTTGTATGCATGATGCATGAGCAGACTTTAAATTTAAATTAGTTAATATTAGCTATAGAAAGACATTTATATTTAAACTTAAATTTTGATTTCGTTTCATTTTTTATTGCATAAAGGGTTTGACTGTATTTAGCAGCTAAATCATCAACGATTAGCAATTAAAGTTATCATGTATATGTAGGGTGGGTGGGTGGTCTCTAACCCACCCTCCAATGAGTAAAATATAAGGGAGGGTTTTAGTTAAAATATGTGAAATATAAATAAATAGAAAATAGTTGCAATTTTTAGAGATTAATTGATACAAATTTTTTACTAATTTTAGATGATGTTTTACTGATTGGAGGGTGGGATAGAGGCCACCCACCCACCCTACATATACATATAAATTTCAATTACTGATCGTCTCGCGGTTTGCAGTAAAATGATTGACAAAAATTTTTGAATGAAAAATAAATTCAAAAGGTAAAATTTTTAATTGAGTAAATTAATCAAATTTGTATGCATGATGCATGAGCAGACTTTAAATTTAAATTGGTTAATATTAGCTATAGAAAGCCATTTATATTTAAATTTAAATTTTGATTTCGTTTCATTTTTTATTGCATAAAGGGTTTGACTGTATTTAGCAGCAAAATCATCAACGATTAGCAATTAAAGTTATCATGTATATGTAGGGTGGGTGGGTGGCCTCTATCCCAATCTCTAATCAGTAAAACATAATCGAGGGTTTTAGTTAGAAGTTGTAAAATGTAAACAAACTTAAAAAAAGATGGTGATGCGGTCATCATGGTAATTTCCTTACATTTCTCTCGAAAACTATGAGGTTTGCACAAAACGGCTATTCTTAATAATTTAACTTTTGAATTCTCTATTATTATTTGTAATATAAATGTTATGTAACTTTAATAGTTTATTAGCAATTGGCAAAATTTTCAATTTTTATTTTTATAGTTAAGACTCTCTCTCTCTTAACTATAAAAACAACATCTTTATTTGGACTTAGAACGAATACATTTTAATTTAAAATAAGGGTTAGTCTGTCCTTTTGGGTTATCGACCTTCGGTCTTTATGCCCTATAGTTAAGAATTTTATGAAAAACATGTTTTAATAAAACTTGTTCAGTTTCTCGCTCCATTTAACTTTTTGTAAAATTTTTCATTAAAAAAAATCGCAAAAAATGGCCGCGAACAAACATCCACTTCCGATTTTTGAATGTTCACCAAAAGCTTTTCAGTTTTAGTTTTTAACAATTAAACCTTAAGTTTCAAGTTTCATTTCAAACGGAACTTTTTTTTTGAGATACAGCACCCACAGACATTTTTACGCACGAAAACAATACTTCTACTATGTATTCTAATATAGGGAAAGTAAAAATTATTTGAAATATTTGTTTGAATAAATCTAGTAAAATTTGTATTAAGAAAAATATAGGGAATGTACTATGATGGCCACATCACCATTTTATTGTCATCGTTATCGTTTTAAAAGTATATAAGCCATTGTTATTTATTTTTAAAATTGATGTGTCAAAGAAATATATTACCTAAAGAGTTCCCATTCATACATTAAAAATGTAAAATCATTTATTCCAGTAATAACATGTCGGTCGAATTTTTCCAGTCAGTTATCGATAGGAAAAATAAATACGTACGTACGGACGTAGCAGTTAAATTTGAACAATTCACATAAATAATTAGTAAAATGTGCGGTACTTTATCACCAGGAAGTACTTCGAATTTATTTTTATGAAGCATGCGTCTAAGGCCGCAATGCATGTCGTAATAATTTGTGGAAGTGTTGGAACGAGAATATTTATAATTGGCCTTATGTTCGGAAGCAGCTGAAGAATCCCGACACGATTTGACGTAGATGGGCCGGTGATAAGACAGATAAAAGTAGAAGATGCCGAGCTAAGTACGTTTCACGCTATTTTTAGTGGCACGGGACAAGGTGTAGTAGAATGGAATCGTTTTCTGCATCAGCGAAGACACAATTACATTAAAATTAGATTTTATTTGTTTACAGAAAAATATATGTATTTAATTAAATATATTAATTCTTGAATTTTGGAGGCGTTTACTTCGTGGTACATTTTCGATTTTTAAATAAAGAAAACACTTGACTTTTTTATACCACTTATATTTCATTAAATATACTTCACAACTTCTGAAAATATTTTATCCTTTGATGATTTTCAAAAAAATAAATGTGGAAATCGCCTTAGAGTTTTTGAGGAGAAGATTTGATTATTGCATCCTAGATGTTTCCCATTCCTGCATCACCAGTCCATGAGATCCTTTACTGCCTCTGGTGGTGGGTTGTCCTCATCCCCTAGAAAGTAGACTGAGGTAAATACGATACTAACTGGAGAAAGTATTTTTTTTTCTTAATCTATAAAAACTGTTAAAAATTCCTGTCTTCAGCTAATATGCAATAATCAAATATTTTCTTCAAAAACTCTAAGGTGGTTTCTTATTGTGTTACACCTAGAAATTATCCGATTTCATAAGTCTTACACATTTTTCACTAATGATTTTAGATAGCAACAAGTGAATATTATTTATTCTTCGCGCATTGCTTTATTTGCGAAGAAGAGGATCAGAGGGTTCGAGTGGAAGATCACTCATATGAGTAAACTCTGCCCTTCTACATGCAATTATTTATATATGATAGATAAAGATTAAATAAAGATAAATAAAGAACATAGGAAATAATTCATAGGTTTTAGGTCGATCGATTAATTTCGATACGAAGCCAAGATTGAAATTACCATTTCAATGATCAATAAATAGCCTACTAGAGAACTAAAGTGTAGTGATCCTTATAACTGATCTGTAATAAAAGCCACACACTCCTGGCACTTGTTGATCACTCAAACACGATACACTCTGTAGAAGACCAACGCACGCCCAGGAAGATCAAACGTAACAGATAAACGATCCGCACCGTCACAGGACGAGGATGGGTCGAGTTTTATTAAAGATCAAATAAAGGGGGAACACGTGGCAACCGAATAATGCGGATTGCAAAACAATAATAACGCATTACACGGATAATGGGAGACCCTGAGTGAGGTGAAATTTAATATAGGCCCTCCTGGCAAATTGATGAATACAAATTCTCGGATATGTGAAGTGCAATAATAAGTAATTGAAATAGTCCACCCTTATTAAAGCCTCTACGCTCCCCCCAAAGCCCGATCGTCGTGGGGTCAGCGGTTCGGAATTTTAATACGTGTCAGTGCCGAAATTAATAGCGTCGCCATACATTAATGCATATGTACGTGTCGGGGTCCTCTTCCTTCCACGGAGGCTAACAAATGACCCCGTAATACACAGATCATTATATAATATTACATAAATTAATGGTTATATTAACGCCATAAATTTCTTTTACTGCCTTATTACGTTTACGCACTGCATATTTTATGTAGGAAGCCAAAAAAAGAAGAAATTAAAAAATGGTACTATGTATCAAATATACTACATTCTTAAGAAATTGTAAAAGTATGTAATTTAATCCAGACAACCTTTATAGTGGTTTATTTCCAACACAATAATTTATAATTACTTATCAGCAAGTGATATAATTATGAATTATCTTTAAGTTGGTGCCCTACATTTTAAATACGATTGTAAAGAAATCCTAAAAGCACATTCAAGTTGGATGCGCTCCCCACGACGCGTACATATGTATAATAAAAATGCAATGGTATTACTCTCTTGTCCAACTAGAGATCAAGCCAAACATTGTTTACATTTTACAAGCTCTTGTTGGATACCGTAGCTAATAGGCCACCTGCTGTGTTTCACTCTTAATACATCACTTATGTTTAATTCATTCGATTGTGATTCTCAGAGTAATCCGATGGAGGTGAATTATTTGTAATTATACTTTTTACTTTCCCTATATACGAAGTATATACAGGGTGTCCCGTTAATGCGGGGAAATGGCTAGACCATAGATTCCTGAGGTCAAAATATGACGATTTAACGCAACTTATCTATATCCAAAAATTTACGGTTAAGACGGAATTTGGCTTCAAAGTGTTAAAAATTTATATTTCTTTTGTTTATAACAATTGAACGCTTTATTTGATTTCAATGAAATTTATTTCTAATAACTACCATAATATAATACACAATTTCAGTTATTATGACTATTATTGGTTAACAAGAAGTATAAGAAACAGTAGTACCACCACTTAAAAACTAGAATATTTTTTTATTAGTGGATCTAATAAAAACTAAAAAAATACTACTTGAAAGACAATTTAATTTAAAAACTTTTTTATCTCTTGATAAAATTTGATATCTTTTACAGTTTTCCCACAAAAAAATAAAATATATATTTTTTATCTAATAAAAACAAAATCAAGTTTTTCATCGAATCGAAAAAAAAATGTTTTTCGTGGCCGTCTTTGTTTAAAAAATGTAAATTATGTATAATTATAATTATTTAGTGTCTTTTAACCATTAATTTTTAACTTTATTATAATAATAATAATAATAATAATAATACTTTATTCGTGCCATACCAGAGTTTACACATGTCATTAAATTAATGTAATAGATGCGCAGTAGATAAATACAGTTTATAAATTAAATCAGTACATAAATAGGATGAGTAAAATTAGTTTATAGGTATAGACATTGAGATCAGAGTTCAAATAAAATTAAAAAAAAAAACACACAAAATCAATACCATTATAGTATAAATAAAATCAGTAATAAAAACACTAAGAAACAATAAAATCAGTCAAGATTAAAATAAATAAATAACAGAGTTTACATAAAATCGGTAAAATTAGTGAATAAATAAAATTAATAAAAACAGTGTATAGATAAAATAATAAATAATTATAATAAATAAAAAACCTAACTTATAGTGTAACAATTAGATTTAAACAAGTGATAAAATGATATACAAAAATCAAATACAGGTTAAAATATGTGTTAATAGATAAAAATGCATGTAAATTAGCAGATTAATATATAAAATAGTATGATTTAAAATTACAGAATAGTTGTTAGTGTAAAATCTTGGAAACTATTAGCGAAACATTCAGATATATTATAAAATGCCTTTTTTATTAAATATTTTTTCACCTTGGTTCTAAATTGCTCGATAGGTAATGATTTTACATTAGAAGGCAGTGCATTGAAAAGTTTAGGGCCATAATAATTCATGCTGTTTCTGCATCGATTGGTACGTATTAACGGCAGATTGATATGGTTCTTACATCTAGTATCATGCTTGTGTAAATCAAGATGTGTGGAATATGACATTATATTTTTTCGAACATATGTGAGCGACTCCAGTATATAAATACAAGGGAATGTCAGAATTCCCAACTCTATAAAGTCCGATTTACAATCATCTCGAAATCCTACTGATGCAATGATTCGCACAGCACGCCTTTGTAGTCCAAACATTCTACCACAAATGCTAGCATGACCCCAAGCCAGAATACCATAAGTAATTTGGGAATGAAACAGACCAAAGTATGCTGTTATTAATGCAGATTTGGGTAAGAAATTATCCAGATTGCGAATTAAATATACCACTTTGCACAGTTTTGCTGATATATACTCACCATGAGCATTCCAATTAAGTTTACTGTCGACATAAATTCCCAAAAATCTTGTTGAGTTACAGCTAATATTAGGTCTAGTTGAAAATTCAAGACTAATAGTTTTGTTAGAGTTTATAGATAATTTATTAGCACAAAACCATTCTGCTATTCTTATGCCACTATCATCTCAGGCTTGATATGCAGCTTCGATATTATGTCTTGTAGAAAGATATGTGGTATCATCTGCATACAATATTGTTTTTGATTCAATATATGGTGGTAGATCATTAACGTTCAAAATAAATAGCAGTGGTCCTAATATCGACCCTTGAGGTACACCATAGCAAATCTTAGTTTCTGCAGACCAAGTTGAATTTATTAGAACTTGCTGATACCTGTCAGTTACATATGAATTTAACAGACGGCAACTAGAAGGATCGAAGTTATAGCAGTACAATTTCCGCAAAAGTATGTCATGTGATATGCAGTCAAATGCTTTTGAGAGGTCTACGAAAGATGCAACAGTATCCATTCCACTATTGAATCCCCTCAGTACATCATTCACAAGAGCCATAACTGCATTATTTGTGGATCTGCCTTTGCGGAAGCCATACTGATTGTTATTTAGTAAATTGTTTAGTTCTAAGTAATCGATAATTTGTTTTAGTAACAGTTTTTCCAAGATTTTTGAAATTATTGGCAGTAATGATATAGGTCTGTAATCATTTAAATTGGTCTTAGATCCCTTTTTAAAAACTGGAATGACATACCCCCTTTTTAGACACTGTGGAAATATGGAAAGTTCTATACACGTGTTTATTAATTTAGTTAATGGTAGTATTATTGTGTTTATAATAGATTTAAATATTTCAACATTTAAGCCATATATATCACGTGACTTTGAGTTTCTAAGACTATTAATCGCATCTCTTACCTCGCCAGGACTTAAAGTATGAAATTTAAAATAAGATCCTGATATGGCAGGTATGCTACTACACATAACATCAATAGGATCTGAGGTAGATCATGGATTTTTTCCGCAATCGTACTAAAATACTTATTAAAATCATCGGCTTTAATATCACAGTCTCCGTCTGACTTTGTTTTACTAGAAATCAATGACCACATGATTTTTGGGCTATAATTATTTCGTTTAATGAATGAGTCAGTTGCAAATTTTCTAGCGTGTTTTAGTGCCAGACTATACTGTCGTTTATAGTTATGATAGTTAACTCTTAATTCCGGATATCTATTACTTGCATCTCTCATAATGTGTAAAGTTTCGCGCATATTTCGAATATCATCATTGAACCAATTTATTTTGTTTGTTTTACCGTTTTCATTAATGTATTTTTCTGGAAAACATTCCAAAATGCATTGATTTAGTTTATTTATAAATAACGAGAATCTTTCCTCAATACATGTATTTGGTTTATAAACAAAATCGAAGTTAGTTGTTTCAAGCATATTACACATTTTTATTTTACCTGCCGCAGTAACAGGTCTTGTTTTACGATTTTTGCATATATTTTGCCTTATTCCTAAGTTTAGTTCAATATGAATTCCGATATGGTCAGATAATCCGGAATCAAGTGGCCAGACACTGATAGATTCATCACACATGTTCGAGAAAACATTATCCAAACAATTATGCAGTCTAGTATTAAATGAAACCATACCAACCATACCATTGCGGATCATCAGTATTAAATTTAACGTTAAAATCTCCGGCAATAATGATGTTCCTTTGAATGTTTAATTCGCTTAATAATTTCGCTAAAATAGACATAAACATATTAAAATCCCCATATGGAGAGCGATATATAACTATTACAGTAATATTAAATGCTTGCAAAAATGACGCAGCTATTTCAAAATCTTTTTCTCTTGACAAGACATTTAATTTATCCATTGACTATGGAGGCTTCTACTTCGTTATACATTTTAATCACAAATTAAACACAATAATTTGTATTTAATTTATCGACATTTTTGAATAAAATGCAATTTTTTATTAGCTGCATGATGCCACCGTGCTTATATTGACTGCGCGCAAAGTGAGGTCCTATGGTAAAATCATCAAAACGCGCATGCATTACTTCACTTGCCTTTAACCAGTGTTCACAAAAGCAAACTAAATCAAATATACCACTATGCTTGATAAGAAATGATTCGAACTCGTTATACTTGTTTCTGATACACTGAATATTTGTAAAGTACAAATGAAGTTTTTTTTTATTGTTAGGTTTATGTTGTGGCGGGGTTTCTATTGGCCCGTTTAAAAATATATCTATTCAATACCACTCCATCAGGCCAGTTATTAGGGTCCATTAATTTTTGATGCTCCTTAAAATCGGCGCCGATTTTAAATCCTGAGTTCGATGGGGTTAGTTGGATTTTTTCACACTGGATATCAGAATGTCCTATTATGGATTCAACGTGCTCTTTGATATCTTCAACTGAGCAGTCTTGTTTAACTCTCTTGATGAGAATCCACGTTTTTTTGGTTTCGGCTTGTAGCTTGGTTTTAACACACTCACCTGTCCCGACAATGGGCGCGCTGTAGTGTTTGCGTCTTCTTTTCGATGTGACTAATGTGTATTCGTTATTAGTGGCGGATTGTTTTGTGTCACTTGATATTGGTTTGTTGGCGCCGTTCGATTTTTGAATTTCAAAAACCTGATTCCGCGCTCCAATTTCATTGGTTGCAGTTTGTTCTTCAGCAGCGTTGCCTAAATGACCGTCGCTAACTTCACCTTTGTTATTGCTCGGTCGGGTTTTATTTTTATGTTTAGTTTTATTAACACCCTGGATTGTTTGACTAGGTTTATCCAGGCATGTTTTAATGTTTTCAATTTCGCACCAGAGTTTGTAAATTTCGGCTTTTACGTTTTCATCACCTTCGATTTGTTTAGATGCCAAATTTGAGGTTACGGTCTCGTAGATCTTCTCACAGCAGATCATTTCCACGTTTTCATTTACATATAAACCAGGCACTTTGAGCGCACAGCCATTATGAAATACATTATCGCATTTAATGCACTGTATACCTTTTTTGACAACCACGGAACATACTTTACACACCGGGTCATCGGACACACTTTTACGCGTCGACATCTCGACATTCATCCAGTTCATAAATATTCATATTTGGAACAAACAGATATAATAATAATAATAATAATAATAATAATAATAATATCTCTTTATTTTCAAGGTGTCATATACATGTACAAAATGAAAATTGCGTCAAAATTTACGAACTATCTTGTTTGTATTGGGATTTTGCAAAGAAAATTGTTTGAAAAGTGTTAGATGTTGTTTTGATTTATTTTATTAATTGATATTATTTAATTTTTATTCAATAGAGTAAGTTTATTTACTTATTAATGAGTGCATAATGAGTATACTATATTCATATTTTATTTTTTTCTGCAAAAACCGTACAAGATATCAAAAACTAGTAAGAGTCAAAAAAGTTTTTAAATCTAATGCCCTTTCAAGTGGATTTTTTTGGATTTTATTGGATGCACCAATAAAAAAATATTTTAGTTTTAAAGTGGTGGTACTACTGTTTTTTATACTTCCTATCAATCACTAATGCCAACAATAACTGAAATGATGTATGATATTATGGTACTTATTAATAATAAGTTTCATTCAAATCAAATAAAGCGTTCAATTGTTATAAACAAAAGAAATAAAAAAAATTTGAAACTTTGAAGCCAAATTCCGGCTTAACCGTAAATTTTTGGATATAGATAAGTTGCGCTAAATCGTTATATTTTGACCCCAGGAATCTATGATCTAGCCATTTCCCCGCATTAACGGGACACCCTGTATAGGGGAAGTATTGTGATCGTGATTTTTTTTTGAAAATTTTTTTTTGCTGAAATATCCGTTTTGGGTTCCCCTGAGTCCATTAAACTAAAATGGTGATGTGGCCATCATAAGTAAGTAAGTAATCTTTATTCACAATAGCCACTGTATACAGAAATATTTACAAGTATAGAAACATTCTAGCGGATGTGAAACGTCAAATAATTTAATATGTTAAAATATATAAAAACGTAAAAAATCACGAACATATAATAACATTACAAAATATTTACTTTTAAAAGTACTTTAAACCTAATGGGACTTGTGATCCTCTTCAAACTCCTTAAACGTATAATAACATTTATTTATTAAAAACAATTTCAGGTTTCTTTTAAATATTGCCATGCTTTCAGTTATTTTTAAGTGTTGCGGGATCAAATTATATACCAACATACTAGAAAATTTGGGAGACTTTTTGTAGAGCTCGCTACTATGTAGTGGCATTCTGAGGTCATATTTATGCCGAGTATCATGATTATGGATATCACGATTTGTGGTGAACGAATTTAAATTTTGTACAGCATATACTGCGCATTTATAAATAAATATTCCAATTAAAGTTAATATATTATTTGTTTTAAAGATTTCTCGACATGAATCTCTTTTCTTCAAATTAAAAATAAGACGAATGATTCGTTTTTGTGAAATGAGAATTCTTTGAACATTGGTCGCCTTGCCCCAAGACATTACATTATATGATAAATGTGGGTACGCTAGCGCATAATAAACATTAAGCAAAGACTCTTTTGAATGGTTAAATTTTAATTTTAATATAGAGTAATAAGCGCTACTTAATTTTGAGGAAACATGATCAATCTGCTTACTCCACGATAGTCTTGCATCGATGAAACTGCCTAGGAATTTAGCATTTAACGTATCATTCATTATTTGTTGTTCTGGCGGTTTTCTATTATAAAATTGGATACAAACTGTTTTTTCTGTATTAAGTATTAATTTGTTTCTTGTACACCAATTTGCAACCTCTGAATGAATGATATTTATTTTATCCCTAAGATCTTCTGGTGTTTGTGCTGAAACTACTAGTGACGTGTCATCAGCAAAATTGATCATGTGACCTTCACTGATAAATTGGTGTAGATCATTAATGAACAGCAAAAAAATCAAAGGCCCTAAGGTTGAACCCTGGGCGACGCCTTCGACAACACTGTACATTTTTGACATTTTCCGCTCAATTTCTACATACATTTGTCTATTAGTTAAAAACGAAGTAATTAAATTTAATATGTTCCCTCTTATTCCAAGGGCGGATAGCTTTTCCCTTACGAATTTCGCATCTATGGTGTCGAACGCGCGGGAGAAGTCATAGAGGAGTGCTGCCACGTTTTTACCGGCATCTACTTGACAATATACTTCGTCGATGAACGCTACCATTGCACTTTCTGTAGATTTCCCTTCTCGGAAGCCGTGCTGATTTGGAGACAATAATTTAAATTTGTTGATATAATTCCATAACTGTTCACTGATAGCCCTTTCAAATATTTTTGAAAATGAGTTTATCACTGACACTGGGCGGTAGTTCGCAATTTCGGTTTCAGGTCCTTTTTTGTACATGGGCACTACACGCGCAATTTTTAACGCACTCGGAAAATCACCACTTTCAAATGCCAGATTTATAATATATGTTAGCGGCTCTAGGATGAGATGGCTTACCGCTTTTATTAATGGCGTTGATATTTCATCACTTCCTGCACTTGTTTTGTTATTTAATTTTTTAATAATTAATTGTAGTTCTTCACATGTTATTGGGCGAAGAAACATGCTGTTACTTGGACTGTTCTTTGTAACTGTACATAAAGTTGATACCTTTTTTCTGAAATGGTTATTAACTTTTATCCCGGTTATTGTAGCAAAATAATGGCCAAATATTTCGGCAACTTGATTCAGGTCTTCTATTTTATTCTCTCCATTTTGATTGATAGTAATAGATTTTCGTATTTTTTTTCTTCCAAGTTCTTCATTTACGAGTGACCATATCTTTTTAACTTTGTTTTTCGCCTTTAGTATTTCATTTTCATGAAATTGTTTCTTTGTATTTTGGATTAAAACTTTATGCGCTTTCTTTGCGTTTTTGAAAATTGCACTTAATTCCTCTGATCTAATTTCAATCATGTCTCTATATATTTGTTTCAATTTTTCTGAAGATTTAATTACTTCGTCAGTGATCCATTTTTTCCTTGCTTGTTTCCTATCGACTTTTATTCTTCGTTTTGGACAAGCTAGATTAAAACAATATAGAAATTCATTTAAAAATATATTGAATGCACTATTTATGTCATTTGTTTTTATAATTTTCCAGTTGATCTTTTGTAAATGATATTTCAGTTCTAATATATTTTGGTCTGTTACTTGTCTAGTGATTTTAAACTGTGCTTCGTTGTCCTGCTTTACTAAATTCATTATATCAGTTATAATCAGAAGTTGTGCTAAGTGATCAGAAATATTCAAATTTACATTAGTACATATGAAATGGTTTTCTGGGTAGTTCGTTACCAAACAGTCTAGTTGGCTTGCAGATAATCTTTCATTAATTATTTGTATTCTAGTTGGTTCATTTAATTTGTTTACTAGGCGAAACGAATTGAATACATCACTTATTAATTTTGTCTCTAATGAATCATTGAGCATTTTGATATTAATGTCGCCACACACAATTATATATCTGCAGAATGACTGCAAATCATTTAAGATCAGTACAAGTTGATCTAAAAACTTCCTGATAATTCCGTTGGGTGGACGATATATCGTCAGAATGCCGATTTTATAATTTTCAAGAACTACTGTAAAAGCTGCGCATTCAATTTCCATTTCGATGCTGTAGTTATGGATTTTTTTGTATTCTTTACAGCACAGGTTTTTATCAACAAGTATCATAGCTCCTCCATGTTGATGTTTTTTCCTTGAATAATTACTTATGCAAGTGAATCCACGAATTTGAATAAGATTTTTATTATTTTCGTTTGTCCATGTTTCCGTGAGACAAATTATTTTGGGTTTTAATTCATCTACAGCTATTTCCAACTCATTTATTTTGTTTATTGCGCTCCTTATGTTTAAATGCAACAATTTTAAATTAACATTGGATTCATGTGAACAATCAATTTTGTTTAAAGTATTACATGTTGAGTGAATCTGTATTTTTGGATGATCTATGGATTCCGATTTCGACTTCGGAAATTGCGAAAATTTCCCTGGAATTGAAATTTTCTCACTGATGTTCCATCAGGCTATATTTTAGGGTTATAAACCTCATTTATATCATTAAAAGGAAAACTAATTTTAAATGAAGTATAAGTTGGTGTTTTCTTAATTTGATCCCCAATTGTAAATGCAATATTTGGTTTTGCTTTTTTGACATATTCAAGAAGCACTTCTTTAGTTATGTTAGGATCTAAATTTGTTATGTATAGATGGCCTAATTTAGTAGCCGATTTAACATTTGTTGAATTTTTATTTGTTCCGATTATTGGTTTATTATAATTCGGTTTATAGCGATTATCTGTTGTATTATTATTTTTGTTTTGGTTAAGGTTGTTCACCCGAGTTTTTAATTTGTTTGGATGGCTCCGGTCAGTATTTATTTCGCATGTCTTATCAAAGTCTTCTAAATTGCTGAGCTCGCCTTGAGATGATAACGGCACAGGTCGATCTTGTGGATTATATTTATTTGATTGGTGCATTTGAATTTTATTTACTTGGGAATGGTTTAAATCCTCGACAATACTTCTGTCGATAGGTGTCACTTTGTTATTGACGATTTCTAATAGTTTAATATTATATTTTAGCACATTTATTTTATCTTTTAATTCACTGATCATTTCGTCTTTATGTTTAAGAGTGTTTTTTAAATATGTTACCTCGCAACATTTTGTGTCTTCTTCATATATTTTCTCGTCACAGGTGCCGCCGGCTTTGCGGTTTGTGGTTATGTTTTCGCAGCAATGTAAATCACCGTTATTATCGATCACTATTTGTCCTGATCTTTTTAATAAACAATTGGCATGAAAGTCACTGTTGCATAAACTGCACGTCACAAATTTTTTAACTACTACTGAACATATTTTGCACACTGTTTCACTACTACTGTTCGTTCTCGTCGCCATTTTCTTCATTCAGTATAGATTATTCGTTTTTGAGATACAGCGCCCACCGACAGACACACAGACAGACAGACACACACACACAGACACATAATTTTTTTTTCCAGAAATTAGTGTTTTGGGCTCAGGGGGTCCCAAAACGGATATTTCCGCAAAAAAAAATTTTCAAAAAAAAATCACGAAAACAATACTCCCCCTATATATACTATATAGGGAAAGTAATAATTTCTGGAAAAAAAAATTTGTGTCTGTATGTGTGTCTGTCTGTCTGTCTGTGTGTCTGTCGGTGGGCGCTGTATCTCAAAAACGAATAATCTGTCTGAGATGAAACTTCAAACTTAAGGTTTTATCGTTAAAAACTGGAACTGAAAAGCTTTTGGTAAACATTCATAGACCGGAAGTGGATGTTTACTCGAGGCGTTTTTTGGTTTTTTCGTTTTATTTTTCTAAATATGATAAATTTAAAAAAACGGTTCAAACAAAAGTTAAAGGTAATAAAAAACTGAAAAAGTTTTATTCGAACATATTTTTCGAAAAATTCTTAACTTTCGAGAAAAAAATAAAAATTGAAAATTTAAACATTTTTTGCCAATTGCTTATAAACTATTGGAGTTACATAAAATTTATATAACAAATAATTGTAGAGAATTGAAAAGTGCACATATTATTAAGAATAACATTCTTGCGTAAACCTCATAGTTTTCGAGAAAAATATAGGGAAAGTACTATGATGGCCACATCACCATTTTTACTTTCCCTATATACGAAGTATATATAGGGGAAGTATTGTGATCGTGATTTTTTTTTGAAAAATTTTTTTTGCGGAAATATCCGTTTTGGGGTCCCCTGAACCCAAAACACTAATTTCTGGAAAAAAAAAAATTGTGTCTGTGTGTGTGTCTGTCTGTCTGTCTGTCTGTCTGTCTGTCTGTCTGTCCGTGGGTGCTGTATCTCAAAAACGACTGATCCGATTGAGATGAAACTCTAAACGTAAGGTTTTATCATTAAAAACTGGAACTGAAAAGCTTTTGGTAAACATTCATAAACCGGAAGTGGGTGTTTACTCGAGGCGTTTTTTGTTTTTTTCCGATATTTTTTTTAATATGAAAAATATTACAAAACTTTTCAAACAAAAGTTATAGAAAATGAGATATTGAATAAATTTTGTTAAAATATTTTTTTCATAAAATTCTTAACTTTCGAGAAAAAAAAATAAAAATTGAAATGTTTGACATTTTTTGCCAATTGCTAATAAACTATTGAAGCAACAGGAAAGTTATATAACAAATAATTGTAGAGAATTCAAAATTGAATAAATTATGAAGGATAACCTTTTGCATATACCGCATAGTTTTCGAGTAAAATATAGGGAAAGTACTATGATGGCCACATCACCATTTTTTAACTTTACATCAAACAATTAACATTTAAAAGTAACTAATTAACTATATCATAAATCACAATAATTTCCAAATATTATTATTCATAAATATTTATGCATAACATTATTAATATATTAATATATTCCACCATACAAGAATAGTTTAGTAATATTTAGTTATTGGTAATAAATAAACATTAATGATTTGGTAGGATTTTGCTACTGATTTGCGACGTGACTCGAAGAATTTCGTACGATTGTGCGGCCGTTCCTTAAAACCCGTAAACGAATCAGATATAATTTAATTATAAAATTTTACGCCGCAATATAAAACGGAATACACGTAAAACATTTTACCGTAAATGGCCGAACAGAGAAGTTGGTAGCATTTTTCACGTCGAAAGGGATGAATACAGTGATTAGGCATTAGGCGAGGTTGATCTCCGCGCGTCGGATTTCGTTTGTGCGCCGCTAATAAACGGCCCCTGTCATTTCGCAGTAATGTCGAAATAGTCTATGATCAAAATTAAATTCTTACAGTAGTCAAAAAATGGTTGGAACGCGCGGAATGCGGCGAACGGCGAGCAATAATGGGCCCTATGCGATGTGTACCGTGAGATCGGCGGAGGGACCGCGAGGCCGGATCGGGAGCCGACAAAGGTTTATTCTTGTTTTAAAGACACAGATTTAGTATTAACTTTGGCTCAAAAATAAAAGTAATAAATTTATTGCTCTTAAAAGTGTTTATAAAACATGGATGACCGTTTTATCTCCGCTCTTTGTCTATCGCGCGGCGGAATCCGGACCCGGGGACTGTTTTTCAATAACGAGGGGCCGCTGATTCGGGTTATTATATAAACGCACACGCACTATTAATGACGAAATGGCCCTTCGGCCGTCCACTTTTTATGCAGCGATTGCGAGAATCGTAACAATACCCCGTCCAGACTTTCGCGATATAGCGCGCTCGCAGCTATTAAGACGGATCAACGGCCAGAACAATGGCTTTGATTTTCATTATTCGAACACTTGTATAATTGGCCGGCTCCAAAATCGGATTCAATCACTGTTTAAATGTAGAACCACCATTACACCACACCGAGCTGACAAGGACTCATAAATATCGCCAACCCGAAGACCGTTCTTAAATAATTCGATGTTAAACAAGTTAACATCCAATTGATATATTATATATTGTTTAGATTGTTAGATTTAGATTTGTTTGTCATTGTTAATCACTCTGATAGGCCCCTGAGTGTTGTGTCCCCGTTGATATCCTTGATAACATTTAATTATTATTAAAAAGATGGTTCAACAAACATGCTTTTCTTGTGGTAATAATATTAGTCTTCGTTCGCAAATGATTGTCGAAAATGATTTCACGTTTCATGTACGGATTATTATTATTATTATATAGATGAATTTATGATAAGGGACAGTCAAAAATGGTCTTGTGATAAATGTGTTCCCGGTAATGATTCTAATATTGGCCGCGATAATAAATCGATGGAATCGATAATTGCTGGTCTACTAAAGCAACAGTTTTCAGAATTTAAAGAAGATATTCTGCAAAGTTTTAATAATGAAATTTAAAAAACTAATGAAAAAATTAGTTCCATTGAACTTGATAATATTAAATTGAGAAATGAATTACAGCAGTTAAAAACTGTTCCAGAAAAAGTAACATCTAATATAATAAATGAGATTAATGAACAACGCAAACGTTCTTTCAATATAATGGTATTTAATGCGCCAGAATCTGATAAAGAATCTTTAACCGACATAATTCTACATGATAAGACAATCGTTAAAAATATTCTTTCTCCAATAAAGCGTACTGCTCCACCTACTAAAATTTTAAGGTTGGGAAAAATAACGGATAATAAAAAGCGTCCAATAAAAGTTATTTTCGAGAATGAACTAACTGTGAAAAAAATTCTCATGCAAAGTAAATCTTTGAAAACTGATGGTACTAAGGAAAGCTGTAATTACAAACCAGTTTCATTTTATTATCAAAATGTTCGGGGTCTCAACACCAAAATTTCCACTTTCTATAATAATGTAATTAATAATGATTTTGAGATTATTGCACTTACGGAGACATGGCTGAAAGATGGTATTTACGATAATGAGTTGTTTTGTGAAAGGTATTCATGTTTTAGAAGTGATAGAACTCGATGCAGAGGTGATGGGGTGCTTATAGTTGCTAACAACAAATTTTATGCTCGTAATATCCCCATCAACTTTCAATTTGATTCTAATATTGATGTAGTTGCTGTTGAAATTTCAATTTCGAAATCGTTGTACACACTAATATGTGTCTATGTGTCCCAAATTCGCCGCCTGAACAATACAACCAGTTTTTCGATTATGTTATTGATTCGTTTAATTCAGAAAATCTGATATTGTGTGGAGATTTTAATATACCTAGTTATACTGATTGGAGAAATGGAAACCGTGCGTGTAGTAAGCTTATTCCACTTTTAAATTTCACGGCTTTGAATGATTTAACCCAATGCAATTTTTTAAACAATGAAAACAACAGAATATTAGATTTAATATTTTTTCCCGGCCAGTAAAATGTAGTAGTAAGTAAACCTGATGCAGTATTAGTTGCCGAAGACTTACACCATCCTGCTCTTTACTTCGAAATTTCATTTAAATGTGATCCTGTTTTCTCATCGGATAATGACGCTCTCGATATGTTTAACTTTAAGGCCGCAAGGATCCCTGATTTATACGCGGATATATTACAAACCGATTGGACATCGGTAACAAATTTAAACAATGCTGAAACTGCGTGTGCAGAATTGTATAACACTTTATAAAAACTCTGATATGCATGTTCCCAGGAAACAAAATAGACCAATTGATAAACAATCCCCTATTTGGTACGACAGAGATTTAAAAAAGTTAGTGCAAACCAAAAATAAATTATACAGGCAATTAAAATCGGCAAAACCAGAAAATCAAAGAGCAATAAAAATGGAATACGATAGAGTAAGGCGATTATTAAAATTGAGAGTCTTCAACAGTTTCATTACGAAAACATAAGAAAATATCAAGTCAGATCCCTAATCATTTTGGTCCTTTGTTAACATGAAAAGAAGCAAAACAATAATTCCAGGAATAATGAAAATGGAAAACGTTACATTAACTTCTCCAAGGGATATTCTACAATCATTTGCAGATCATTTTAAAAGTGTGTATAGTGATTCTATACAATACAGAATAATACAAAATTAATATAACTTATATAAACAAGAAAATTATAATATAACTAAAAACAGAGCGAAAAGAAAATATGTAAATGTAAGTTCGGTATATAAACCATAATGATAGCTTACAATAGAAAGGATTTTAAATTTTTTAGAAATTTAGTTTTATTACCATAGAAGATATCAACTCCGTACTGTACTTCATGATATCTTTTCAACATCGCAAGCAACGGTGAAAATAAATGGTGGGTGGTACGTGGAGTATAATATGAAAAGGTTAAATTGTGACGACAGGATAACCGAGGTACAAGAAAATTAATAATATTTATATTCGGATTATTTCATTACAAACAGCGGTGTCCCTCAGGGCTCTAATCTTGGTCCGCTTTTATTTAATATATTTTTCAATGAAATTGCGGAAGTCCTGAATTGAAACTTTTTAATGTACGCCGACAATGTTAAACTATATGACACCATTAAAGCTGAGCAGCATTGTCAAAACCTACAAAATAACCTCATACGTTTTTCTGACTGGTGTACTGTCAATGGTCTTAAAATTAATGTAGCTAAATGTTGCACTATAACATTTACCAGAGCACGTGACATTCATAATTATGAATGATGTAAAAATCAATAAAGTAGATCGAGTGAAAGACTTAGGAGTTGAGTTTGACCATAAACTGACATTTAACAATCACATTCAGAAAGTAGCCAGCGAGTCGTATAAATGATCTGATTTATCATTCGCAATTGTAGGGATTTTAAAAACATAAATACTGCTTTAAGACTGTACGACTCTCTTGTAATAAGTAAACTAAATTATTGTGCATGCGTGTGGTCACCTGGCTATAAACATTTTATGTTGACATTGGAACGTATACAAAAGCGCTTCATTAGATATTTATATTATCCTAAATACCATGTATATCCTGATTACTCCGTTTCTTCTGATACACTTTTAGCAGAATTTAATATGTTATCAATTTATAACAGACACAGGTTCATACAAATTTACGAATTATATAAAATTATTCATGGCCACATAGATAACAGTCAATATTTAAATATTATTAATTTTCTTGTACCTCGGTTATCCTGTCGTCACAATTTAACCTTTTCATATTATACTCCACGTACCACCCACCATTTATTTTCACCGTTGCTTGCGATGTTGAAAAGATATCATGAAGTACAGTACGGAGTTGATATCTTCTATGGTAATAAAACTAAATTTCTAAAAAATTTAAAATCCTTTCTATTGTAAGCTATCATTATGGTTTAAATACCGAACTTACATTTACATATTTTCTTTTCGCTCTGTTTTTAGTTATATTATAATTTTCTTGTTTATATAAGTTATATTAATTTTGTATTATTCTGTATTGTATAGAATACTTCCTCATTTATATATTGTATATTTTTCCTTTGTAATTAGGCATTTGCCTGTTAAGGAAATAAAGAGTATTATTATTATTATTATTAAACGTGCTAATTTAAATAGTGTGTATCAAGATATCTGCAAAATAAATTGGTCTTCACTTTACCAAAGTAAAAATGTTAAACTTGCCTGCGATATCGTTTATGAAAATCTATACACGAGCTGTGATAAACATGTGCCAAAAGTTCCATTTAAAAATTCAACCAAATATCCAAAGTGGTTTAATAAGGATCTGATTAATTTAAGTTTAAGTTTAAAACGTTCATACGGAAGGCACTATTTTAATAATAAAACACCTTCAAATAAAAAAAAAACAGTTGAGGCAATTATAAAAGAATATCAATAAAGCCGAAAAAACCTACAAAATGACCCAAAAAACTGTGGTCCTCCATAAATAATAATAATAATGCAAGCAGAATTTCAGTATTGAAATCAGGGACGGAAACCTTGAAATATGAGCAAGAAATTGTTGATGGATCATCTATTACAAATAAATTTCTATTTCAATAAAAAATGGGCAATTTTATAATATCCGAAGACGTTGTACTCAATAAATTAAAACAATTAAAATCCAGAGAAATTATGGGACCAGATGGAATACCGGAGTTTTTAATTAAAGGTTCAGCGATTTTGATTGCTAAGCCATTAATCCATATCTTTAACCTAATATTAAGTACTGGTGTTTTCCCTTTAATATGAAAAATAGCAAAAATAACATAAATTTATAAACAAAGGTGACAGATCAGATATACATAGATACAATTATAGACCGATATCATTACTTTCCGTATGTAGTAAATTATTCGAAAGTATTATTACAGATGATGTTTACAAAAAAACGTACACTAAAATTAACATCCGACAACATGGTTTTATGAAGAAGAGGTCTACTCTTACAAATCTGTTTAGATTTACGCAAGAACTCTATACAAACATGGAACACCACCTTCAGACTGACGTAATCTATACAGACTTAACTAAGGCTTTTGATCGCTTACCAGATAAAATCCTAGTCAAAGAACTTAAAAATTATGATATTAATGACAATATTATATTTGTTATTGACTCATATCTCAGAGAACGTATTTAGTATGTGAATTATGGAAATCACGACTTCAAGGAGTATCCAGCCACAAGCGGTGTTCCCCAAGGCTCCAATTTAGGCCCGTTGCTGTTCCTTTTGTTTATGTGATATCTTTAGCTGTGATTTTTTAATGTATACTGATGATCTGAAACTTTTTAAGTGTATAAAATCAGTCAGTGACTGTGATATTTTGCAGGAAAATTTATGTCGTTTTAATCATTGGTGTCATGAAAATGGCCTTGAACAAAATATTAAAAAGTATTACGTCATCTCGTTTACGAATAAATTAAATCATACTGTGTATAACTATAGTATAGATTGCCAATCAATTAAAAGGTCAGAAGAAATATAGGATCTGGGCATCATGTTTGACAATAAACTGACATATTTATAAAATCGGATTGCTCAAGAATATTGGGATTTATAATCAGAACTACGAAAGAATTAAAAAAATTAAATACATTGATTAAATTGTACAAATCTCTAGTCCTGAGATTATTGTGTCCTGATTTGGCTACCCTCTTCGCAAGTACTACTAAAACAAATTGAATATTGTGCAACGTAGATTTTTAAAATATCTACATTATAAAAAGACATGTCTCTTGGATGAATTTGACAAGATATTTGTGAGAAATCATCACATATACTTAAACCCAGATAGTTTGTATAAGGTAGTACACAATGACTTTGATGATGAAACATCAACATCAGAAATAAAATATCATATCCCCACTACGAATATTCGAAATCCTCGAACATTTGAATATCCTATCCCCCGCACAAGCCACTACACAAATTCACCGTTATTAAAACTCTTAAAATCATATCACTATATGCAACATTCTGTAGATATTTTTGATATGCCTAGCCGATATAAAGCGAATATAATAGATTGTCTTGTTTTCAGATAATCTGTAACTGTAATCTGTGTAATTGTATGTGCTATTGTATAGTTTAATTATTTTAATTCTCTAAATTTATATTTTACTTTATTAATTACATATAGCTACTATCCTTAGGTGATTTCTAGTGTTTTTTAAATTTATTTTAAGTTTTATCTCTACAAGAATTTTAATGTATTTTTACGTGTAATTTTAAATTTTATCTTTTCATGAATTTTAATTTGTTTTTACATTTATTTTTAAGTTTATCTTTTGAGTTGTTTTTACGTTTGTTTTAAGTTTTATTTTAACATTAATTTGATTGTAAGTTTTAGATATTTTATATATATATATATATATATATATATATATATATATATATATATATATATATATATATAGGAATTTTAATGTGTTTTTTTTTCATGTAATTATAATAACGTCATATTCGCTTATTTTAATTTGTATAAATTCAATTAATTAACTGTATACATTCCATACACATTTCTAACTATAAAATTTCCATTATAAAGTGGCCTGATTTGTTGGAAATAAATTATATTATTATTATTATTATATAATTTTTACACACACACTTCAAAATTTTCTTCTATTCAAATTTTGTAATTTAAGTTATTGCAAACCGGGATGCGATTAGTAATTACTTATTATGTATATGTATGGTGGGTGGGTGACCTCTATCACACCCTTCAATCAGTAAAACATCATCAAAAATTATTTGAAAAATTTGTATGAATAAATCCCTAAAAAATGCAATTATTTTGTATTTATTTATATTTTACAACTTTTAATTAAAAGACTCGCTTATGTTTAACTCATTGGAGGGTGGGATAGAGGCTACCCACCCACCCTACATATGCACGATAAGTTATTATAAATTATTGATGATTTTGCTGCTTACAAAACAATAAAACCTTGTATATAATAAAAAGTAAAGCAGAATCCAAATTTAAGTTTAAATATAAATGACTAATCTCATTTAAGCTTGATTTAAATCCATTCCACGTATAATATTTATAATTTTTAATAATTTTCTTTTTCTGTGATATTTTCTTTCAGTTTTCGAAAAAAATAACAATTCTTGTATAGAATATAATTTTCAGCAATGACTTTTATAAATTGTGATACTTTTTTTTAGAAAAATAAAACTTCCACTTTTCGATAAATTTCTGCTATTTCTTAAAATATATTTTGCACCAATTTTTATGTCAGATTTCAAGTATTTTAATACATTTTACTTTATATTATCCAAATCTCAGGAATGTATTTTTTAAATTGCAAGATTTTCTTTCCAGAGTTTCTCAAATACTTAACTCAAAATTTAGGATTTCCATAATTTTTCAGAAATGTATCTTTCTGATTTTTAGAACTTTCTTCTATTTTTTTATTTATCATAATTTCTTCAATTTTTCTAGTTTCAGGTTTTTTTGTCAGTAATTTTTAAAGAACTTTATACAATGTTTGCTTTATATCATCTAAATTTTTCAACAATGCAAAATTTGGAACAATTTTTCTTTAAACTGTTAAAGGTGGAGGCTTCTACTTCGTTATACACTATTCTTCACAAATAAAAATCAGTTTTAAAAAAGTTTTTTATTTGTGAATTTTTCTTTAATTTAATGAAAATTCATCACAAGTTTTTTACAATTTTTTTTAGATTTCTACAACTGCTTTTAAGTATTCTAAAATTTTTCTGTTATTTGTCTTTAATTTCTCAAGAATTTTATATATTTCTTGCTTTATGTCATCTGCATTTTAGAATTTTGGATATTAATATTTCTTTGATTTTATAAGAATTCTCTACTTACAGATTTTTTTTATGTTTTTAATATTTATCGCTTTTATGTTATTTGAAATTTTGAAATATTTCTTGATTAATGGTTGAGGCGTTAACTTTATGATACATCTTGGAAAATTAAACAAAAACGTTTACTTTGTTGATATCACTTAAACTTAACTTAAAGTTTGTTAATGTTTAGTTAATGATCGAAACTCGAGTCACTTAAAAATAAAGTGTGATATCAACAAATTAAACGTTTTTGTTGAAATATTTCTTTTCTAGCAAGTTCCGTATAATTTCTTAATAATATTTTACTATTTTTTTATTAACTCATAAGAATGTTTCTTTTAAATTGCAAAATTTTGTTAAATTGTTCTAGTTTTTTTAATCAATTTTTCTGTAATATAAGAAATAAAGAATTTCCTAATCGTTTTATAATTGTTTAGCTTTAAATTTGTGTACTTTTCTAAATTTTCACAGAATGTGTCTTCTAAATCTTTCCAATTCCTAGAATATATCCTTAACTTTTCTTTCGGATTTATAGAATTTTCGAGAAAATTTTCTTTCAATTATAACAGAAGTTATCACTATTCTTAAAATTTTCTTATAAAAATTTTTCGGGATCATTTTTTAAATACTTTATTTATCAGAAATTTTTAATGTTTTTCTCTAATTTTTGGTATTTTTTCCTGCATTTATCTACCGACTTTGTAAAATTTTTTTCTTATATTGTAAGAACTGTTCTCTCATTGTTTTAGAATTCCAAAAAAATTGACACATCATTCTCATAAGTGTTGCCTTTATTCTCTTTCAATTCTTCCAATCAGTAAAACATCATAAAAAATTATTCGAAAATGTTTTATGAATAAATCTCTAAAATTTGTAATTATTTTGTGTTTATTTATATTTTATAACTTTTAATTAAAACCCTCGCTTATGTTTTACTGATTGAAGGGTGGGATAGAGGCCACCCACCCACCCTACATATACATATAAATTTCAATTGCTGATCGTCTCGCGGTTTGGAGTAAAATAAATTACAAAGCTTTTTGAATAAAAAAGGAATACAAATGGTAAAATTTTTGAGTGATTACTGCTATGGAAAATTGTGGATACGTTATTTGACTATGTATTCTGAGCTTTTAAAACTAAATCCTCGATTGGTTTAATTTTTACTATTTTTCAAACCACTTAACTCACTTTTCATTTAACTAATATTAAATTTGCATTGTTGCCATTTTATTTTTAACAATGCCATGATGATTATTATTATGGAAAATTGTGAATACACTATTTTAAAATGTATTCTGAACTTTTGAAGCTAATTCGTTGATTGATTTAATTTTTACAATTTTTTAAACCACCGAAAGCACTTTTCATTTATCTAATATTAAATTCACTTTGTTGTCATTTTGTTTTTAATAAGACCATGGTGATTATTTCTATGGAAAATTGTGAATACATTATTTTACTATGTATCCTGAGCTTTTAAAGCTAATTCCTCAATTGGTTTAATTTTTACAATTTTTCAAACCGCCGAGAGCACTTTTCATTTATCTAATATTTAATTTGAAAAGTTGCCATTTTGTTTTCAGCAATGCCATGGTGATTATTGCTATAGGAAATTACCAGCAAATAATTGTACTATGTATCTTGAGCTTTTAAAGCTAATTCGTTTATTAGTTTAATTTTTACAAATTTTCAAACCATCATAAACACTTTTCATTGAACTAATAATGAATTTACATTGTTGCCATTTTGTTTGTAATAAAGCCACGGTAATTATTTCTATGGAAAATTGTAAATACATTATTTTACTATGTATCCTGAGCTTCTGAAGCTAATTCTTTGATTAGTTTAATTTTTACAAATTTTCAAACCACCGAAAACAATTTTTGTTTATTTATTATTTAATTTGAATTGTTGCCATTTTGTTTTCAACAATGCCATAGTGATTATTACTATAGAATATTACGAATACATTAATTTTCTGTGTGTCCTGAGCTTTTATAGCAAATTCCTTAATTGGTTTAAATATTACAATGATTCAAACCAGCGAATGCACTTTTCATTTAACTAATATTTAATTTACATTATTGCCGCCATTTTGATTTTAATGAAACTATGGTAACTATTGCTATGGGAAATTGTGAATACATCATTTTACTATGTATCCTTAACTTTTGAAACGAGTTCCTTGATTGGCTTAATTTCAAACCACCGAAATCACTTTTCATTTATCTAATATTGAATTTGCATTGTTGCCATTTTGTTTTCAACAATGCCATAGTGATTATTGCTATGGAAAATTGCGAGCACATAATATTACTATGTATCCTGAGCTTTAAAGCTAATTCCTTGATTAATTTAATTATTTTAAGTTTAAGTTACAATTATTCAAACCACCAAATGCACTTTTCTTTTATTTAATATTTAATTTGCAATTTTTCCACATTGTTGTCAATAAAACCATGGTAATTTATGCTATGGGAAATTGTGTGTAAATTATTTTACTATGTATCTTGAGCTTTTGAAGCTAATTTCTTGACTGGTTTATTGGTTTAGTTTTTACAATTTTTCAAACCACCGAAAGCACATTTTGCTAATATTTAATTTGCATTGTTGACATTTTGTTCTTAATAAAATCATAGTGATTATTGCTATGAAAAATTGTAAACACATTATTTTACTCAGCATATATGAGCTTTTAATGCTGATTCCTTGATTATTTTAAGTTTTAAAATTTTTCAAACCACCGAAAGCACTTTTCGTTTATCTTATATTGAATTTACATTGTGTCATTTTGATTTTAACGATGTCATAGTTATTATTGCTATATCATATTGTAAATACATTACTTTACTATGTATTCTGAGCTTTTGAAACGAATTCTTTGATTGGCTTAATTTTTACAATTTTTCATACTACCGAATGCATTGTTGTCATTTTGTTTCCAGTAATGTCATGGTGCTTATTGATATGGAAAATTTTTAATACATTATTTTACTATGTATCTTGAGCTTTTGAAGATAATTCCTTGTTTGGTTTAATTTTTACAATTTTTTAAACCATAACAAAGAATTTTAACTGGTGTGGTTTTAAAAGCTCCTGTAGCTATCTGCTATCGAATTTAGGTCTTGTAATTACGTATTACATGCAGCTGAATATACTGTGTGTCTGTAGTCAAGCCTGACAGAACCAGTGCCTGGTACAACCTCTCTAATATTAGATTATTTACCATCTTGCATCTCGTAACAAAGTCATTAATATGAAGATGGAATGAAAAAGTTTTTCCAAAAATTAGTCTTAGAAATCGATACGAGTAGACAAGTTGAATAACAGTTGTCATATAAAGCTTCCATAAGTTCCACTAGCAGCGGATAAACTTTGCTTTGAAATAACTCTGATTCTCTTGTGAATACGATTGAAAATTGATTGATATTGATTTCAGCTTGTATCTTTACATTATAAACCTCAGGAGACAACTCCTTAGTGCCTAAAAATTCCTTAAATTTGAAGGGATGCTTATTAGCGAAATGATGGTCAACCCATTCTATGCGGTATGGGAATCCAAAGCACAACAATGACATTTCGGATGCAAGAAACTCTTTAAACGTTGATGGCGTTCCGTTTGTCTATGAACTGCAATCTTCCCCATAAACTTCAAGTCCCATATATTACAGTGGTTTTTAGGGTCTATAATGTTCTTATTGCGGAAACGGCGTTGAGATCTTTGAAGTTCAATCATCTTGTGATCTTCGCTTAACCTCATATTTTTCCTCAAAATATTAACAATAATCTAGAAGCTTTTCTCCAAACTGCTGATCATTTGTTTATGTGGTTCTGGAAGGATTCTCTAATTTTTTTTGTTGCAAACAAAGCAATTAAAGTCTAATGCTTGATGATTGAGAACTGTTGGCGTTACAAATAATAATGATGTTACTAGAATTATTTCTATGCTGTATAAGTGAAAACTGAGTAGTTAGGCGGGGATAATTTACTGCCTAAGTGAATAACATGTGAAGTAACTATTCTAACCTTATCTCGAAATATAATTAGATCAGTTTTGAATTTGCCAAACAACACTTGAAAGTTGAAAGGCTAGGATGCACTTTAATCTTATTATATGAAGGTGATAATTATTTAAATTGTTGATCCCTATTTTAGATGTCTGTAATCAATAAGAAAATTGAGTAGGATACTTAGTCCTAATAGGTTAAGGTCATTAACTGTCGCAGGAATGTTACAGAATAACATATTAAATAATGATGACGATAAAACGTCGTATTGTGTTGTTTAGATTTATATAACTATATCAATACGTTTACAATAATTACTTCTAGTTAAAACATAGTTAATTATTTAATTCAATATAAGTAATAGGCGTTTACAAGTTAAACATTTAATATTATTAGAAATCTGACAGATACTGTTCTTAAACTACTTAATTAAAATAATTATATACAATTTATATTAGCTGATGTTGAAAACGTGTTAAAGCACATTCATAATTTGTGTAAAAGTTTTAATGGTCCGTAGATCATGCGTATGGTGTAATTGCGTGTATTAGATCAAACGAGCACGTCCCTCACTCTGCAGAGCCATTAATTAGTGTTGCCCTAATAGCGCATAGTGTCAGTCACCCACCCAAGTAGAGATCGCTGTTAACCTACCGGCAGGCCAGCCTAGCTGATAATTGAATGTTTCTATTTTGTTTCTTTCATTTTTAGAAAACGTGCGATTGCCTGCTTGAATACTTAATATTTAAACAACGTAAGTAAAAAGCGAGTGGAACTGCTCCCTTAGGGCGACGTTACTTTCATGCGAACAAGTTTTTAGCATTTACGTCCAATTATCGCCATTTTCACTACTGCTCTTCCTTCTCAAATCAACAGGCAGCTGTGGAAATCATGTTTGCAATAAATACACTTTTTTCCTCAAAAAAAAAATATGCTACATATAGAGAATTAGAAGTTAAGAGTACAATTCCCAATAAATACACATTTTCCCAAATCAAAATTCCATCCAGTATTAAGTAAATGAATTGAAAGGTACAATTCCCAATTTAAACTGAAGCGATAGTTACATACTAGCGCTACAAATTTACATCCTCTGTGGATTAGATGTTTGCCGCGAAAGTACATTCATCTTTGTTTTTCGGTTTGCCGTGTTCTTTTTATAATTGGATTCTATTAAAAGGACCGTTTGTTAGCGCTGAGAAGAAATAATAAAAAGGATGAAGTTAACAAGGTTATAAATACTTGAAGATATATCGGCTTCTAAATAAAGATTTTACTTAACAATGAGACAAGATTCGCGCACATTTGTCCTTTATCGGTACAGCTGATCGCGCCGAAGATCTTAACCCGCTACTTATTGCATATATAACAATATATATGGGGACAGAAATTTATCGCCGTTTCTTCTTTCGCCAAACAGGATTGCCACCTTTCGCATATTTGATTGGCATTTATAAAGAATGCTGGCATCGTAGGTATTTATGTATTTATGGTGAGATGTGTACATGTTCATACCGATCTATTATTGATTGGAAGCTTATTTTATTGATTTTAATTACTTAATTATGGATAAAAACGTCTTCCTGTTTTACCTAAGTAAATGAAGTAATTATAACAATAGACCAAGTTATATTGCTAAAGATCCTAACATTGTCTAATTCTATGTGAAACACACTCACTATATAAGTTTAGTTTCCAGTTTTGATAAATTGTTAGCTATGTCCTCATGAGGCTTTTTATATTTTATATTCACATTTTAAACGAGAGAAATCTAAAGGGTTTAAATTAATTTTGCAGTTCATAAGCCAAGTTCACCCTATCATTTCATGAATTATATTTTTATAATAAAAAGTATAGACACGTCTTTAAACTCTTTTACGAAATCCAATTCATTATTAAATTAAATAATCATATGGAATACCTCATACATTCTCTTGGCAAAGAATAAGAATCCGCATCATAAATCAGATTTCTTAAAGTATTCAATATATTACAGATCTTACGCATGCATGCATACAGTGTGACACTGGAAACTAAATCGCAATACATTTGCGGCCGCTATCTCGGCATGTTGTGGAATTGGATTATCTCAATCTTCCGCGATCGAATTCTGATAGGCCGTTATTTACGTATCTTCGAAGAAACGAATTGATTCTCGTACAAAATTATTTCTTAAAAAATTAAAACGACTGAGGGTATTTATAACAGAAATATATACATTTAATTATAAAATTTTAAAAAAATCATTGATTTTTCATTGTCAACAATTTATTAGATTTAAGCCAGAATTATACAATAAGAAAAGTTTGGTGTTCTATTAAGAGAACCAGAACTGACACACGCGATTTTCATGTTATCAAACATTTGCAACATTTTCTTAATGGTACAAAACTGATTTGATGAAAAGTCAGGACCCTGGTTAGGTTGATCAAGTTTTCTACCAATACAGACTAAAATGGTGATGTGGCCATCATAATACTTTCCCTATATTTTTCTTGAAAACTATGAGGTTGTTATTCTTAATTATTTGCTCAATTTTAAATTATTTATATTCACTTCTTATATAAATTTCTATTAGCTCCTATAGTTTATTATTAGTTTTTAAATAATTAAAAGAAAAACTTCAAAGTTATTTGTATTAAAAATATCTACAAGTTTAAGTGGAAATTCAATGCAATTATCATTTGGGCGGTCTGAAAAAATTATAAAAACAATTGCTATTGGCTTGAAACTTTCTAAATATATTCAGAATATATGTGGGAATGTTTCTGCTTAAAAAAATGAAAAGTTTGCTTTTAGATCTTTTAATCATTTTACGTCAAATTAAAAAGACGTTAAGAAAATTGCAATCATATATTTGACAGTGTTAAAAAAATATACAAAAATTGCCATCGACTTGAAACTTTCTGAATATATTCATAATACATTTGGGAATGTTGCTGCTTAAAAGAATCAAAAGTTTCATTTTAGATTTTTTAATAATTTTACGTCAAATGAAAGAGCAGTTAACAAAATTGCAATTATAATTTTGACGGTCTGAAAAAAATATATAAACAATTGCTATCGACTTGAAACTATCTAAATATATTCAAAATACATGTACAAAAGTTGCTGCCTAAAAAAACAACGGTTTCTTTTTAGTTTTTTCATTATTTTTACGTCAAATGAAAGAGACGTTAAGAAAATTACAATCATAGTTTTGATGGTCTGAAAAAAATATAAAAACAATTGCCATCGTTTTGAAATTTTCTAAATATAGTCAGAATACATGTACAAATGTTGCTGCTTGGAAAAATCAAAAGTTGATTTTAGATTTTTAAATAATTTTAGGTCAAATGAAAGAGACGATGAAAAATTGCAATCGTAACTTTCACGGCCTGAAAAAGTATAAAAACAATTGCTACCAACTTGAATCTTTCTAAGTACATTCAAAATACATGTAGGAATGTTGATGCTTATAAAGTCAAAAGTTTGGTTCTAGATTTTGCAAATTTTACGTCAATAGAAAGCGATGTTAATAAAATTGCAATCATATATTTGACAGTCTGAAAAAAATATAAAAACAATTGCTATCGACTTTAAACTTTCTAAATATATTGAGACTATATGTAGAAATATTACTGTTTAAAAGATTCAAACGTTTGATTTTAGATTTTTTTTAAATAACTTCACGTCAAATTAAAGAGACGTTAAAAAAATTGCAATCATAATTTTGATGGTCTGAAAAAAAAAATGAAAACAATTGCCATCGACTTGAAAATTTCTAAAAATATTCAGAATACATGTAAAAAGTTTCTGCTTAAAAAATTTAAAGTTTGATTTTATATTTTTTACAATAAGAAAAAAAATTCAAAATTTTTAAATTAAGAACAAAAAAATGTTTCAATAAAACTTTAACTTTACTTTAACTTTTTGTTTGTTTGAAAAGTTATGTCTTTATTTTTCTTAAATTTCAAAATTGGTTTGAATAAATCTATTAAATTGTGCAATAATATTATTTTTATTTACGTTTTACAACTTTTAATTAAAACCCTCGTTTATGTTTTACTGATTTTAGGGTGGGTTAGAATTTTTTTAAATTTCTAAACGTACTTTTTTTTAAATTTTACAGTTTCCAATAAAATCTTCACAATTTAGAAAGCGCGTTGAATTAAAAAATCTTGAAACCTAGAGAAGGAATTAGTGGAAATTTATTGAATTCTTGAAAAAGTGAGTCTAGATTTTAGAACGAACATTCTCAAAAATCTAAGGCCTCAAAAAAGAGAAATTACTGAAAAATTCCTGAACCCTCCAGAAAAACCTAAATTTCTACAAACAAATTTTCTATAGCCTCCAAGAATTTTTTTGTAATTTAGAAGATAAGAAGATAACCTTGAAATCTGGAGGAGAAATCTGGAAATTTCTTGAACCCTTGAAAAAAAAGTCTAGATTTCTAAATTAATATTTTCTAAAAATTCTACAGCCTCCTAGAAATTTAGAAGACCAGTTGAATAAATATAAGAGAAATTACTGAAAATTCTTTAAACTTTCTCTAAAATAAGAAAAGATTTCAAGGGGAAAATTTTCTAAAAAAATCTAGACCCTCTAAGAATAATTCTGCAATTTAGAACTTTCTAAATAAGTTTATAGCCTCCAGTTAAACCAAAATGTTGAATTCTAGAGAAGCAATTACTAAAATTTACCTGAATTTTCGAAAAGCAGACGAATTAAAAAACATTTAGAGTCTGAAAAAAATCTTCGAAATTTATAAGAATAGTTTAAAAAAATAATTTTTGTTAAGAAGTTATTTGTCATTTTCTAAACTACAAACTTTTAGAAAAAGAATTCTAGAAAATACTAGGCATTCAAAGAAAATCTTTTCAATTTAAAAGACGACTTCAAAATAATCTCGAACTCTAGAGAATAATAATAATAATAACTTTATTGACGGAAATTTACCATTTTACAAGAAAACTATAATATAAATATGTACGATAAAGAAACAAAATATTTCATTATATAATAACTAAATAACAACCCTAAATTACAAAATAAGAAATGATTACACAATACATAGAGTGAGAAATAACAATTAAAAAAAAAATTATATTCATAAATATAAGTATATAGTGCTGGATCAATATATTTAAGATGGCGCTTAAACTTACTATAAGAGGTGCCATACAACATAAAATTTGGAGACACACAAACAAGGTTACATACCCTAATCATTCTACAAAATGCACTATTTCTACAAAAATTTGTTTTATAAAAAGATTCCTTAAAAATTAAACAGCTTCTTGTCCTAAAAGATATGTTGAAATTTAAAGATGCAAGAAGTTCATTACAATTTATTAAACCATTTACTAATTTAAAAACTATACACAAATCTGCATGTATTCGCCTATCACGTAAGGATGGTAGCTTTAAATTTAAATTGCTAAAAATTTCTTGAACCCTCGAGAAAATAATCTAGATTTCTAGAAGAAAATTATAAAAATTCTAGAGCCTCAAAGAAAATCTTTACGATTTAGAAGAGAAGTTGAAAAAATCTTGAAATGTGGAGAAGAAATTACTAAAAATTTCTCTCAAAAATAGTCTAGTTTTTAAAAACAAATTTTCAAAAAAAATCCTTCATTTAAATCTTCGCAATTTACTAGAAATTTTCTGAATTTATAAACAATTTTTTTTTTGAAAATTCTAAAAACACCGCAATTTAAACGACTGCTTGAAAAAATTCTTGATATCTGGAAGAGAAATGAATGAAAAGATTCTAGAATTCTTGGAACAGATTTCCTAGAAAAATCTATAGCCTCCAATCTGAATAAAAGTTACTGGAACTTTCTGAACACTCGAAAAATGTCTAAAGTTCTGGAAAAAATCATTGCAATTTATACGACAATATTAAAATCTGGAAGAGAAATAACTGGAAACAGCCTCAAAGAAAATTCTATAAATATTAAAGCTAACTTTCTAAAAAACTCCCGAATAAGACCTTTGCTAAAAATTCTGGAAATATGAAGAAGAAATTACTGTAAACTTTCAGAATCCTCCAAAAACGTTCTAGAAACCTATAAGGAAAACTTGTGAAAAATTCTAAAATCCTCGATCAAAATTCTTTGGAAAGGAAGATGCAAAGAACTTTTAATATGGAGAAGAAATCCCTGAAACTTCTAGAAGCCTCTAAGTAAGTTCTAGAAATTTAGAAAAAATATCCCTAATAAATTATAAAATTAAACAAAATCTTGAAAGTACTTTCTGAAAAATCTAGAACTTTCGAATAAAATATTTGCTAAAAATCTGGAAATATCTATTTATTTATTTATTGGATAAAAAAACGAAATTACTGTAATCTTCTAGAATTCTCAAAAAAGATTTATAGATCTAAAATGAAATCTATGGATCATCTGAGAAAATTATAGAAAAAGTTAAACAAAATATTGTACAAAAACCACGAAGAAATTTCTATAAATAATTATAAATAATGACTTTCTGAAAAATTTTGAAACTCTTGAATAAAATCTTTGCTTTGTAAAAATTTGTAGAGTTCTCGATGAAAATTCTTTGGAAAGGAAGTTGCAATAAAAACTGAAAGTGTGGAGGAGAAATTACTGAAATTTCAAGAATCGTTAAAGAAAAATTTTTCTGAAAAATTCTTATGTTAATTTTTTTTCTCACAAGTTAAGAATTTTACGAAAAACATGTCTTAATAAAACTTCAGTTTCTCATTCCCTTTAACCTTTGTTTGAAAAGTTATGTAATATTTTTCAAATTTGGAAAAATATTGAGAAAAATCAAAAAAACGTCTCGAGTAAACATCCACTTCCGGTTTATGAATGTTTACCAAAAGCTTTTCAGTTCCAGTTTTTAACGATAAAACCTTAAGTTTAAAGTTTCATCTCAATCGGATCATTCGTTTTTGAGATACAACGCCCACAGACATTTTCATGCACGAAAACAATACTTTCCCTATATATACTTTTCGTATATAGGGAAAGTAAAAAGACTTCTTTAATGGCTGTATGAAGAGAAGTCATATGCCTGGTCAAGTTGATGAAGAATGAGGACTTTAATACTTTTTTACTTTCCCTATATAGTATATACAGAGGAAAACTCACACAACAAAAAAATCCGAAAAGCCAAAAGACTCGTGGAGGAAGTTCTGCGAGGAGATTAACGATACTCCGGCATGTCCGAGAATCGGTTAGATTAGATTAGATTAGATAAGATCAGCATATGTGAGTATTAATAATAATAATTAATATATTTAAAATTTATTTGTTAATATGTTTAGTTTAATTAATATTTCTAGATGAACTTGCAACAGAATGACTTAATTAAAATGTATACAAAATAATTAACATTTATTATTAAGAAAGAATGTTTGAAATAGAAAAAAATGAGTCTTACTTCTATGATCTGAATTTTCTTGACATCAAATTTACTCAAGATTACAAAATTTGTAAGTAGATACACATGGCCCAAATTTTGGTTAACTCATTGTCATAACGTTAAATCAGTAGATAATAGCAAAATATTTCGCAGTTAAATATGAAGTCGCGTTTTACCAAGAAGTAAATTCATGAACACATAATAATTACCCATCAAAGAGGCATGTCTAAACCACTCATTTTCTGAGATATCAAAGGGATTTACGAGTGTGAAGCGTTTCCAAATTAGGACGTAATAGCACGAAATTAATAGCGACCGCGTTACGCGTTAAATGAAAAAAAAAAATGTCTTTTATAATTACACGTGTGGCTATAAACGACCATCGGTGTTTTTCCAAGAATTCCCTTCGAACTTTTTCTCGTTCATAATTTATAGTAAAAGATCGACTCTTTCATACGTAGTTTATAGGTTAAACAGAATTTGATCTGATATCGCATCTCTGCGTCGAGGATTGTAGATTACGATGAGAGGTGGAGAAGCGATGGACCGAGGATTCTATATAAGCATATAAAACCTGAAAAAAATACGTATAAACATATATTTGTGCCGTGGTCGTGTATAATTGACAGTATCTGCAGTAATAAATAGCTGGAATGATGGTACCAGAGTATGGTGCAGGTGGTGGCGGTGGTGATGGGACCACTGGTTCATGCCAGCGCCTTAATTACTATCAGTCAAAAGCACCGACAGCCTTTGATATACCCGCGATAACCAGACACAAAAACTGTCACCGGCCAAGATCTATACTACTCGTGACCACCTTCGGTCGCCCAAGAAAAACAATGTCATTATGGGGCACCGTCCGATCGATCAGTAAAATATGAGGGGTTCCAAATAAATGCCAAATTTTACAAGTATATTATAAATTTGTAAGAAAAAAATAAGTGTAATTTGCGACAAATATTTTTTTATATGTGTTTCTTTTTTCACACGACCAGTAAATATCTCACGAAGAAAGGTTTTTAATGCTTTAGCAATTAATCAGGTTTATCAAAAATCAAACTGAAACAAATATCTCATGCAATAATTGAATTGCTGTATGGCATGTGGCACCATCTTCTTGAAACCATAAATTGGTCAAATCAATATCATCTAATTTTGGTGTGATATCATCATGTCATCATCAAGATGATAATGTGTTTCATCGCTTAGAATAATTTTGCTCGAAAAAATAGCAATGAATAAATTTTGTAAGCATGGAAATTTTTGTATGGGCAAAAAATTACTATGGTTGTAAAATTTTCCCTGATGGATTTTCATACTACATAAGCTTATACCAAACACGATTATTAATTTTAATATCATTACTATTTCTACTTTAATGTTTAATTTAGGGAAAACATTCCTACAAACACAACCCGAGAAACATTACCAAAGCACAAAAAAACGCGAGCGTAGAAATTAAGAAGCGCCTAATTGAGGAATGCCGGTGAATAAAAATACCAGCCGATCCTAATCACCTTTATGGAAATATTTCGTTCGAATTAAACATGAAGATTGTCGACCGGGAGTCAATTGAAGTAACGCTAGATGGAAAAGCGTCCGTCTTTAACGAATACCGAAATTAGCCTCAAAATATTTGTATTCAAATTTAGTAACTTAATTAGTGAACCCGTGCGTACAAAAGCTCACCTTATCGTCATTACAATCACAGATTACGTTCTCACGTCGAGATCGGGTCGGTTTTATTTGGACGGGGATTTCGCCCGGCATTAATTTTAATTAGACTTTTTTACCTGGGTCTAAGCTTAATATAAAATATTGCGTCAAATGTGGGGTTGGATTGGGACGGGCGCCTCTGGTGTTATCTGGTGAATTATTGCCATTAGTGGTCACCTTCTGAAAACCAAGAATGGGCGACTGATGCTAATCTAATGATTAGAATTTCCGTAACTCAACTAGCTAGTTTTATTTGCACAGCCATGGTTTTAATCTTAAATAAATTAATAATGTAATTTTTTGCTACAGTTCAAATTAGATGTAAAAAAATTGTACTTTGCATCACCAACCTTTAACAATTTAATATAAATCTGCTTTTAATCAAATTGAAATTCAATCAAATATTCATGTATGATATAAAGATTGGAGGGTAGGATAGAGACCACCCACCCACCCTACATATATATTGTTATTTTCATCACTGTGCTTGTTGTAGTTCCTGAGAACAAATACTAATTTATTTCGATGTTGATAAGTATATTACAAGCACTGTTGTAGCTTTTGCCTCATTGCATATGTAGGGTGGGTGGGTGACCACTATCCCAACTTCCAGTTTTTAATTACAAGCGATGGCTTTCTTATAAAAAAAATATTTGAAAGAGAAGTTTGCATACTAAATTTAATATAAATCTGGTCGTAATCAAATTGAAATTCAATCAAATTCTCATGTATGATGTAAAGGTTGGGGGGTTGGATAGAGGCCACCCACCCACCCTACATATATTTTGGTACTTTCATCACTGTAATAGTTTTAGTTCCATGAAACAAAAACTAAATTTATTTAGATGTTAATAAGTATATTAAAAGCATTGTTGTAACTTGAGCCTCATTGTATATGTAGGGTGGGTGGGTAGCCACTATCCTACCCTCCAGTTTTTAATTACAAGCGATGGCTTTCTTATAAAAAAATACTCAAAAAAGAAATTTACTAAATTTATTATAAATCTGCTTGTATCAATCAAATACTCATGTATGTTATAAAGTTTAAAGGGTAGGATAGAGGGCACCCACCCACCGTACATATATTTTGGTACTTTCATGACTGTAATAGTTTTAGTTCCCTGAAACAAAACCTAAATTTGTTTCAATGTTAATAAGTAAATTACAAGCAGTGCTGTAGCTTGAGTCTCATTGAATATGTAGGGTGGGTGGGTGGCCACTATTCCACCCTATAATTTTTAATTATAAGCGATGTTTTTCTTATAAAAAAAAAATCATGAAAGAAAGTTTACATACTAAATTTTTTTATAATTCCGCTTATAATCAAATTAAAATTCAATCAAATTCTCGTGTATAATATAAAGGTTGGAAAGTGGGATAGAGGCCACCCACCCACCCTACATATTTTTTGTCACTTTCATCACTGTACTTGTTTTAGTTTCCGAAAATAAAACCTAATTTAGCCCGATGTTATTAAGTATTTTACAAGCACTGTTGTAGCTTAAGTCTCAAAATATATGTAGGGTGGGTGGGTGGCCACTATCCCACTCTCCAGTTTTTAATTACAAGCGATGGTTTTCTTATAAAACAAAATAATTGAAAAGAGAAGTTTACATAATAAATTTAATATAAATCTAGTTGTAATCATATTGAAATTCAATCAAATTCTCATGTATGATTTAATGATTGAAGGGTAGTATAGATTCCACCCACCCATTCTACATATATATTGATACTTTCATCACTGTACTTGTTCCAGTTTTCTAAAACAAAAACTAAATTTACATCGATGTTGTTGGGTATTTTATAAGCGCTCTTGTAGCTTGAGTCTCATTATATATGTAGGGTGGGTGAGTGGCCATTATCCCACCCTCCAGTTTTTAATTGCAAGCGATGGATTTCTTATAAAAAAGTTACTTGATAGGAGAAGTTTACATACAAAATTTAATATAAATCTGGTCGTAATCAAATTGAAATTTAATCGAATTCTCATGTATGATATAAAGGTTTGAGGGTGGGATAGGGGCCACCCACCCACCCTACATATATATTGGTACTTTCATCACCATACTTGTTTTAGTTCTTTAAAACAAAAGCTACATTTTTCTCGTTGTCGTTAAGTATTTTAAAAGCACTATTGTAACATTAGTTTCATTGTAAATGTAGGAAGGGTGGGTGGTTACTACCGCACTCTCCAGTTTCTAATTACAAGCGATGGTTTTCTTATAAAAAAATATTTGATAGAAAAGTGTACTTACTAATTTTAATATAAATCTGCTTGTAGTCAAATTGAAATTCTATCAAATACTCTTGTATGATCTAATAGTTAGAGGGTGGGATATAGGCCACCCACCCGCCCTACATTTACATTGATATTTTCATCACAGTACTTGCTTTGTTTCCCGAAAACAATTTTTTTAATCTCGATGTTATTAAGTATTTTACAAGCACTGTTGTAACTTTAGTCTCATTGTAAATGTAGAGTAGGTGGGTGTTCACTATCCCACCCTCCAGTTTAGAATCGTTAGAATTTTGTATATGTATAAAATTTACATATATTTTTGAAACTCTTCTAAATTCTTAATAATTTCAAAATGCTTTAGATTTATCAATTTCTCCAAAATTATAAAATTCTTTCTAATTTAAGAGCATTCTAAGCCTTTATAAAGGTTTCTAAAATTTCCCAGGGTTTTCAGAACATTCTTAAACACTCGTTTTCTGTAATTTTTATAGATCCAAATTTCTTTAGATTTCTAAAACTCTTCTAAATTCTAGAATCAGCAATCATTTTAGACTTCCTAAAATTTCTTGACTTCTGTAATTTTTAACAATTTTAAAATTCTCTTAAGTTCTAAGACTCTTTAAATTAATAATGTTTTGAAAATTTAAAGTTGCAAGATTCTTAAATTTTTATTTTCTAAAATTTTAGGTATTATAGAATTTTTTTAATTTCTAAGAGTTCTTAAAATTACGTAAAACTCTCTAGAATTCTCTACAGATTTTTTTTTTTGAAATTTTGAATCGTTAGAATTTTGTAAATGTATAAAATTTACAGATATTTTTGAAACTCTTCTAAATTCTTAATAATTTCAAAATGCTTTAAATTTATGAATTCCTCCAAAATTTTAAAATTCTATCTAATTTAAGAGCATTCTAAGATTCGAGACTTCTAAGCCTTTATAAAGGTTCTAAAATTGTTCACAGTTTTTAGAACCATCTTAAATGCTCGATTTCAGAAATTCTTACAGATTCAAATTTCTTTAGATTTCTAAAACTCTTCTAAATTCTAGAAGAACCAATAATTTTAGAGTTTTTTAGAGTTGTAAAATGAATAAATTTTAGATTTTCTAAAATTTCTCGACTTTTGTAATTCTTAACAATTTTAAAATTTTCTTAAGTTCTAAGACTCTTTAAATTTACAATTTTATGAAAATCTAACTTGTAAGGTTCTTCAATTCTTATCTTCCAAAATTTTAGGTATTACAGAATTTTTTTAAGTTGTTAAAATTTTCTAAACGTCTCTAGAATTCTTATTCATTGTAAAGTTTTTGAGATCGAAGTTTCTAGGGTAGTAGAATTTCTAACAGATTTTTTTTTTAAATTTAGAATCGTTCGAATTTTGTAAAAGTACATTAACAGATATTTTTGAAACTTTTTAAAATTCTTAATAATTTCGAAATATTTTGTATTTATCAAATTTTAACCGTTAAAATTTAAATTGAATGATTAAAATTACACTCACTGATTAGGGACACTATACAACATTAGCCTCAGTAGGAATTGTCCTGAAAATTTCAAAATTCCTCACTCACGATTATATCTTTAATATTAAGTCACAAAATTGTAAATCGTACAGCAGGAAACAAGATGGCAACCGTCGAAACTTGAAATAAATCATAAAAAATGCACTCGCTGACTATCCTACCCACCAGTTTTTAATTACAAGCGATGGTTTCGTTTGATTAAAAAATAGGTTCGGAGAATAGTTTTAAATACTTCATGATATTACAGCAAATTACTTCCACCGCAAAAAAAAACGAGCATACTCTACTTAAACTAATCCGTGATCGATTAATTTCTTGCCGGCATGATCCAGAAATTATCCGTCCAAACTAATTAACTAATTAACTTTGTACGCGCGTTATAGTTTCTCCGTAGAGGTTCAGCTCGTTCTGTTTTTATTGTTACAATTTGCTTCTTACCTGAAACGTCCGGATAAGGTTTTATGTGATTAGCGGACACAGATATTCGTTTCTTTACGGTATTTCTTGTGGACGCTGATCGAGTTTGATTACCGGGAATCCTTAAATTTGCTCCATATACCGAGCATCGAAAGAAAGGGGTAAACATCGAATTACCTGCATAGATGGGAATTAAGTTAAACACAATTTACATGGAAGAATGTTAATCGTTTGGATGTTTAATCAGTGGGTGGGCTTAGATAGATAGATATAAAATGTATGTGTCAACATCATCAATATTAAGTACAATTGCGTAAACTATGTATTGTCATATCGTATTTTTGACCTAATTACATTTTTACTTTCCCTATATAGTAAACATAGGGGAAGTATTGTTTTCGTGCGTGAAAATGTCTGTGGGCGCTGTATCTCAAAAACGAATGATCCGATTGAGATGAAACTTTAAACTTAAGGTTTCGTCATTAAAAACTAGAACTGAAAAGCTTTTGGTAAACTTTCATAAACCGGAAATGGATGTTTACTAGAGGCCGTGTTTTGTTTTTTTCCGATATTTTTTTAAAAATGAAATATATTACAACACCTTTCAGATAAAAGCTAAAGGAAATGAAAAACTTAACAAGTTTTATTAAAATATATTTTTCGAGAAAAAATAATACAAATTGAAAATGTTGATATTTTTTGATAATTTCTAATAAACTATTGGAGTCACATAAAATTTACATAACAAATAATTTTAGATAATCCAAAACTGAATAAATTAGTAAGAATTGCGTAAACCTCATAGTTTTCGAGTAAAATATAGGTAAATTACTATGCTGGCCACAACACCATTTGTGGAAAGTATTGTTTTCGTGAATGAGAATTTCTGTGGACTATTTATGTTTTATCATTAAAAACTGGAACTGAAAAGCTTTTGATGAACATTCATAAACCGGAAGTGGATGTTTACTCGAGGCGTTTTTTTTGTTTTTTTCTCAATATTTAAAATCTAAATTTAAAAAATATTACATAACTTTTCAAACAAAAGTTAAAAGGAAGGAGAAACTGAACAAGTTTTATTAAGACATGTTTTTCCTAAAGTTCTTAATTTGTGTGAAAAATATTTAACTTTAGAATATTTCACAAAATTTTTTAGATTTTTCTTTAAAGATTTTTGAAATTTCAGTAATTTGTCCTCCATACTTTTAGTTTTTATTGCAACTTCCTTTCCAAAGAATTTTCATCGAGAATTCTAGAAATTTTTACAGGTTTAGCAAAGATTTTATTCAAGAGTTTCAAAAAGTCATTATTTATATTTATTTATAAAAATATTTTCGTGGTTTCTATACAAGATTTTGTTCAACTTTTTCTATTAGAAAATTTTCTTCTAAATTTCTATAATTTTCTCAGATGATCCATACTTTTAGTTTTTCTTTTACATTGAGGTTTCTAGAATTTTTCATAAGATTTCATTTTAGGTTTATAAAACTTTTTTGAAGATTCTAAAAGTTTACAGTAATTTCTTTTTCTTATATAATAAGTAAATAGATATAATTAGAGATTTTACTCCAGAGTTTTACAGTTTATTGGGAAATTTTCTTATAAATTGCAAAGATTTTCTTCAGGGCTCAAAAATTTAAAAAAAATCAAAAATGAATTCAAAAATTTCCAATAACTCATAAAATCTGAATATGAGTTATTGGAAATAGATTTTTCTAGAAAATCTGTTCCTAGAAATTTCCAACAATTTCTTTTGTTCCAGAAATTTCTCCAAGGAGTCTACTATTTTTTTTTCTTAAATGTTATTACTTGTTGTATATTTAGGTTCTACATTTTACTAAAATAGTAAACGTTTTTATTTATATTTGAAATCAATTTTATAATAAAGCTGTACTGAAGAGATCGAGAGATCGAAACACGTGTCTGCAGATGGTTATAAATTGAGTATTGAATTATTTAATTGCTTTTACTAATTTATTTTATTTACATCAACTTAAATTAGTTTTTTGTTCCAAATTTATCATAATATAGTCACTCATAAATTATTTAACGTACATTAAATCATTTTTTTCATTTTACAGAAAGAAATACGTTCAAACTAGTGTTGCTTTGATAGTTGTACTATTTGTAACACGCAAATTAATTTGTATTATTCAATGTCTGTCGAAGTATTAGCTAGAGAAGTAGTTGTTTCAAATTAATTTGTTTTGTAGTAAGACTCATTGTTGTAGATTCACGAAATGTTTTCGTATTTTTAAATTTATTATTTAATTTTCTATAACGAACTAAAGGATTTTAATACATTTTATTTCCAGAATTGTTAGCAGAGATTTTATTCGAGTTCTAGATTTTTCAGAAAGTTCTTTCAAGATTTTGTTTAACTTTACAATTTATTAGGATTTTTTTTCTAAATTTCTAAAACTTACTTAGAGGCTTCTGGTTTCAAGAATTTCTTCTCCATATTTTCAGTTTTTTGCATATTCCTTTCCAAAGAATTTTGATCGAGGATTCTAGAAGTTTTCCTGGTAGATTTCTAGAACTTTTTTGGAGGATTCTAAAAGTGTACAGTAATTTCTTCCTCATATTTCCAGAATTTTAAGCAAAGGTGTTAGTCGGGAGTTTTTTAGAAAGTTCGTTTCAATATTTATAGAATTTTCTTTGTGGCTGTTTCCGGTAATTTCTCTTCCAGATTTTAATATTGTCTTATAAATTGCAAAGATTTCCTTTAGGGCTCAAAAATTATAAAAACATATTTTCCAGAACTTTAGACTTTTTTTTATAGAAAATCTGTTCCTAGAAATCTAGACTCTTTTCAGTCATTTCTCCAGATATCAAGATTGTGTTTTTTTCAAGCTGTCTTTTAAATTGCGAAGTTTTTAGAATTAAAATAAATTCTAGTAATGTAGATCTTTGTAGAATTCAGAAAATTTCCAGTAAATTGCAAAGATTTATATGAAGGCTTTTTTGAAAATTGGTTTTTAAAAATTTAGAGAGTTCAGGAAATTTCTAGTAATTTCTTCTCTACATTTAAAGATTTTTTCAACTTGTCTTCTAAATCGCAAAGATTTTCTTTTAGAATTTTCTTCTAGAAATCTAGATTATTTTCTCGAGGGTACAGGAAATTACTAGCAATTTATTCTCTAGTGTTCATGAGTTTTTTTGAAGTCGTCTTTTAAATTACAAAGATTTTCTGTGAGGCATTAGGATTTTCTAGAATATTTTTTTCTAAAAGTTTAGAGTTTAGAAAATGGCCAATAGCTTCTTCCCAAAAAAAAATTTGTTTTCAACTTTTCTTATAAATTGCGAAGATTTTTTTCAGGCTCTAAATGTTTTTTAATTCGTCTTCTTTTCGAGAAATCAGGTAAATTTCAACAATTGCTTCTCTAAAATTTTCTTTCAACTAGAGGCTATAAACTTATTTAGAAAGTTCTAAATAGCGGAGTTTTTCTTGGAGGGTCTAGATTTTTTTAGAAAATTTTCCCATAGAAATGTTTTCTTATTTTCGAAAAAGTTTAAAAGAATTTTCAGTAATTTATTTTCCCGATTTCAAGATATTTTTTTAACTGGTCTTTTAAATTTCTAGGAGGCTCTAGAATTTTTAGAAAATTTTCATTTAGAAATCTAGACTTTTCTTCCAAGGGTTCAGGAAATTTCCAGAAATTTCTCCTCCAGATTTCAAGGTTATCTTCTTATCTTCTAAATAATAAAGATTTTGTTGGAGGCTCTAAAACTTTTTAGAAAATTTGTTTGTAGAAATTTTTCTTGAGGGTTTAGGAAATTTTCAGTAATTTCTCTTCTTTTGGCGCCGTAGATTTTTAGAATTTTTTTTTCTAAAATCTAGACTCACTTTTTCAAGAATTCAAGAAATTAACACAAATTTTTTCTATAGTTTCAAGATTTTTTAATTCAACCCGCTTTCTAAATTGTGAAGATTTTATTGGAAGAATATAAATTGAAATTCAATATGTTTTAACTAGAAATTATTGTAAGTAAGTATGGATTACCACGTAGTAACGGTCGCAACCATTCTCTTTATCAAAAATTTTCACTTCGTTAATTTTCTTTTATACAAATTTTGTAATTAAAGTTATTCAAACCGCGAGGCGATCAGTAATTAAAGTTAATTTGTATATGTAGGGTGGGTGGGTGGCCTCTAACCCACCCTTCAATCAGTAAAACATAAGCGAGGGTTTTAATTAAAAGTTTTAAAACGTAAATAAACAATAGTATTGCAGAATTTAATAGATTTATTCCAAAAAATTTTGAAATTTAAGAAATTTTGATAAATAAGACATAACTTTTCAAACAAAAGTTAAAGAGAATGAAAAACTGAAAAAGTTTTATTGAAACATTTTTTTTTGTTCTTAATTTAAAAATTTTGATTTTTTTGTTGCTTATTGCTAGTAAAATATAGGAGCTAAATGAAATTTATATAACAAGTAAATATAAAGAATTCAAAATTGAGCAAATCATTAAGAATAATCTCATAGTTTTCGAGAAAAATATAGGGAAAGTATTATGATGGCCACATCACCATTTTATTCATATGCTATAACTTTGACGTTGTACGTTACTTAAGGGTTAACATTTTTGTAATATTTTGTTAGAAAGGAGTGCAAAGATATAATAAAGATAAAATGTTTATTAAATATTGATATTTGTAACAGCCTCCTTAATCTGATACAATTCATTAACACTATAGTGAAATATTTTCTAGTTGAATATATAGCCTACAAAAAAAAATAACTCTTGATATATAAGTGTAATTTTCATGCAATGGTTTCAGTGCTGCTCATAATCATTGTATCTATCTGAAATTAATGAAAGCAGCAAATTCATTGTGTTTAATCTACTGCGCGTAAATTCGTCATATTTTTTTCTTTATTGCACCCCGAAAAATATGCTAATTTCGCACATGACTCGGCATATTAGAATTCTCATTCGAGCGTGTTTTATGATAGGAAATGATCGCTACCGACCTCCCCCTCCCAGTGTAAACGATATGGGGTGGAGGGCATGTTTGCACAGACACCTGCTTTATTTGATTTTTAATTATCTGTGAATAATAGACGTATTAAAGAGGGGGCCTTGCGAAACTAATCAATCCAATAAAGTATTGCATATATGGAGAGACAAGGGATGAACACTTGCTTTAGCAGTGTGGGGTAAGTCGCGTCGTTGTATTTAATATTGTCGGCTGTTATAAATTATGACTATTTGCCAGCATCATGAATGTCATATGCGGGTCTGTATATAATTACTTTCCCTATATAGAATATATAGGAAAAGTATTGTTTTCGTGAATGAGAATATCTGTGGGCGCTGTATCACAAAAAGGAATGATCCATTTGAACTTAAGGTATTATCATTAAAAACTAGAAATTTTAAGCTTATTAATTATATATATTATATTACTATTTAAGCTTGATCTAAAGCCTATATTCATTTTAGAGAGGTGCTCATAATTTTGACAAACTCATCAAAATTCAATAAGCGTGGATATAATGGCATTCATGTCTGATCGCATCGCTACTTCTTCGGAATTATTTATATCTTGTACGTACTCGTGAGTAAACTCACAAAAAAATAATTTTGGCATATTTATTATACTTTAAGTAATAGATAAATTTTAATAAATACATGAACTTAAGGTATCACAAGGGTGGATTTATAAATGAAGGACTTATTTCAAATCCACATTAATACATTTTTTTACTTCCTCGGCAATGACTTCTTGGTCTATTAATTTTTTAATTTCCTACTTAATTCAAATATAATTTTTATTAATGAAATTAGTCTTGAGTTGTCACAGAATAGTTCGTGGTAAATGTATACTATAGTAACTATAAGATTAGCTTAAAAATAGTAGTAGTTAGATACTGGTGTGAATCGGTGCGTAGAAATGATACAATATGAAGGCATATTAACGCGCCGCAAAACTCGGTAGAAATATTCCCGTAGTAAATACAAACATTCCGGGAGTTTTTAAAATTTGTGTTTGTCAGATCTCACCTTATAAATTATTCAGCATTGTATCGGCGGTGCGGCCATAAATAACTGCTAACCTCTTGGTAATTTACGGGCACGAAGTAAATATACGTACACACATACACATACACATCCTGAGACAAACTTAAGTACACACACATACACACGCACACATCTGTAAAAGAACACACGAGAGGCGCGTCCTTTTGCTCAGCTACTTTTATACATTTATCGCAAACAACTAGTGCTCCTACTGTTTATAAATTATTATCCGCTCACTTACACGTATTAATAACTCGTCGCAAGACAACATCGGACAAAACATCCGAGTCCGAAACACACACAGCCATGTTTACACATCATATTAAACAGTTGGTACTGTTAATAACACCGGCATAGCAATATTTCTCCTTTTGTTGTTGCTCCGAAGCCAAGAGAAATTCCCTTTCGCGAACGAAGAAAGAAAGAAAAAACATTTAACTCTTCAGTTCCAAACAGCGGTATCAATTGTCAGTTCTGATTATCGTGCTATATAAATATCTAAAATTGTTACAAATACAATCGAATCACATGTGTATTGAAATTACCACGAATGAAATTGGAAGAAGAATTTGGTACATGTTATAGAAATCCGTACAATATACCTCCACCAACCACCCACCATTATTTTCACCCTGATATTATTAATTATTATTCTCAAAAATTGAATTATATGTATGAAGATTTTATGCCAACATGAAAAACCAATATCGAATTCTGCACATTATTCGAATTTCTTATCAAAAATAAGTTATTTAAATGTAACATGTAAACAAACACAAAATAATTGCGTTTTTAATTGATGTATTCATACAAATATATCAAATAATTTTTGATGATGTTTAACATAAGCTCCTTTGTTTCGACTCCTACTACCATATAAAAGCAATGGATACATTAATTATCGACGTTTGTCGACTATATTAATTGATTATATAAATTGAATGTAATTATTTTTTTTAATTGATTATTAATTATTATCGAGGCAATTAATTATTAGTTTGATTAACCTATCCTTATAGAGTGTCTGGAAGAGGAATAATGTTAAACGTAGGACTTGGCGGAGTATCTGAGAATCAATAATGCGGCTTCTCTCCTTTGAACGTTTATTAACTACCAAATATAGTTTGCAACTGCGAGCTATTGACGCATAACTATAATTCCGCAGACAAGTTAGTAACGAGCCGTTTAAATTAATTTACTACAAAAAATCAAATTTATAGTTTACAAAACTATTTTTCATATTGTACACTATTACCTAAAAAATATATTTATTAATTAAAGTCCTTTATTCCAATGGTTAATAAGTATTGTGAATAGTTGCGGAATTATTTGGACATAAAGAAATCGTTCTTCAAATTGATAGTTCTTTAATGTCGAGAGATACATATTTCGCTTAATAGAAAAACCTTTAAAAACTTTCTATTCTACCTGAAATATACAAACACTTTATTCTCCCTCCCCAATCTGGTCGAAATCTTAACACAAACTCCATCCTTTCTCATCCATTCTGCTATCTTTCTATTTCTCCCCAATTATTCCTCACAAACCAATTCACACTCTTCTTTATGTATCCATCCCATTCGTGCAGAGTACACACCTACCATACATTTACCCCATCCAAACCTTCCTTCCTCTCTCTTCCGAATCGAAGGATAATCTTGTCTTTATTTGAGAAGACACTATTACCATCTTTCATACCTTGGATTCTATGAGCTCCTTCAGATACACCCTTGCCTGTCCTACGTCTCAACCTTCTCTTTCACTACAAAGTAAAAGCTTCCAAAATCACGAATTAAAAAATGGTGATGTGGCCATCATTGTAATTACCTTAATTTCTTTTTGAAAACTACGAGGTTTACGCAAAAGGGTTATTCTAAACAATTTGCTCAATTTTGCACTCTCTTTAGATAGATCTTTTCAGATCTATTGTGGATCCCTACTTATCTCAAATGATCAGCTCTAGCTCTTTGCCTCTTTGATTAGTTCTATTAGCCCTGCCAAAGGGTCCTCGCAATGACATAGGATGTGGAACGAGTCCTCTTCTTCCTCTAGGCACAATCAGCATGGTGCTTCTTTCACCAAGCCTATTTTGCTCATATGTTTGTTTAGCTTGTAGTATCCTGTCATCAGGCCTACTATAGTTTTAACCATTTTCCTGTTTTGGTTCAGAAGTTCGGTCGTGAATTTTGGCGATTGTTTCTTAAGGAACTGATTTGCCTGTCTCTGTCATGGTGATTTTTTATGGATCGTTTGACTGCGGTTTTGGAGATTCAACAGGAGGGCCAATTACTGCTTTTGACGAGCCTTGTTTGGCAAGTTCGTCTGCTTGGTCATTCCCCGGATGTCCTCCGTGTCCTGGGACCTATGTGATTGTTACTTTTTGTCTCATTGACGATGGAGGCTTCTAGAAAATGAACGTGACACCAAAATATGCCCAAATTAAAATTAAAACTAGAACAAAAGCAGCAGGAAATGCATTAAAAATTGGAGAAAAAACATGGATAAAGAAAGAAGTAAAAACCTGGTCCCGGAAAAGAAATAACCTCTTTCACTATATAAAAATACTACATTGTGAATTGACATCAATATTACACCCAGTAGAATCGCCCACAAGAAATACGTCACCCAGACTAAAAAAACTGCGTACACTCTTGTCGGAGAAAGGAACAGGATCAAAACATGGAAATATAAATCATCCAACTGAAGCTGAAATGAAGTTCTATCCCAGTGTGGTAAATAATAGAATAACGGTTATACAAAACAAAGTGATTATTGTGTTTGCTTTATAAATAGAGACAACCCATTTATCTGCTAATCAATAGAATAAATCATTTGCTAAAATTATATAAATATAAGTAACACAATTAATATATTATATAAAGCAACATTGCTTAATTAAAATATAGTCATCAAGCAGAAATAAATTGCACGTAAACATTTTTATCAACACTAAAGTCTATTTACATAAAACACGCAAAGAAAGAAACCTAGAAATATAATGACGGTTATCTAATCATATGTTAATACAAAATAATAATAATAATAATAACACGACTGTTACCATAAAAAATAATACCTAATCAATATCTTAAGCAATTTATATAATGTACCCGTATAGTACACTCCACCATAAACGTTACAAATAAACACGTGCAGTCTGCATGCAAATACAAACTATTGTTACTTTATTATAGATCAATTAAGTTGCCATATTCAGGAAAGCACGAATTATATTATTATTTCAAATATAAATATTCATGTCTTACTTTTTTTTTTCGAAACGTAATTGAACGGCAACCCTCGACGTATTTATGGTACTTTCACGGTGCATTGGAGATAATGGAATGCTAATATTGGCAAAAATGTAAACGGTTATGGTAATCAGCCCCCATATTTTGCATACGGCTGTTCACCTGACATTTATATTGACCCATGACTATTTATTCCGCATCGCACTGCAAATAAATAAACATTTACGCCCTATATGGTACAATGTTTTCACCGCGTACATAAATAATAACTGCAGATTTTTCCGTTTGTGCATAATTTATCTCGCCGGATGAAAATATTCATTCATTTTTACCTACAGAGATTTATCACGCTGTTTTAAAGATATTAATGAGCAATTTAAAAATTGTCATTGAAAAGTACTCGAATAAATTAAATCCACCGTAAACCAACCTAAAAAACTAAGTCGTTTTTTTGTTAATAGAAAGAATTCACATAGGCAAAATTGGTAGAAATACTAGAACAAAATCTTTTCAACTTGAAAAATCCTAATCACAACATATTTTGTATTAATTTAGCGTACTCTTGACCTACCTCAATATACAACACATTGGACCATCGTACTCCTGACCTACCTCAAGCGTATCTAGTTTAACCATGATCAAATTCAATTTACTAGCGTACTCTTGACCTAGGACAATATACAATGCATTGGTCCAGCGTACTCGTGACATACCTCAATTTTCGAATTCTTCAGTAATTTATTTCCTCATTTCTTTAGCTTTTTTCCAATTTTTGTTTAATTTCCCAATTTTTTTTTCCATATATCTACAATTTTCTAGTCTGCTTTTCGTAAATCATAGAAGTTTCTTCAAAGGTTTTAAAACTGTGCGCCAATATTTTTTCCAGATATCTAGATTTTATTTTTTTCGAGTGTCCTAAAATTTTCTAGGAATTTATAAAAATCAATCAGCAAGCATTTTCTTCTAGAATATCTCGGATTTTACAACAATATTACAGAACTTTTTCTGATATGTAACATTTTCTCGAAATAACTCTTCCAAACTTTTCAAATTTATCATGAATTTCTGGAGAAATTCTAAAAATATTGTTATAAAATTGAAACGAATTTATTCGAAAATTTTAGAACACAGGAAATCCGAAAAACAATTACTGAAACATTGTAAAATAGCAGAAAGAAAATTTTGGCAATTTGGAAGAAAAATTACTGAAAAAAATTCTAGAAATATAAGTTGAATTTCAGAAAATTTGTTTAATATTCGAAAAACTTTTGCACTTCAAAAGAATTCAGGGAAAACTGGAAAGAAACGTTGATGGAAAATTCTGAAGTTCTTAAAGGAAATGGTTGGATTTGGGAAGAGAAATGATTAAACAATAAAAGTAAATAAACAATAAAAGTAAGAATTTTAAATATTTGAAAAGTTTATAAAAAAAGAAATTCAAGGGAAACAAATTCAAAAAATTTCTAGAAATGTATAAAAAAATTATTAAAAAATCCAAAACTTTCGAACAAATTCTTAAAAAACAAAAATGAGAAATATTGGAAAATTTTGGAATAAAAAATAATTTCTAGAAATCTTGTAGATTTTGTATCTAAATTGCAACACTTTTTTTAAAATATATCAGCTATTGTTTCAGGTATTGTTATTCAATTATAAAGAGATTATTAGAAAATTTTAGAACACTGGAAATCCGAAAAAACAATTGCTGAAATATTTTAAAATAGCAAAAAAATTCTAGTAATTTGGAAAAGATCTTACTGAATAAAATTTTGGATATTTGGAAGCAGAGTTTCAGAAAATTACTTTTGCACTTCTAAAGAATTCAAGGAAATCTGAAAGAAACGTTGGTGGAAAATTCTGAGGCTCTTAACGAAAATTATTGGATTTAGGAAGAGAAATGATTAAGCAATAAAAGTAAGAATTCTAGATATTTACAAAAAAAAAGAAATTCAAGGGAAACAAATGCAAAAAAGGTCTGGAAATGTATAAAGCAGTTATTGAAAAAATCCAAAACTTTGGAACGAATTCTTAAACAAATTGGAAAATTTTGGAATTCGCATAGAATTTCTCGAAATCTGGAAGATAATTGATTTTGTATCTAGTAATTTCTCTTCTAAATTGCAGGAATTTTCTTCTTAAATATTTCAGTAATGATTCTTTCAAATTTTGCAACAATATTCCAGAATTTATAATTTTCTCGAAATTACTTTTCCAAACTTTTATGAACAAAAATTTTTATGAACTGGAAAATTCCAAAAGTATTATTATTCAATTATAAAGTAATTATTCGAAAATTTTAGAACACTGAAAATCCAAAAATAGCAATTGCCGAAATGTTGTAAAATAGCAAAGAAAATTCTGGCAATTTGGAAAAGATTTTAGAAAAATTTTAGATATTTGGAAGCAGACTTCCAGAAAATTTGTTTATTATTCGAAGAACTTTTGCACTTTAAAGGAATTCAGGGAAAACTACTCTTTTAAATTTTTTAACGAATTTCTATAAATTCTAAAATTATTGTTATTTAATTATAAAGAAATTATTCGAAAATTTTAGAACACTGGAAATCCGAAAAAGCAATTGCTGAAATATTGTAAAATATAAAATGAAAATTCTGGCGATTTGGAAGAGAAATTACTGAAAAAAATCTAGAAATTCGGAATAAGATTTCCAAAAAATTTGATTAATATTTGAAAAATTGTCGTACTTTAAAAGAATTCAGGGAAAACTTTAAAGAAACGTTGGTGGAAATTTCTGAGGCTCTTAAAGAAAATTATTGGATTTGGGAAGAGAAATGATTAATCATTAAAAGTAAGAAAACAGTGAAAGTAAGAATTCTAAATATTTAAAAAATTTATTAAAAAAAGGAAATTCAAGGGAAACAAATGCAAAAAAATTGTATAAATGCATAAAGAAGTTAATAAAAAATCCAAAACTTTCGAACAAATTCTTAAAAAACAATAATGAGAAATATTGGAAAATTTTGGAACTCGCCAGAAATTTCTAGAAATCTGGAAGATAAGTGATTTTGTATCTAGTAATTTCTCTTCAAAATTGCAAAAATTTTGCAACCAATATTTCAGAATTTTTTCTGATATGTAAAATTTTCTCGAAATTATTCTTCCAAACTTTAAAACTTTTTTTCCCAGATGTCTACATTTTTCGTTCGATTGACCTTAATTTTTCCAGTAATTGATCTTGTATATAGTAAAATCTCTTCTGAATTTTCTTCTAGATTATTTCGGCAATGATTCTTTCAAATTTTGCAACAATATTCTAGAATTTTTTCTGATATGTAGAATTTTCTCGAAATTACTCTTCCAAACTTTTATGAACTTCTATAAATCCGAAAAAACAATTACCGAAATTTTGTAAAATAGCAAAAAAAATTCTGGCAATTTGGAAAAGATTTTACTGAGAAAAATTGTAGATGTTTGGAAGCAGACTTCCAGAAAATTTGTTTATTATTCGAAGAACTTTTGCACTTCAAAAGAATTCAGGGAAAACTACTCTTTTAAAATTTTTAACGAATTTCTGAAAATTCTAAAAGTATTGTTATTTAATTATAAAGAAGTTATTCGAAAATTTTAGAACACTGAAAATCGGAAAAAATAATTGCTGAAATATTGTAAAAAGCAATGAAAATTCTGGCGATTTTGGAAGAGAAATTACTGAAAAAAAATCTAGAAATTTGGTAAGATGGTTCCAGAAAATTTGTTTAATATTCCAAAAACTTTCGCACTTACAAGAAATTCAGGGAAAACTGGAATGAAGAGTTGGTGGAATATTCTGAAGGTTTTAAAGAAAATTCTTGCATTTGAGAAAAGAAATGATTAAACAATACTTTGACGAACATTCATTCCTTTCGCCCAAAATTTGAAGTACGTTTTTTTAAAATTGATTTGTTGTAAATATATTTTTTTTAAGAAAGGAGTCCAAACATGTATAAATAAATAAATAAATAAATAAATAGATATTTGGACAATTTAGAAAAAAAAAAGAAATTCAGTTTAAAAAAATTCTAAAATGTTGTAGTAATTACAGAAAAATTCCAAAACTTTAGAAAAAATTCTTTAAAAAATAATAAGAAAGTATTGGAAATTTTTGGAAACCTCAAAGGGATTCTAGAAATCTAGAAGTTAAATTACAGTAAATGTTTACAATTCGGAAAAGATTTTCTGGAAGGAGTTTTAAAAATTTGGAAAAAGTAAAAGGTTAAAAGCATTGAATAAATATAGCAAGAAGAGATATTTATGGAAAAATTTAAAACTCTTAAAGATACATTTTTGAAAAAATTCTGGAAAGAAAATTTGGTCAAGAAAATTATGACATATTGTATCCGAAAGAAAACATACTGGAAATTCTAGAACACTTACAAAAAGAATTCTAGAAATTTGGAAGAATATTTTTTTTTTCAAATTTACTTCTAAAATTTTACAATAATTTCTCTTTAAGATTTCTAGAATTTCTTGGAGGGTTTCAAAATTTGTCAATCATTACTTTTTATTTTTCTAGAATTTCCTAGAAATTTTTTCAGTAATTTTTTCCACATGTTTTGATGTTTTCTTCAATTTTAGTTTAATTTGCCATAATATATTTGGACAACCACAATTTTCCAGTCAATTCCCTTGGATGTTTTCTTATAAGGATATCTTAATTATTAGTCACTAGTTTATCCTATTCCAGTGGAAATTGTGAAAGACTTGTGAAATCTGATAATTTTCTGGGTGTAACTAAATAGGAAACGACCCTAGTGTTTTTGAAAGTGTTCGACAGTCAATGAGGAGAAGATTGGACTATTGTATCATAGCTAAGGATCAAGGTAGTCATTTTTAAGAGTTCTTGTAGATTAATTTTATTTCAGATTAAATACAATTAACATGTTAGCACCCATCCTACAGCAACTCTATTCACCAGTGTTCCGCACGATGTAAAAGGGTACTACTTTCCTACTATCCCTCGTATATGTAGGTTGGGTGGGTGGCCACTATCACGCCCTCCAACCATTAAAATATGCGTGTAATTGGTAAGAAAATATCCACTCTCACCTTTAAAATTCAGAATTCATTTACTATAACTCTGGTTAATGTTATTGGAATTGGAGGGTAGGATAGAGGCCACCCACCCACCCTACATATACACTGGTACATCAATCAAAATTTCACTTTTAGTTTCCTAGAAATATAATCAATATTAGTTGGAATGTTAAAAAGTTGAAAAGTAGAGATTTAACTGAAGTAGCACAGCTAATGTAGGGTGGGTGGGTGTCTATTATTATACTTTCCAATCATTATAATATAAATTAGGGTTTACTAAAAATTCTCCCTCTAAAATTCAATAGTTTTGGATCAAATAAAATATAAAATTTCTTATGCTTTTGTATTAATTCAATAAAACTCATAAACGTGTTCTATAGATTGAAAGGTGGGTTGCCACTAACCCACCCTCTAATCTATAGACCACTACCCAATCTATATATACACTTTTGTATTATTTAGAGATTGTGTTTTGGGTTTTTAGATTAATTGGTGTTTAAATTTTTAGAGTAGAAAAAATGCAAAGCTGTATTTCGTTGATCATTTTTGCAACATAAAAATGATTCAATACAGAAAGCTTATGGTAAAAACAACCCATTAATTTTACGCAAATAACATCAATAATTGAAACACCTTTCATTTTCTGTATAAATAATTAAACAATTAGTCGGTGTAAACAAAATGGCGCCCAACTGAATAGAATAGAAGATGAAAATTGCAATCGAGGATTAGAGACATTGTAGAAAAATAATAACGCATGCAAATGCTGACTGTTATAAGAAATTATATAAACAATTAAAGTGACTTTAATATTCCATAAAATAATTTAACAATTGGTACATATAAACAAAATGGCGTCCATTATAATAGAAGTGAGGATGAAAATTAAAATCATTAATTATAAACATTGTAAAAAATTTACAACTTGTGCAATTGTTGATTATTATAGCAAATTACATCAACAATTAAATTGTTTTCAATATCCTATAAAATAATTAAACAATTAGTTGATGTAAACAAAATGGCGTCCATAATAATCGATGTGGTGATAAAAATTGCAATAGAAAATATAAAGAAAATTGTAAAAAATTAATAACCTGTGCAATTGTTGATTGTTATAGTAAATTACATCACTAAATAAACAGGCTTTAATAATCTACAAAATAATTAAACAATCAGTGGATGTAAACAAAATGGGGCCCATTTTAATTGAAGTAAAGATGAAAATTACAATCAAAATTTATAAACATTGTAATATTTTAATAGTGCATACAATTACTGATTGTTATAGCAAATTATATCAATAATTGTATAAGCTTTAATATTCTAAAAGAAAATGAAACAATTTGTGAACGTAAACAAAATGGCGTCTGCAACAATCGAAGGGAACATAAGAATTACAATTAAGGATTTAAAAATATTGTAAAAAATTAATAACATGCGCAATTGCTGATTGTTATAGCAAATTAAATCAATAATTAAATGATATTAATTAATCTACGATATAATTAAAAAATAAGTGCATGTAAACAAAATTTAAATTGAACTAATGATGAAAATTACAATCAATGATTAGAAATATTATAAAATGTTAATATTGCAAACAATTGCTAATTGTTATAGTAAACTATATCAATAATTATTTCAGCTTTAATATTCTACAACATAAATTGAACAATTAGTGATCGTAAACAAAATGGCGCCCATTTAAATTGGAGTAAAGAGGAGAATTACAATCAAGGGTTACAAACATTGTAAAAATTTAATAATGCATACAATTGCTGATTGTTATGGCAAACTATATCAACAATAAAATAAGCTTTAATATCCTACAAAAAAAATTAAACAATTAGTTAACGTAAACAAAATGGCGTCCATTAATACATAAGTGAAGTTAAAAATTACAATCGATGCTTTAAAAAAATGTAAAAAATTAATAACCTGCGCCATTGTTAATTTTTGTAGCAAATTACATTAATATTTAAAAACACTTTAATAATCTACCAAATAATTTAAAATTTAGCGGATGTAAACAAAATGGCGCCCACTTAAATTTAAAAAATGATGAAAATTACATTCAAGGATTAAAAACGTTGTAAAATATTAATATTGCAAACAATAGCTGATTGTTAGAGTAAATTATATCAATAGTTATATGACCGTTAATATTTTACAACATATTTGAACAATTAGTGAACGTAAACAAAATGGCGTTCATAATAATCGATGTGAAAATAAAAATTGCAACATAGAATTTTAAAATGTTGTAAAAAATTAACGGCATGAGAAATTGTTGATTACTATAGCATTTTACATCAATATTTAAATAAGCTTTAATAATCTATAAAATAATTTACTAATTATTGAATGTAAACAAAATGGCGCCCATTTAAATTGAATTAAATATGAAAATTACAAACAATGATTAGAAACTTTGTAAAATGTTAATATTAGCAACAATTCCTGATTGTTATAGTAAATTATATCAATAATTATATGAGCTATAATATTCTACAACATATTTAAACAATTAGTTATCGTAAACAAAATGGCGTCCATAATAATCGATGTGAAGATAAAAATTGCAACAGAGAATTTAAAAAAAATGTAAAAAATTAACAACTTGTGCAATTGCAGATTCTAACAGTAAATTCTATTAGTAGGTAAATTAGCTTTAATAATTTATAAAATAATTGAACAACAAGTGGATGTAAACAAAATGGCGCCCATTTGAATTGAAGTAAAAATGAAAATTACAATCAAAGATTAGAAACATTGTAAAATGTGAATACAGCATACAATTACTGATTTTTTTAGCAAATTATATCAATAAATATATTAGCTTTAATATCCTATAAGGTAATTAAATAATTAGTAAACGTAAACAAAATGGCGTCTATAAAAATCGATGTGAAGTTAGAAATTACAATCGAAGATTTAAAAATAATGTAAAAAATTAACAACTTGTGCAATTACTGATTGTTATAGTAAATTGCATCAGTAAATAAATTAAATTTAATAATCTATAAAATAATTAAACAATTAGTAAATGTAAACAAAATGGCGTCCATTTAAATTGGAGTAAAGATGAAAATTACAATCAAGGGTTACAAACATTGCAAAAATTCAATAATGCATACAATTGCAGATTATTATAGCAAATTCTATCAACAATTAAATTAGCTTTAATATTGTACAATATATTTAAACAATTGGTGAACGTAAACAAAATGGCGTCCATAATAATCGATGTGAAGATAAAAATTGCAATAGGGGATAAGAAAAATTGTAAATAATTAACGACATGCGCAATTATTCATTATTATAACAAATTACATCAATAATTAAATAGGCTTTAATTATTTACAAAATAATTAAACAATTAGTGGATGTAAACAAAATGGCGCCCATTGGAATTGAAGTATAGATGAAAATTACAATCAAGTATTAAAAGCATTGTGAAATTCTAATAATGCATACAATTTCTGATTTTTATAGCTAATTATATCAAAAATTATATCAGCTTTAATATTATATGAGATAATTAAACAATTGGTAACCGTAAACAAAATGGCGTCTATAAAAATCGAAGTAAAGATAAAAATTACAATCAAGAATTTAAAAAAAAATTGTAAAAAATTAAAAACCTGTCTAATTATTGATTGTTATAGCAAATTAAATTAATAATTAAATAAGCTTTAATAATTTATAAAATAATTTAACATTTAGTGGATGTAAACAAAATGGCGCCCAGTTCAATTAGAGTAAAGATAAGAATTAAAATCAAGGATGAGAAACTTTCTAAAATATTAATAATGCATACAATTGATTGATTACTGTGGCAAATTACATCAACAATTACATCAACTTTAATATTTTACAAGATAATTAAACAATTAGTGAATGTAACCAAAATGGCGTTCATAAAATTCAGAGAGAAGATAAAAATGACAGAAGAGATTTTAAAAAAATGTAAAAAATTAACAACTTGCAAAATTACTGATTGTTATAACAAATTAAATCAATAATTGAATAAGCTTTAATAATCTATAAAATAATTAAACAATTAGTGGATGTAAACAAAATGGCACCCATTTAAATTGGAGTAAAGATGAGAATTACAATCAATGATTAGAAACATTGTAAAATATTAATATTGAAAACAATTGCTGTTTGTTATAGTAAATTATATTAATAATTATATAAGCTGTAATATTATATAACACATTTAAACAATTAGTGAACGAAAACAAAATGGCGTCTATAATAATCGATTTGGAGATAAAAATTGCGACAGAGAATTTAAAAAAATTGTAAAAAATTAACAATTTAAGCAATTGTTGATTGTTATAGTAAATTACATCGGTAAATAAATAAATTTTAATAATCTATAAAATTATTAAACAATTAATGAATGTAAACAAAATGGCGTTCATTTAAATTGGAGTAAAGATGAAAATTACAATAAAAGGGTTACAAACATTGTAAAAATTTAATAATGGATAGAATTGCTGATTGTTATAGCAAATTCTATCAACAATTAAATTAGCTTTGATATTGTACAACATATTGAAACAATTGGTGAACGTAAACAAAATGGCGTCCATAATAATCGATGTGGAGATAAAAATTGCAATAGGGGATAAAAAAAAATGTAAACAATTAACGACATGCGCAATTATTCATTATTATAGCAAATTACATCTATAATTAAATAAGCTTTATTTACCTATAAAATAATTAAACAATTATTGGATGTAAACAAAATGGCGCCCATTTAAATTAAAGAAAAGATGAAAATTACATTCAACGATTAGAAACGTTGTAAAATAATAATATTGCAAACAATTGCTGATTGTTATAACAAACAATTATATCAGCTTTAATATCCTACAAGACAATTAAACAATTAGTTTAACGTAAACAAAATGGCGTCTATTTCAAATGAAGTGAAGTTAAACAATACAATCAAGAATTTAAAAATAATGTAAAAAATTAACAGCTTGTGCAATTGCTGATAATTATAGTAAATTATATCAATAAATAAATTAGCTTTAATAATCTACAAATTAATTAAACAATTAGTTAATGTAAACAAAATGGCGCCTATTTGAATTGAAGTAAAGATGAAAATTACAATCAACGTTTAGAAACGTTGTAAAATATTAATATTGCAAACAATTGCTAATTGTTATAGTAAATTATATCGATGATTATATGAGCTTTAATATTTTATAACATATTTAAATAATTTATGAAAGTAAACAAAATGGCGTCTATAATAATCGACGTGGAGATAAAAATTGCAACAGAGAATTTAAAAATGTTGTAAAAAATTAACGGCATGAGGAATTGCAGATTATTATAGCAAATTACATCGACAATTAAATAAGCTTTAATAATCTATAAAATAATTAAACAATCAGTGGATGTAAACAAAATGGCGCCCATTTCAATTGGAGCAAAGATGAGAATTACAATCACGTATTAGAAACTTTGTAAAATTTTAATAATGCATACAATTGTTGATTGTCATAGCAAGTTATATCAACAATTATATCTGCTTTAATATCCTACACGAGAATTGAACAGATAGTAAACTTAAACAAAATGGCGCATATTTAAATCGAAGTGGATTTAAAAATTACAATCTAGGATTTAAAAAATTGTAAAAAATTAACAACTTGCACAATTGTTGATTTTTATATCAAATTACATCAATAATTAAATAGGCTTTAATTATCTATAAAATAATTAAATAATTAGTGGATGTAAACAAAATGGCGCCCATTTGAATTGAAGTAAAGATGAAAATTACAATCAAAGATTAGAAACATTGTAAAACTTTAATAATGCTTACAATTGATGATTGTTATAGCAAATTATATAAACAATTATTTCAGCTTTAATATCTTACAAGAAAATGAAACAATTAGTGAACGCAAACAAAATGGCGTCCATAAAATTCAAGGTAAAGATAAAAATGACACAAGAGAATTTAAAAAATATTATAAAATATTAACAACTTGCAAAATTACTGATTGTTATAGCAAATTAAACCAATAATTAAATAAAATTTAATAATCTACAAAATAATTAAACATTTAGTGGATATAAACAAAATGGCACCCATTTGAATTGAAGTAAAGATGAAAGTTACAGTCAAAGATTAGAAACATTGCAAAATATTAGTAATACATAAAATTGCTGTTTGTTATAGCAAATTACATCATTAATTATATTAACATTAATATTTTACAATATAAATAAACAATTAGTAAACGTAAACAAAATGGCGTCTATAAAAATCAAAGAGAAGGTAAAAATTACAATACACAATTTAAAATGATTGTAAAAAATAAACAACTTGTTCAATTATTGATTGTTACAGTAAATTGCAGCAATAATTAAATAAGCTTTAGTAATTTACAAAATCATTAAACAATTAGTCGATGTAAACAAAATGGCGCCCTTTTGAATTGAAGTAAAAATGAAAATCACAATCAAAGATTAGAAACATTGTAAAATATTAATAACACATACAATTGTTGCTTATTATAGCAGATTACATCAACAATTATATTAAATTTAATATTTTACAACATAATTGAACAATTAGCAAACGTAAACAAAATGGCGTCCAGAAAATTCAAAGTGAAGATAAAAATGACACAAGGTAATTTAAAAAAAATTATAAAAAATTAACAACTTGCGAAATTACCGATTGTTATAGCAAATTGCATTCATAATTAAATAGGCTTTAATGATCTATAAAATAATTAAACAATTAGTGGATATAAACAAAATGGCGCCCATTTGAATTGAAGTAAAGATGAAAATTACAATCAAAACTTAGAAACAATGTAAAACTTTAATAATGCATACAATTGATGATTGTTATAGCAAATTATATCAACAATTATTTCAGCTTTAATGTCCTATAAAAAAATTAAACAATTAGTGAACATAAACAAAATGGCGTCCATAAAATTCAAAGTGAAAATAAAAATGACACAAGAAAATATTAAAAATATTATAAAAAATTAACAACTTGCGAAATTACCGATTGTTATATCAAATTGCATCAACAATTAAATAGGCTTTAATAATCTATAAAATACTCAAACAATTAGTCGTTATAAACAAAGTGGCGCCCATTTAAATTGAAGAAAGATGAAAATTACAATCAAGGATTAGAAACTTTGTAAAATTATAATAATACCTAGAATTGCCGATTGTTATAGAAAATTACATTAATAATTAAACAGGCTTTAATAATCTATAAAATAATTGAACAAATAGTAGATGTAAACAAAATGGCAGCCATTTGAATTGAAGTAAAGATGATAATTACAATCAAGGATTATAAACATTGTAAAATAATAATAGTGCCTGCAATTGCTGATTGTTATATCAAATTATATTAATAATTACATCAGTTTTTATATCCTACAAGAAAATTAAACAATTAGTGAACATAAACAAAATGGCGTCTGTATAAATCGAAGTGAAGATAAAATTTACAATCAAGAATTTAAAAATAATGTAACAAATTAACAACTTGCGCAATTGCTGTTTGTTATAGCAAATTACATCAATAATTCAATCAGCCTTAATAATCTATAAAATAATTACACAATCAGTGGATTTTTTATTTTTATTTTTACGTTTATTTCATCTAGTTCATTTATGAAAGATCCTCCCGTCCTACTTTTAACTAAAATGTTAAATATATTTTCATATTTTGTAATATAAATCTTGTCTTATTTTGTTGAAGAGGAGAACAAAGATATAAATAACTATGAAACTTTCGACGTTGTGTAATGATTTTATAACTGTTTTAATTAATATAGGAAATATCGTTTTTAAATGCCAAATTCCTCTCAATAAGATTTATTTGTTAGTATTATATTTTTATCTGTTTAATTTTATTTTTTTGGAAATGTAACATAAAACAAACACTCATTTATAAATAATCTTTATTAATATAAACAATTAAATACAATATTAGAAAATATAAATAAAAACGTCTTATGGCTTGGATTTAAATATTATTATTACTATTATTATTACAGTTAAAACATAAAGTGATACAACTTACAAGTAGTTTCTGATTGGTTGCATTTCAAGGATCGGCAATTTAGGGAACGCCAGCACAGAATCACCCTTAATCCGATATCAATCCACTGCTCACGAGGCATATTGAATCTCGAGCACCCTTTATTCCACCCCCTTGCTCTTAAATATTAGGGTGAACACTTCCAAAGAGACGCGCGAACAATCCTAGTACGCCTTTTAATTAAAGAAATGAATTGTACACGTTGCGCCATCTATTATTTAAGCGCTGAATTACGCAAGAAGACTAATCGATTTGGTATAATACAGGTTACCATAAGTGTATATGACTTGAAGCGCTATCTTTTAAGCAATAGTTTAAAGAGATTGAAATTGTATATGAAAAGTAGTTTTCTTTTAAATACTTTTTTAATCTTAATAAATAATTGATTTTATATTATAAGCGTTGATTGTAATATTGTAATTATTTTTCTAAACTAAATAACACTCAAATGCACAACTAGGACTTTCTAACATTAATTATAAAAATAAATAATTGTACAAATCGCCTATAATAGAAATTATTAAATCAAATATATAATGGAGTAATTTTTTTCTGTTGGTATTTTTGTGTTAAATTATTAAATGAAATTTATAATGAAGTCATTTTTTCTGTTGGTATTTTTGAGTTACGTGAAGAGAATTTAATAATATAACTTAACAACTTTAAGTTATAAAATATGTATCACAAAGTGAAAGCCTTTACAATCAAATATTTAATAATATAAGTTAGATCTAACTTTCTTCACTGTAAATAATGAACACATCGTCTTTAAAATGTACATTTAACTTGTACAAAATATATAGAGTAAAGAAAGGGATATATAATTTATAATATTAAGTTCTCTTCACGTAGCTCAAAAATTGGAACAGAAAGAAATGAGTTCATTATATATTTGATTTAATAAATTATATTTTAGACGATTTGTACAATTATTTATTTTTATAATTAAGTCTGATGTTAGGAAGTCCTAGTTTTTAGTAGTAGTAGTTTTTGTAGACTTCTACCGACTATTTTGGTTGGCTATCGACCAGGTGGTCCATCCGCTATCCTATTTTTTAATTTTACTGCTATTTAATTTAGGAAACTGTGCTCATAACTTGTGACTGGAAAGATTCGTTACAGATTACTTTACAGAAATTTGATGATATGGTTTAAAATAAAAAATCAACAAGCTTATTTACACACACAAAAATAACACGGCGGAAGAACCACGTGGTCGATAGTCAAAACACTACTTATAACTTATAAAACAAAAAATCAATTGGTTTGTTTTACAGATAATATATGTCGCTTTCAGTGTGTGTCCAAAACTGGTTTCAATTAAATTGCCTCTCATATAAAAAAATGCTTAGTTTGTTCTGAAATAAAACAAGTTTCCTTTCTATTTTAACGTGTAATAAAACCTCAAGAGTTCTATACTTCTTATTCGTTTCGTTATAATAGCTGCATGCAAATAAACAAAATTGTACATACTATTTAATATATAGTACAAAAAATAAGTATTATAAACATATAGATAAGTTTTTTTTTGATAAATACGTTACACTTTTAATTAGGCTTTTGTTGTATTATTCAATAAATAAGTTAATTAGTAATTAATAAAGCTAATATACACATAAAATACAATTTAATTAAAGGCTTCTGCTTGTCGCCTCTTAATGGGCTTTCTTTGGCTTACGAAATTTTTCGCGTGACACAATCTTTGTTGGCTTCGTTTGGCATATGTAGTATTTCTGGTCGATGCAGTCATCAGAGGTCCACCTAAAAAATAAAATAAGGATTATTATCTTATAATTGTACAGGGTGACTGACGAAAAACCTTTGGTGCTGTATCTGGCTTATTTTTGATCCGATTTGAATAAATAAAACATCAAATTAAATGATTTTTAAAAGACTTTAATATGAACTGTACTGATATTTTTTCTTGCATCCAGTTTTTGACAAAAGACGATCAACTTATTTTTTCAAATTGCACTGTATATATATATTTTGTACTGATCCGCAAGGAGATTTTTTTCTGAATGTAAATTTGTAAACGATTTTATCCATTCATCAAACTAAAGTCGAGAAATTGAGGATTAAAAAAAATTAAAAATCAAATATCCATAGTAAACAATATACAGAGCCTATTCCAAATGTCAAAAGTGACAGTGTCAGTCATTGGTACAATACTGCAATGATTTTTAATAATTTCATAATAAAAATGTTGCAAGATTTCAAAAACTGAAAAACGATTTCTGTAGAAGCACAAAATTCTAGTACAGTGTTTGAAATATTGTAACATTTTAATTATGAAATAATTAAAAATCATTGCAGTATTGTATCAATGGCTGTCACTGTCACTTTTGACATTTAAAATAGGGTCTGTATATTGTTTACAATGGATACTTGACTTTTTATTTATTTTTTTAATCCTCAATTTCTCGACTTAAGTTTAATGTATGGATAAATTTGTCTACAATTTTATATTCAGAAAAAAAATCTCCTTGCGAATCAATAAAAATATATATACAGTGCAATTTAAAAAAAATGTTGATCGTATTTTGTCAAAAACTGGGTGCGAGAAAAAATAACAGTTCAGATCCTATTAAAGTCTTTTAAAAATGGTTTAATTTGATGTTTTATTTATTAAAATCGGATAAAAAATAAGCGAGATACAGCACCAAAGGTTTTTCGTCAGTCACCCTGTATAAGTATAAGGAAATAAGCGTTTCAGCTTGAAAATATGCATTTATCAAGAAATAAATCTAGTGAAATAAGTACCAAATTAGTGTCTTATTTAATTATTAACATTTTCACGTACTCTCACAATTCAATAGTCATATTTTTATTTAAAAAAATATATTTATTAAATTGTGTGTTTTTATGTTTGTATAAATAAATAATTTTACTTACATATCATTTAGAAGTGGGCTCCATACCAAACAATGCCATTTAAGGTTCTCCGGTTTATAGTTTTGATGTTGAATGATTGTCCCGTCGCGAGCCCATTTCCAGGCCATATATTTCCAATCGTATTTACCTCCAATCCATCTGTCATCCTTACCAGCATCAAATCTTTTCAGGGCACGTCGCAACGCCTTGTCCTCCCTTCTATCCCGGATTATAGCCAGGGTGGCGTTATACTCCTCGTCACAGTTATAATAAGCATTGTTCCACGACGCCTTGTCTTTGCTGAATTTGTAGCACATTCCTCTGATATGTTTGTACTTGCTGGGGCAAAGGTATTTCGGTTTTGATGGATCGTCCAACTTTTTACGAACTGGACGAACTAAAATAAAAATACTCATTTTATACTCATTCAATTCATAAAACTAAATGTCACAATTTTGATTTCTCAATAATAAACTGTATTAAATTAAGCATATAATTTATAGTAATTTAATTAATTTTCTACAACGAACTAAAGGATTTTAATACATTTTATCATAAAATTTATATTTACACAACGATTTATAATAATAAAGAAAATTTATATTGGATTTTTGAAGACATAACTTTGTGATACATCTTAAATCAGGAACTTTATTAAGTACAGTTTTATTTGTCGTCTGATAAAGTTCCTGAAAGAAAATTTAGTAAAATATAAGCAATAACAAATTTCATTCCAACTAGAATACAGCATTATTTATAATTTTTAAATTGTACATTTTGATTACTCATTCCATTATACTAACCAATATATGCAGGTTCGCCATTGGATTTTAATTTATAATCGTATTTAATCGAATTCGGATACGCGATTTGGGGTAGACCTTCTTTGGTTGGTGCTACAGTTGGTCCTAACTTTTTCTGGCAGATGTACTTCTTTGAATCTGTACACGTTCTTGAGTTCCACCACCTGAAATATATAACCTTATTTAATATGTAATATTAAGAATATACAAACAAAAATCTTAGTACAAATTATTTCCCAAACAGTTTATATTTTTTTTGAAATATTAATTTACAATTATTATTTGCAACTAAGGGAAGTGTTTCAGAAGATGTTCTAAGTTCTCTCATGCTTTCACAAATGTAATGAAACAATTATTTAATAATCAGACGCAAATTTTAAATATATTCGCTTGAATAACATAATTTAGAGGGTGAAAGACCATCGGTCATTGGCCAATAAAGAATATGAAGAGAAGCAGTATAAGAATTCAACATTCGACATGTATAACGAAGTAGAAGCCTTCAAATTCAACAGCATAAGAATTGTATTATTATTATTGTAATATTACCTTCAATGAAGATATTTTTCTCTTTCTATAATTTGGAGAGTAAATGCTTAAAGTAGGCAACTATCGAATAAAAATTACTAAGAAATTAAAATAACTTTTATCTGTTTTTAGTCTATTGATGACAAAAATTGTGAAGACAATGCCGAGAAGAAACTGATTATCTATAAATAGCACGATTCTATTTATATGATATTTTTATCTCTTTATATATTTAATATAAAAAATATTAGTTAAAAACCAGCCCATTATTTTATTAATTTTATAAACCATTGTGAGTAGATTAGTTAACACCTTAAATTAAAAAATATATCATAAACCCAAATTTTTAGATTATTAAGATTTTATGTATTTATAAACCAACTCAAACTTACTTTCCACCTGTTTTCCCGGATGTTCTGCAATTAATAAAAACATATAAGTTGCAAATAGATGATTTTTGTGAATATAATAAAAGTGTGTATTTTCGTATTGAATATCGGACGTAAAGAATTAATAAATATGAAATAATAGACTTTTTTTATAGGAATTATGGGTGAGCAAACAAGTAGACCACAAATAGGAATTAACAAGATTTTTTTGCTTAATCAATTTAATGCCACTTAACTACTTTAAATGGAAATTTCAAAAATATATTTTATGCCTCTTATTAAATTGGTATTAAATAATTTTACGTTATAAATCTCAAGGTAGTTGTAATTTACGGTTGACGCAACATTAAGCCTTGGGGGAGTTCGTAAAAATAATAATTGATTGATTTGTTACCTAGAAAATGTACTAATAATATATAGACCAATGCAAAAAAAAACATTTTCGGCACAGTTACAGTTAATGGAATTTTGCTGAATCATTCTTTATTATAATAACTTAATAACTAATAATTTTCAAATTAAAACATCCACACATTTCTTTTATTATGAATATAATAGAATAGAACGATGGTTGCCTCAAAAAAACTACTCAAAATGGTAACAATGAGAATAAGAAAAACAAACACTACTTTTTCTTTTGTACATTGTATTTTAGGAAGAAAAAACACAGATAGACCAATTAAATAACAGAAAATATTCAATGGCTTAGACTGAAGAAAAATAAGCATTTAAACCAATAGCATATATAGGGTGTATTATGAAAGTAATGCAAATGATTTTATTGTGACGCGATTATCCATCGCAGCAGGGTAAAACGTTTCGGAAATTGCGGTCCAATGGAGCCAGTCACCAGTTTTTTTTCTGAGAAGTCTGAGTAGAAAGACGTGACTCCGCGTGATATGTGTTTTTTGATTTTGTAAAATTTGAATAGCTATACGTAATCAAGTTTTATGTGCGGCTTGGAAAGAATGCAACCGACATTTGCAAGGTGCTACAAGAGGAGAACGCCCACGAACCTAGTTCTAGATGAAAAACAATGGTATTTTAGAAAAATAGAAATAAAGAGAGAAAGTCTACGCAAGCTTGTATCGAAAGTGTTGACGGAAAACCAGAAATAATTTCGTACAGTCAACTATTGTTAGAATTTATTTTAAATGAGTCGGATTTTTTTAACTGTTGATGGATGGTAGAGTTTAAAAAGGCACGAATGCAAGTCCTACATCAAAACGATGCTCATTGTCTTTTTTGACGTCCGAGGAATCGTTCATTTTGAGTTTCTACAACAGGGAGAAACTGTCAACTCAGTTTTTTACCTACAGGTTCACAACATATTGAAACGCAGCATCGCTAACACGAGAGACACGGTCAGACTCTACCATGACAATACCTTTAGCCACACAGCATTAATCGTTACCAATTTCCTGGCCCGGATAACACTCCGGTGGTACCCTAGCACCCTTATAGTCCCGACTTAGGTCCGTGAGACTCTTATGATTAAAGACCAAGAAGTCACAAGCTGAACACTGAATTAAGCGATATACGTCTGGATCTCTTTATCGAACCTCTAAGAACACACTTTAGAAATGGAAAGCCGTTACTCGTCCAACCGGGCTTCTTGTCGTCTCGAATTCCTAATAGTATCTTCAAAGTGAGGCCTACAGGTGAAGCTCTCTGGTCATTTGAAGTGACAGATATTCTGTGTGTTTCTTTAATTCTATAAGAGCTGTAGAAGTATTGGGAGTCTGTCAAATTGTCCAAAAGCATGTTATAACGTTCTTAAAAAACTTTTCCGTCGAGGTGTTTTAGGAGGACCCCCTCAAGCATAGAAGGAACATTTCCCAAAGTAAATTGAAGCTGGAGCGACTGTTTTAAATAATTTTATGCGTTTGTACCGGTGCGATTAATAAATACATTTTCCCTCAAAAATACGCATTACTTTTATAAGGAACCCTGTATGTTTTAGACATTATTGTGAACTAAATAAAACTATACAAGTCTAGCCTTGAGCCGACCAATGTGAATTGAAACATTACATAACGTTTTCTCTTTTCAACTGTGGCGAAAGTTACATCACTAACATTTTACTCTAGACATAAGTGTCAACAAAGCAATTAAGTACATTGCTCGAATCAGGCACGTAAATGAAGTGTTTTTTTCTTGAAAAGAGAAACGTGCAGCTTCATTAGCATTTAGTTTAACATCTTGAGATAATAATGCTAATAATTCCAATTTTAAATTATTAGATTTTTGAGTGAGGGTATTATTTTACCATGTGATATAAACAACTATATAATTTATATATTTTAATTTTTTTGATATTCCGTGCTACATAATACCTTACTCTACTTTCAACAAATTAATTAAAACAAATTCGACATACTGGACCTGACGTTCCACCAAAATCACAAAACGTTCGACCAACCAGATGAATTTGGTTGATTGAGTTACTTGAAGATAATAATAACTTTGATTAAAACACTTAGAACCTTTCTTCAATTTTTTAAAATATATTAAAAATATTGAAGAAAGGTTCTAAGTGTTTTAATCAAAACCAGATGAAGATTGCGAACTGCAGCCGGAATATCATAAAAGACATCCAATTCCAAGTTAATGGAGAAAAAGTTATACTTCAAATACAAAGTATTCATAGAGTTCTAATAACCAAAATTTGGATAGTAATTTGGAAAAAACCTTGAATTAAATGTGTACTAATAACCTCAATAACTAATCAATGATGAAAATGGATGACGTAAAATTGCTACAAGCAGTACATACTGTTAAGTTAGTAATTATTATTCTGTACAATTTAGGAAGGTGATGTTTCTTGGTAATGGTTCATAAGCTACGTCAATACTGAGTAAGACTATAGTAAATAACGAAGCAGAAAAAATATTACTAAGGATTGACAACTTCAATATATGAATTTGATACTGGACAGCAATGACGGAACAATATTATTCAACAGTATGAAGAATGTTCAATCAGTTAAATAGACATAAAGCAAATTGCTACTAATAAAGAGGGAGGAAACTAATGAGATCATACAACAAATTTAAGGTTTCATATTCCTCTTCGGTGTGTCAATATTCTTCAATATTTTCTTTGGAAGCCTTAGCCATCATAAAATCGTTAAACTGGTGCTTATCATAAAACATAAATAAAATATGTTCGTTCTCAAATATAGCAATATACCCAGACTCTCTTTCGGTTATTGAATCATTGAATAATGGTAATTTTAAAAGTACTTTAATTAGCATAGTAAATCACTTGTGTTATTCTTTGAACCCTATCAAAATCTTATTAAACTGGATCAAATGTTGGTATCCCTGGGAATTAGCTAAGAAGAAAGAAAACATTAACATATCACATACAGACCTAAACATCATCTACAAACGTAGTATGAGATTTGTTTGGAAGAGAGAATACTCTGAAGAAGAATCTGAAGGCGGTCAAAGTTAATATTCCTTGGTACATCCAACTTATCTAGCTAAACAAGATTACATCTTTCATATGAAGGTCAGCAGGTTCGCTTCGTCAACGATCACTCGCTTGAAATTAGGGCATGGATGTTTCCCCCGCACCTCGCTTAAATAGGGATATGAAACTTATTTTGTTATCATGCAGTTTATACAGTCTTCCAAGAACTACATTTATGACAAACCTGTCTACATTGAATATTACGCCCCCTCTAAATACTGTGCACCTCGTATCTATTAATAACTTAAAAAATATTGACTACATTGTTAGGTTTGTTATGTTCGAATTTTTCAGAACCTTTAAATATGACTCATATCCTCCCTTGTTATTTTAAAGTCGTTATGAAAAACCACTTAACGTGAAGAAATGTGTCCCTGTCTTTCCTAACCACCCTGAACTGGCCATATGGACTTGCTTCCGAGGCCAAAAAAAGTAAATATAAAAAATCCAACAAATGAAGATAAGGTCATCATAGTCCATGGACTTCGAGTTGGTGTTGATTGTCGCAAATTCAATATTGTGACTCTACAGAGAATCGATAATACTTTAGGCACATTGGTAGGATTCACTATTTTCTCGACACTTGATCTTAAAAGTAAATATTGGCAAGTTGGAGCAGCTCGCTGAGATAGAGAGAAGACAGCATTTACAGCTTTTACTATAACTAAAAGATTATCCTGAAAAACCTGTCTAGTACTCAAGAGATTGAAACGCTGGTCGCGCTTGAGCCTTGAAATCAAAGACATAGTCAGGCTCCAGCTTCACGATATAGTCGTGATAAACAAAGATGAGCACACATGAAGAATTTTAGAAAGTAATCCAATGATTAAGGAAGTCTAAGCATAACTTTGTAGTTTTCTTGGATTAGACAACTGCTATTCCATAACTTGCTTTACGGAAAGAAAACAAAAGTTTTAATAATGTAAAGAGAAATGCCAGAAGGGGCTCCACAAAAAAATTTACATACCAGCAGTTTCTTAGTTATTATTTATATGTATATATATATAAAAAGGAAACGTTCTCTTTTTAGAACTGTTACATGCGAAGATGTTAGCTATCTTGACGATATAGTCAAGATAGAAATAAAAAAAAAACCTTAACGGAGCCATGCAGAATTAAAAACAGTTTATCTGATGATTAAGAAATTCTGAATATACTCACTACAACTCACTACAAGGAAATGTTATCTTTTCAACAAGGAAATAAAATGTTGAAGTCGATGAGCTAAAGATTTTGATGGTACGTGAATGGTAATCGTCAAGGAGTTTACATCAACTTTGTAGTTTTCTTGAATTATGAAACTGTTATCCCATAACTTGCCTCAAAGAAAGAATAAAAAAGTTTTAATACATTGAGCAAAGTGCCTGAAAATTGACATATCAGCAAACCAGTTTTTAGTTATTATTTATTAAAGGGAAAATTCTCATTGGATGTTGATGTAGAAATTGGAGTTATTATATCACAAATTCAGAGAAGATTAGTTCTTGTCCGTAAATAAGTAAGAAAGATTTTGTCAAAATTGATAACGTAATTATTGCGTGACGAAGAACTGTTTTCTCGCAATGGTAAAATCGGAGAAGCATTTAAATAAATATTTTCGTGGAGAAATATTCTTATTATACTCTTTAATGGTTTATTCTGTTCAACAAAGAAAACAATTCGGGAGATGGTTGGATTGGTTGGATTCGTCAGGAGATGGCTATGATACTGAACACTGAGTGATTTATAAAAATAGAGCCATAACTAAGAAATTGAATCAAAAACAAGTTAAGTACTGGGACTTGGCAGATCCGAAAGGGAGTAGTTAAGTATTAGAGAGTAAAAGAGAATCACCAGAATAAGAAGAATTGTTTTGTCCCAAATGTTGAGGGGTGAATTAGTTAAATGGACTGTATATTTATTTCTCCGCCGATTTTGGTGGTGCAAGTATTCTAACGTTAGATACCGCCACCATACAACTCCCGAAAATGCAAGAAGTTATCTATTTCATAAGTGAACACGAAACACTTGAGGAAATGCAGATTAATTTCAAGCCAATATTTTAGACATTTTAAAATCTTATCTGGCATTAAAATTAAACTGGATTGAGTGGAGTTCTCTTGTATTAAACAATGGATTGCTGAAATGTATCTATAAAAATTCATAAGGCACATCATCACTAAATCATAAAGTTTAAGTAAATTACAGCATTAGCACCAAATTTAAATCTATTGCATTCGTTATTTCTGGATTATTATTCTAGGAGTCTTATCATATACTTTATTACTAAACGGATGTCCAAACAATAACCAGAAGCACAGGTTAGAAAATCAATATGTGGTTTTCGCGTTTCCTTCACCAACTGCAGTTGGACCAGGGAAGAATCATTAAATCTTATCATAAGAAGTAGCAGACTCTTCAAAATCAACAAGACTAGGTTAATAGTTGTTTATCTGTAATCCGATAGGATAGCGGAACGGATGAATAGAACTATCAATCGCAAATTATCCAAGGTGGATCTAACTACCAAACAAAATATGGGATTGAAATATTTATCTGTTTGCTTACCAATCAGCTGTAAACAAAACAATCGGACATGGTTTGAAAACTACGTTTTCCTTGCGATTTGAAGTTTAGCTGTCTACTGTGAGAGTAAGCGGGTGATTATGTGAGTCTTTTAAGATACAAAGGGCCAGAGATCGAATAAAGCAACATTACAACGTGAAGGGGGGCAATAGCCTTTATCAAACTAAAGATATGATTATTACATCGACCACAAAATCGAGGCCTCTTTCTAGATTCCACCACCACCAGCATGGAATAGCTTCACAAAATTACAAAAAGAATCTATAATAGAAGAGTTATTTATCCAAGTTTCTATTATAGGAAGTGTAGTTCAGCTGGATATTAGGATTCAATCAAAGAGAATCGTCTACAATTTAGTCAAGTCCAAGCGAAATTTAGGTACCAATAAAAAATGTCAATTATTTTTGCTTAAGTCCTCTATATTGTTATGACATAGCTAACGTTTTGCATACCTAAATGTATGCATCTTCAGAGCCTAAAAGTTACATTAATATTATACAAGATGTACAATCATAATTAAAATAATAAATAATGATCACAAAGTAATTTTTAATGATAAATTAAGATAATAAGGGCGACTTACTTGTAAACAATTATGAGTAAATCCTACGCAAGGTGCTATCACGTGCACATGGCTTAAATTTTGAGGTCAGAATGACAGACTAATGTCAAATACATCTTCTAAAAAAGATGCAAAAATAGCATATTTGCTCCAATTTATTCGAAATGAAGAAGTCAGAAGCTGTCAGCATCTCTTACTGGTCAGTGGATTCTTTCTGTCTAAATTTGTGTATTTGCTTCATTAATTTTTGTATTCTTTTGTAAATGTATTATAAGCAAGAAGAACAAAGTTATAAAGAATAAAGAATAACTAAAACGTACTATATCTATAGAAATTTGTGACAATCATTAAAACAGTTATAGAATGTTTATGTTTATTAGACAGAGTAATTTTGGATCAACTGGACCGAAGAACAATTAGAGGCATTCTGGAAATATAAAGTTTTTAGTATGCAGCTATAGGATATAAGAGAACCATACACTGTCAATTATTGTACACATTTCGAGGAAATCCCAGTGTCAAGACCGCCATGAACGAAAATCTTAAAGGAGCCAATTATGCAATTGCAGTATTTTGATTTATTGCCAGTTTAGTTTGAATATCTACAAATATTAGAACATTTGAAAATATATATTGTCTAGTTTGATAGGTATTGGCTTCTGAATTTCTCACTTAACCCGTGGTAAAAACATTGTTGTATTGTTTGGAGTACAATAAAAAAAACGGTGAAACAATACCAAGTGTTCTAATCAACAATCGAATTAATTTTGAATTAATGATAAATATGGTAATTAATCAGTGATTATGTATAGAATAGAAAATTTTATAAATATTTGATCAACGGAAATGAAATTACGAATTCGGTATAATACAGTTCCCATGATTTGTTCTAGGGTTCTAGTGCAACGCTTAGACAATAGATGGCACCTTTATGTTAATACTTTGCTGAAAATAGTATTTTCCTAACCCTGCAAATACTTAAGACAGCCCAAAAATCACCTACTATGAATTTAAAATAGTTAATAATAATGAAGAAGAAGAAATACGACTACTCTGTTTTAACACTTTCTTTTTACAAAATAATTGTGTCTCTGCTCCCTAATTATATTCAAGATGTTCCAGAAATTGAACGCCTCCACAATTAAATTTTTCAAAATGTTTAAAGAAATTACCATTATCAATAAAAAGTATAAACGTTTGATAACACAATCTAAACAGTGTTTATTATTTATTTATGTATCGATATTATTTAGTAGTCATGCTTTAAGCAGGACCGCGCCTAATTAAAACAACTAACCTACTTTCGTCAACAATAAAGTTCCATTACAATAGCGAATGAATTAATAAATTTACATGTTTTTACGAGTAAAATAATAAATAAATAAATACTAGTAGATAAACAATAAATAACGTTTAGGTAAATTATGTAGAAATATATAAATGAAACGTAGATAGTATGGACGTATAATCCAAGGCTAATATGCACATAAATCTTAACACATTACGTTAATTTGGTAAGCATGATAGAAAATAACCATATACGGAGGAATCAATAAAATACGCTTAAGAATTACAATGCGGTTGGTTTTAATTATTAACTCTATAAAGCGTATTAATGTACCATAAGGAAAAATTATTAACCTTGTGTAATAAGGCGTAGTTATAATTTGAAATGGCATATTTCTTGTTTATTGAATATAACGCTGAATACCTGAATGAATTCCACTAAATATGTATTACTTATAATTGTAATTATTATAATAAGACAATTCGTAAAAATGATGTTTTGATTTAAAATGACTTATTCATTATAAAACCAAACAAATCTACACATGTGATCTCTAATTTCTTTAATCGATTAATTATCGTCTTTCTTTAATCTGTGTTTTATCTATTTTGACTGTATTTTATCACAACTGTATATTGATTATATTTTCTTTTTAAATTTAATTTTTGTTTTGTCAGCCCCTACTTTCTCATTTTTGCAATTATGTCATCTATTCATCTATGATTTTTACCTTTGTTTCTCCTTTGTTGTTCTTTGTTTTGGGTTTGTTTGTCTTCGGTTTGTTCTTTGCCTTGTATCTATTTTTATCAATCGACTTTTAATGTCATTTTCTTGTGAACATAAAAAGTCAAAAAAATAATGTCATTTGTTGTCTGTTTTTAATTTGTCTTTAATTCTTGTTTACTTTTGATTTATCTTAAACTCACTTACTTCAATGAATAATATTTTTAAGTGATCGTATTTCTGACCTTCCAGAATAAATGATCTATTTGTTTGTTATTATATGTATCGTTCTAGCGTACTCTTGACCTATCTCACGAAACCATTGCTTAAACTAGCGTACTCCTGACCTACCATAACAAATTGTGTATTAACCCGGCTTGCGAGCATTAACCTCACTGTAGGTGATACTAGCCACAGCAGCAGGTCAAGGTCACGCCGGCTCAACATGCGGTACATTATGGTAGGTCAGGAGTACGCTAGGTTAACATATAGCGTATTAGGGTAGGTCAGGAGCACGCTAGTTTATGCAACGGTTTCAGTGAAAATTTAATTTACAATTTTAATAAAAAATGGCAGAATATAGTCTTTTTCTAAGATTAAATATTTAAATTGAATAAGAATTATAATAAACTTAAAAGAAATATTCTAATTTATTGTGATGGGTTTAAAAATAGTTGAAGTAGAAAGTTTTATTAATGATAAAGGTTTAAATTAAATTACGGTTTGTTCGTTTCAAATTTTTTTTCTATTTACTCGACTAGTTTTGCTTTTTAAGGCATTATAAAGAGAAAAATGAAGTAAGCTATTTTTTAAAACAATTAAAAGTTTTTAAAACTTATATTTCATGAATGATTTTCTCATTTACCTCGTTTGGAATAATAGGTAATTAAATTAAAAATGTAATTACCTATTATTAAAAAAACTTGACAGAAAATTCGCTAATTTTCATTAGAAACGGAAGAATTATAAATGAATATATATATGAATTCCATTTACATAATGACTAAGCAGACGTTTAAAACCTGCACGTGAAAAACTAATTCGATACAAGTAATTATCGATTAAGTTCTGCATAACCAGCACTAAACTGTTGATTCGAAACGTGACAAAAATGAAACGGTAATAAAGATATAAGTGGCTTGAGAAAGGCCAGTCCTATTAATAAGCAATGCATAATATGCGATGCAGAATCTTATGAATTAATCTCGCAACACGAGATGCGTAAGCATTTTTCAAGTAACATGCACCGGATGATTTAATGAAATCTAATAATTTTTATGTACATCGAGTTTAAAAAAATGTAATTATAATATTACATTAATTTACGGTTTAAATTATACAACAACGATTTTTGATTTCTAACATTGCTTATTCTTAATTAATTATGTAATATATTTGAATTGAAATTTGAAAAATTTGTAGCCAATGATGGATAGCCAAAAAAAAATGGTGGTAAAAAATCTGCTTCAGCTAGGAAACCGAAAATTCGCCCATACCTTTTTACTTTCCCTGTATACGAAGTATATATAGGGGAAGTATTGTTTTCGTGCATTTAAATGTCTGTGGGCGTTGTATCTCAAAAACGAATGATCCGATTGAGATGAAACTTTAAACTTAAGGTTTTATCGTTAAAAACTGGAACTGAAAAGCTTTTGGTAAACATTCATAAACCGGAAGTGGATGTTTACTCGAGGCGTTTTTTGATTTTTCTCAATATTTTTCCAAATTTGAAAAATATTACATAATGAGAAACTGAAGTTTTATTAAGACATGTTTTTCGTAAAATTCTTAACTTGTGAGAAAAAAATTTAACATAAGAATTTTTCAGAAATATTTTTCTTTAACGATTCTTGAAATTTCAGTAATTTCTCCTCCACACTTTCAGTTTTTATTGCAACTTCCTTTCCAAAGAATTTTCATCGAGAATTCTACAAATTTTTACAAAGCAAAGGTTTTATTCAAGAGTTTCAAAATTTTTCAGAAAGTCATTATTTATATTTATTTATAGAAATTTCTTCGTGGTTTTTGTACAATATTTTGTTTAACTTTTTCTATAATTTTCTCAGATGATCCATAGATTTCATTTTAGATCTATAAATCTTTTTTGAGAATTCTAGAAGATTACAGTAATTTCGTTTTCTTATCCAATAAATAAATAAATAGATATTTCCAGATTTTTAGCAAATATTTTATTCGAAAGTTCTAGATTTTTCAGAAAGTACTTTCAAGATTTTGTTTAATTTTATAATTTATTAGGGATATTTTTTCTAAATTTCTAGAACTTACTTAGAGGCTTCTAGAAGTTTCAGGGATTTCTTCTCCATATTAAAAGTTCTTTGCATCTTCCTTTCCAAAGAATTTTGATCGAGGATTTTAGAATTTTTCACAAGTTTTCCTTATAGGTTTCTAGAACGTTTTTGGAGGATTCTGAAAGTTTACAGTAATTTCTTCTTCATATTTCCAGAATTTTTAGCAAAGGTCTTATTCGGGAGTTTTTTAGAAAGTTAGCTTTAATATTTATAGAATTTTCTTTGAGGCTGTTTCCAGTTATTTCTCTTCCAGATTTTAATATTGTCGTATAAATTGCAATGATTTTTTCCAGAACTTTAGACATTTTTCGAGTGTTCAGAAAGTTCCAGTAACTTTTATTCAGATTGGAGGCTATAGATTTTTCTAGGAAATCTGTTCCAAAAATTCTAGACTCTTTTCATTCATTTCTCTTCCAGATATCAAGATTTTTTTCAAGCAGTCGTTTAAATTGCGGTGTTTTTAGAATTTAAAAAAAAAAAAAATGTTTATAAATTCAGAAAATTTCTAGTAAATTGCGAAGATTTAAATGGAGGATTTTTTTAGAAAATTTGTTTTTAAAAACTAGACTATTTTTGAGAGAAATTTTTAGTAATTTCTTCTCCACATTTTAAGATTTTTTCAACTTCTAAATCGTAAAGATTTTCTTTGAGGCTCTAGAATTTTTATAATTTTCTTTTAGAAATCTATATTATTTTCTCGAGGGTTCAAGAAATTTTTAGCAATTTATTCTCTAGAGTTCGAGATTATTTTGAAGTCGTCTTTTAAATTGAAAAGATTTTCTTTGAATGCCTAGTATTTTCTAGAATTATTTTTATAAAAGTTTATAGTTTAGAAAATGACCAATAACTTCTTAACAAAAATTATTTTTTTAAACTATTCTTATAAATTTCGAAGATTTTTTTCAGACTCTAAATGTTTTTTAATTCGTCTGCTTTTCGAAAATTCAGGTAAATTTTAGTAAGTGCTTCTCTAGAATTCAACATTTTGGTTCAACTGGAGGCTATAAACTTATTTAGAAAGTTCTAAATTGCAGAATTTTTCTTAGAGGGTCTAGATTTTTTTAGAAAATTTTCCCCTTGAAATCTTTTCTTATTAAAAGTTTAAAGAATTTTCAGTAATTTCTCTTATATTTATTCAACTGGTCTTCTAAATTTCTAGGAGGCTGTAGAATTTTTAGAAAATATTAATTTAGAAATCTAGACTGTTTTTTCAAGGGTTCAAGAAATTTCCAGATTTCTCCTCCAGATTTCAAGGTTATCTTTTTATCTTCTAAATTACAAAAAAAATCTTGGAGGCTATAGAAAATTTGTTTGTAGAAATTTAGGTTTTTCTGGAGGGTTCAGGAATTTTTCAGTAATTTCTCTTTTTTGAGGCCTTAGATTTTTGAGAATGTTCGTTCTAAAATCTAGACTCACTTTTTCAAGAATTCAAGAAATTTCCACTAATTCCTTCTCTAGGTTTCAAGATTTTTTAATTCAACCCGCTTTCTAAATTGTGAAGATTTTATTGGAAACTGTAAAATTTAAAAAAAAAAGTACGTTTAGAAATTTAAAAAAATTCTAACCCACCCTAAAATCAGTAAAACATAAGCGAGGGTTTTAATTAAATGTTGTAAAACGTAAATAAACATAATATTATTGCACAATTTAATAGATTTATTCAAATTTTGAAATTTAAGAAAAATAAAGACATAACTTTTCAAACAAACAAAAAGTTAAAGTAAAGTTTTATTGAAACATTTTTTTGTTCTTAATTTAAAAATTTTGAATTTTTTTTCTTATTGTAAAAAATATAAAATCAAACTTTAAATTTTTTAAGCAGAAACTTTCTACATGTATTCTGTATATTTTTAGAAATTTTCAAGTCGATGGCAATTGTTTTCATATTTTTTTTTCAGACCATCAAAATTATGATTGCAATTTTTTTAACGTCTCTTTAATTTGACGTGAAGTTTTTAAAAAAAATCTAAAATCAAACGTTTGAATCTTTTAAGCAGTAATATTCCTACATATAGTCTCAATATATTTAGAAAGTTTAAAGTCGATAGCAATTGTTTTTATATTTTTTTCAGACTGTCAAATATATGATTGCAATTTTATTAACATCGCTTTCTATTGACGTAAAATTTGCAAAATCTAGAACCAAACTTTTGACTTTATAAGCATCAACATTCCTACATGTATTTTGAATGTACTTAAAAAGATTCAAGTTGGTAGCAATTGTTTTTATACTTTTTCAGGCCGTGAAAGTTACGATTGCAATTTTTCATCGTCTCTTTCATTTGACCTAAAATTATTTAAAAATCTAAAATCAACTTTTGATTTTTCCAAGCTGCAACATTTGTACATGTATTCTGAATATACTTAGAAAATTTCAAAACGATGGCAATTGTTTTTATATATTTTTCAGACCATCAAAATTATGATTGTAATTTTCTTAACGTCTCTTTCATTTGACGTAAAAATAATGAAAAAACTAAAAAGAAACTTTTTTTTTTAGGCAGCAACTTTTGTACATGTATTTTGAATGTATTTAGATAGTTTCAAGTCGATAGCAATTGTTTATATATTTTTTTCAGACCGTCAAAATTATAATTGCAATTTTGTTAACTGCTCTTTCATTTGACGTAAAATTATTAAAAAATCTAAAATTAAACTTTTGATTCTTTTAAGCAGCAACATTCCCAAATGTATTATGAATATATTCAGAAAGTTTCAAGTCGATGGCAATTTTTTTTATATTTTTTTAACACTGTCAAATATATGATTGCAATTTTCTTAACGTCTTTTTAATTTGACTTAAAATGATTAAAAGATCTAAAAGCAAACTTTTCATTTTTTTAAGCAGAAACATTCCCACATATATTCTGAATATATTTAGAAAGTTTCAAGCCAATAGCAATTGTTTTTATAATTTTTTCAGACCGCCCAAATGATAATTGCATTGAATTTCCACTTAAACTTGTAGATGTTTTTAATACAAATAACTTTGAAGTTTTTCTTTTAATTATTTAGAAACTAATAATAAACTATAGAATCTAATAGAAATTTATATGTATAAGAAGTGAATATAAATAATTTAAAATTGAGCAAATAATTAAGAATAACCTCTTAGTTTTCGAGAAAAATATAGGGAAAGTATTATGATGGCCACATCGCCATTTTATTTAGCACGAAATATTCTTTGAGTATTCTTTTAGATTCATGATTTACGATTTCAATAATTGATTTTGGAAAATAATGTTGCAAGTGAGCGTGCAAAATTTCAAACAAGTGGTATAATTATTAATGCTAGACCAAGAATTCTCTATCAATGTAGAGGTTGTTCAGATGAAAATATTGCTCGTGCAAGAAGAACCAAACACGTCAATCCGTCACAGTTCACAGCAATTGAATCAATAAATCATATGGCACTATTCAAACTATTTAAAAAGAAGACTTGCAATTAAATTCAACAGACAGAAGGATTTAAACCTATGTCTTGAATAGAATCAACAGTATTTTGAATGTAAGAAGAACTTAAACCAGCGGACCACCAGAAAAAAAAACAGTGATCCGAACTTAAATGACATGTGGTTTCCACTAGTCTTGAAGAACATGTTAGAACAAACTTTACAGTATTGATAGTCTTCAGGATAATTCATTCTTATAAATAATTTTAACAGTATACTTCAACATATTGCTCCTAAAAAAATCATTTAGAACCTAGAAACTACAATTTTATGCAATTATTAATTAGATCAAGATAATATGAACATAAATAACAATTAATATTTCTTTAATAGTGACCAAACATGTTATGTTTTAAATTACTTACTTGTAGTTGACGGTGGGATCTAAAATGGCACATTTCCATTTCAAATTCTGGCTGTGTCCTTTATCCGCGAAACGGCTGTATTTTAAGACTTCACCAGATGGGGCCCACTTCCAAGAGTTTTGGCCCCAATCGTAACTGGCTCCCATCCACCATTCACTTGGTACTGTAATAAAAAGCAAACATAAACGATACGCTTAATTAGAAGAACTGTTTGACTACTTAATAATTGTATCTAACTAGGATATAAGTTTAAAGAAATGTAATCCAGTAAACGAGTTGTTTTTGATAATCTACAAAATGGCATTCAAAAAATATTCAGAAATATTTGAAATTAAATCAATAACGAAATGAGCGAAAATTAATGATTTCTCAAAATTTTAACATTGAAATTCTGCTATATACGAGGGTGGATTTTTAAGTTCGTGGAATGGCGGGATTGGAGGATGGTGGGGGTACTCGCGCAGGTCCTAACGTGTTTAGTGACTAATCATTAGTATATATACCGAGTATTATCGTAATGAGGACAGTAGTCTTTGAACTATCATCGATCAAGCAACTCAATCCTGAAGAAATTGTGAAGCATGGAGAAAGAAAGCAAGGAAAAAGTGTTCAAACCATATTGGAACAGATATCATTTGTGTAGGGAATCTCTTGTCCAAAAAAAACTTGATATACAGGTGGAGCAATCTCTTTAAGTAAAGCAGGGGATATTTTTGAAAATATTTAGAAAAATGTGTTAAAATTTCTTATGGTGATCTGTATCTTGGTCATTTGAAGACACTCTAGTATATGTGGTTACTTTTATTTCCCAAGCCACAGAAACACCCTGTATAATACCATCATAAGCAACATTTTAAATAAATTAGATTTGATATGATAAGAGTGAACAACTTTTTTCAATGTCACGAGTCATAATTATAATCCAGACAGTTTTCTAATTGTTTAGTATCTTGGCTCAATTAATAAACAATAAACAACAACAATAATACTAATAATCTATTTTTTTTTATATTTTATCATATGCACTTTGGAAACATAAAGTATGCAAGATGTGCAATAATAATTTGAAAGCCTTGCCAAGCCCCCGCAATAAGTGTTTGTTTGTTCTATTTTTGGCCCAATTACAAATACACTTTGCGTATTTTTTTTCTCATTGTAATTGTTGCTTATCAAATTGGACGTAAATTTATCGACATGTTTCAGGAATTGATATAATTCGCACTACAAGGTTGTGGAGGTGTGTTAAAAATAAATATTACATTACGGACCTTGAACCTTTCGTCTAGAATTATTATAATATTGTTTATTCGAGTTGTTTGATTCACATAGTCAGGAGAAAGTAAACATTCATTTCTTCGTAATTATCAGCTATAAACGTATTTCATATACAAAATTTTACTACGATGTAAACAATTATAAACAGATTACATCTTTAAACGTGTTGATTGCATTCATTAAACAATAAAACCTAAACCTAGCGTGAAATATAAAAATAAAGCATTTGAGATTCATTTTATGAAGATTGCCATAAATTGTACAGTTTGCCTTCATGAATAAAAAAATAATAATGATATAAATATGCTTTAATTCAAGATAACGAACCATGCAGGATTATGTTCACTTCTGGTAATAAAAAGATATATAAGTCTGCTCAGATATAAAAATAGCCTTAATATAATCACAAATCTTCTTTATAATTTATAAGCATATAATTGATGGACTGAATAAGCGTGATGTGAAAAGATGTGAAAATTCACGAAATTCACCCGAAGAAGCAATAATTTTGCGAGTTATTCATAACATTAGTACATATACAAAAATATAGGTCACAAAACCATAAGGCCAACATTACTTTTTTCGCAATAATTTTAGAACAAAAAGACTCATACAATTATTTTAGATTCATCTGCATCATAATGATCCAAACAACATCAATAGGGTAAATAATCTATGACTTGCAATTTATTGATTACAGATTCAAAATGTATTTTGTGCTTTGGATTTGAGGAAAACATTATTTAAACTCAAAAAATGTACAGAGCGGACATATAGAACATTTGATGCAAATATAATATAATTTAATTTATTTGCACAGTATTACGGTAAAATAATTTTAGAACAACTAGCCAAAATCGATTTCCTTGTTGTTAGCCTTACTGGAAAAAATAACCATGGTCCAAAACTAGTTCTAAATAGAGTAATTGTTTTATCATTTATTAGTATTATTGTAAAATAACTTTAGGACATGTAAAAGTGCATGTTAAGAAATACAGTCGATACTCTATATAGTGAGAGAATAAAATGTTGACTGAAATTTCACTGTAAGAGTTTTTCACTATATAAATAAATCGCATAATACATAATACAAAATCTGTTTTAAATTCTGTGTAGTCTTGAGAAATTGCTAAGTAACATACATATTATGTAGTATGAAAAATAATTAATTATTTTCTTTTGAACATTACTTAAAAATAATTGTTGGTCAATAAAATTTTTGCATTAATTCAAATGCATAAAGATTTGAGCAGGTACACTTTCCTGGCCCTGAGAGTAGTTCGCACAATGACAAATGCATTTCTTATTTCATTTTCACTAAAATTAGCAGGATATTCCCTGGTTTCAGTTTCTTCTTCAAGATATTCTGTACTTTTTCATCGTCAATTATGCCTTGGTCAGTTGGGAGATCTGCCGTGCCAACATCATTGTCGATTTCTAAGAAATTTTTTAATCAAAAATATGCGTCGATGGTAGCAGTTTTTTGTAGAATACTGTTTTTTAAGGTAGCGAGATTAAAATTTTATTATATAGAGTATTACTATTTTACAGATTCACTCTATGCAGGGCTTTTTACACTAAAAATCAGTAAAATATTACAGAGCTTGAAAAAATTGCACTATAAAGACTGTGTCACTATATATTATAAATAGAGTTCGACTATTAATAGTGTCGACTGTATATTATTATACTAACTAAAACAATCTGAAAATTATGTAAATTGCAAATTGGTCTATAACATGTTTTCTAACGTAGAACAATTTTGACTAATTACTATTGGGAGGAGAAAATAATCAGGTGTTTCTAAAAAAATCTTTCGCAATTAGTCAGGAATGTACAGGTGTATACTCACGTAACAATTACAAGCCAACCCATTATGTGCTCCAGTATTATATTAAAATGTGTACTAACAGTGTTAGTACACATTTAATAATGGGTGTGTTAGTCTAACCCATTATTTATAAAATATAGTTATTAAGGTAAAGTATTCCTGTGAATTTTAAAAGATCAAAGTCATGTTTAGTTTTGTTGTCCTATTTATTGCATCAAATTCAAAACAAATCGAAAATGGTGACGTGGCCATCATAATACTTTCCCTATATTTTTCTCAGACACTATGAGGTTTACGCAAAAAGGCTATTCTTAATAATTTGCTCAATTTTGGATTCTTTACAATTACTTATTATATAAATTTTATGTAACTATTATTATTATAAAACTTGTTCAGATTTTTATTCCCTTTATCTTTTGTTTGAAAAGTTATTTAATATTTTTCAAATTTAGAGAAATATCGAAAAAAAAACGCCTCGTTAAACATTCATTTCCAGTTTATGAATGTTTACCAAAGGCTTTTCAGTTCTAGATTTTAATGATAAAACCTTAAGTTTAACGTTTCAACTCAAACGAATCATTCATTTTTGAGATACATCGTCCACAGACATTCACGAAAACATATATTTCCCTATATATTTCATATGGGAAAAGTAATAAACTGTACCTACATGTTATATAATATTTTTTCAATAATTATTTGTGGTTAAAACATAGTGAATTTTTCATTTCAGCAAAAGATAGAAGACTTATTCACCCAGCTATAGAAAGCACTGTAAAAAGTTTTAGGAATATACAATAGTTATTAACTTAGCTGTAGAAAGCGCTGTAAAACTGGACAATAGAGCTCAAGTAAAGCAAATTCTCCAATAACTACTAACGAAGAAACGCTTCTACCAAAAGCCAACCTATAAAAACATAATTATAATAAATATATTCGAACCGAAATAATCAATCTAATTCTAATTAGTGCCTAAATAAATATTAACGACTGCAAAACTGTTGAAACTTTCGCATAATCTCACACTTGGTAAATTTTTAGGAAAAACGTTACATCTCTCACTTGTCGCTACATAGTCATATAATTACTACAATACATTAATATGAAACCATAACCTACGTTTTTTTGTTTTAATGAGTTCTTCAGATTTTTACTATCTGTGAGTTCTACTTATAGAATTTACTAATAAATAATAAACATCTTTATGAAATCATTTTAAACAATGGCAGTAACCCCCTCTATAACATCGGTAATCTGTCTGCTCTCAAATCAGCCATTGTTATTTGCTACATGTAATATTTCATTTGACTTAAAGAAGAAGTAGAAAATAAATTTAGTTTATTTGTTTATAATCTCTTTTTTATATAACCAATGAAAATAATTAAATGAAATTAACAATTTTTTCAAAGAATTAATTACATCATTGTAAGCAGTATTAAAATATATATATATATATATATATATATATATATATATATATATATATATATTTTTCCTTCACTACAGAATATTACATAATTTACGATTATAGCAAGTATGTAAAATGACCTCTACATTCCAAATATTAAACCCAAAAATTGTAGGGTACGATTTATTGGACGAAACGCGCGCTACATTAATAAGACTTTATAGTAGCATTTGGCCTAGATTATATTTTTTAAATGCAGAGCGGCTTTGATTGAAACAGTCCGCATTAATAGTTCCATTAAAAAAACTCATCGATATAAATACACTAAACATATTGAATCCGTTGCATTCTCCGAATTAGTGCGTGCAAATAAATCTCCTATTGTATAATTACTGAGATAACTAACTTATTTTCGAGGCGATAGTTTTAGTGCCGGAAACATTTATTTTCCCATAAATATTTATGTTATTGTTTCCTTGGGAAGTGTGCCAAGTATTGAATGTGTGCAATACCTTATTTATGAAATTTTAAAATTTATATACAATGATTATAATTAGAAGCACAATAAGAAATTTATAACATTATTTTAGTAGCAATAAAACAGGAGTTACACTGCATGGTTTTAGAATAAACGTACATTTTATTTATAATTTATATATAACGATTATAATAAGAAGCGCAAAAAGAGATTAAAACCATTACTTTAGTTAGAATAAAATAAAATTTATTGCACGGATTTAGAATATACGTACAATTTAATATCAAGGTTAATTAAATATGATAATACTCGAGACCTGATATAAAACATCTGCACCACACCAATTAATGTTATGCCAAGATTGGTGGTATTAATAGCGTGTAAACTCTCAATTCATAATTTCATATTCAAAGTGACATTGTCTGTCAAGTATTATATTATATTATTTATATCGTTTACGATGGAGGCGTCTACTTCGTTATACATTATTAATAATAAATCAAACACATTTTTTACTTTTTTTCCATAAGTAACTTTGTGATACATTTTAAATCAGGAATTTTATGAGATGATAAATAAGGCTGTAAGTTTTATAATGGCCTTGTAAAGTTGAAACTATAGTCGCTGAATAAATCCTGTGTGTGATATTAATGAAGTACAGTTTTATTTAGGGTCTGATAAAATTAGTGATTATAAAATAATTACGCTTAAATTGGGTTAAAAAATTATTGTGAATAGCCGTGAAGAAAATGAAAATCTTTAGAATATTTCAGGAGTGCATGAAATGTGGAAAATGCGGACGATACCGATTCAAGGATCAAACAACAGTCAGGTCGTAAACAACAGATTATAAAAAGGACTTGAAAGTTAACATATTTGTTATATCATGACGATACTTTAACATATGCCAATCTATCCCTAGAAGAACAACATCAATTTTAATTCGAACTTTAATTATTGAATGCGCAAAATGATGTTAATAACTAGCTATTACTCAATTTATAATTATTAACTAGTATTTAAGTCGCAACTGTATTTATGAAAAATCATTATTCAACTGCCTGATGAATCCACAGTGTGGTGAAACAATTGTAGCAGTGTATCTACAAAATAAAGCTGCTCTCTAATGAGTGATGTTTTTTTTTTTTTAATAATTTTGTTGCGAAATACATAAATATTCATCCACTAGAAAATTCATGGTGAATATTGTAGAAATGAAAATCGAAGGGAGGAAGAGTTTCTTTTATAGCAGAAAATGAGAAATGGTTAAAAGATATTCACAATCACAGACATTCTTATTTCCAAACTAAGAAGCTCATGATCATTAGTTAAGGTGTGGTTATGACAAAGGAAGGTATTATGAATCTAATCTCTTTCAAAAGGTATGCAGAATCTTACAATTAACAAAACTAGGACAGTAACTTAGCGTACGCAATCTAATATGTACACCAGTAGCAAAATTAAGTTCTATCAGATCTCAAATAGCAAATTCAGTAGAGAACGTATTGAAGCTGATACCAATGGATGTCACAACAGCGTATTTAAACGAAGAACTAGACAAATCAATCCTAATGAAGGTGATAACTTATTTGGAACAATATGTAACCGAGATTATGCTAGAAGAAAGTGCCGAAGATGACCTAACCATCTTCAATAAAGCAAAAGTAATGTTGGAGGATTTGAGAAAATAAACGTTAGTTTTGAACCATCCCAGGCAGACCCTTATGTTTACAGATTGAGGAAAGAAGGAGATGAAATTATAATCAACATATACTGTGATTATGATGATGACCTAATAATATCCTAATCAAATGAAAAGAAATTGAATGAAGTATAGAAAAGTCTGAAAACAAAATTTGATTTGAAAGACTTGGGTGAACTGAAATACTATTTAGGAATAGATTTTAAATGTGAAAAAAAAATATAACAATGGACCAGAACAGATATATTGATGATATGCTAAAGAAATTCAAAATACAATATTCGAAGTTTATCTGAACACCCCTAGAGACAGGGTTAAAATTTAAAAGAGAAGAAAAAACGAAATATCAACCTTACAGAGTGGAAAGATACATGTTGCATATAAAAGAAGCGAAGAGATGATTGCTGATATACTAACAAAGGCATTGCCACGACTAAATTTTGAAGAGTGTCGTAGAAGTCTTGGGCTGCAGCAGATGGTATTCCGTTAGGAAGAGTGAAAGAAATCAATAGACTAGGTTAGGACGTATGTCAATGTTACCTCTGTTCTGTCGCTTATTGATATTATTCTCCACTCTTGTGTGTGCCGCTTAAAATCTTATAATTGTAGTGATTAAAACACTGTGAAAGATTCACGCTGTATATTTTCGTTGTCATAAACCAATAGTCATAATAATCTGTCTAGAGAAGTAAAAAAAAAAAACAAGTAAAAAGAATTAAAAACGATAGATGGGAAAAAGTGAGGAAGTGAGTAGATTTATGTATGGAAAGTAATAAAATATGTTAGGAAAGGTACAAGGGAAAACAGCAAAGACATGCAAACATTAACTGACCGAAAATAGGACGATCTTCCAAATAGAGGATGAAACCATACATGCAAATATTGAAGACCATATGAATGAAATTATAACGACAGAAATAAAGGAAGCCCTCAAACAGAATAAGAGAGCCGCCGGACTTCGAAACATTTAGACATCTATAGAGCTAATAAGAAATTTACCTGAAATAGTACTTAAACTGACTGGAGATAAAATTTCTGATAAATAGAATCTAGGACATATTAGTTCATTATACCAAAAAAGGAGATAAGAAACTATGCCAAAACTACAGAGGGATAACAGGTATTAGTTCAACTGTACATTAAAAGACGATGATGCAGCTTATCCCATTCTGAAACAGATCTATAAAGGAGAATTGGTAGAATTTATAGCTAAATATTCTTGTAAGCACAAGCATATAAAGCTATGAATGATGTAACTTGAAAAGAACAACAAGGCTTGTCCAAATACTTCCAAATACTTTTGATCATCTGATATACTGTGTAGCAAAAAAATTTAAAATGTCTGTATTCAGAATTAAAATTTAGAAGTGTAAAAATGTAGCATTGTTTTAAAGAAAATAGTTGACTATTTAGTAACAAATAAGTACTCCCCATAAATGCCAACCTGTACGGATGTATAGCGGTCATTCAAAACGTCAAAAAATTCACTTCTACTGGTCAGAATCTAAACGTTAGCTAGTCCAAAATTATCTTAGGGATTATAATAAATCGATTGAAGAATAATCTAAAATATTGTAAATTATTCTCAACAATAAGAGCATTAAATTTTGGTGAGTAGTTACAGTTCAAGTGGGATTCATCGTATATTACCACTTATTCTAAATACAACAATGTATGGTCTTCGTACAGACATCGCAATGAAATATATAATGATAAATTAATATATTAATATTAAAAATGTTAACGAGAAGAATTATGCAAAAAGTAACAGCTAAGCAATAAATTGTAATATACATTTATAATCACTACTTACTTAAATACTCCTTGTTGAGGTACCGATGAAACCTTCTATCCAATCCTTTGTTGCGCAAAATTAATAACGTACTGTCCATACCACTACACTTGTGATAGGCATCTATCCACGTTAAATTATCTTTGCTGAAGAAGTAACATTTGTTGTGCACTCTCACAAAATCCGTTTCACACTGAGAGTTGACTTGCGAAATGGCCACAACTGCAACAAAAGATAAAATATATAAAATAATTAGATATACAATATTATTAGCATATTTGTAGTACACAAAATGTATAATCTATTGCAAGGCTAAGACAATAGATAGCACGTTTATGACATGCAAAGCAAAACTCAGTTTTTCTAATCAAATCATATTCCACAATGTTTGACCAAGAGGTAAATAAGAAAATCAGTCATGAAATAAAAAAAAATATTATTTCGCTTGAAATCCGACTAGAAAATGGTGAAAATAATGGTGTTACTAATTCAGGACTCTTTTGGTCAGATCTCAAGCGAAATAACACTATGATTTAATCAGAAACCTTTTGGTCCTGGACTAGTCATACCATGGATCGCAAAAGAGTGGTTTTAGTCGGTTGGGGTCCGACATTACTCTACTATAAGGGTATCTGTGATGGATTTCTACACCTCTAATCAAAAAAGAAAACAGTTTCTGTCTTTAACTACGTTAAACTGATTAGATGCAAAATAGATCGCAATTCGATCGTAGATGTTGCTGACAAGAAATAATAATTAATAAATATATGCATAATTTTAATCCAGCTTTTAACTCAGTATGATTCAACAAATTTCATTGTAATTGTAGTAATGTAACTAACTTTCTCATATTTCTTTTTATTAATTGATTTTAATTACTCCAACACAATTTTATTAATACAATTACAGCTGCTCTTGGAAAATTACATAAATTATAAATATTCATACACATTTTTTTTTCTAATAAATTACTAAATATATACACTTATGTTATTTTAAATTATATTATAATAAATATTTATATGATCGTTATGAGACTTGTAAATATATATATTTAGAATGTTGTTGAAATTTTCGAACAGAACAACTGCGATACATTTTTCAACAGTTTTTCAGTTGGCATGTTTAATTGTACGGAAATGCCAAGTTACACGCTTGGAATGTGTACTATATACAAGGAGCAGACTGTTTTTAAAAATAATCCATTTATATATATACTTCCGCTTTGAATTATGCATTTCTAATTGGACCGATTTCAAAGTTCGTTTCACATAATTGCAGACAGTGTCCGTGATCTTTTGTATAAAAATAAATTCACAATTTAAAAAAATTTCAACGTATTGCTTTCAGTAAAATTTTGTCATTATTATTAATTTAAAAAAAAATACAACACTTTTTAAAAATCAGCAATTTTCATTATTATTGTACTGTGTATGGATGACCATCATGATGAGAATAGTCTTCGGCGATTTGTTTTCCTTATTTGTCCGAAAACTGATATACAAATAGTTGTTTACCATTTAGAATTGACCAACAGATATTGTACTAATGGTATAGGTAATTATATGATTGTAATAACTACACCAATGATTTCTGAAGTGATTTTGGGCGACCTTCATGAAATTAAACTACAGCCACGATTAAATTTAGTATAATATCTTTTCCGGAACATCATAACATGTTGCCATTAAAATTAATATCAACTATGATAAGGCAATTTATTACAGAAGCCCCAGTGTACTGTATTTTAAACAGGTGTGTCCTAAATTCAAGACCTATTTTAAGTAGACAAACGATGCAAGTACGCTATCTAATGTAATGTATTAAGAAAACATCATAAATTACGACAATACAATACATCCTTTGATTGACATGACCTAGTAGTCTTATCTTTGCTGTAATTAGTTAAAGAGTTATAAAAAAATCAGATAACATATCATTCACAATTTGTAAAAAGAAAAATTAATTTAAACATAATTGAAAAAAAAATATCGGCATTTTTGATCGAATAGCAATTAATATTTTATGGATGTTTATTGCTCAATTAAGGAAATATTGAGAAGGTCGTAAATATATATATCGTTTGGATTTTATTAAGGTTACATTAATCATCAATAGAACCTCTACATTAGAATATTATCTGCTCTCAACTAACATAAAGGAAATTAAATACCCAATTAACGATTTTTTAAATCAAAAAACTAATCACTAACGAATGTATTTTATAGAAAGAGATAAATTCCTTTATTGAAGGTTTTATTACAATAATGCTGCATAACAATTATTATGCTGTTCCTCTTCTTCTTCATTGGCCATCGACTGATGGTCTTTTAGCCCCTGTATTTTATATTTTTACCTAATTAACTCTTAATATATCCTTAATTACTTTGTTTTTATTTATTTAGAACTTTGATCTTTTTTCATTAGAAGAATACACATAAAAACAAATCTATTACGTAAAAATGGTGATGTGGCCATCATAGTACTTTCCCTATATTTTACACGAAAACTATGAGGTTTACGAGAAAATGTTATTCTTAATAATTTGTTCACTTTTTAATTCTCTAAAATTATTTGTCATATAAATTTTACGTAACTCCAATAGTTTATTAGAAATTGGCAAAAAATGTCAAAATTTTCAAGTTTTATTTTTTTTTCTCAAATGTTAAGATTTTTATGAAAAACATATTCGAATAAAACTTGTTCAGTTTTTCATTCCCTTTAACTTTTGTTTGAAGAGTTTTTAAAAATTTTTCATATTAAGAAAAATATCACGAAAAAACAAAAAAACGCCTCGAGTAAACATCTACTTCCGGTTTATGAATGTTCAGCAAAAGCTTTTCAGTTCCAGTTTTTAATGATAAAACCTTAAGTTTAAAGTTTCATCTCAATCGGATCATTCGTTTTTGAGATACAGCGCCCACAGAGATTTTCACGCACGAAAACAATACTGCTCAAATGGTGATGTGGCCATCATATATTTTCCTATTCCCTATATTTTTCTCGAAAACTATGAGGTTTACGCAAAATAGTACATTCTTCAACGAGCGTAGAATGACGGCTATTATTCACGTGGATGAAGGTTCGGACACGAGCGAGCGTAGCGAGCGAGTGTTAGAATCATCCAAGTGAATAATAGCCATTCTACGCAAGTAGAAGACTATACTTTCTCTACGACTATAATAAACTTAATCATAGTTTTTAGTACAAATCTTTATTAACACTTTAAATTTTAAACATTGCAATTATAATATGACTTGTAAACATTTAATGTACTTCTTAACATGGAATATATTTTCCATAAAGATGACGATTTGTATTTTTTCGGAAAGTTTTGTGAAATATGCTAGGAGAATGTTTTCCGAAAAGGAACTTACATTATTGGATTGTCTCCATTCCATAAATTTTGTATAAACTTGAGTATACTGCTTTCTAGACTTTTCCGGCAGTAAATTCATTGTAGATGCTTGTGCAATTTCTTGAATTTCGAGAGGCATACATGTTAGTTCATTATCACTATCACTACTAACGTCCATTGTAAATATTATATTAATAACAATTATGCGATACAACAGCAATAAATAATGAGTGTACTAGACGTTATAAATAACTGGTGTATTTGACGTTTCAAATGGCGACTTGTTAGGAGGTTGCTAAGATACTCTCGATTTTTCACATTCAAAGCAATGTGATTTTTTCATATTAGCGTGAATTCTTAAAAATCAAAGGATGTGATTGGCCAATCTAGAGTGATTTCTTTGTAGGAATTCACGGTGTGAAGAATTTATGCTATTATTCAATTTAATATACAACAAGAATGAGTGTATTATTTAATAGTCGTAGAGAAAAGCTATTATTAATGATTTATTCACCATTGAATTCTCTATAATTATTTGTAATGCAAGTTTCATGTAACTCTGACAGTTTATTAGCAATTGGCAATAAATGTCAAAATTTTCAATTTTAATTTTTTTTCTCAAAAGTTAAGAATTTTATGAAAAATATGTTCGAATAAAACTTGTTCAGTTTTTTATTTCCTTTAACTTTTGTTTGAACCCTTTTTTAAAATTTTTCATATCTAGAAAAATAAAACGAAAAAACAAAAAAGTGCCTCGAGTAAACATCCACTTCCGGTCTATGAATGTTTACCAAAAGCTTTTCAGCTCCAGTTTTTAACGATTAAACCTTAAGTTTGAAGTTTCATCTCAAACAGATTATTCGTTTTTGAGATACAGCGCCCACCGACAGACACACAGACAGACAGACACACATCCAGACACAAAATTTTTTTTTCCAGAAATTAGTGTTTTGGGTTCAGGGGACCCCAAAACGGATATTTCCGCAAAAAAAATTTTTCAAAAAAAAATCACGAAAACAATACTCCCCCTATATATACTATATAGGGAAAGTAAAAATTATTACTTTCCCTATATAGTATATATAGGGGAAGTATTGTTTTCGTGCGTGAAAATGTCTGTGGGCGCTGTATCTCAAAAACGAATGATCCGATTGGGATGAAACTTTAAACTTAATGTTTAATCGTTAAAAACTGAAACTGAAAAGCTTTTGGTGAACATTCAAAAACCGGAAGTGGATGTTTACTCGAGGCCGTTTTTTGTTTTTTTCTGATATTTTTGTAAATATAAATTTTTTTACAAAACTTATCAAATAAAAGTTAAAGGGAACAAGAAACTGAACAAGTTTTATTAAGACATGTTTTTCGTAAAGTTCTTAATTTGTGAGAAAAAAAAATAACTTTTTAGAAAATGTTTTAGATTTTTCTTTAAATTTCAGTAATTTCTCCTCCTTACTTTTATTTTTTATTGCAACTCCCTTTCCAAAGAATTTTCATCGAGTAGTCTCGAAATTTTTACAAGTTTAGTAAAGATTTTTATTCAAGAGTATCAAAATTTTTCAGAAAATCATTATTTATATTTATTTAAAGAAATTACTTCGTGGTTTCTATACAAGATTTTGTTCAACTTTTTCTATTAGAAAATTTTCTTTTATATTTCTATAATCCATGCTTTTAGTTTTCTTACATTGAGGTTTCTAGAATTTATCACAAGATTTCATTTTAGATTTATAAAAGTTTTTTGAGGATTCTAAAAGTGTACAGTAATTTCTTTTACTTATCTAATAAATAAATAGATATTTCCAGAATTTTTAGCAAAGATTTCGAGAGCTCTAGATTATTTAGAAAGCTCTCCCAAGATTTTGTTTAACTTTACAATTTATTAGGATATTTTATTCAAAATTTCTAGAACTTATTTAGAGGCTTCTAGAAATTTCAGGAATTCCTCCTCCATATTTTCAGTTTTTTTATCTTCCTTTTCAAAGAATTTTGATCGAGGATTCTAGAATTTTTCACAAGTTTTCTTTGTAGATTTGTAAACCTTTTTTGGAGGATTCTAAAAGTTTACAATAATTTTTTCTTCATATTTCCAGAATTTTTATCAATGTTCCTATTCGGGAGTTCTTGATTTTTTAGTTCGTTTCAATATTTATAGAATTTTCTTTTAGGATTTCCAGTAATTTCTCTTCCAAATTTTAATATTGTCTTATAAATTGCAAAGATTTCCTTCAATAAACACAATGATTCGAACGCATGCTAGCATACAAGACTACATTGATATATTTAACTGCACGAGTCACCATTTTACAAATACCATAATCAAATTGTTTTAGTAACCACAAAATTGCTAAAAATTGTAATTATGCTTGTGTACAATTTTATGTTATTATTTAGTCTTTAAAATGTTATTATATATGTCTCTATGTTTGATAACTTTTCCCTGTTATTAGATCTATGTATCTGTTGGGAAATAAATTATTATTATTATTATTATTATTCAGTGCTCAAAAATTTAAAAAAAAATCTCTTACAGAACTTTACACTTTTTTTCAAGAGTTCCGAAATTTCCAGTAACTTTTATTCAGATTTGGAGGCTATAGATTTTTCTAGAAAATCTGTTCCTAGAAATCTAGACTCTTTTCAGTTATTTCTCCTTCAGATATGAAGATTGTTTTTTAAGCTGTCTTTTAAACTGCGAAGTTTTTAGAATTTCTTTTCTAGAAATGTAGAATTCGGGACATTTCCAGTAAATTGCGAAGATTTAAATGAAAGTTTTTATAGAAAATTTGTTTTTAAACATCTAGACTTATTAGCGAGAGTTCAGGAAATTTGAAGTAATTTCTTCTCCACATTTCAAAATTTTTTCCAACTTTTAAATCGCAGAGTTTTTTTGTGGCTCTTGAATTTTTAGAATTTTCTTCTGGAAATCTAGATTATTTTCTCGAGGGTCCAGGAAAATTCTAAAAATTTATTCTCCAGAGTTCAAGATTTTTAAATTGAAAAAATTTTCTTTGCGGCATTAGGATTTTCTAGATTTTTTTTTTCTAAAAGAATGGTCTTGTAGATTTTGTTTACCAAAATTGTCTATTATTTCAGAATTATTGATTGTAGTGTGTTCTAAAAGTAAATAACTTAATTTTTTTTCAACTTTTTTTATAAATTGCGAAGATTTTCTTTCAGACTCTAAATTTTTTAATTCGTCTTCTTTTCGAGAATTCAGGTAAATATTAGTAATTGCTTTTCTAGAACTCAACATTTTGTTTCAACTAGAGGCTATAAAATTATTTAGATAGTTCTAAATAGCGGAATTTTTCATGGAAGGTATAGAATTTTTTAGAAAATTTTCTCCTAGGAATGTTTTCTTATTTTCGAGAAAGTTTAAGGAATGTTCAGTAATTTCTCTTCCCGATTTAATTAGTTAATGTTTTCTAATCATTTAAACGGAATATTTTGGAAATATTGCTTCGTTTTTACAAAATTCCATTCCTCGAGTATCTTGTGATTCTTGATGATATCATTTACTATTTCCAGGAATTCTTTCCCCCCATATATTTCATCATTTTTCAAGAGTTCTGTATTTTTCCGGATTAAATTTTTTGTTTTTAGAAACTCTTGTTTTATGTTATTCAAATTTGCTTAATTTTTTAGAAAACTTCTAGAAACTTCCAAGTAATTTAACGTCCTCATTTTTAGAAACTTTGTCCAGAGTCAAATATTTTTTTTTTAGATTTTAATTTTATAGAAAATTACCAATTCGTGAAGAAATTTTTTTTAATGAAGTTTCTTAGAAATTATCGGGTGGTTATATTTTTTACAAAGTTTTTCTTTCCAGCTTTTAAAGTTTACTAGAACATTTTCTTCTCACCCTAATTGAAGAATTTTCTTCAATAATTCACTGTATTTTTTTAATTTTTACAAACTTCAAACATTTCTAATATTATATTATTCAAATTTGCTTGTTTTCTTTAGAAAATTTCTAGAAAATTTCAATTCATCTTGCGTTCCTATTTTTACAAACTTTATCGAGACTATTTTTTTTTTTAGATTTTAATTCGTTTAAAAAATATTAGCAATTTTCCAGAATTTCTTCCATTATAAATTCTAGAAAATCTTCAATAAACAAATAAAGCAAGAAATCCTGGAAAATATTAAGGGTCTGTAATAAAAAATTCTGGAAATTAGTAAAATTCTAAATAGGTTCCAGAATCAATGTGCAAATTCGTAGAAATTTTGCTAAGGGTTTTAAAATTTTCGGCATTTTTTTCTATCTTTTTTTTCACAATTTTTTTCCAAAAATATTTTTTTGAGACATTTCAGCATTTCTTATCTCATCGTAATTGTTCAAGAGTTAATTATTTTTTTACATTAATTAATAAATAAAAAATTAATTTTCAAATAATTTTGAAACCAAATTTGGTTCAGAGTTCAGAGCCAAGCATTTGTCCCCTAAATTTCTAGAATATGTTAGTAATTTTTGGTTTACGGTTTTACTTTCGATTTTTTAATTTTTTTTCTGGTAATTTCAAACATATTTTGCTATATTTCTAGAAATTTTTCATTTAGGAATTTTCGCTTTAAATCGTAATTATTCCTCAAGAGTTTTTTTATTTTGCTTTACTTGCTTTATTCTATCTAAATTGTCTAGGATTTATACAAGGATTCTTGGGATTTCAGTAATTAAAAATATTCAATTTCCAAATTCGGTTCTTAGGCTCTCCTTTCAGGAAGAATTGCTAGATCTTACAAATCCATGATTTTCTTAAAGGGTTCTCGAATTTTTGAGTAATTTAAAGTCCAGATTCACGGAATATTTGTCAAAATTTGTAGAATTTTTTGCAGTTTTATTTCAAGACAATTTTTAATTCAGGGTTTTTCCCCCAAATTATAAGAATTTTCTTTGACAATTAATTTTACAGAAATTTGTCTTCTCAAGCATTTATTACTTTAACTTTTCAGGTTTTCCTTCAAAGAATCTAGAATTATCCAGTAATTTTCTGTCCAGATACCAAGAAATTTTTTCGTAGGTTGTGAAATTGCGAAGCAGTTTTTTTAATATAAATTTCTAGAATTTTTTAGTAATTTTTCTTTCAGAGATTTTCATTAGGTTTTGAAAGGTTTTTCTTTTTCTAAAAATTTAAAATTTACAATTTTCAACTAAAATAAGTCCAGATTATTTGAAGTTGTTAAGGTTTCTTTTTAATTTCTTAGAAATTACATAATTGTTTCAAGATTTTTTTTCTAGAAATATTTTCTTTTAGACTCTTGGATTTTTTTTTGTTGGAATTATTAAATGTTCTAAAATTTTCTAGTAAGTTTTATTCTACATTACTAGAAAATTTGTTTGAGAGTTTTAGAATTTATAAACATTTTTTATAGATATCTAAAATATCTCCGCAGTTTTATGTTTTTAATTTTTCACCAATGTTCAAGCGTTTTCTTGTAAAATTTTTCAGAATTTTTTCTTTCAGACTTTTAGATTTTTTCATCTTATTGTATGTGAAATTTACTAGGATTTTTTTAAAGGGTTATAAAATTTTCTAATAATTATAATTCTAGATTCATCAAAGTTTCTAATGTTCTAGATCTAGAATTTTTATCAATTTTCCTGGCAATTAATTTTTTTTTACAAATTAATTTTATAAAATATTAGAATTTTTAGCATTTGTCGCTTTACCTTATGTGGATCTCCTACTAGATTATTACTTTTTGTCGAGGATTCTAAATCCTCTATCCCACCTTCCATTCAGTAAAACATCATCAAAAATTATTTGAAATATTTGTATGAATGCATCAATTTGTGTTTGTTTATATTTTAGGTCATTTAACTTTTGGTAAACACTCATAATCATGTAATTTATATTACAAGTAATTGTAAAGAATCCAAAATTGGGCAAATGTTTAAGAATAGCTTTTTTGCCTCATAGTTTTTCAGAAAAATATAGGGAAAGTACTATGACGGCCACATCACCATTTTATTATATTGATTTAAATACTTTTGAAATCCAAAACCAAACCATCCAATCATTCACGATAACACATGAGATCATCCATTTCACCACAGACACAAAACGCACATCCATTTAATAAAATCTACATGACGTTTACGAAAACAAGATTAGATAAATCTAATTCCCGAACTGACCATAACTTACTACGCACGTTGCGTACGCGATAATAAATTTGAAAAAAATGCTAGCATTCCATAAATAAAGAACTTACGCAATATCAGGACGGCGGCCGCCCGGAGTGTCCGTCCGAGGTTCCTCAGATCCATGCCGGTGCCGTTCTCGTGATTCGCCACAATCACCGAATACGCCGTTGGTCCATTCTGCTGAAAATAGTTTTACGATGTTAAGTAAAGTTCACGGCTCGCAAATTCGAAATTGTTTTGTGCGCCTCGTCTATTTATACATTGTTTTAAGAAGTGATGTTCCAAATTATCAACGACCGGATTATTATTGGGTCTCAGTGTTAGGAAAATTTCAAGGTTTATTATATTGAACGTGTAAACAATAGTATTCTTGGCGTTAATTTATTTATTATCGCATAATAAGTCTAAGAAAGTATAATATATATGTTCAAATAATTTGAGAATTAAGTGACATTAAATGTAAACCTCTAGATCATTTAATTAATTGAAATTCTTCTCAGTGTCAAAAAATTATTAGAAGCAAATGTAATAGTCATTATTATTTAACATTTAATAAAATATGCAGATTATATCATAATGGATAACAAAAATTATTGTTCCCTGTCAACAATAGCCACGGATCAGTTTCGACCTATTTTGGATAACAGCGTATAGCAATTGGAAACAGAGTTTTACTTAAGAGTATTTATCCCTCTGGGTAGATGAATAACAAAAATTTACAACACAATATATTTCAATAGTAGCAAAACTCATTATTAATTTGTCCTACTGTCTTTTAGCTCGTTGCCGTCCGTCACTAAACTTTCATTCGGTCCTATAATTCAAGATGAAATGAGTTGATAAACAGTGGTGCTAAGATTACAAGAAGTGCAGAGATGATTGAGGTTGTGATTGATGTAAGGATTGATTGCAAATTTGGAGGCTGGGAATTTAAGACGCTGGTCTACTGGTTTTATCGTTTTGTTAATATAATAGGGTATAATTGGAGTTATAAACAGGATTATTAAGATACACATTTTTTTGCAGAATTTGAAGGATTTATATAACGATGAACATGTATTAGATAAGAGGGCCGTCAAATGTTCAATTAGAGGCTGCCTCAGTCAAAGAAATAGTCATTTCTTTGCAAGCAATTAAAGAGTACCTAGGACACATCCACTCGCGTGAATTTGTTGAATTCTTCAAATCTCTGAAAACTAGAGATTTACATTAATTTCGAAGTTTTCTTGAATTAGAAGCTACAATGCGTAATTTTTCATAAGCTACACTGAAAGAAAACAAAGGTTTAAAAGAAACGAGGCATTTAAAATACTAAAAATTCGTTAATAACCGTACTAGTTTTAATATCAAATACGAGATTTTTTTCGGATTCAGATGTAAAAAGGTAAACATTTGAGCTCTCCTATTATAAACCTATAGGAAACAAAGAAGAGACTGTATTCCTATTGGAGTAAGACTTCATCAAAATACTGCGTTGCAAGGAAAGAAATACTTGCAGTAGTTAAATCGGTAGAGCATATCCCTATGTAAAAAAAATCTTATGAATAACTGACTATATTGTCTTTAAATTGTCCTTATAGTTCAAGAATCTGGATGGACTAGTGAACATCCAACTGAATGCTTCTAGAGTTTGACTTTGATACTCAACAACGTATCCAAATGAACGCAAATGATTTATCTCAGATATCAAGCGTTGTAACCACGTAGTCAAGTGTGTTGAACAACGATAAAAAAACGGCTAGAATTCAGATGAGATCCAAAAGGACCAGGACAGGAATTTCATACCAAAACTCCTGATACAATTAAAGAAGAAGAATTACAAACATGGCAAGAATATGCAAAATATATGCCTGGAATTAAATCATACTAAACCCAGCATTTCTGTTGTATTTAAGCAGAATATTAGGGATGATGGGAGTTTATATTTATGTGGCAAGGTCTATATCTATAGAAGAAAGCACCTCAGTAGCTTATTCGAACAACTTTCAATTGATGTTGCTGGACCATTACCGCAGTGTCACTAAAGAAATAAATCCATCGCTGTTGTATTAGACTATTTTAGTACATGTGTTGTCAGATACGATCACCAAACCAAGTGCCGTCAACAAACTAGAAGCACTGTTTAAATGGATATGTCGTTTCTTGTTTCTTTAGATATGATGAAGATTTACATCCGCAATCCGAAGTTAGGGTGAACAGATATATAAAATTATTATATCGTTGATACCTGAGGCATCTACATAGTTATGTACTCTTAATATTGCACTTTGCCAATCCAGAATTTCTACTATTACACGAGCAGATTGACCTTAGTTACACACCTCTATTTTCAACTGTTTGTTAATATTAGTTTTATTTATTTATTTATCTAATATACTACACATTTTTGTAATATTATAGATAGCTATGTTTATATTTGTTTAATCAGTTATGTTTTGAAAATGAAAGTGTGTTGTCGAAACTATAGTCAGTAGTAAATTCAATTATACAGACGAAGTATTAAGTATTTATATTATACAGAACTATTAATCACTATTTTTAAATGTAATCTTTGGCCATCTGTTTTTTGTTCCGTCTGTTTTTGATTGCCTGTAGAAATTATATAAAACACTGGTCAGACTTAAGCGAACATCATCATTGAACTTAAACTAGATATTATATAAAGTTTGGCTGTCTAAAACTAAGAACACTTAAAAAAATACTGACACAGTATAGGGTTTCTGAATGTTTTTAATTTTGTACTACAACAATGTGGCTTCATCAGGTAGATGAAAATATGATTCAAAAAATTACAATTATCACTTATATACTAGTGAACAAGGTTGGAATTGGGGGGGTGTTGTTTATTACAATATTACAATATTATGTATTAACCGAATGCATAGAACATGCTACAAATATGGACATAAAATATAAACACATATTTAAACAGGCGTGTATATACATATTAGTTTTTAATACAAGTTTAGAAAATATTAAGTAGTGGTTAGTTATTGACATCAATCTGATCATTTAACAGAACACCTCGTTTGTGAAACTTATTGATTTCCATCGACTCTAATAAATTTTGTTTTAAACCTTTGTTTTGTTTATGTAAAATTTTGAAATTATGGTTAAATGAGTGACCGTGTTCTGTTAAATATTCTGTGTAAGTTGAATTCGATTTTTCTTGACACAAACAAGTTCTATGTTCCTTGATACGTTGTTCAAAACTTCTTCCTATTTGTCCAACGTAAACTTTGGGACAATCTCGACAAGTTAATAAATAGACACCAGATTCTTTGTTCTTATTTGTTTTATCTTTAGAATTGTTGATGAATTTTGATAGTGTATTTGTGGTTTTAAATGATGTTTTAATATTTAATCTATGCAAAGTATTTGTCACATTTTCGGATATATTTCCTAGATATTCAATTGATGTATACGGTTTCTGGGAGAGATTCCGGGATTGGCAAAAGATCATTGAAATTATTTGTTTTTCTTGTTTTTTTGAATAAGAGGTTTCTAATAGAGGATTCTTGAAAGCCGTTGTTAATGGCGATGGTGAGGATACGGTTTAATTCAAAATTAAAATTAGTTTTTGAAAGGGGCGTGTTTATTAACCGGTGTATCATGGTCTTGAATGCAGCGAATTTATGGGATTTGGGATGAAAGGATTGCATGTGTATGGTTGTATCAGTGTGGGTTGGTTTGTGGTAAATACTAAATTCATGTTTATTATTTGCTCGTGTAATAGTCAAGTCTAGGAAGTTGATTAATTTATTTGATTCTACTTCTACGGTGAATTTAATGTCGTTATGAATACTGTTAATGTGCTATAGGAAGGATTGTAGTTGTCTGTTAGTGCCTGTGAAGCAGACCAATATGTCATCTACACAGCACATTAACAGTATTCATAACGACATTAAATTCTGTCGAGATGTTCTAATAATAATAATATTTCAGTTCTTTATTCAGATTAGTGAACTTACGAACTGTACGAACTAATTACACAACAAAATAATCGACTGAGTTAAAGTCCTATGTATAAATTATTTTTTCTTGCCTATTCATTGGTTTTCAAAAAGAGACCTAGTATTGTAATTGTTGAGAAAAATCTTCATTTGTGTTTTACTGATCTGAAGGTGGAATAGAGGACACCCACCTTACATATACAAAAAAAACTCAATCACAATTCACCATAGTATATATATACCTATATACATCTTTATTGACAATAAAATTTAACATTTAAATAATAAATAATTAATGAGGTGTTAGTATGTTAATATGTCAAATGGCTATCGACCAGAGGTCTTTCTGCCTTGATTTGTCCAGTCATATGGCGTCAGTCTTGAATGAGTAGATGCATGAAATGATGAAATGAAATCAAAAATGGTAGAATGTGGGTTTTTAAATTTAAGGGTTAGATTTGGGTTTCTAGGAATACAGTATAGGGATAATATGTGAAAGTTGAAATGATTTTTGGAGAATTTTTCTGATAGGAATCGAAGGCGTTCTTGGATGGGAATAACTGAGGTAGTATCATAAAGGAGCTGATTAGAAGGATTATATAAAGGATTGAGATGATGACGGAGTTTGGTTAGGGTACGAAGGGATGCTCGCTCGCTACCTTGAATATTACGGGAGGTTGGATTGGTGGGATTGGGATAGAAAACATAACCATAGTCCAGTAATGGGCGACAAATCATTTTATATATTTTTACTGCAGTTTTTAGTAGTAATACCATTATTTTTATACGTTAAGCATCTAAAATGTTTTGCCCTGGTGGTAATTTTGTTTTCGTTGTAGCAGTGTGTTTTTTAAAATTGATTTTTGGATCTATGGTTATGCCAAGGTACTTTACGGTAGCTGAGGGGGGGATAATAGTTTGGGAAATTGAAACATTGTAAGGGGAATTATTGGTGCGGTGGTATGGAATAAGGAGCTGTGATTTATGGGGATTAATTTTAATTTGCCATTTTGCAAACCAATGCTGAAGAGAGTCGATACGCTCTTGGAGGAATTGAAGAGTTTTTGGTAACGTGGGAGCATGGGAAATTAGGGCAGTGTCGTCTGCAAATTGCAGGAGATATTTAGATGGATTGAAGTAGAGAGGATGAGGATTATAGATGTCGAAACTATTACAGAGGAATTGTTTGATTATATAAATGATGTGAGGAGGGATGTTTAGGAGGCGACATTTGTACAATAAGCCTTGATGCCATACAGAGTCGAAGGCTTTCTGGACATCCAGAAATAAAGCTGCAGAGGCTTTTCTTTCCCTTCAAGGTGGACAGTCTGAATTTTGGAGGTTAGGATAGTTAGAGGAAGGGAAGTTGATCGACGGGGAAGGAAACCAAATTGGTATTTGGGGATGTGGTTAGAAATTAAAGAAAGGATTTTGTTTTTAAGAAGGGATTCACCATAGTTTTACTCTTATTGTTGTGGATTGTCCTCTTTACAACTACGAGAAATAAAAACGCATAAAATAGTTCATATACTTGTTTCTCATTAATCACTTGGTGAAACATTATGTTAATATAGAAGTTTTACAATTAAAATTCACTTCGTTTGTTTCACAAATATTTTAATTGTACATTTTACTTTTATAATGTGACTGTTGCGACTTGTACCTGATATGTTACATTCCAACCCTCATTACCATAATTTATGTCCGGCTCTGTCGAGAGCAATTGAGACGTCGGGAAAGAATTTCGCCTATTGTATGTTTCCACGAAAAGTGCGGGACGACAATAAAGGGCTTAGAGGGTAATTTCACCATCTGCAAGCCACCCGAAGACGTGCGATGGATGTTTTGGCAACGACGTGTAGATGAGATTTTATGCAGCCAATAATCTTTGTTTGCGGACCACCACCTACCCTTGGGCTAACAAACTCCACCCCTTAACGTGGTGTGCCAAAACCATCGCTCAAGAAGAAAAGAATTCAGTTTGAAACATAAACAAACCCCACCGGCTCTTGCTCGAATTTTAATTGTACATTTTGTAAAGTTTGTTAGCAATATACGTATTAATTTAAATGTGCGTTTTTTACATAACGAGTAACAGTAACCTTTTGTGTTTTGTAGTTATTGGTGTGGTTCACATTTATTTTATCACAATATTTTTACTAATGACTTTTTTAGTACGTAATTTTGTCAGTTTTTCTTTTTGAATCTTAATATGCGCGAATGATACGTTCCTAGCTTCTTCTCGTGATGCGGAATCGATATAATCGAATTCTATTGGGTGTAGTTTTAAGACGAGCCTTGTGTGTAGCAGTTTTAAAGTTTCTAATAAAACGTCTCGCTGTTATCATTCTTGATAATGGCAATAAGCTGAAACTAGTTGAAAATAAAAAAAATATTTGTGAAACAAACCAAGTGAATTTAATTGTAAAACCTATGTATAAAATAGTATTGAAAAAACCTGTAAAATTGCTATTGCGAGGAATCAGTAAGCACCAGAGATAGAGCTCATCCAGGACCTGCGTAAAGAACTGATCAAGGCCATCGTTTCAGCATTGAATTTGGAATACAACAGAGCCGTTCATAAAAATTTAATGATGACTCTCATTGGTATTTTAAGTGGTTTTGTTAACAAGCAAAACTGCAGATTTTGAGGCACATAGACTCCCCAAAATGTTTAGCAACGTTCATTACATCCACTTGGTGTGACTGTTTGGTGTGGCATAACCTCACGCAGGATTTAAGGACCATATTTCTTTAAAAATTTAGCAGCTGCAAACGTTACCATCAATGGAGATCGCTACCGAACAATGCTTCAAGGCTTCCTCTTATCACTCTTGCAAGGGGACAACAATATTGGCACCATATGGTTTCAGCAAGATGATGCTACGGCACGCACTGCTCGTGAAACAATGAACTTATGCGGGAATAATTTCCTAACTGTGTCATCTTAAAAAACGATGACTTGAGATTGCAACCGCGATCGCCTGATTTGATGGACCAAGACTTTTTTCTGTCGGACTAAATAAAGGAAAAGGTCTACATCAACAAACCACGAACTTTACGGGAGTTGAAAGACAACATTCTAGCGGAAATTGAGCGAATTACACTTTTCATGCTGAAAAATGTGATGCAAAATGCAATTAAAAGAGCTGATGTGTGCGTGAATTGTAGGCATAGACATTTAACCAACAATATTTTTTACAGTTAATGTAAAAAATATGTAAATTTAACTTCTATTTGTCTTTTTTATCACTTCGTTCAAAAGTTATTACAGTTTTATATCCAAAAGGTATTTTTCGCCCTCCCTGTACTTGATCGACCAAGGACGTGTTGCCTACATGAACGTTAAGTTTGATTATAACCCTCTAATTGCAGTTGTCCTCAATTACACCGGGGGTTCATTGGTAAAATCCTCGAGCTGTTGTCGAATTGCTTAGGAAATTGCAGGAACGAATGTTTATGAATGCAGGACTTATCAACACAAAGTAATTCTACGAATTGTTCTGGACTTATCAAACTTTCATTTTATTCCAAGTAAACGTTTCTCTCTCAACTTCTACCCTGCAATTTCCATGTAGATTCTAATTGGCATTAGTAACTCAGAATGACAACCATTATCTACGTGTAAATGAGGATCACTGTCATCAAAGTATAACATTCGAACCTTTTTGGAAGACAAATTATTCCTTTTAATAGTTGTTGTTTAGGGTACAGCATGTAGGTGACTTGAATTGGTTAGAGAGGGCACCCATTGCATCCTCTTCACGTGAATGTGAGTTTTTTAAGTGTGGACAGAAACAGCTTTGTATTTCTCATTATTTCCCTCAATAATATCCTCGACTTTAGAAGACCTAAGCTAAGGTACGCTGTTGGCTCAAACCTACATCGACTAATCGTTTTATTTCCTCATTTGTGGTCGATCTTCTGTACATGACAGGGTATCTCTTATATACAAGATCCTCTGAAGAGGCGAAGATATTTACCAATATTACCAATGCAATAGTATTCCCCATTTTCCTCCAACTGAAAACTAATCGACTCGTCCCTATTTTTGGCATTCAATCATTGCTCTTTCACTCAAAAAAATCAATTGTTGCACAAAATTTCCTTCGAACAACTTTCAAAAATGATGAATTTAGGATTTGCTACAGACATTACTTTTGATTTCAGTTTTATTAACTTTAAAAAAAGGATAAATAATAATTTAAAACCTCGTAATGAATAATGTGTGTTATCATCATAATTAACGATATGTAATTTGTTAATAATAATTTATCTCGAATCGCAAGGGTCAGTGAAATTTTGATATACGGTCACTAGGTGCCGGTTTCATTCAGCATAATATTAAAAGGCTCGTTGAGTAATTGTTACATGAACATATTATTATTTTACGATTAATTTATTTCTTATCAGTATAAAAATTATTAATCGTATATTTTCTTAAACAATTTTCTTTAATCTTCGAATTTGTTACCAATATAATTTGTCAAATATGATGACACATAGTGTTAAATAGAAATCCCTTCCTAGGGCAAAAAGCCCAATCATTTGATGAATCATCATCAAGAGATAAACACCTGCTAGAAAATAGAAGGTGAGAAGGTGAGATAAACACATATTTTGTGAATTCAAGCTTTTACAAATGCGATCAAAATTTTTGCAGAAATTTTTTATGTATAATAGTAGAATATTTTTGTTACCATATTGAATAAAATAAATAATACTTAAAATCTAACATGACTAGATACTAGCCAACTTGGTTAGGGTAGAGTAAAAAAGTTTGGATCTTCTTTTCTAGGGTTGTTAATTAATTTTTATTTATTTGTTCTTTCTCATCTCTTGTAGGAGTTTGGAAATCAATTGCTGGATTACTCAATGCTGATCAACGTTTGCACCCAATCTTCAACATCTTTATAGTATATTGTATAATGAGCATACAATGATACCCATTGCCCACGAGTATGAAATTTGCTGCATGAGCCGAAGGCGAGTGCAGCAATTCATACGAGTGGGCAATGGTCATTGTATGCGAATTGTACACTATACTTTTTCTACGATTATACATATGAATTAAAAAATTCAAATATAGATTTCTACTAATTGACATTGAACAAATTTTTATTTATTCAAAATATACGTGATATTGATACAGTTATGAAACGTTCTTGGAGATCATGTATATGATGGAACATTTACCGTAGGGTTTAATTTTGTAACAAAACTACTCTTACTATTATTACTTACCATTATTTTGCGTAAATTTCAACTCACTCGCAATTTTATTTTGACGTTTAATTTCACGTCAAAAAAGTCAACTCAAAAATCAAATTTTATAATGTTCGTATAATATTTGCGTGTAATTGAAAAACGTTATTTTTTGAATTTAAGGAAATAATAATAATAATCTTTATTCCGTAGACCATATAGTGTACACAATATACATTTATAGTATTGGAAGCGTCAATATACAAACTTAAAGTATTATTTCTTACATAATATCATCACAAAAATTATAAAACAATTTTTCACATGTATTAATTATAAAAAACGTTTAGTCTGATTCAATATTAATATTATTAATACTATGTTATTGTAATATCCCTCTCCTGTTTAACTATTGTAGCACTAGTGCTCCAATGGAAATATTGTAACACTAGTGCTACAATATATATATTGTAGCACTAGTGCTACAATGGTTGCTATGACAATGGATATATAATATATACATAACATACAATGTACTACTTTGTATAATCAAAAAGTAACCTACAATTATGTTATTTCATTATAGGAGTAGAAAAAATCTATTTAGAAATTACAATTTATGCCTTTTGCAATTAGAAAATAGTTTATAGTGTATTAAGTAATTTTTTTCAATTTATAGATTTAATATGATTTACTATGATATTAGTCTGTTGGGCATTAAATTATTATTATTATTAATATATTTGAGAACTTTATTTTAGTTATTACTAGAAATTAACTTATGTTAAAACACAATTATTGACCCATATCTCATTATAAAGAAATATGTTAATTCAAATATTAAGCAATAATTTATCAACCTGATTTATTGCATACGAAGTAATGATATAGATTGATTACGGTGTGTCAATTTTGATGAATCAGTACGGCACGCACTCGGTTTAATGGATTAATCTGGGTTTTACTGTAGATTGTTCCCATTAACGTCTAATTAGTGCAATTAGCAGGAATGTGCCTACAACATGATTGAGCAAATTTTGTTGATTTACGAACGGCGTGAAAAATATTTTTCTAGGTTAAATGTGTTAATGATGTGCATGTGTCTGTTGTCAATTAGTGTAGCTATGAAAACTGAGAGTGCAGTGGGAAATCTGCATTCAACAGGTCAAGCTTAGTACTTTGCAGTCTTTCATCAAATCTTTTACCAGTTCTTCTAAACTGAGATGTATTTTAGTTTTAAAATCGAATTATATTAAACTAAAATATTAATGAAGTTTGTTTTATTCAAGATATATAAGCAAATGTCGCCACAATTAAACATTTATTAAAATAATTATCAACGTTAAAAATTAAAGAGAATAAGACACTATATGTTTGGTATGTAATTATTTATGTAATGTATTTGGTGGGAGAGTTATTCACGTATTATTAGGTACTTAAAATTAATAGCCCATTAAACTATTTTACTATCCATTGGTGGCAAATACAATTCGTTAATATTTATACACGGTATATCACGTAACAATCACGACAACTCAATTATCGACGTGAAGTGCCAATCCCCTCGCAAAATTTTCACCAAACGTTCGCGTCAACAATGAGCCGATAAAGGTGTCAATATTTAAAACAACGGCGGCCACTTTGAAATGCTAATCGTAAAAATGTACCGATGACCTTACTCAAAATTGCCATCCTAATGACGGTTTGTTTATGCGATGAAAAAATGTGATCAGATGGTGACATCATGCGAAAAGCTGCACCGCACCTATCACGACGTGTTTTCAGGGTTATTACTTAGCTAATGGACGGTGACATATCGGAAAAAAAACCGCTCTTCTTAATACACGTTAATGACAGGGAAGGTTGTAATTAGCAGAATATGCTTTACGATGGTTTTTAAGTGATTAGTTTATTTAACAAGAAATTATATTCTATTGTTAATTAATTCAAAAACCAATACCACAATTATGTATGGAATGTTTGCAGTGAGTAATAGTTGTGTAATTATAAAAAAAAATGAATAATTTCAAATTACATGGTTTTGCAGGTTAATAGAATATTGACACTTATATAAACTTTTATTGAAATATTTGTTTTCTAATTAATAATAAGTGGTTGATTTTCAAAATTTTTATATAACATACTACAATTGTCCATTCGTTAATCGGCTCATGAAATATTTCTTGCATGTCGAAATAGATATAAAAATGTTATTAAAATAATGGTAGCTTTAAAAGGGCTGAAGAATTTATAGATTGAAATATCACCAGCTTGCATTTTCTGATTCAAAATACTTTTTTCTTCTTTTGTAACTTTATAAATAGAGAAAAAAATTACTATAATAATAATTGAACTGTCAGTAAATAAATTGATTGATTGAGTACCTGAAAAACAAAATAATTTGACGAATAAAGCATTAATGACCTTTCTTCACATTTTTATTATTATTAACACTGTGCTAATCTATTGTGTCCGAAATGCACATTTGGTAATTCAAACAAAAGTGTGAAGAAAAGTCATTAGTGCTTTATTCGTCAAATTGAACCGTCAGTCATGAATAGAAGAAATAATAGTGGGCCCAGATGTGATCCTCGAGGAACCCCCAGGGTTGCATTTTTAAAAACTATGGCATTAAAATAACAATTATATATTTATTTTTATTGATATTTATTTAAAAAAAAACATCAACCATTATCCTCCAAGTGATTATATATCATAGACAATAAACATTGTATTAACAAGGTCGATAAATATGTCGAGTATTTACTTATTGATAAATACATACAATTTTATTTTAAGTACTGGTGTACGTTGTAATAATAATAGCCGAGGTGGTTATATTTATCGAGTGTTTGGATAGTGTTTCATACATCTGTCCGTACTGCAAACATTGGTAAGGAGGTCGACCTTTCACCGAAAATACATACCTGGGTGACACTAGATTTATTTTGATTCATGTGCAACTCGTAGTAAAGTGATTGCGATTCAAGTTTGTCCGGGCCATTCGCCAAATGTAATACGGGTTTTGCTGAAAAGAGAGTTTCGTTGAAAGTGCGAATTAAATTTAGGCGCGTCCAATTGGAGCGAACAAACGGAATTGGTCTGTCTAAAAATATTGTTTGGGTGTACATGCCCCGCAGACTAAATACTCACTTTAAAATGTGTTTTATTTTTAATTGATGATTATTTTGGTCCTACATCCTCAGAAATGGCGAGAGACTTAAATATTATGAATGAAAACTCAAAAACATTGTATTAAAAAATAGGGCTAAAAATGCTAGGAGATTGTCTATAGATTTCTTATTTTGGTCTAGATATTACTTCACCAGATATTTTTAAGCGATGCAGCCTTTTCCAATTGTTAAGTCTTAATTAATAAATAAACTGAAGATCCTCACATCTTATACTATTATGTGATTCTTTTTTACTGCAAGAATTTGTTACTTTAGTTTTTACTTTTGTTAGTTATAACCATAAATGGTTTTCAAGGAAATATATTCGACTTACTATTCTGCAGTATGACTTAAAATCATTAATGCTTATTTCCCTATATTCTTGATAGAACCGAATGTCTTTAAGGTACACTTAAAATTTATATAAATTGAATGATGAATTGGATGATGAAAAAATCACAAATCAATATTTCAAATGTAAAATTTACAAATTTTTAAATAAAACTTTTCTGCCTCTCTCAAATCCAAATTGGCGAAAAATACAGAGAGAGAAAACATCATTGTTGTAGGTAGTATTAAAATATATATAATTGAAATAATTATTTTCCTTTTACTTCCTCTTGTAATAAATAAATATTTATCTACAACAAAACTATTTCTAAGTATACACAACAGATAGAATGTGATCCCTTGTTGTTAATGAATTGGCCACATTATTATTATAAATAATACACGAAGAATTATGCAATCTAGGAAATATATCGAATATCTAAACGATTAAAGAGTAATTTATCGAAATGCATGTGGACTTCACACCAAGATATCCAGTGTTTTGAATCCTTGCTTAATACGATCAAAATAGCAGCCAGTGATAAGTTTTTATGAAACAATTCGCTTGATTTGAAATAACATTTATTTAGAATCTATTCAATTTTAAGAAATATAAATGAACTTTAATGAAAGCTGAATTCGTCGTTTTAATTAATTTATTTAGTTTAAATAAATTGATAATTTTACATTGACAAAAGTTACATTATGAATATTTTTAATTAGTCAGTAACAACTTAATATATTAATTTGTAATTCAGTTTACTTTTTTAGTACTCATGTAAACTAATACATTATAAAATAGCATTACCTTGACTCTACAATTTATAACAAGAGAGGTATTTATGTATTATTCAATTCTAGTACATGGCATTTTTGAGAAAACCAAATCAATAAGTTACGTAATCCGTTAACAATTCAATGAAAGAGTAAACACTTATTGACAATCTGTGATTTAATGAATTTTTGTATGAACAACAGTAATATTGTCTTCATTTTAATTTAATTTAATAAATGGCAATAAAACTACCACAGCGTAATTATCAAAATTATTAATTAAATCATTCATAATAATTTGGTAATAAATTATATTTAATTGAACACTTACTTACAGGTATAAAGCCAGTGACATTTACCAGGGGATTAATTAAAAATTATTGCTTTAGAGCTTCGGTTAATTAAACTATCAGTCACATTTACATAATTTTAAGTATATGTTGGGTATTAATTATAGTCGGATTGTAAAATTAATCACTTTATATACGATATTGAAAGGATTATGAATTAACCTATATACAATGTATTAAACATACGGCAAAAATCAAATTCTAAGAAGAAGTTTGTCGTTTGAAACAAATTGCTGATAGTGAAGTCCTTTATCATGAAACGGTATACCAACACCGATATTACTAATATGCATTTCATTTATGAACTTTCTGATAGAAATTATTGCCATACTAGACGATTGTGTATTGAACGACTTCCTGGAATTTGTAATTCTGTCATATGGAATTTGTTATCTATCATATAACATCTGCTATCTGCTATCGTCTGTCATCTGCTGCCATCTGTTATCTGTAATCTGGTATTATATATCATCTGTCATCTGATGTGTGTCATTTGTAGTTTCTGCTGTCATTTGTCATCTATCTTTTATCTGTAATTTGTAATCTAATATCTATCATCTGTTATTTTGTCATCTGTCTTTCGTAATTTAAAATCTATCATATATTATCCATCATCTATCATCTATTTTCTGTCTTCTGCCATCTACCATCTGTCATCTGTAATTTATAATCTATCATCTATAATCTGTCATCGGTCATGTTTCATCTAAAGTCATCTAACATCTGCTGTCGTCTATCATCTGCTGCCATCTATTATCTATATACTACTGTAATCTATCATCTATCATACGACTTATCGTCTGCTGTTATCTCTCATTCTGATTTATTAAGATTTTTTGAAGAAAATACAATTGTTATCTGTCAGCTGCTGTCATCTATCATCTGACATATGTCAACTGTCATTGTGATCTGTCATCTAAATTTATTAACAATTTTCTAAAAAAAATAAGTTGAAAAGAAGAACATGGATGCTGTCATCTGTCACGTGCTGTCATTTGTTATCTACTATATTTTATCTCTAATTTGTAATTTGTTATCTGTCACCTGTCATCAATTATCTGTCATTTGTCACCTGTCATCTGTAATTTACAACCTATCATCTATCATTTGTTTTTTTATCATCTAGTATCTACTATCTACTATCTGTTATCTGTAGTTTGTTAATCTATCATCTGTCATTTGTCATGTATCATCTGGATTCTTGAAGAGTTGATAAGAATAACAAAAATGCTGTCATTTGCAGTCATCTAACATCTGCTATCGCCTCTCTTCTGATGGCATCTGTCAACTGCTAGAGTCTGTCATCTACTGCCATCTGTTATCTGTAATCTGGTATTATATATCATCTGTCATCTGATATGAGTCATTTGTCATCTATCGTCTGCTGTCATTTGTCATCTGTCATCCCAGTTTATTAAGATTTTTCTAGGAAAAAACAATGGAAGAGAAGAAATAGTGATGCTGTCATCCGCTGTCATTTATCTATCTATCAAATGGCTGTTATCTGCTGTCATCTGACATGTGTCATCAGTCATATATTGTGATCTGTCATCTGTCATTTAAATTTATTAACAATTTTCTAAAAAAAAACAGTTGAAGAGAAGAACAGAGATGCTGTCATCTGTCATGTGCTGTCATCTGCTGTCATTTGTAATCTACTATCTTTTATCTGTAATTTGTAATCTATCATCTGTTATTAGTTATCTGTCATATATCATTTGTCACCTGTAATGTATGATCTATTATCTGTGAACTGTTTTCTGTCCTTTACTATTTACGATCTGTCATCTGTGATTTGTAATCTAGCATCTATCATCCGTCATCTACTTCCATCTGTCAACTGTAATCTGTTGCCGTCCTTTTTTTAAAGAAAATCCAATTGAAGAGAAGAAGCAGATATGCTGTCATCTGTCACCTGCTGTCCTTTATTATCTATTATCTTTTATCTTTAATTTATCATCTATCATCTGCTGTCATCTATAGCGATTTATCATCGGCTATCTTTTGCTGCCATTTGTTATTATTTATCGTCTGTCATCTGACATGTGTCATTTGTAATCTATCTGTAATTTGTAATCTATCATCTATCATCTGGCATCTGTTATCTTGTCATGTGTTATCTACCATCTGTAATTTATAATCTATTATCAATTATCTATTATCTATCATCTGTTTTCTATTTTTCGCCATCTAAGATCTAACATCTGTAATTTGTAATCTATCATCTGTCATCTGTCATCAGTCATCTGCTGCCGTCTATCATCTGACACGTGTCAATAGTGATCTATTGTGATCTGTCATCTGTTATCTAAATTTATTAACAATTTTCTAAAAAAAAAAAAACAGTTGAAGGGAAGAATAGTGATGCTGTCATCTGTCATGCCCTGTCATTTGCTGTCACTTGTTATCTACTATCTTTTATCTGTAATTTGTAATCTGTCATCTGTCATCAGTTATCTGTCACCTGTCATCAGTTATATATAATATGTCATCTGTCATCTGTTATTTATAATCTATCATATGTCATCCGTTTACTACTATCTACTATCTGTCATCTGTAATTTGTTATCTATTATCTATCATCTGTTATCTGACTTTTGCTGTCATCTTTCATCTGCTGTTATTTGTCTGTCATCTGCTGCCATCTGTTATCTGTAAACTGCTATTATATATCGTCTGTCATTTGACATGTGTCATTTGTAATCTATCTGTAATTTATGATTTATCAGCTATCATCTGTCATCTGTTATCTTTTTATGTGTCATCTGTTATCTTTTCATGTGTCATCTGTCATCTGTAATTTATAACCTATAATCTTTTATCTATCATCTATCATCTGTTTTCGGTCTTTCGCCATCTACCATCTGTCATCTGTAATTTATAATCCATCATCTGTAATTTGTAATCTATCATCTATCATCTACCATCTATCATCTGTTATCGGTCATGTGTTATCAGTCATCTGTGATCTGCTGCCATCTTCTGTCATTTGTCATCTGCTGCTACCTATCATCTGTAATTTGCTGTATTCTATCTCTGACAAATATTATTTGTCATTTATCGTCTACTGTTATCCGTCATCGTAAATTATTAAGATTTAAAAAATATATGATTATATTTATATGTCGTTTGCTGAGATCTTTAATCCGATATGTATCAACATTCATCAATTGTAATCTGCCATCTGTCATCTAAATTTATTAACAATTTTCTCAAAAAAAAAACAGTTAAAGAGAAGAACAGAGATGCTGTCATTTGTCATGTGCTGTCATCTGCTGCCATTTTTTATCTACTATCTTTTATCTGTATTTTGTAATCTGTCATCTGTCACCAATCATCAGTTATCTGTCATATGTCATCTGCCATCTGTAATTTATAACCTATCATCTGTCATCTACCATCTACTATCTGTCATCTGTAATTTGTAATCTATCAGCTATCATCTGCTGTCATCTGTCATCTGCAGGTGTCTGTCATCTGCTGTGGTCTGTCATCTACTACCATCTGTATTCTGCCGTCATCTATTTTTGAGAAAATATAATTGAAGAGAAGAAGCAGATATGCTGTCATCTGTTACCTGTCATAATCTATCATCTATGATCTGTCATCTGTCATCTACAGTCATCTGACATATGCTATCATCTGTCATCTCCTGCCATCTTTTATCCGTAATCTGCTATTATATATCGTATGTTATCTGACATGTGTCATCTTCTGTTATCTGCTGCGATCTATCATTTGTAATCTGCTATAAATTATCATCTGTCATCTGCTAACATCTGTCATTTGATTTTTGTCATCTATTGTCTGCTGTTCGTCTATCATCGTAATTTATGAAGATTTTTTTAAGAAAATACAATTATAATCTGTCATCAGATGTCATCTGTCATATGACATGAGTCATCAGTCGTCTATTGTGATCTGTCATCGATCATCAATTTTCTAAAAAAAATGTTGAAGAGAAAACAGAGATGCTGTCAACTGTCATGTGCTATCATCTGCTGTCATTTGTTATCTACTATATTTTATCTGTAATTTGTAATCTATCATCTATCCTATCATCTGTCATCTGTAATTTATAATCTATCATTTGTTTTCTGTCATCTACTACAGTCATCTGTCATCTGCTATCGTCTGTCATCTGCTGCTATCTGTCATCTCTAATCTGCTATTATATATCGTATGTTATCTGACATGTGTCATTTGTAATCTATCTGTAATTTTTAATCTATCATTTGTCATCTTGTCATGTCTCATCTGTCATCTGTAATTTGTAATCTATCATCTATTATCTATCATCTGTTATCTGTCTTTCGCCATCTACCATCTGTCATCTGTAATTTGTAATCTATCATCTGTCATCGGTCATCTGTAAGCTGCTGCCATATATCATTTGTCATTTGCCGTCATCTGTCATCTGGCATTTTTATGTATTAATATTTTTAATAAAATACAATTGAAGAGAAGAAGCAGAGATGCTGCATCTGACACCTGCTGTCATTTATTATCTATTAACTATTATCCGTTATCTGAAATTTATCATCTACCATCTATCATCTTTCATCTGCTGCCATTTGTTATCTTTCCGTAATTTGTAATCTACCAACTATCATCTGTCATATTGTCATGTGTGATCTGTCATCTATAATTTATAATCTATCATCTATCATTTGTTTTCTGTCTTTCGCCATCTACCATTTGTCATCTGTAATTTGTAATCTATTATCTGTCATCGGACATCTGTGTTCTGCTGGGATCTGCTGTATACTATCATCTGTCATCTAATATATGCTATTGGTCATCTATCCTATGCTGTTATCTGTCATTTTGATTAATTAAGATTTTTTTAGAAAAATACAATTGTCATCTGTCATCTGCTATCATCTATTATCTGACATGTATCATCAGTGATCTATTGTGATCTGTCATCTGTCATCTAAATTTATTAACAATTTTCTATAAAAAAGTTAAAACAAAGAACAGAGATGCTGTCACCTGTCATGTGCGTCATCTGCTGTCATTTGTTATCTACTATCTTTTATCTGTAATTTGTAATCTATCATCTGTCAGCAGTTATCTGACATCAGTAATTTATAATCTATCATTTGTTATCTGTCATCTACCACCTATTATCCGTCATCTGTTATTTGTAATCTATCATCTATCATCTGTCATCTGCTGCCATCTGTCATCTGTAATCTGCTATCATCTATCATCTGCTATATACTATCATCTAATTTGTCATCTATGGTCTGTTGTCATTTGTCACCTATCATCCTGGTTTATTAAGATTTTTCTAAGAAAAGCAATTGAAGATAAGAAATAGTGTTGCTGTCATCTGCTCTCATTTGTCATCTATCTTTTATCTGTAATTTGTAATATATTATCTAACATGAGTCACATGTTATTTGGTCATGTGTCATCTATCATCAATAATTTATAATCTATCATCTATTATCTGTCATCTATCATCTGTTTTATCTACTGCCATATACCATCTGCCATCTGTAATTTGTAATCTGTCATCTGTAATTTGTAATCACCATCAATCGGTCATCGGTCATCTGTGATCTGCTGCCATCTGTCACCTGCTGTCATCTGCAGTCATCTGTCAACTGTCATCTGCTGTTGTCTGTCATCTGCTGTCGTCTGTTGTCTGCCGCCATCTATCATCTGTAATCTACTGTACCCTATCATCTGTCATTTGCTGTCATCTCTCATCTGACATATGTCATTTGTCATCTATCGTCCGCTGTTTGTCTGTCATCCTGTTTTATTATTTTTTTTTTAACAAAATACAATTGCCATCTGTCATCTGACATATGTCATTAGTCATCTATTGTGATTGGTCATTTGAATTTATTACCAATTTTCTAAAAAAATGGTTGAAGAGAAGAACAGAAATCTTCTATATGTAATTTATAATCTATCATCTGCCATCAGTTATCTGTCATCTGTAATTTGTAACATATCTATAATATGTCATCTATCATCTGCTATCAACTGTTATCTGCTGCCATCTGTTATCTGTAATCTGTTATTATATTTTATCTGTCATCTGTCATGTTTCATTTGTCATCTATCGGCTTCTGTCATTTGTCATCTGTCATCCCAGTTTATTAAGATTTTTCTAAGAAAAAATAATTGAAGAGAAGAAATAGTGATGCTGTCATCTGCTGCCATTTGTCGTCTATCTTATATCTGTCATCTGTTATCTTGTCATGTGTCATCTGTTATCTTGTCATGTGTCATCTGTCATCTGTAATTTATAACCTATGATCTATCTGTCATCTATCATCTGTTTTCTGTCTTCTGCCATCTGTCATCTGTCATCTCTAATTTGTAAACTATCATCTGTACTTTATAATCAATCATCTATCATCTGTAAATGGTCATCTGTGATCTGCTGCCTTCTGTTATCTGCTGTCATCTATCATTTGTAATCTGCTATAAATTATCATCTGTCATCTGTCATTTGATTTTTGTCATCTATCGTCTGCTTTTCATCTGTCATCGTAATTTATGAAGATTTTTTTAAGAAAATATAATTATCATCTGTCATCAGCTGTCATCTGTCATCTGACATAAGTCATCCGTCGTCTATTGTGATCTGTCATCGGTCATCAATTTTCTAAAAAAATTGTTGAAGAAAAGAACAGAGATGCTGTAAATTGTCATGTATAATCTATCATCTATAATCTGTTTTCTGTCATCTACTATCTGTCATCTGTAATTTGTAATATATCATCTAGAATCTGTAATTTGTAATCTATCATCTGTCATTTGCTGTCATCGGCAGTCATTTGTCATCTGTCATCTGCTATCCTCTGCCATCTGCTGACATCTGTCAACTCTAATCTGCTGCTAATGTACTAAGATTTTTTTTAAATAAAATACAAATAAAAAGAAGAAGCAGGGATGCTTTTATCATCTGACAACTGCTGATATCTATCATCTGCAGTCATCTGTCTTCTGTTGTCGTATGTTATCTGCAGTCATCTGTCATCTAACATGTGTCATGTTTCATCTATCGTCTGCAGTCATCTGTCATCTGATGATTTTTCTAAGAAAGAAACAGTTGAAGAGAAGAAACAGTTTAAAAAAAGTTATCGAAAATTGCCTGCAAAAGTAAATAAATATTTGGTAAATAAAGAAAAACAGTTGAAAATCAAAGGTTACATTTTTGGAAACTTATTTAAAAAACAAACAAGTTGTAAATAAAAACATTGAAAATACTAAGTACAGAAATTATTTGGTAAATAAAAAAGGAGTTAAAATGAAAAAAAAAATTGCTAAGAAAAAGAGTTGATAACATAAAAAATGGATAAAAACAGAACAATTAAAATTTCGTTTTGTTGGCAAATGAAACATAGTTTAAACGTATTGATTAAAAAGTGTCGAAAAATAAATAAAAACTTCAGTTTCAAAAAAATTTTGGATAAAAAGAGAAATAAATAAAAATTAATTGAAAATTGTCAATTAAGAAATAAAAATTTATCAAGAAAAGAAATTAAAAACTATGATAACATTCTAAATAAAAGAAATAAACAGTTTTCTACCAAAGTAGAATATAATAGAAGAACCTTCAGAAGTATTTATCACCAACTTCACGAGACAGGGTCATTGAAATCCAAGTGGAGGACCAGGAAGGCCAATGACAGTTAGAATGGTAGAAGTGGAAAAATATGTGCTGGGCATGATAGAGGAAGATCTACGTAAGTCTACTCAAAAAATTGCAAATATTTTGTGTGTAAGTAATTGGAACTGTTAAAAAATTCCTAGATGCTAGGAATTTTCTTAACAGCACTTCAAGCACTTCTTCCTACTATTTTTCCTTCACGTATGCATTCTGATGCTGTTTCTTTTTATCGATAAAACGATCAAGAAATGCAATAAGAAATTTTTATAATAACCATGTGTGGGATGTAAAAATAACTACATGGGATACTTGAACATCATTTTCAACATCAGTTTTCCTTAAACTTTTTGCAGATAACTGACTAATTAGTCTTCTACCAGGAAGACTTACTGGGTGAAGTGTATCGCAAGTTTTTAGAATAATCGCTGCAAGGAATGTAAAATCGTATTTTCACGATGTTTCCTCAGCGCCTTTTAGTGTGGTTACTTGTAAGTTTTTAACTAAAATTGTTGGGTTGGTCGAGGTGGAGTTCACTATGGCATGCTCGATCCCCGGACTTAAAACTGGATTATTTCTGTTGGGTTAGCTAAAGACATTAGTTTACACTACTCTCGTGAAAAATGTCAATAACTTGCGAAATTACAATGATATATATATATATATATATATATATATATATATATATATATATATATAAGTAGTTATAAAAGATATAAAATCAAAGTAATGAATGGTGATATTTCCATCAACAGTATATAAATATGCTTTGATGTTTATGTTGCATATTTATACGCTGTTTTCGTCAACTACTTAATCTTGCAGCTATAATGAGATCTAGTTGTCTCTCCCATATATTAATAAATAATATCTTAGTATGTGAATGACTAGCCAATAAAACTAAGTAGCCTGTACCACCATAAATTAATTTATTACATCTTTCATCTTAAATCACTTTATTCATAACGACGATTATCTAATGGTCTAAATCAAAAGAAAAAAATAACCGGCCTATAGCTTAATAAAAAATAATTAGAATACAAAAGCAGCAGTAATTGAAATGTCGATGATTATGATTAGTATCAAATTGGACCCTTCTTATCTAATGAAGGTTACTTTGTTTTATTACTTTATTTAATAAGATGTACCACAAAATAAACGCCTCCACAATTCTTATTTATGTTTAAAAAATTGGAAATATTAAAAAATCTCTAATTATAAGATCTTAATATTATATTTCAATGGAATAATGTAATCTAGTTTAAATAGGACAATTCTAGCGTGTATTTCTAAATTGACCTTGCAAGTACCTGCAATATAATTTATATTCACGTCCCGATGCCAGTGAGCCGTTTCAGATTTAGTTTATTTGGGACATTTGCCAGAGCCAGTTAGCGAAAAGGAAAAATTCCTTCAAAAAAGACAAGCGGTCTGTTTTACGACTACTAAATCCGCGATTTATATATACACACACATAACCTTTTTTTTAATGTCGAGATGTCCGTTTTATAATTAGACTGGAAATGAAATATATCAAAAATTTATTTGAGATGGCAAACTTTTAAGTCGGACACAAGACCATCCCATTTGTTAATTTTGGATACTTTGTGTTTATTAGATGACAAATTGTTATTGCGCTAGCTGTCTGGGCCTCATTAGCATTTCATATTTTTACTATTACGAAATTTTAAATATAATCCTGATATGCAAAATGTAAATTTATTATTGAAAAATTATAATTTGTTTTAATAAATTGAATATAGTCAATAAAATTTGATTACAGTTTGGTAATATTAATAGTATTTATTGGTGCTATTCCGGATACAGGTTTCACAAGTCAAATTAGGGAAAGGTGGAATGATGATTTTGATTTTTCCTTTTTTATAATTCAAACGTAGCTCAGGAACATTAGAACGTCGACAGGGATAAAGATTGAAGATATGATGAGAGCAACAATAGATAGGAAATCATATGCTGAAATAGTTGCCAACCTACGCTAGGAGAAGCACCTACAGAAGAAGATAATTCAATATCTCTCTCAATGTTTTTATTTTCTTAAATGGAAAAAAAATATATGTACCGTTCTACACAGAAAACTAGGCATAACAATTTAATAACAGAACTATCTGTTAGTGTCTATATACGATAATTTCATATAAACTCACATAATTAATTGTCTTCGTCGTTTTCCGCAAGAAAATAACAGCAATTGAAGTTTAAAGGCCTCACGGATAAGAAAGTGCAGGATAATAATTCCCGGATCGTGCCCACAACATTATATACACCTTTCTTCCTTGTTTGTATACGTACTTCGACAAAATCATTATCGCGATACACACTTCTAATTTATATACGATGCCTGAAACGTAAAACATTACATCATGGTGATTTATAGAAATTGCATTAAGGCTTCTTACAGCCTGCAAATTTTTGAGCAACGCGGTATTTAAAATGTTTACGTAATTGTTTATATGCCGGGCACACCTGTAATTAATATGTATCAAGTTTGAGTCAATTGTGTTTGTATTCATAGATCTCAATCGTCGTTGCCTCATTGTGTGATGTACGTATTGCAGCCAGTCGCGAAATAAATATTTTGTTTGTGTGGAATTTTGCAATTCGCTTGAATTATTCATCACAGCCACCTGTTCACGCATCGATAATATATGTTTTACTGTCGGTCGTAAATTTCTACTAATTAATATGAATAAATGATTATCTAATTATTGTAAATAATAGGAAATAATTAAAATTTATGGTGTTACATATGTATTGTTTTTAAATTATTGTCATGCGGCGAACTACAAAAACTTAAATTAAAAGTTTTAAAACGAATTAATAAATAATTAGCATATAATTATCGCAAAAAAGGTACACAAAAGGCAAATCGTTAAATAAAGAATACTATAATATCAGTATTTTATAAAGAAATTTCTTAAGTGACCGAATATTTTAAGCACAAACCAATAATTTATTTTCACAACTAAGGTAATTAATTCATTTTTTTACTACGTCACAAAGTACTTAAATAGCGACCCGATTAGAATATTTTAAGATCTTAGTCGTGCATTCGACTATATTCACATAGAACTTCTTTTAGAAAAGAAATATATGTATGGTTTTTGTTGACATGTTGTATTTGAATGATGAATAAATAAATAAAATTTTAATATTTAAAAGAAACGATATATAGGAAGATAATAAAAATTGTTTCGCTTGCTCAAGACAATAGGTATAATCAACAAAGTAATATATCAAGCTAATAAAACAACACCTTATTATTTTATTCCGTTGAAGCAACAGATGACATCGAATTATTCCTGATAAGAACTCGTACGTAAGGAGCGAAAGCAACGTAACAATAAACACTTTTACAATTCTAACCTTGTAACTTTATTAAACCAATCGATGTTTCGAAATAAATAAAACAATTAATTACTTATTCAATCAATTTTTAAGTTGCAAAATGATAAACCTTCAAAGTGCTAACCAAAATTTGACATGCTTAAATTGCAAATTATCTCAATCCATCAAATTCCTTCCTACACACACAATCACACAATCTAGGGGAGTAATTCAAATCATATAAATGAGAGAGTACATGACCAGAAAATGTCTCATGCAGTAATTGTTTTACTGACTGTATGAAAGGTTACACCATCTTGTTGAAGCCACATATTGACCACATTAATACCATTAAATTTCGGCAGAAAGAAGTGTGTTATCATGTCGCTCTATCGAGAACTAGTAACAGTCACTGCTTGGTTAGCCTTATTTCAAAAAAAAAGTATGGTCTCATGATGCCTTCAACCCAAAATCCGCACCTAACAGTGACATGTGGATGTATGTGTTTTTCGACAATCACATGAGGTCTTTCCAAACTCCAAAACGATCATTTTGGCGATTAATTGAGGTAATCAATATGCTTCTTCACCTTGGAATGATTTTGGTCGAAATATTAGCATCAACTTGTTGAACAGACGTTTATAAAAAGAGCAGATCAGCGAGGGTGCTTCCAATTTGTCGAACTGAGCAGACTCCTTTTTTTTTGTGTAGAAAAAGATATAGGAGAGTAATTTATGCCTTTATCGAAGGAATCTGCTGCTTACAACTACTTCTAATATTTTGAATTTTAGGAATAAGGCCCAAGCCCGAACAAAAGAGCTTAGCGATCTGCTTGGGGAAAAAAGAACATAGTGCGTAAAGAACCAACAATCTAGCCTCGGATAGGACAGGAACAACAGATGACGAATTGGCAAGGAAAAGGGCTAAAGGCATTCGGAAACCCAAAGCACTAACAATCGGAAACTGGAACGTGACAACCCTGAGCAACAATGATCCAGAAATTTTTCTAGAAGTAAAAAGACAAGATCGATATCTGCGCACTCTCGAAAAATAAGAGGAATGGAAAATTAAACACTAAGCGTTAAAAATCAAAACCAACATTAGTGACAAAAAATACATTAACGACAGAATCCTACAAGTCACAGTACAACTCAGAGGTACAACATCGATACATCAGATCAGCGTCTATGTCCCCGACATCACTAAATCCAGGAACCAATTAGATGCATCCTATCTACAAAACGCACTGATTAAAATTAGCATATATGACGAAGTCTTCATCCTCGGAGACCTGAACGCTAGAATCGGAAGCGAAGTAATAGCTGTTTTAAAGAATCGGTACAACGAAGAAGACCAAAACGACAATGGCGAACAACTTATACAGCTATGCGCGCAAAACAAGCTGAGGATAAACAATACCTTCTTTCCACACAAGCCGCAACACAAATTTACCTTTGAGAACACACGAGGTCAACAATCCATGATTGACTCGCAGAATCAAGGATGTTAGAACCCTGACCTCAGCAAATGCCGGAACCAAACACAGCAAAGATCACAGCTATCCTACATCACAAAAACGAAATAATCAAACGAAGGCATAAACAAACTCAATGTGGAATCTCTAAAAAACACAACGAGATTCTTATATCAGCAAAGATTAGAGAAAGAAAATCCAAGGATTCAGAATACGGGAAAAGGATGCAGTAGAAATCTCATAGGAAAAACTAAAATCTAATATGATAAAAGCTGCGGGAGAAACATTCGCAAGAAGTTGTATCAACCAAACCGTGGTTCTCCTAAGAGGTCAAGACGCTGGCTAAAGAAAAACGTGATATCTACAATACAGAGGAAAATAAATCACGTACGGCAAATATAAACTTGTAAGAAACAGAACCAAAAACTCCACAGATAAGGAATGCAATCTCTACAGGGGGCAAAAGAAGGTATAGAACATGCTAAGAAACCGGAAGAAACAAGGAAACGAATATCTAGAAACAACAAACAAACAATAACGAAGAACGCGATCGATGATTGGGAGAAATACTTCTGGGAGCTATACGGCAAAGACGACAACAACGTCATGAAAACTCAATATGAGGATAGCAGTACATATTAAACGTGAAGCACAGCCGGGAAAAAATAGGACAACTTGCCAGCAAACTAAAAAATTGGAAGTCTCCGGGAATGGACAAAATATCCAATAGAACGAACAAGTACGCGGAAGAAATACAAATACGTTTTTGAAAAATCATAACTCTGAGAATTTTTAATTAAATCAAAATTTTATTTGTTTATTAGGTAGGTGTGGATTTGTCATTTAGTACTCATATCAAAGAAAAGGTTAAAAAAATGTCATCTAAGTGATCTCCATTCTTTTCCACACACTCCTCACGTCGAGTTGAGAAGTGGTTCATTCAACATCTTGGCCGGAATCTCTTGAATTTCTCGGATGATAGCATTCGACTGCTGATTAAGGGTCCGTGGTTTCTTAACAAATACGCGAGTCTTAAGATACCCCCACAGAAAAGAAATCTCAGGGTGTAAGATCACTCGATTGTGGGGGCCACTCGTAGCGAAATAAGTCGTCCTGGAAATTCTTTCCTCAAAAATGCCATAGGCTCTCTTGAGGTGTGGCAAGTTGCCTTATCTTGCTGAAAAATTAATTCTTATAATATCAACATTACGCCTTGTCAACTCTGGAAGGAAAAAATCACGCATCATGGTGACTTGCTTCCATAGCTGCCCTAACTCGAGCAACATTTTCAGGAGTTCTGACACCTCTATCTTCATCTCTGAAGACGAAGACGACTTGCAAAGGATGTTCTAAACGTTTGAACAAACTACTTGAAAGCACAACATGCAGATATCTACGAACAAGACACAGTCCCTTACGATATCCAGGGATCTGCGTAGATGTAAGTTCGCAATACAATAAATAGCGTCAAACAGGTCATACAATTCAACATAACAAGCAACAGAAACCTAAAAGAAGAAGTAAAAGCCTAAACAACGAAAGCAGTTCCAATATCGAGGTGTCTGAGAGATATAATATGGCGAAAGAAGCACATGTCTGTAGGAAGCAAAGCAAGAATTTACAAAACCTGTGTCATGCCCATTATAACATACACAATTGAAACCAGAGCAGAAAACGCTACGGAGAAAAGACTCGTGAGAACAATGGAGATGAGAACACTAAGATGCATGATAGGATGCAGTCTTCGGGATCTCATAAGACGAGAAGACTTCGCGAAAATCGACATTTTCAAGACATGGTGAGATGGGCCCGAATCAGAAGGGGGGAGTGGACAAAATGAATAAATTCAGACTGCCGTTAATTATTAGAACGGGGTTACCGACATCAAAAAGATCCCGGGAAGACTACCAACCAGATGGTATGAGAGCTGGAGCTCAGCTTCTCAACTGCAGCTAATGTTTAAGAAAGAACAGGATCTAATCCTAGATAAAGAGGAAGAAGAGGAAGAAGAGGAAGAAGAAGAAAAAGAATAAGGCAACAACTAAGAGGGTAGTATGTTGGCCATAGCTGATAAACAGAACGATCCGTCGACAGAAGTAAGATGCCTACAGAGGATCCGTGGCTACCTCTGTTACGAGATTATCCCGGGGGAACCGTCCAACCCCAAGAGAACGTCTTCGTCACCAAACAAAAACATGTCCGTTTAGGACATTGAGAAAAAGCAGCGCGCCGCTGAAAATCGCCGACAACAAGACAACCACCCTCTAAGCTAGAAATGAACAAGATAGGTGCTCTCTTAGCTAAAATGTTAAAAATCGATGAGTTGTTCGGTAAGAAAGTCGAGCAGAGCACCCAATTCATCATGAATACCAGAGACGCTCTCGAGTAGGAGATCGAGACACGTTGGAAAGCGCAGACTTAAAAACTAAGTCAAAGAACTGCATTGAAAATGTGCAAAATACTAGACTAACTCTGTAACACCAAACGAATGAATTTAGAACGGCGATCGAAAAGATTTCGAAATTGGCGTCAGTGCACAGGGATGGGAAAATGCTGGAGTAATACGAAGAAGAAGAATTACAGCAGTCCAGGAGAAGTTGAAATTGATTTAGACCAGGCTCAAACAGATGTAACAAGAGCAGAATGAGAAGCTACATGCATCCGGTCAAGATCAAATAGTCTGCAGAGGTACGCAAATTTCAGTATCCGCCCAGATAAAAACCAAGCTAACAGTACATTGCAGAATAGGGAAAAAGAGATCCAGAAGAAATTAGAGGCTGCCAAAGAATATACTGAGCGCACAGTAAAAGTAAAGCAAATCCTGGAAATCTGTAACACTTAAAAATCATCACAAATCCAAACCTTGGTATGGCGAAACAAAACCGCGCGAAGGAGGCAAACAAAAAAATTGGAAAACATCAAGAAGAAAGACAAACGAGGGTTTCTATTCATGTATTGAGAATAGAAAGATTAAACAAATGAATTGTGTCAAAAATATTTTATTGCTTTTCAAAATAATCGCCTTTAAGATCTATACACTTGCATGCGATTAAACCACCCTTCAAAGCACTCTGTCGTACAGGTTATCTAGTTTGCTAACTTGGTACAGACTTCTTATATTGCGATTTTACTCACATCATCGTTAAGAAGAATACGAAATATAGGAACGCTAGAAATTATTAATTGCATTTCAAATTTATTTCACAATTTACGTAGGTGCTTTGATAAACAGCATATAAATTGAATATTTTTTAAATCATTTAACTCTGCAATAATATTGATTGTCTGCGTTCCGTCAAGATTTAATTGAGCGTAGGTTTATCGTAGGCGATTTTCAAATATAAAGTATGAAAACATATTTCTAAAGCGTAGAGATAAATTTTTAATTCGTATCGATTCGTAGATGTCGGCATAGTATGAATCTGTTACACACGTTACTAATTGATTTGTTGCATTTAAACGTAGGTTTAAGTTTTGTTGTAGCGAACAAACAGTTATTATTAATAAATAATATAAAATTGTAAGTGTGTGCCGCTTTCATGTTCCTTCTTCATCAGGGTATTGAGATACTTAATTTTTCTTTTCTGTCAAAAAGTCCTCCAGTTTTGATAATCTGAAGGAGCTAAATTTGGACTATAGGGTAGATAAATAAAAGTAGGTGTGGAATTACTAAAGGCTGAAATTATAATAGTACAGCTGAACAGCTGACTAATCCATAATATTTTCTTCAGATACATCCTCCATTTGACGACGAATATAGTAAGGTCGCATTTCTTGCGTTGAGAAATTCAATCACAGCCCTAATTTTACAACTGGCGGCGTTTTTTTTTTATTTTCTTGAACATTATTAACACTCACATTAACAACACAAAGTCAGCTGAAACACAACTGAACATATTAGCACACATCAAGCGGCTACTCTATTCATCAACGCTCCGCACGATGCAAGCAGTATCCCTCGCAATATGAAATATACCTATATAATTTATATAATAGTAGAAAATAAATTAACCTTTACTATCAATTAATTCTAATATGAATTAGTCATAAATTATAATTGCATATAATGAGTGAATAAACAAATTTCTCATATTAGATCGGGTGGCGTTGGCTACGAATAACTAAATTAGTTTAGTATTGAATTAACTAAATGCTAATTTACATACCATACTGAATTAGTAAAATACGCATTGTGTGAAATTGATTACTTCCGCAATTCAACGACTTGCATAGAAGTTACGTTATTGGTACTACATAGTACCATTGATGTGTGTGATTTGTTGTCCGCTTAAATGGAAGTGACTTCAATTAATTGCGATGAATATCTGCGATTAATTACGAAAACGGTAATTGATTTATAGAATGATTCATAAATAACTGAATGTATTTATTTAACTGTAAGTGATGAATATAATTCGAAATGTTTTTTATAAAAGCGTGTGCGTAATTAATTTGCTTTTATGGAAATACATTACTTGCAAATTAATTAAATTTTAATATTAGTGCTATTTATAATCTATAAATATAATATAATTTACATATACATTTAATTATTTAATTTCATACTACTTCACAAAATAAATATTTCTTTTATTATGACGCATTAATTTTAAATGTTTAAATTCTGATATTTCAATTTAACAAAAAATTTATATTTCTATATAAGCGCGATGAAACGTTACTGGCTAGAAACTAGATTCACTATCACTGGCACTTTCATTAGAATGTAAAGCCTAACTTTCAAAAAATTCAAAACCTAGAATTTGTTACATACTTAAAATGTATTATCACTAAGTGCAATAGAAAAAACAAAACAAAATTAACAAACAACTGGATAGATTTTATTATAATTTTCATCATTGCTTTGTTTAATAAAAATAGACGTTTTATAAGTACATATTTCAATAAAATAATATTTCATAATTTTGAGTAAGAAAATTATCAAAAAAAGTATTCATAGTAATTTTTATGTGAATTAAATTAATTATTAAAATAACGCAATTAGTTTAAATAAATAATTATACTTTCAAGGTGAAACAATAATACCGTCTATAGAAGATAAGATGTTTACGACATAATATAATACGTCTGATATATCTGGATTCTTAAAATGATCTCACTGCTTCCTTTGTTTCGAAATTGATACAACGTGCAGTGTGATTATAATAAATCAAATATCTTCGGTGTACACTTGTTAATCAGCATGACCCCATAAATAAATCGTAAATGTCGTGAGGTGCGAAATCTGGACATCACAAAGGTCGTCGTCATGGTCTGTTAAAGTATAATTGTAATTCCGAGTCTACTACATTATTGTCCTTACATTTATCTACTTGTTATTGTTAATTTTACTCCAAACCACAAGACGATCAGTAATTCAAATTTATATGTATATGTAGGGTGGGTGGGTGTCCACTATCCCACCCTCTAATCGGTAAAACATCATCAAAATTTATTTGAAAAATTTGTATGAATAACTCTCTAAAAATTGCAATTATTTTGTGTTTATTTATATTGTACATCTTTTAATTAAAACCCTCGCTTATGTTTTATTGATTGGAGGGTGGGATAGAGACCACCCACCCACCCTACATATACATGATAACTTTAAATACTAATTGTTGATGATTTTGCTGCTTACAAAGCAATATAACCTTGTTTGTAATAAAACATAAAGCATAACACAAATTTAAGTTTAAATATTAATGACCTTCTATAGCTAATCTTAATTAAACTTGATTTAAAACCTTTTCACCTATAACGTATATAATTTTTATTAATTTACACCCTCAAAAATTTTACCAAGAAAATTTTCTTTTTCTATAATATTTTCTTTCAGTTTTCGAAAACATAATAATAATTCTTGCTTTGAATAATTTTCAACAGTTTTTTATAACTTGGAATATATTTTTTAGAAAATTCCAATTTTGGAGAATTTTGTGCCATTTCTTAGGATATCGATGTTCTACCGAAATTTTGCAGCAATTTGTATGTCAAATGTTAGGTATTTTAACACATTTTCCTTTATTTTTATTTATCTTTTATTTCTTAGATTGCAAAATTTTCTCTCCAGAGTTACTCAAATACTTTAGAATTAATCTAAATTTAGTTAAAATTTTTCAGAAATGTATCTTTCCGATTTTTAGAACTTTCCAGCAGTTTTCTTTTATTTTTTATTAAATGTTTCTAGTTTCAGTAATTTTTCTTCCATTTGTAAAGAACTCTATACATTTTTTGCTTTATATCATCAAAATTTTTCAACAGAGCAAAATTTTGCAACAATTTTTCTTTAATGTAATGAAAAATCATTAATTTCAATTTTTTACCAATTTCTGGAACTGTTTTTAAGTGTTCTAAAATTTTTCTGTTATTTGACTTTAATTTCTCAAGAATTTTATATATTTCTTGCTTTATGTCATCTGCATTTTTCAAGAATGCATTTTATTTTTCCTTAATTTTAGAATTTTGCATATAAATATTTCTTTAATTTTCTCTACTTTCACAATTGTTTATATTATTTATATTTTAAATATTTTTTGCTTTTATGTTATTTGTAATTTTGAAATATTTCTTTTCTGAATTTTACTTTTATTTTTAGACGACTTTTCAAAAATTCAACAATCCTACACTAATTTTACTTCTAGATCTAGAACTATTCGGCAAGTTTCTTATCATTTTAAAATGCAAGAATTTTCTTAAATTGTTCTAATTTGTTTTATCAATTTTTCTGTAATTTAAGTAATAAAGAATTTCCTAATTTTTTAGCTTTACATTTGTGTAATTTACATTTTCTAAATTTTTCAGAATGTCCCTTCTAAATCTCCCCAATTCCTAGACTATATCTTTAACTTTTCTTTGGGATGTATAGAATTTTCGAAAAAAATTTGTTTCAATTATAACAGAAGTTATCACTATTTTTAAAATTATCTTATTAAAACTTTTCGGGATCTTTCTATTCATACTTTTTTTGGTACTTTTTCCTGCATTTATCTATCAATATTGTAAGAATTTTATCTTATTTTGTAAGAACTGTTCTCTTATCTAGAATTTTTAGAAAAAATCGGTGTTGTTTTAATTCTCTTCCAATTTGCAATTTTTACATCTTACTCCTCATATCTAGAGCCCATAGTACGGTTTTTCTGTGTATATAATTTTTAAGGAATATCTCTTATTAATTGTACGAGATTTTTAATTTTTCTTTTGAATTCCTAAAATATTGTAGCAATTTTTCTTTCCTTGTTAGATAATTTATCACCATTTTTTGTTAAAGTTTCTAAAGTACAATCAATTTCTAAAATTTTTATTAGTAATACTTTAGGAATGAAATTGAATTTTCATTTATTGAATATTCCCAAAAAACTCTTCTAAATTTTAAGATTTTTCTTTTGTAAACTATGTAACCTTTTGATTCACATGGAACCTCCCTACATGTGTATTAAATAAATAAAAAAATTAAAAACAACTTTTTTTAGACTTCTAGATTTTTCGAAAACTATTATTCAATTTTACGAAAATTTATCACCATTTCCGAATTTACTAATCAGAATTATTAGAAACATTTTTGGAAATTTTATTTTTAACTTTTTTCCATAACTTGTTGATATTTTTCTTTCATATAATTCGATTCTATTGAATTCTAAATGAATTTATAATTTTAAATTCTCAGTAGTATTATTGCGGTTTCTCTTTCGGGGTTTATAAAATGTTTCAGAATATTTTTATCACATTAGAAATTTTCTTCGAAATTTTTAGAATATTTCTGAGAAATTATAGCTTTGTATTATCAGATTTTTGTAATGTATTTTCTCAATTGTAATGTTTTTCTTAAACCGTTTTCTTTCCAAATTATTAGAATATTATAGCCATTTTTTCCAGATTTCTTCTAACAATTGTTCCTAAGTATTTCTGTGCCTTTTCTTTCCGAGAATTTATTATTATTATTATTTCATTAATTATATTTTTCGAATTATTTTTATTTACGTAGTTTTACAGATTTTTTTTTTTTAATTCTAGTATCTCTAGCAATTTTTTCTTCAAAATTATAAGAATTTTGCTCCTGTATTACAAAAAGTTTCTAAAATTTTTTACTTTAATTCTAGAAATTAAATTAATGTTTCCAAAATGTTTTTTTTAGCTTTTAGATTTACTTTTTTGAATATTCCTGAATATCTTTTCTAAATTGTAAGGTATTCTTTTTAGTAATAATGCTTTTCAAATAACTTTTCTTTTGGACTTTTCAAATTTTGCAATGAAAGTTATTGCAAACCGCGCGGGGATCAGTAATTAAAAGTAATATGCATATGTAGGGTAGGTGGGTGGCCTCTAACCCACCCTCCAATCAGTAAACCATAAGCGAGGGTTTTAATTAAAAGTTGTAAAACGTAAATAAATGTAACATTAATTTAGTAGATTTATTCAAACAAATTATGAAATTTAAGAAATTTAAAAAAATAAGACATAAGTTTTTAAACAAAAGTTAAAGAGAATGGAAAACTGAACAAAATTTATTAAAACATGTTTTTTATAAAGTTTTTAATTTGCGAGAAAAAAATAATAATAATTTCGACACTTTGTTTCCTATTGCTAATAAACTTTATGAGTTAAATGAAATTCATATAACAACTAATTGAAAAATATAGGGAAAGTACTATGATGGCCACATTATCATTTTCTAAAATTAAATTCAAACAGATAAGTTTTCGACAAGCTTTTACCTTTAATTAATTGCATTACCATTCTCTTTTGCCATTAAAATAACAATTGTTTTTTGTCCAAAGTATCTTGAGATAACAATTTGAATATCTGTCTTTTTTAATTTTTGCCCCTCATAAAATGTTGTTTGTTTACTTGGGTTTTTCTTGCGAAGTATGGTCTTGCATTATCGTGTTGCAGAAGAATGCCCTTTCTCCTGACAATAACTAGCCACTTTTAAAATAAAGATTAATTCATTTGATCCAATTGACCATAGCAAAAGCTGTGCTCTAACAGTTAGTCCAGGTTTCGGAACTTAAAAATGAACACTCCACCTATAACAAATGTTTTTTTGGGATGTAAACCAAGAGAAAACCACAGACTTTAGCATTTTGGATTTTTATAACAGAAGTTTTTGCTGCAGCTATTTACAAAAAATCTCACTTGATATGTATCCACTATTGAAATTTTTTTACTAAACTCCTTAGAGAAACTTCTCTGCCTAAGAGTGGATTAAATTGCTTCCTTTTAAAAATAAACATAGGAGGCAAAAATAATCGTAATGCAATATGCAAAGAATTGATTATTGAAACAAGCCAAGTGTTTATCGATTCATTACATATTATTTCATAATATTTTACCAAGAGATAAGTAGAAGAATTATTCAAGAAATCCGATTTACAGTTGTATTCACCACACACTATTCTGCAAATTTTGTGTCCCCACTTTTAGTTCATTATTTTACCACATTTTATTTTAATTGATTGATGAGGCTGTCGTATGTTGAAAGTTCATCTTCACTTTATATAAATAAAACTATATAAGTAGTTTCAAAAATATATTGTAAGACGCTGCAATTGTTTCGCCACACTGTGGCTTCTTCAGGCGAAGAAATAGTATAGTTTTATTTATATAAAGTGAACATTTTATTTTGACTGTAGTAAATCTTGACTAACCAGTTTTTAATATTCTGTTACTATTAACTTTATATAATCTTTTACGTCAAAAATTGGCTAACTGCTTGTCTGTTAAAGTCTCTTGCTTGAGCTATTGAAGTATTTGATATTTATTTATTTATCCAATGTGAATATACATAACTATTTCGAGACTTACAATTGTATACAAAAATACAAAAAATTCGACTTCACACGGAAAGGCTCAAGTTCACGTCCACGTGATCTTTCACTCTCGCCCAATGCTGACCATGACTCTGCTGCCAGTAGAGTTCGGTTTTGTTGTTTTTACCATTTTATTTGCCATATATAGCTTATTAGTTTTCAGAATGAAAACTTATATATTATGTCAGGCTGCCATAGATACAGATCACGATTTCTTTTAACAAACAAATAAAACCACTTACGTTTAATACTTATTGTTTGTTTATTATTTGATTACCAATGATGATGTTGGTAATTTATTTATTTATTTATTTACATCTTTGGTCTTCTTTCTTAGAAAAACACATTTAAAAACAAATTAACTACAAAAATAAAATTTTGGCCATGACAAATTATGTTCTTCCACTCAAACGCTTCTTGCACAGGGCAGGCTACAAACTTTGTCCACATCCGAAAGCTTTTATCTTGCCCTTAATATCTTCTTTTTGTCCACTTTTGAGAAGGAACTTTTGGCAGTTAATGTCAGCATGTTGACAAAATATTCGATCAATATTCAGACGTGTTTAAACTAAATGCTTTCACAACTTTTACGTGTTATTGAGTGGCTTGAGTTTGCTTTAGACACCAGGACACCATCCTTCAATTATAACCTGCGGGCATCGGATATTGGCCAGTCTGGCGGGAACCAAATTAACCAAATTTACCTCGTTGCACTCTTTGAACATCATGAGGAACATAAGTTGTCCAGTGATGTCTGTTTTAGGAAAATGTCGCCAATAATTTTATTCACCTCTAGGCCTCTGTTGAAACCAGGAGGCATATTATCTTCAGCGATCTTTGTTCATTGATCTTTTCGTTCTTCTGTATTTTGTCTACTTCCGCTTTGCCGCTAGCCTCATAAGCAGTTATCAATTCTGGACACTCAAGATGTGCCGTTGGTTTCCATCTGGATAACCAGTCCACTTTGGAAAATACTCTGAATATTCCTACGATCTAAAATCTTCTCCACGCTGAATTGTGGTTCAATATTATTCTTTTTCTTCGCCACTTTTGCTTTGTCAGAAGATACACCTTTTGACTAACTAGAAGAACTTCTTTCCTGCTAACCTTACACTCTTAGATTATTTTTTCTGCAATATCAAATGTTAACCGCCTTACATCTCTAATGTTAAAGGCAAACATGTACATTTCATGGTAGATAATATGTTTAACTAACATCTTGAGGAAGCACATTCAAAAAACTGAAATAATGATGGCGTTTTATTTTTCTTTCAAGATGCATTTTTAATATAGGCTTAGGTATTTATTTAGGATTAATTAAAACCATATTTTTTGTTCGTATAAGCCTCAATACCTTTCTTAATGATTTCTGTACCCACTGTCCATATTTTCTTTTCGACTGGGCTACCAAAAGGAAAATATTTTTAAAATATCAATTGCTTGGATCGTACTATTAACAAGCCTTCAGAATTTTCATATGTACATAAGAAATGTATCTATAAATGTAACAATAAACACTACTAAACTTTTTTTTTAATCACACAGTTTTTTTTATTAGTCTAAAAAAGACGAGAATTAATTTAAACATAACCGACCGTTTATTTTTGTTTACGAGTGATATTGTACTGAGAGAGTGTATACTCTAAGTTAACATGAGCACAACGTAATTTAAATTTTAGATTTTTCTTATCTGGTTTGTTATAATCTCGATATGTTCATAGAAAGAAATAATTTTATCCAGTTATGTATTGACCAATTTTTTTCGATCAACTTTCGAGTAATATCATGATGCCACTCTCAAAGAACTTCTGGCCAAAAATTATAGACATTATAGACTCAACCTAATAATTACCGGATTTGAACTTGAACCAGCAACAAATTAAAGAAAAACTATCTGTATTTCTTTCTCTAGATCATTACTAGGTCAATAATCAGAGTGGAAAGTTTTTTCAAACAATTTAAAACATACCACCGTATCAAATTTATTTGGAACGCGTGTATATCAGACATTGCAACAGTAAACATAATACAGAATTACGCAATCCCTTTCAGCTACAATTACATCAATTCCGACGATAAATGCCTCTAGATTTATTAATTACCCGCTGAGTTATTTGGACCTTTCATTATACAATCAACAATGAAACGCGAGTCTAAAATTACCGCGATCATATACTAATTGTCATTTGTGGAATTTGTCCAACGTTTTGCGATTACATAACTCAATTACTATACGAAAACGTTAAAAGGTGTGGTTTATTAAATTAGCCAGGGAATAAGGAAAAAAAATCGATAAAATTTAATAGAGATGAGTTATAGTTCAGGTTTGTATTACAGGATTTATTTGTACGTTGTGTATTTTATTTCGAGAAATATTTATGGTTTGTAGGGTGTGACCTACGAGTACTTTATATGCTGCTTTTAATTATTAGACGTAATCCCCTGAATTATAAACTTCGTGGAATGACATGTCTATTACAAGAACATTTGTCTTGATTAAGATGAGAGGCATACAAGGAAAGTAATGTAGAAATTATGCGAACTGAAATATGTCTATTCCGCTATTGATATCGCTTACCATAAGAGGTCAACACTTTTATAACTTTAAGTAACATGAACCGCATAGAAGTAGTATTCATGTATTTGCATAGAAGAATGCTGCGTATACCATGCGTAGATGGTTTGTTACACTGAAGTACTGCGAAAAGACAAAACTGAAAGGTAAGTGTTAACGGCAATCAAATATCGTAGAATAGCTTACTTAGAACATGTATTAATTAAGAGGCGAAATATACTAGCTGCACCAACGAATAATGAAGGTTAATATTATTTAATATTTTGCCTTATTCAAATATGCAAAATTTGAAATACATATAAACTATTTATATCAAATTTATTAATTATTAAAATGTGTTATGGACAAATTAAAAATAAATATCTGAATGTTAAATAATATTATAATAAAACAGTTGGTTGACTTATAATCGAGAACGTGCATATCCCTCTGAATCAAATTATAGAGCCATATAAATGTACATTAATAACGAATCAGCTTTCATTACCTACGGATGTTGTATATAACTATAATTTTCACCGCATTCTACCTACTGCATATTTATGCAACGTTAAGTAATGATTACCGCCGCGGTCACTCGGGTAACATTCAACAAGTGCACACAAGCCGCGGTCGCTTCTTAATGACATCTAATTTGCATTCGTGCATGGTAATTATGCAATTTATGGTTGCGGATTGCGGCGCAGAGGAATTTCCTAAAATACATATGGAGGTAGTAGGACGAGCTTTCACAGATGCTTACCCGATTTCAAATTGGAAATTATTTCATTTGCTTATCTCGTTTGAAAATTAAATGCCTCTTATTGGATATGTTGTATGAGGTTAAAATAAATATATACTATATAGTTGATGTTTTAATTTAGATTCGCGATTTATAAACGGGAATTTTATCTTCTGCACACCTCGGCAAAACCGACGTCTGGTGATAATTTAAACCAAGTAAGCTATGCTATTTAATAACGTATCTCTTAATTTAATAACGAGTAGGTTTTTATAAATTATATTAATATTAAATGTACAAATGAATAATCCTATGTTTTCTTTTAGTAGCTAATGAATTAAAAAAAATTATACTTCTTTGGAAACGATATTTGGTTTCACTGATGGAAGGTATGTGCTGTAAGACGTTCCTGTAAAAAAATATTATGATGTCTTTTGAATTAGAAGCTATGTGTGGCTTGGCCTTGTGACAGATTCATTGGACGTTCTCATTTGCCAATATACAGCTGTCTTCTTTTTAATTCTTGATTCGAGCAGATTAATTGACTTTGGTAGTAGTCCAAAATCAGCATTTTATCTGCTTACAACCATCCATTATAAAGCACGACCTTCACATCTATCTTTCCAAAGTGTTGGATTTTGCAACTGTGACTTTCCTATATCTTTCTGCGTTTCGGATTGTCATAGAGTATCCATTTCTCATCGCCCGTAACGATTTTCCACAAGAAAGATTTTCAACGCTGTTAGTGAGTAGAGCAAGACACGCTGTCAATAAGAACCCATGGTTTAAGAAAATAATCATTGAAAGAAGTATAATTAAAACGATTGTCAGAATTAAATTTGGATACTTCTCTAGCAGGGGTGAATACGATGGGATGTGTGCAAGAGAAATCGAAGCAGTTGGAGAGGCAAGAGGGACTGAGATATATGGAGAGGACTGGATATAATGAGTGCTATAGAGAAGTGAGAAATCTTAAATAATCAAGCTTCATCGTGGGTGATGGTATACAATATTCAATATTCTGTTTTGCTACTATTTATAGAAAATTTATTTGTTTACATCTACGTTTAAAGTATCGCTCAATAAAATTCGAAAATTATTTCTATATTCTAAATTGGGCACCATCCAAATCGTTTCCCTCTGAAGACTAAGTAAACAATAATATCGTAAAGAGCAATGGTGCAGTACATGCAATGTAAATCAGAGGAATAATAAAGTATGTTGTTTTTAATGCATTGTGAAGCAGAAAGTTTATAGACTCCATAAATATGAGGTCGTTGTGGGAATATTTTGACGCAGAAATTTGGCACAAAATGAATGGTAATAGCAGATGTCATTTATGTAATTTAATGAATACATAAAATCTGGTGTTTTTTTTGAGAAAGTTCCAGAAGAAAGCATTGGTCCTTAATCATATTGCTGTGGATGATTTTCTTAAAATAAAGTGTTGGTTTGTATGATAGAATTAAAAAATAATTGCTTATATTTTAAGAGTACCTTAGGATATCTTTACCCAAGGTTATCCAAGTTAAAAGCGTAATTGTACAAAGATTACAAACTGCAATTCTTTCTAAACCGTCGATCTTTGTGGTGATTTTACTAACTGAATACTAATGAGGTTGAGCCATTTGGTATGGATTTCGGTTAAATTGAAGGGCCGTGTTTAATAAAAGATCAATCAGCTGTACTATCTGACCAAATGGTCAACAGGATAAGTTTTTAGTAACAAGTGGTCGTATGATGGTGACAACTAATTTTGTTGCTTACTAACAACTTTGACCATGTGAACAATAAAAAATTAAAAAATTATTCATAAAAAAGTAAAACCTATAACCATTATAGGCATTTATGTTAATCTCTGCAGCTATAAAAGGGTAGAAACGAATTAGAGAACCTTAACAGATGATCAGGATTAAGGAGCATGTTGCTAAAACATATGAATCTCTTTCTATGAACACTATAATTGATGAATGTGCATATTATAGAGAGCAAGATTTCCGCCTGTTGGAAATATAAGTTCTTACCAAAAACTGCCATCTATATCAAAGCTCGTGGTTTAAGAAACTACAAGAATAGTTTAAAAGTTTAAATAGAAACAGAAACAATTTATCTCAAAATATAGGTGGAATAAGAATGCTAAGACAATTCTTAAAAGTCAGAAGCATCAGAGAGAACACGAAGATACTTGTATTAAACTTTTGAACTAGCTATTAATAACAGTTGGATAATCAGTTTGACTTTACGAAGATAATCTGATATAAGTAATACAATTTTCTCTCGATGAAAAATTTGACTAAAATTTAACATCCAATTACTCATAGAGATAAAATTTGTAAGATCTATCCAAATTTATACAGGACCAAATCTACACATACTTCATAAAGGCTGTAATCTAATATTTCTTACACCAAGACGATAACTCATTAATTGGCACGTGTAGAAAAGGTTTGGCGACGGACGTCATCATCAAAGATGTGAAACAACCACCAATAAAATGTTATTTTAGAAAAATGAAAGGATAGTCAATTGTATGGAGTTTTTATATATAGATTTACTATACATCAGCTACAAGTCTTTTTTTGAGATATTTAGGTGTTTAGGAGTCACATATATTTATTGACAAATTTTGTACATATTTACATTAAAATAATAAATGAGGTGTTAATGTATTAATCTGTCAAAAGACTATCGACCAGAGATCTTTCTGCCTTGTTTTGTCCAGTCATATGGCGTCAGTCTTTCATGAGTAGATGCATGAAATGATGAAATGAAATCAAAAATGGTAGAATGTGGGTGTTTAAATTTAGGGTTTATGTTTGATCATCCACAATCCCTTCTGTTCCTTCTTTCCCGACCCAGCCTAGAAAGTAACTTTTCCCTCGCCCTGTTTTCTCTCATCCAATCTCACACCTTTCTACATGCACCCATACAATTCTTTTCTACTCCTTTACATTTCTTAGTAAGATGACTACGTATCTTTTCCGTCCTTACACATCACGTATTCTCTGTATCCCTCACTTATCAATTTCTTTCTCGATCTTGCCAAGGTCATTCTTTTCTACTTTCCAAAACTGTATATTGAAGAATATCTAGTTACCTTACAGCCAGAATCAATCCTAGATCTTTCAAATTATTTATTATGATCTTTGCCAACAGTGAACCAGAATTCGAATAACATTTAGTGAGTCTAAATTAAATCCCAAGAATTGTACACTGAATATTATTGAGGTTAACCTCTGTATCATTAAATATCTTCCGAGTAAACACTTCTAATTTCGATTTTTGTTTTGACAGATTGAGTTCCAAATTAAGGAAACCATCTTGAACACCTTACATTATTTTTGGACAATGTATACAAAACAATATCGTCAAAAAATTGATTTTAAAATTCCTCTAAACAATCACAGAATAGAGCCACTGCCAGAACCACAAATAATATTTACTAGTAAGCTTAATTGCACTTTAGAAACAAATTTCCGACTACTAATCATAATTGTATTACATGACTTTAGGTTTGTAACGCCAACTTCGTGTTTTAGAGGAAATTGTAAAGAAATTACTATGATTTTTTTGTTTTTATTTTCACGTTTTTATTTTTACGTTTTAGAACTTTTAATTAAAACTCGCTTTTAATTTACTGATTGAAAGGTATGATAGAGGCCTCCCATCCACCCTACATATACATGATTGCTTTAAACACTAATCGTTGATGATTTTGCTGCTTAGAAAACAATAAAACCCTGGATGTAATAAAAAATAAAGCATAATCCAAATTTACGTTTGAATATAAATGACCTTCTATAGCTAATTTTATCAAAGCTTGATTTAAAGCCTTTTCAAGTATCATGTATATAATTTTTATTAATTTACACACTCAATTTTACTTTGTCAATTTCTTTTATTTAAATGTTGTAATTAAGGCTATTGCAAACCACGACGCAATCAGTAATTAAAGTTAATATGTATATGTATGGTGGAAAAGGAAATTTTAAAATTCGTAAAATATTCCACCATTGTTTTATGTCATCAGTAGCTTCTAGGATCTTTCTAAAAATATTGTTTTGAAGCAATTTTTTTAAATGTCTAAATTCTTTCAATTTCTCACACAAAGTTGCAAAAATAATCTTTAAAAACATGTCTATGTGTTCTTGACTTATGTGAAGATTATATTAATAATAAACGCGGTTAAATTAAATTAAAACAGTGAAGAAAGGAATTGAACCGCGTTTATTTTTAAAAACATTGTTTAATTTTAACTATAGTTTCTTAGAAATTGTCTGGGGTTCAAGCATTTTCAACAGTTTTATTTAACCAATCTTTAAAATTTTCCAGCAATTTTTCATCAGTTCAGGAATTTTCCGGATTTTATTTTTTATTTTTTAGAAACTTTATTTATTATTTCTTGTTTTTCCTTATTCAAATTTGCTTGATTCTTTTAGAGAACTTCCAAGCAATTTTACATCCTCATTTGTCAAGACTTTTAGATATGTGAAGTAGTTTATATTTACATTTTAATCTGACGAAAAAACGTAACAAATTCGTGAAGAATTTTTTTTTTAATGAATTTTGAAATAATTTTAATAATAAATAATAGTTTTCTACAAATTATTGGGGATTCAAGCATTTTTAACAGTTTTTCTTTCCAGTCTTTAAAATATTCGAGAAATTTTTCTTCTCACCCTAACTGTAGAATTATCTTCAAGAATTTAAGAATTCACTGTATTTTTTTTAATATTTGCTTGTTTTTTTAGAAAACTTCTAGAAAGTTTCAAGTAATTTTGTGTCCCCGCTTCTACAAACTTTGTTGAGACTTTTAGAAATATAAAGCCTTTTTTTAGATTCGATGAAAAACTCCTCAAATGTTTACAGGCCCTTAAAAATTTTCTTTATAAATTTTGGAAAATCTTCCAAAAATAAATCCTGGAATATTTCAAAGGTTTATAAGTAAAAATTCTGAATATTGGTAAAATTCTAAACAGGTTCCAGAATTTATGATTAAATCCCTTGAAATTTTGTCATGGGTTTTAGAATTTTCTGCATTTTTTTCTTCTTTATTTACACAATTTTTTCAATTTTTTTTTCCAGATTGCAAGAATGATTTTTAAGTGTTGGAACTTTTCAAAAATATTCTTTGAGACTTTAAAATTTTCAGCACTTCTAATTTTTCAAGTGATAATTATTTAATAATCGATAAATAAATAAAAATTAGTTACAAGTAATTTTAAAACCAAATTTTTTCTGGTCATTTCTCGTCCAAATACCTAATTTCAAACATTTTTTTTGCTAGATTTGTAGAATTTTTTTTTCGTGTAGAAATTTTTGCTCCAATTGTAATCGTTCATCAAGAGTTTTTTTTTGCTTTACTTGCTTTATTTTATTGAAATTCTCTAGGATTTAAATAAATGTAATGCTTTTTATGCTACATTCTTGATGGAACCGGATGTATAAGTTTGGTGAAGAAAAGCACTTGTTATGTTCGATATTTTTCTTCTCCAAAAATCTCTAGGATTTTTACAAGCACACTTGGGATTTCAGTAATTTGAAGTTTCTAATTTCCAAATTTATAACAATTTCGTGAGCCCTCCTTTTAGGAAAAACTGCTACAAAAAATCTTATCAGGATTAGCCACGATTTTCTTAGAGGGTTCTAGAATTTCAATGTAATTTAAAGTTGAGATTCCCAGAAAATTTGTCAAAATTTCTAGATTTTTCTTTATTTCTAGACTCTTATAACGTTTACAATTTTTATTTCGGGTTTTTCCTCCAAATTGTATGAATTTTCTTTGAGAATTCAAAAATTTTACAAACATTTTTCTTATCGACCATTTATTACTTTAACTTTTTCAGATTTCCTACAAGGGTTCTAGAAATATCGACTAATTTTATGTCCAAGATGCCAAGAAATTTTTTATATAAATTTCTAGATTATTTCAGTAATTTTTCTTTTTGAAATTTTCATTAGGTTTTGAAAGGTTTACAATTTTCAACAAAAATAGGTCCAGATTATTTAAAGTGGTTAAGGTTTGTTTAGAAAAAAATTCCTTCGCATTGCATTGTTTCGAGATTTTCTTCCAGAAATATTTTCTTTCAGACTCTTAGAGAGGGAGAGATAATAATATCTTTATTCGAACATATAAATATACAATTTAAAAACATTTACAAATAATATATGATGTGTTAGTCTACCGTTTGGGCTATCTACCATCGGTCTTTTTGCCTTTTCTTGACTCTAATTATGTGTAAATAAATAACTTTGCTTTCTAGCTTAACTGTCTGGATGATTCTAACTAATGAATTGATGTAGGACTGAAGGGTGTTTAAATTTGGGATTTCGGAGAATGCAAAATTTGTTAAGAAGAAGTTACATTAGAAGGATTGTTGACGAATTTATAAACAAGGCTATGTATACGTTGGGAAATAGGAGTAACCTGCATGTAAAAAAGAGCACATTTAGGGGTTTATTGTAAGGGTTAATTGGATGTCTAAGTTTGGTAAGGGTTCGTAGGGCTGATCTTTCGGCTACATTAAAGTGATTTGTATATCCTAACTGCTGTTTTAGTAGAAATATCTTGGTTTTTATAGGTTAGTGTTCTAAAATGCCGAGCTTTAGTTTTGATCTTGACATTTATAGCTTGTGCCTGGGCTTTGAAGAAGAGTTGGAGGGTCGGGCAGGATGCCTAGGTATTTACAGGAGTAGGTAGAGTAACAGACAGAGTTTTCTAGCTTTACTTGCTTTTTCCTATCCGAATTTTTAAATATTCTAAAATTTTTCTCGATATCTAAAACTTTTCCGCAGTTTTATTTACTAATTTTTCACCAATGTGCAAGCGTTTTCTTTGATAGTTGTAAAACTTTTCACAATTTTTTCTTTTAGAGGATATTGTTCATCTAATTGTATATAAAGTTTACTAGGATTATAGAATTTTCTAATAATTTTAATTCTAGATTCATCAAAATCTTTAATGTTCTAGGATTTTTATTAATTTTCCCTGTAATTTAAAGAAGTTCTGGATTTTCTTACAAATTTTTCTTATAAAATTGTAGAATTTTTAGCGTTCCTCGCTTTATCTTATCTGGAGCTCCTACTAGATTATTCAAGGGTTCCAGAATTTTTTCAAACTTTTTCTCGACCATTATAAAATCCTCTATCGCACAATACATCAACAGTAAAACATAAAAAATTATTTGTATGAATGCATCAAGTTTAAAATGCAACTTTTTGTGTTTGTTTACATTTTACAACTTCTAACTAAAATCCTCGCTTATGTTTTACTGATTGGAGGGTGGGATAGAGGCCACCCACCCACCCTACATATACATGATAACTTTAATTGCTAATCGTTGATGATTTTGCTGCTATAAACAGTCAAACCCTTTTAGTAATAAAAAATAAAATAAAATCAAAATTTAAGTTTAAATATAAATGATTTTCAACAACCCATCAAGTATCAAATTTTTACCAATTTACTCACTCAAAATATTACCTTTTGAATTCCTTTTTTATTCAAGTTTTGTAAGATATTTCATTGGATACAGCGAGACGATAAGGAATTAAATGTTATGTGTATATGTAGGGTGGGCGGGTGGCCTCTACCCCACCCTTCATCAAAAATTATGATGAACGATTTGTTTGAATTAATCTATAAAATTTTGCAATAATGTTATAATTATTTACGTTTTACAACTTTTAATTAAAACTGTGGCTTATGTGTTACTGATTGGAGGGTGAGTTAGGGTACTTCCCACTCACCCTACAATAACTATTTAATAATTTTGACATTTTTGTTCGTAATTGCTAATAAACTATAGGAGTTACCATGAATGAAATGTATATGATGAGTAATTGTAAAAAATGCAAAATTGAGAAAATTATTTTTGCGTAAACCTCATAGTTTTCGAGAAAAATACAGGGAAAGTATTATGATGGCCACATCACCATTTTTATTATTATTATAGAAATTTGGTTTTGTAATTGCAGTATTATTACAACATCAGATTTATTCTTACATATGTCGTTCTTGATACATTTATTAGCTCGTAATTATGTACTTATGACAATAAACGTGTTGGCATATTTATGTTTTAACAGCAGCTATTTTTGATAGTTTATGAGTATGCCAACAAATTATTTTATTTAACGTATTTACTAGAAAATTTGCAAACATGCTATAACTTTTATACATTTTTATTCATTAATATTTTCATGTGTTTGTGATGTAAGTGAATTTGGTTATTTGTTTGTATTTATTGGACTGAGTCTTTAATTATTTCGATTTTTTACTATAATAATCAAAGGCTTAATAGAAAGAAATAATTTTATTCAATAATGTATTGACCATTTTTTTCTTTAGACTTTTGCCAAATTTTGGGTAACATCATGATGCCACGCAAAGAACTTCTGGCCTTTCTGTGTTAATTATTTAAACATATATAACGAAGTGAAAGCTTTCTACATTAACAATATGAAGCAACTCCTGTTTGACACCATTGTCTGAATTGAATTGTTTCTCCTTCAAAGAGTTTTGCAAAGATCGAAATAAATAGTATTTTGGAAGTTGCAAGGTCTGGTGAGAATGGTGGATTGTTCATCAAATCTCATTCAAGCTTAAGCAACTTCTGGCGGGTTACTAAACTTGTTTGTGGTTTTGCGTTGTCATGATGGAACACAACACCCTTACGACTTACCTATTCTGGCTGTTGATGGCTTCATTCAATTTGTTTAATTTGCGATAGTAGTTTGGTTCTGTAGTAGCTGCTCAAAAAACAAAGGCCTTGTGCCTTTGTAATCCTACAAAAGTGAGAGTATAATCTTCTTTTGATGGTTATTTGCTTTCAAAGTGGTTGCAGCTGGTTTAGCATGCTTGCACCACTATCTTTTTAGTACGACGTAATCGTAAACTATCCATTTCTCATCGTCATTGACAATACGTTTGAGAAATGGATTATGTTCATTGTTTTTCAATAGCTTATCGCAGGTGTTTGTGCGTTTTGTTAAATGAATTTCGTTGAGTTTAAGTGTAACCCAAATATTGAGTTTACTAACATATCGTAGCTTGTGCAAATGTCTTTCCACGATCGTTTAAGAATTGTTTAGTATTTCTGCGACCTCTCGAGTCATGTAACGGCGGTTTTCTTCATTGAATGCCTTTGTCTTCAGCTTCAACTGGCCTTTCTAAACGTGGTGCATCTCTGACATTAAAATTACCGGAACGGAATTTGGCAAACCAATTCTGGTACAGGCATTCTATTAAGCAATATTTACTCTACACATCACATAACTTTTTTATAGGCTTGCCTTGCATGTTTTTCTTTTCTGTACAACAGTAAAACATATCGATATTCCTCGGTTTTATTTTCCATTTTTTGGCCTCTGCTTTACAACGACTATTGAATCGATTTGCTGACTTCTTTTTAATGGCAATTAAAGTCTTCCCTATCAGATGGTGTTTAGGTTAGATGATTAGACTGAAGATTAAATAGTTGAAAAAAAAATATATTCTAACGCTCACAGACTCAAATGAAATAATTCAACCTTCGATAATTGATATATTTATATTAATTGAAATATACGATCTTTCAAACGTCTCATCATGTGTTAATATGTCTAAACATTATGTAAAGTATCAATCTACAGTACATATATTAACTGAACCCCAGATAATCCGCCATTAAACAAAAATAAACCTTTTGAAATATATCACTCGGAGAAAATGCGCAACATGAAATCATTTTTACAAAACTTATCTAAACTATTTATAACGCATTTCTAAACGGGCAAATATTTACATATGTAACTCACGTATGCGTGATAAATATATTTGTGAAATCCATAAATAACTAGCTGGCAAATACAAATTTGATTTTTTTGTTAATATTATATCATAGTAACGACTTTCGGAATTTCCGCTTTTTCAATCGCGGTTTACATCCATCTAGATTTATTAGGTATGCATAACGGTTTTTGTGTACCTCGCCAAATTTTTCTCTGAATATTTTTAAACGCGAATATCGATGCTGGTAGGTCGGAATTCGACGGATTGGAATTTAAATTGATCGTTTAATTGTTAAGATTAAATTCGAATTGCTGGCATAGTGATGTATAAACAAAATGGGCAATTTTATGGTAATATATAATTAATGAGTGTCATTCATAATAAAAACTGTTTGAGGATATGTCAATCTGTAGTCTTCTTGAGAATATATATTAGCTAAGGATCCTTGTAAAATCTTATACAGCTATCAATAAATTTTACGCCGTAAACGAAATGTACATTTAGTGAATAAAAATTAACTGTGGAGAAAGTAATTACAAGTGTCTTTATTATTACTGTTCATCTTCACGTAACTCAACAATCAATATTAGCCTTGTAATAGTTAAAGAGAAATGTCTTAACTTTTTTCGTTGTTCGAGTATTTAGGTAATAAATTTAATCTGGGAAAGTGAACTTATTCTTTTATCCTAAATTCCTTCTTCAGTTTCTTCAGTCTTCATTCTCAACTATGTTTATGTTTATTAGTTTTTAGCTTCTTTTCCAAAAATTAAAAAATAGATATGAATATACACAAATATATAATATAGTTGATGCTTAAAGCCATTACTTTGTGATACATTTTTAAAAATTAGGACGATAAATGAAATTCACTTTGTTGTTATCACGCACGGTTTTTATTATTAGTGACCGGTTTCAACAAAATGTACAATCATTTTGCAATTTTTATAATTTTTATACAAGTATTTAGTTACTTAAAACAATTTTGATTTTAAAAAATATTTCAAATTAAAAGGTCTACAAGTCGTTTATATACACATTGTTTTTTTTGTGCAAGTTAATATTATTAATATATGACATTAAAGTGATTAATTTTAATATATGTATATTTTATGTGTGGATATGAATAATAGCAAAGGTCAACGTATGTTAGTAAATAACTAATTATTTATTTCTTCGTCCATTCGCAATCGTATTAAGGAACTTTGGGTTTAAAGACCTCAATTAATTTGATAACCAGTTTTAATACGTTTACCCTCGATTCGTAATTGCTATATAAACAATAATTACATTTCTATATAAACTGCATTAATTGTTAGCTGCATAAATTGATTGCTCGTAAAAATTAATCGAATGCCAATGGACTTAAATAATGCTGGCGAAAAAAAATCACAAATATGTTAAGTTATATGTTGTTATAATAATCATTAATTATGGAACTTTATTACAACTAGAACTAAAAAAATAAATAGCATTAATACTCCATTTTAAAACCATATGCATTTATTTTATTTTCACCCAATTTCATGAACAAATAAAGGCGTTTATTGTGTCTTATTTAATTTTCTAATTGAAATTTTATTTGAATAAGGTGCAACTGTATAAAACATTTAAAAAATCTATTATCAAATACAGGTTCCTCCTAATATGCTATATTATAGTAGATTATGTAAATACTTATTCTTAATTTGTATTCAAAGTTATGATTTATTGCCGAAGCCAATTACTTTGAATTTTTAATTAACGATGTGTTGTTTCGTATTATGGTATGACGTGTGTTGTTTATTATGTTTATTATTACTATTTAAATTTTACTATTATGAAACCAAACCTATATCTGATAAGAAAAAGTAGGCTGCTTTCCCACATACATGGATAAGTAAAAATTTTAGTCCACAGGTGTAAAATACATCTATTATTTCTATTGCGAAAAGTGACATTCAGAGATTATTTCTTAAGAACTAATGTCCTAAGTAATTATATGAAATTAAATAAACACAGTTATATTTCTAACTTAACTATTTTATTTAATCACTAAATGTACATTTCGAACACTATGTGTCCATTATCAATAGTTAACTGTTCCATAGTGTTCTAAATGTACATTTAGTGATTAAATAAAATAGTTAAGTTAGAAATATATCTGTGTTTATTTAATTAAATGATAAACTTCACATTAACTCGCAAATACATATTCATAATTATATAAATCTTATAAATATTCGTTTTTTTTTAAAGATTGGCACAAAATCTTAAATACTTCGTCTTATATTGAAGTAAAACAGTCGGTGTTTTCCTTATTTTAATGTTAAAAATTAGTCTTATTTTTATGACTTCAGCCAGAAACTATTCCACATTTTAGTCACTGTGAAAACAGTTTTTTTCATATGAAAAATGAATTAGTTTTCCAGGCTTCTTTGAGAGTTCAAGAATTTTTAGAAAGTTTCTAGAATTTATATGTAATTCTAATATGTACAAAAAATCGTGATCTTTTTTCCAATGTTCTAAAATTTTTCAGCAATTATTTGTCCAAATTTCTTTGAGAGTTCTAGAATTTTTAGGAGGCTGCTAGAATTTATTAGTAAATCTAATCCTAGAAATTGTAAACTTCTTTTCTATGTTCTAGAATTTTTCAGCTATTATGTTTCTAGGTCTTTTTGAGAATTTTAGAATTTTGATTTTTAGATTTTTTTTAGTAATTCTAACCTTCGATACTATGAACTTTTTTAATATTCTAGAATTTTTTAAGCAATTATTTTTTCAGGTTCTATAAGAATTCTAGAATTTTCTAGAGGTTTCTAGAATTTTTTTAGTAATTATAAACTTCTTTTTGATAATAAAATCTTTTTGATGTTCTAAAATCTTTTTTGCAGTTATTTTTCCAGGTTTCTTTGAGAGTTTTGGAATTTTGAGGAGGTTACTAGAATTTTTAGAAATTCTAAACCTAGAAATTGTAAACTTCTTTCAAATATTCTAGGATTTTTTTAGCAATTATTTTTCGAGGTTTCTAGAATTTTTAGAAATTTTAAGTTTAGAAATTGTTTCTTTAAGAGTTCAAGAATTTTAGAAAGTTTCTAGAATTTCTATGTAATTCTAAAATGTACTAAAAATCGTGATCTTTTTTCCAATGTTCTAAAATTTTTCAGCAATTATTTGTCCAAATTTCTTTGAGAGTTCTAGAATTTTTAGGAGGCTGCTAGAATTTATTAGTAAATCTAATCCTAGAAATTGTAAACTTCTTTCCTATGTTCTAGAATTTTTCAGCTATTATTTTTCTAGGTCTCTTTGGGAATTCTAATATTTTGAGAAGATTTCTAGATTTTTTTTAGTAATTCTAACCTTAGATAGATACAAACTTTTTTTAATATTCTAGAATTATTTAAGCAATATTTTTTTCATGTTTATTTAAGAATTATAGAATTTTCTAGAGGTTTCTAGAATTTTTTAGTAATTATAAACTTTTTGATGTTCTAAATTTTTTTTTAGCAATTATTTTCCAGGTTTCTTTGAGAGTCTTGGAATTTTGAGGAGGTTACTAGAATTTTTAGAAATTCTAAACGTAGAAATTGTAAACTTCTTTCAAATATTCTAGGATTTTTAAGTAATTATTTTTCGAGGATTCTTTGAGAGTGCTAGAATTTTCAAGAGTTTCTACCCCAAGAAATTGTAAACTCTTTTCCAATATTCTAGAATTTTTTAGCAATTATTTTTCCAGGTTTCTTTGAGAGTCTTGGAATTTTCCGGAGGTTTCTAGAATTTTTAGAAATTCTAAACCTAGAAATTGTAAACTTCTTTCAAATATTCTAGAATTTTTTTAGAAATTATTTTTCGAGGTTTCTAGAATTTTTAGAAATTCTAAACCTAGAAATTGTAAACTTCTTTCAAATATTCTAGAATTTTTTAGCAATTATTTTTCGAAGAATCTTTGAGAGTTCTATAATTTTGAAGAGTTTCTATCCCAAGAAATTGTAAACTCCTTTCCAATATTCTAGAATTTTTTAGCAATTATTTTTCCAGGCTTTTTCGGTTCTGGAATTTACAGAAAGTTTCTAGAATTTTTAGTAATTCTAACCCTAGAAATTGTAAACTTATTTTAAATATTCTAAAATTTCTAAGCAATTATTTTTCAGGTTTCTTTGAGGGTTCTAGAAGTTTCAGGAGGTTTAGAACATTGGAAAGAAGTTTGCGATTTCTAGTATTAGAATTACAAAGAAATTCAATTCAATTGAAACTCTCAAAGAAACCTGGAAAACTAATCCCTCAAAAATTCTAGAACATTGGAAAGGAACTTACAATTTCTAGGGTTAGAATTACGAAAATATTCTAGAAACCTTTTGAAAATTCTAGAACTCTCAAAGAACACTGGAAAAAAAATTGCTTAAAAATTGTAGAACATAGGAAAGAAGTTTACAATTACTAAAAAAATTCTAAAAATCTGAAAATTTTAAAACTCTCAAAGAAATCTGGAAAAATAATTACTAAAAATTCTAAAACATTGGAAAGAAGAACATAACCCTTCTGTTCTTCTTTCCAATGTTCTAGAATTTAATAAAAAAATCTAGAAACCTCCTGATATTTTTAGGACTTTCAAAGAAACCTGGAAAAGTAATTGCTAAAATATTATAAAACATTAGAAAAAAGTTTAAAATTACTAAATATTTTTAGAAACCTCCTCAAAATTCTAGAGCTCTCAAAGAAACTTGTTAAATTTCTGCTGAAAAATTCTAGAGCATTAGAAAAAAGTTTACAATTACTAAAAAATTCTAGAAACCTCATGAAAATTCTAGAACTCTCAGAGAAACCTGGAAAAAGTAATTGCTGAAACATTCTAGAATATTGGAAGGAAGTTTACAATTACCAAAAAATTCTAAAAACCTGCTGAAAATTTTAGAACTCTTAAAGAAACCCGAAAAAAAAATAATTGCTTAAAAATTCTAGAACATTGGAAAGAAGTTTACAATTACTAGTGTACAAGGGTTAGAATTATTCAAAAAATAGAAACCTCCCGAAAATGTAGTTGCTGACAAATTCTAGATCCTACATAAATTCTACAACTAGTAACCAATAAAAAAATTGTTAGAACATTCGAGAACCTTTAAAGAAATTTCACAATATCTAAATATAAATTTAATTTGTAACTTTGTTTGTATAACACTATTTATACAAACAAAGTTACAAAGTGTTTTATTTATACTCAAACATGTATAACGAAGTAGAAGCCGCAAAAATTAATAAATATAAATTTACTATTGGGCAGTTCTAAAACCTTCAAAGAAACCTGAAATATATATTAGAAAATTTTAGAAAATGTACAATACCTAAAATTAGCTATAAAAAATTTAGAAAACCTGCGAAGAAAATTCACAAACTTTAGAAAGAAGTGAACTCAAGCCTTTCCACACAATTAACTAGAAGAAACGGAAAACAATTTAAAAGAAAGTTTAAATCCTTGGTGTTGTTTTGATAATATTTAAATGTTTCTTTAACATGACTACGTTGCTTGTAATCACCAATTTTATTGAGATAGGTCAAGAGTACGCTTTAGCAATAAATAATATATTGGCTTAGGTCAAGAGTACGCTATGATATGGTTAATTTATTAGGGTAGGTCAAGAATACGCTAGGAGAATTAATATGTATTTATGTTAATGTTTTCTTGACTTGTGTAAAGCTTTATGTTCCTTGCACGAAATAACATTATTATTATTATTATAATTTATTATCTTAGACCAAGACAATAAAAAATTTTGAACCATTTTTGAATGTTTAAATTGTTTTTCAATTGATTTTTGTTTGTGATGGAGGTGTGTATGTGAGTGCTTTGTTGTTAATTAATCGTTTTGATTGATATTAAATGTTTTCCAAAAATTTCGACGTTTCTGATTATTATTATCTCTATTGATTTTTGACAACTGTCGATTTTTTTCTGTAAATGTTTTTTATTTCAACAATCTCCACTGATATTATTTTTGGTCCTTTAAAATTGTTTTTACACAGAGATAAGTCGGATATATAAGGCGGGTATTCCAATATTTCGCAATTAATTTTCTCTAATTTTTCTCGGGTCTAAGCATCTGAGTGTGGCCGAGCGTTGTCATGAAGAAGAATCGCACTTCGGATGGGCATGCCTCGCCTTTTCGGTGGATAAGCCAGCTTGGCTTCATTAAGGAGCTTGCAATAATATTCAGCATTGACAGTACGTAGCTCATAAAGGAAATCAATAAGCAGTATGTCTTTTCTATCCCAATAAACAGTTACAAGAATTTTTCCCACAGTCAGACGGGTTTTGGCTTTTTGGGTTTAGATTCTGGGGTGTAATTCTGCACCCACGTCTCATTGCAAGTTACAATGTGACTCAAAAAGTAACTAAAGAATCCACAGTGTGGAAACAATTGTAGTGAGTTAAATAAAAATTTGAAAATCAACCACTTATTAAATTGGTTGCTTGAGTTACGTGAAGATCAAATTAATTTGACAAATAAAGCACTAATAACCTTTCTTCACAATTTTATTTGAATAACCAAGTGCTAATCCATTGATAATGGTCACTTTGTGTCCGAAATGTACATTTGGTTATTCAAATAAAATTGTGAAGAAAGGTTATTAGTGCTTTATTTGTCAAATCAACCACTTATTATTAATTAGATATATTAGGGATATATTTGGTACATTAAGGTGAATCAAAGGTAATTTTGTTTATAAATATCTACTTTTACTATTTCTGAGGATTCTTGGGAGGTCATTCCAAGATTACGTAGCTAAATTCTTAAGGTTTTGGTAGCATCATCACCAATGAATGAATGAACTTGTGAAATAATTTCAGCTTTAATTTAAGAAAACCTGAGATTTTAGCACCTCTTCTTACTAAGTAATCCATTTCCGACAGTTCGATTAATAGTTTCGAGTTTATTGGTTTTATTACCATTAATAAATTCGATTTTTTATATTTTTTCATTCAAAAACTAATTTCCACAAGTGGTCGTTCAATTTTCTACACTTAAACTAATTAACTTTCCCTTCATTTTAAAGCTTTTATGTAATGTCAATCTCTAAGCTGTTAAATTATACATTTACCGAGCGTACTCTTGACCTACACCAATAAACTATGCATTAACCCGCCGCCAATTTTCCCGCTTGAACCAGCGTACTCTTGACCTACTTCAACGTATAATTTATTTGGGCGGGTTAGGAGTACGCTGGGTCATTGCACTGATTGTTAAGGTAGGTCAAGAGTACGCTAGGACGAGTTTCTAGAGCTGCATTAAGTTAAAATTTAGAAAATAACAGTTGAATGCAGGAACAAAAACAATTACCAATTGATAAAAGCAAAAACAAATTTGAGAAGAGCTCAAAAACAAATAAAATAATAGAAATTGTTAAGAATTTTAAAAGAAATCAATCTAAAATCGATGAAATCAGTTTAATGGCCAAATTGAAAACAATTCAAAATGCTTAAATCTTCACTTTCAATTTTAACAATTGAAAATGAGAGAGAGAGAACAATAACTTTATTTGGACAAACAAAATACATTTAGAAAAAATATTCGTCATAGGGTGGTTTTCAAAAAATTCAAATGAAAAGATATAGAAGTGATTTTTATAAGAAAATAAGCACGTTTTAATATAAATTCTGGAAATAAACTGGTAATATTTATTTTTTGGTTTTCTAAATATTTCAAAGCCAATTTAGGAATATATCCTGAAAATTCGGGGTGATTTTCAAAAAAAATCAGAAGTGATTTTTATTTAAAAAAAACAACAAATTTTAGTGAACATTTTAGAAGTACGAAAACATTTCGTGAACCTACAATTCACAATTATCTACAACAAACTAAAGGATTTTAATACATTTTATTATTTTTGAAGTACTAAGGACCATAAACTTTTCGTTGCTTCAATATTTCAAAGCCACATACTTCAGGAATATATCCTGCAAATTCTATCTAAATTCATCGAGTGGTTTTGAAAATATTCAAAGGAAACCTACACAGTAATTTTTATATAAAAAAAACAATAAATTTTAAAAGTAATTCTTAAATTGTTGTCATTAATTGTTAATTTTTTCATACCCCTAATTCAAATATATTTAAGGAATGTATCTTGCCAATTTTATCACAATTTATCGTAAGATTTTCAAAAATTTTATAAGAAAACACTTAAAAGTGATTTCGATAAAAAAACATAAAATTTTAACACATATTTTTGAAAAAACAATTGATCATTAATTTTTGTATTCTTCAATATTTCAAAACCGCAAATCTCACCAAGTACAATCATAATTCTGTGGGTGTTTTTCAAAAATTCAAAGAAGAATACTTCAAAGTGATATTTATATAAAAAACAACCAATTCTAGTAGAAATTCTTGAAAAACTACTAAGCATTAATTTTAAGTTTCTTGAATATTTCCCAGTCACACTTTCCAGAAATATATCCTGCAACTTCCATCAAAATTCATAGAGTGATTTTCAAAAAATCTAAAGAAAAGCACTTAAAATGTTAAAAAAACAAATAATTTTATTTAGAATTCTAAAACAACTAGTGAACATTTTTGGTTTCCTCAATACTTCAAAGCCACGCATTTCAGAAATATATCCTACTAATTCCATCATCTTGTGGTTATCAATATATTCTAAGAACAACCCTTCAATGTGAATTTTATAAAAAGAATAAAATAAATTTTAGAGGAAAGCTTTTGGTTTCTTCAATATTTCAAAACCACACATTTTGGAAATATGGCTTGCAAATTCAAAAAGTTAAGCAAGTGGATTAAAAAAGAATAGAAGAAAAATAATTCAAAGTGATTTAAAAAATTTTAGTGGAAATTCTTGAAGAAGTAGTAAATTTTTCAATATTTCAACGCCATATATTTCAAAAATATATTCTGCAACTTCCATCAATTCACCAAGGGGTTTTCAAAAAATTTAGAATAAAACACAAGGTGATTTTTATATAAAAAATAAATTTGAAAGGAAATTCTTGAAAAACTAGTGATGATTAATCTTTACTTTCTTCGATATTTCAATGCCACATATTTCAAGAATATATCGTGCAAATTCCATCAAAATTTAAATGAAAACACTCCAAAATATTGAATTTATTTTTCTCAATGTTGATTCATTTATTTAAAGTTATAAAATATGTATCACAAAGTGAAAGCCTCTACAATCAAATATTTGATTCATTAATTTCTTTTCTAATGTGCACAGGGTGAAACCTGTTAATAAAGTTATTATTATTATTAAACTAATTAGTAGAAATTCTAAAAACTAGTAAACATTTCAATGAATTTTAGAGGAAATTCATGAAAATCAAGTGATTGATTTCTTCAATGTTTCAAAGCCACGCATTTTAGGAACGCATCTTACCAATTTTATCAAAATTCACTGGGTGGTTTTTAAACAATTCAAAGGAGAATACTTTAAAGAGATTTTTAGATAAAAGTACAACCAAATTTAAATGATATTCCAAAAACACTAGTCATCATTAATTTTTGGTTTATTCAATGTTTCAAATCCACAAATTATGAAATTTGTCTAAATCTAAAAATCTTAAGTTTAAAGTTTCATCTCAAACGGATCATTCGTTTTTGAAATACAGCACCCACAGATATTCTCATTCACGAAAACAATATTTTAATTCCTCATCGTCTTGCAGTTTCCAATAAAATTAATTACAAAACTTTTTGAATAAAAAATAAATAGAAAAGGTAAAATTTTTGAGTGAGTAAATTAGTAAAAATTTTATGCACGATGGGCAGACTTTAAATCTCAATTAGATAAGATAAGCTATAGAAAGTCATTGTTGAAGAATTGTTTAATAATATTGTTAAGTAAATCTAGACTACACTTTGTATTGTAAAATACAAAATACGACAATGTTTTGATTTAAAATTAATTTAAACAAACAAAAACATAAAACATTGACACGCTTGACGGATTTTGTAATGGATGACCAGATCAGTATTACTATCACTCGACATCGTAATTTGATCGGAAAAGTTACAACAGATTATTAAGTGTTAGTTGAATTGATATTAAATAATATTAATGCTATTTTTATTATAGTAATTAAAATAATTATTAGATATAAATGTAATAAATATAATTTTCACTACCTTGTTAAAAAACACACGAAGGTCGAATTGCAGTGTCCAAACTTAAGATAAATCACATTTCACTTCTACACGACGAACGAACTATTACTCGCTGTGCATTCGGAATAAAACGTTAGACGAAAGCGTTTATATAATATTTATAAACAAATAGTCACGATCTGTTCACATTAGCACAAACATTTAAACTGAGCACCGACTGTCTAACTGTGCGCCGCCGAGCAAAACTGAACGCAGACTGCGTCTTCTCTATTTATTTCACGGGTTACAAACGTTTTTTTTTGTTGTTGTTGCTGCTTATCGCTCGTCTCTTTTGGAGGTTGCGATTTTTTTTTACTACATGTTTCGGTACGTTCCAGTTTTACGGCACGACCGGATTAGGTTTTTTTTTACCTCCGGCAATTGTAATTGTGTGTATTTGGAATAAAAGAAAATATAATCGAATTATATCAGGTAACATGCAAATATTTTAATTTAAAATTTTAAATTTTGCTTATCAAATTTATTCGCAACAAATCATTGCTATATGATCATCATTTTGGAAATTGGGATAGAGGCCACCCACAAACCCTACATATATATTGATATTTTTATTACTATAGTGTTTTTGTTTCCTCAAATAAAATCAAAAATCATGAAGGTGGTGTAAATTGTTTTATAAGCACTGTAGTTTAAATTTTATTGTATATGTAGGGTGGGGGTGGCCGTTATCCTACCCTTCAATTTCGAATTATAAGCGACGGTTTGAATATAACAAAAATATATAAGAAGTTAAGTTTAAATACTAAATTCAACATTATCTTGCTAGTAAATTCAATATTAATTTCCTTGTAATCAAATTGATTTTTAACAAAACCCTGTTGTATGATCTATAGGATGAAGGGTGGGATAGAGGCCACCCGCCCACTCTACATTTTTATTGATATTTTCATCACTGTAACTGTTTTGGTTTCCTTAAATAAAAACAAAAACCATAAAGATGTTTTTAATCCTTATAAAGCACTGTTGTAGTTTAATTTTCATTGTATATTTAGGGTGGGTGAGTGGCCACTATCCTACCCTCCAATAACAAGTTACGATTTTATTATAAAAGAAATATTTAAAATTTGGTTTCCTAAAATAAAAACAAAAATCTTGTCAATGTTTTTAATAATTTTTAAGCTGTAGCTTAAATGTCATTATATTTGTAGGGTTTGTGGGTGCCCACTATCCTACCCTTCAATTCTGAATCACAAGTGACGATTTTAATATAAAAACAAATTTAAAAGTGAAGTTTAAATTGTACGTTCAATATTAATTTGCTAGTAGTCAAATAAATTTTTAACAAAACCCTGTTGTATGATCTATAGGTTGAAGGGTAGGATAGAGGCCACCCACCCACCCTACATATTGATTGATACTTTCATCACTGTAACTGTTTTGGTTTCCTAAAATAAAAACAGAAACCATGTCGATGTTTTTAATATTATTATAAGCACTATTGTGGTCTAAATTTCAATATATATGTAGGGTGGGTGGGTGGCCACTATCTTACCCTTCAATTTTAAATTATAAGCGACGGTTTGAATATAAAAAAATATTTAAGAAGTTAAGTTTAAATGCTAAATTCAACATTAATTTGCTACTAATTAAATTAATTATTACTAAAACCCTGTTGTATGATCCATGGGTTGGAGGGTGAGATAGAGGCCACCCACCCACCCTACATATTTATTGAGACTTTCATCACTGTAACTGTTTTGGTTTCCTAAAATAAAAACAGAAATCTTGTCGATGTTTTTAATAATTTTTAAGCATTGTTGTAGCTTAAATATCATTGTATATGTAGGGTGGGTGGGTGTACACTATCCTACCTTTCAATTTCAAATCATAAGCGACGATTTGAATATAAAAAAAAATATTTAAGAAGTTAAGTTTAAATTCTAAATTCAACATTAATTTGCTAGTAATCAAATTAATTTTTACTAAAACCCTGTTGTATGATCCATAGGTTGAAGGGTGGGATAGAGGCCACCCACCCACCCTACATATTTATTGATACTTTAATCACTGTAACTGCCTTGGTTTCCTAAAATAAAAACAAAAATCTTGTCGATGTTTTTAATAATTTTTAAGCACTGTTGTAGCTTAAATATCATTATATTTGTAGGGTGGGTGGGTGGCCACTATCCTACCCTTCAATTTCGAATCATAAGCGACGGTTTGAATATAAAAAAAATATTTAAGAAGTTAAGTTTAAGTGCTAAATTCAACATTAATTTGCTAGTAATCAAATTAATTTTTACTAAAACTCTGTTGTATGATCCATGGATTGAAGGGTGGGATAGAGGCCACCCACCCACCCTACATATTTATTGATACTTTCATCAACTGTTTCGGTTTCCTAAAATCAAAATTAAAATCATGAAGATGTTTTTAATAATTTTATAAGCACTGTTGTAGTTTAAATTTCATTGTATATGTAGGGTGTGTGGGTGACCACTATCATACCCTTCAATTCTGAATTACAAGTCACGATTTTAATATAAAAACAAATTTAAAAAGTGAAGTTTAAATTGTAAGTTCAACATTAATTTGCTAATAGTGAAATTAATTTTTGACAAAACCCTGTTGTATGATCTATTGGTTGAAGGGTGGGATAGAAGCCACCCACCTACCCTATATATTTATTAATACTTTCATCACGTAACTGTTTTGGTTTCCTGAAATAAAAACTAAAACAATGAAGACGTGTTTAATAATTTTATAAGCACTGTTGTATCTTAAATATCATTGTATAAGTAGGATTGGTGGTTGGCCACTATCCCACCCTCCAATTATGAATTATAAGCAACGGTTTGAATTTAAAAAAAAAATTTAATGTGAAGTTTAAATGCTAAATTCAATGTAAATTTGTTTCTAATAAAATTAGTTTTCAACAAAAGTATATTGTATGATTTATGGGTTGAAGGGTGGGAGACTAATGTAAAATACTTGATATAGAATAACAGTAACCAAGTAACAGCTTATTACTTTAGTTAAAATATAAAAAATATTACAATTATATATTATGAATCATAACGAATATTACTTGCTTGAATGGAAATCAGTAAACAAACGTCTTCATTTATCCAATTTTAAGCAAGTAATTTAATAACGCACTTGACACCACGGTTAATATGTCTTAATGGGTACTTGTTATGATTTCGGACCTCACGTCTGCAAGGAACGGAAGGAACTTATTAAGAAACAGATTTAATAAAAGAACTAAGATAAGTATCATAAACATAGCAATTACATATTTCAGTGGTTCCTAAACGTTTTTATTTATCAGTGACTGTTATCGGACATAATTGAAGTATAGTAATTTCTGTTGCAAGTGGTCATTATTGTAATCATTTCTCTCCACCTGTGATAAAAATAAATAATCGTGTGTACAGTAATTTTAAAATAAATAAATAATTACAAATTTTCTATAACCTTTAGGGTTTGAAATGGTCTGGTTTATTGTTTTATACTATACGTATTTAAAACATGAAAAATTATTTTTTTAAATAAATAAATAATTGAAGTATCAATATTACATTAGTTTGAAATACTTTGGTTTATTATTATTTATTTTACGTATTAAAGACATGAAAACTTATTTTCTTTATTGGTTTCAAATTTAAATAAACTAAAATATTGCTGAAAATGATGATGGCGATTTTTACTATGTGGTAGTTTATTTTATGCAGTATATACATGTGCTTTGAACGTTTTTATACCACTGTTTATAAAGAGTAAATAATGTGTTTTTATTTATAAATAGTAATTAGAGTATTTTTATTTACTCTTTAAAATATTACTCCAATTTCAAAGCAATACATCAAATTAAGGTTTCTGAAAATAATTTTACTATTTGTCAACTACCATCCAGATATTCTTTTTGGTCTTCGAGAAGGCTCGATAGAATAAAAAAATCAATAAACTGACTCATAGGAAATATCTAATGTGACCTCCACTGCTCCATTCTAATAGATTCTATTGCATTTTGTATTCTGATATAAAGTTATTCTTCATTATTTTGTATACTAGAATATGCCTTAGTCTTTTTAAGCTTCTTATTCCCCACAAAAAAAAAGAAAAATGATCGGATTTAGTAGGCAGAATTCATTTACTACATAAAAAAATAAAGCTTATAAGTTTAAATCCTGCAAACGTGTTGAGATGTTATCTCCAGTACTTATTTATCTAGATTTATAAGTATTATTTGGATAGTTTCTAACATCTAAAAGAAAATATGTAGAGACCACATATTTCTTCTTAAATCTAATTGCAAAACCTTAATTAAATCTATATATTTTATAGAAAATGTAAATAAATTTCCTTATTTTAGCGACTGGGTAAAATGATAGATGCAATTCCTCCTCCTTCCCTCCCACCGTTATACAAACAAAGTTTAAAAGTGTTTTATTTGTGAATAATGATGTATATATAATGTATGAATTTTCTTCGTATTATCTTGATAGTTTAATAGGCAAAAGCTTTATCTTTAAAAAATACTTGTTTGACTCATTATGCGGTTTATGATAAAATGTTGATCGCCGTGAAAAGTTTGCACATGGATTTTACTTGTAAATATTAAATATTTGTTCTTCTTAAAATGCAAATGACAAAGCCTTATTTAAATTTATCAAATAGCGTTTTTTTCTTAATTTTATGGAATAATAAACTAATCATTAAAATAGAACGACACAGTTGGGAGGGTTTCAGTTTTATTTTTAAACATTGCAACATGTTTCTGATGTATTATGGAATTTCATCATGTATCCGCCTTATCAATTCATTATTTAATAAACTAATCTATTTAATACAATTGTTTTACTATTTAACATTGGATTTTCTTGAACGTTTCACAGAATTATCAATATTTTATAGCAATTAATATTAATGAATTAAAATAGTGAACGGTTGGCATAAATAACACAGGCCAGGCTTTAACGAAAGATCAAGAATTTGTTAATACCTTGAAATTAAGCAAGATGCATGGATTTCATTTGTTAATGTTATTGAAGGTTTGTTGGGAAACATCCAGGATCCTAACTACAAGGAAATTGTGAAAAACATGCTACAGAAATTTATGGAATTCGAATGTAATATGAGCATAAAAATCTTGATTACTTCCCTCAAAATCTTGGTAATGTGAGTCAGGAGCAAGGTGAGAGGTTCCACCATACATGAAAGTAGTGGAATGTAGGGATCAATATCGGTGGAATGTTTCAATGATGGTTGATTACTGCTGGTCAATAAAAAGGGAAAATCTGGCCCTGGAATACAGAAGAAAATCTACTAAATGAAGTTTCTTATCCAACAGGGAAAGATCTTCTGGAAAGAAATGAAATTAAAGATTGTTTAAGACTTTTCAAATTAGTTTACTATGTGTAATTTTTTTGTCCAATTTTTTATTCAATTTACTTCAACATTGATAACACCTTACGTGATAGGGAAAAATGAGACTCGAATTTGAATTCAGCAGATCAAAATTATATAAAATCAGAAATCAGCTTTCAAAAAAGTAAATTTGTTGGCTTGTGTAATTAAAATTCAATATTTAATCCCGTGTGTCATTATTAATATATGAAACGTGATAATTTATTTTAAATTGAATAATAATACAAATCCAGGTAAATTACTTCACAAATTTATTTAATGTAGTGCATGGCTATCATAATTTTCATTTTTATATCGGTGAGTTTTATGAGTACGTGAAAACATTTATATTAAATAAAACACTAGTTTGGCACTTTTTTCACTTGGTTTATTTTATAGCTAAATGTACATTTCAGTTTGCTATTGATAATGGTCACTAATTTACATTTAGCTATAAAATAAACCAAGTAGAAAAAAAGTGCCAAACTAGTGTTTTATTTAATTCATTTTTATAGTTGATTTCATTGCCTTTAAATTTTGATATAAGTTTCCTTGGAGATTTTTTTTTGTCTCTACATACGTAGAAATTATTAATCATCGTCATTTGTATAATTAATAAGATTAGAACAGTTCACATAGCTGAATATTTTTCCTATGAAATTTTAGTTCATGGAATTTGAAAACAACTCTAAATCAAATATTTATTTTCCTATAATATGAATATGTTTGTACATTTTAAGCTAAAATGAGTCAATTTTATATATTTTTACTAAGTATATTAAAGAGTATATTTAATATTTGGTCCAATTTTAATTATGTGAACTTTTTCAGTGCATTCTTTAGACTGGAGCCTCTATAGAGAGTGCTGGGAACGGACGATCACTACCTCAACATCCTGACTACAGAAAAGCTAAAAACAGCAGCAGGTTTTCCCAAAAATAGCATCCTAATGCGTATGAATCCAGGTGTCCGCTAAAGAAGAGATCTTTTTTCAGAAATGTGTCCTGGTAAAACAAGGACTTAGGTTGACGCAAGCCAGGAAAACTGCTCAAGAATTGGAATTAAAAGTTCTATGTCATATTTGTATAGAGCAATTTTAACAGATCTGCTTAATGGCTTCTACGCCTCCATGCCTTGAAGGTCAAGGGGTGTCTATGGGCCGCTCTTCTAATTAACAATTATTAATTTCACATGACGGTGCTCATCGCTTAATTTCATTGAATTTAATTCACGACCTTTCAATGGCTCCACATTTTTCTTTGAGCTTGAAGTATTCGTTATATAGCTTATTCTTTAGAGATGTTTTATACTGAATTGTGTCATCCAGCAGAAGATAAGGATGTTTGTACTGGAATCACTTCTTCTTCCTTTTATGCTGAATCCCATTTGGATTATAACTATAAACCAGAATTTCTATTCTGGTGTTGGCAACAAGGAACATGCCTCTGATTATTTTACAATCTAATTGGTACAATCTATAGGTTAGTGTTAGTAAAACAAATTTCTTAATTTCGTCTGTAGAAATGAGTTTTTTTACGTTGCTTTTGATTAGATTTTGTTGGGATAACTATTTGTTAGTAGATAGTAGACGATATTTTTTAGCCGAAGGTTAATGTACAGTTTAACTGCATTTTTTACCAATGTTTGTTCTTAGGTTTTTAAAGTATAAAGAAAGGATACACCAGAGTTATTTATATACCTTTTCTATAACACGATCTTCAAAAACACTCTAAAAACGGCAACAATTCCTACAGATATATATTTAAATCTTCAGCTACCTAGCACTAGATAATTATCTAATATAATATAGATAAGACTCTAAATATTAATAGTAATAATTCTACAATTATTAGATCATATTTTATAATTATATAAATTTGGGGAAATGCCTCGAAGTCATATAAATTGCTTTTGTTTAAGGTTTAAATGTTCACAGGAATATTTAATATTTAGCAATCTGTTGTCCAATACTAAAGAATTCCACTGATTCAATATGATGCCAAATCAAGGTACTATTTTGAACTTTTTTCTCATGTTAGTTTGGAATCCTATATTTTCTAGGAGGTTTAATCCTAAAACTCAGTTCTTCTGTATCCACGATTGATGGTTGAAAGCGTTGTTTCGCCGTTTCGCAAATGCATAACATTGAAGCCATAATTCTGTCTTTTCTTTCGGTCTTCGGAAGCTACTTTTACTAACCAATATCCGCTTTTAAGATTAACAATCGAGAAAATTGTAGATTTGTAGCATTCTGATATTTGTTGTTCGTATATTTTCTGCTTTATTTTATCGAGTTAAGTTACCAGAAATGTTTTCTTAGTTTTAAGAGATTTTTCTTTCAGAATTCTAGAATATTTGAGCATCTTTTTGTTACAATTCTCCAGCAACTTTTGTTCTAAACAGACAATATATTCTTTAGGTTAGGTTTTAAAATGTATCAGCATTGCTTCTTTTATAAATTGCATCAATTTTTTTCGAGCATTTTAATAAAAACACTTTGTTATCAAACATCTCTCATTATTAATACGAATATTATTTTATATTTGAAATTATTTATAAAAATTTTAAGACATTAAAAATGATATGTGTGATAAACGTGCATAATTGCTGTCAACAGTGTAATTAAATTGCTTATCTGATTATTATCCGCAAACACGACTCAATGATTTATTACACAAACATTTATCATGTTGGCTTTTCCATTTCTAATTATAACTCCAGTGATAAAAATAGTACAAAATTTAATTTATCAATGTGTAGATTAATTTTCCCTCTAGCGAAAATTAAAAATAATAAAACCATTGTAATTTATCACTGTTTAGATTAATTTTCCCAATGGCAAAACTTACAATTTAAATATAAAATGTTTATTTAAAATAATAGAAATATAGTTATATATTCTCTAGGTAATAAAAAAGAATATAAATCATTGTTTAGATTCAGGTTTCAATAAATATACGACGACACTTTCATTCTTTTTTAATTAATTTGCGGCGTTTCAAGGATTTATATGTGAACTTATTAAGAAAGGTCAATTATAGAGCTGGCGCCATGTTACTTGTTTATAACAAACGGACATATAATAACATGATAACTATTATGCTTGATTGTATTGGCCGAATTCCGTAGTTAATAATAATTTATATTTAATGTTTCAATAGAAATATGTTGGTGCATACAAATAGAAAACACGTAATCGTAGCTATCTTTTTCGATATTCCGAACGAGCAAGTGACCCAAAAACAATCTACCAAATAAAACAGAAAATTCACTGACTAAGATTACACGAAAATACTATCACCATGCAGTTTTTAATTCCTTAGTGATAAATATATCCGATTTTATAATACAGAATCAAAAACTTAGAAGAAAACTTGAGTTCACGACTGGATCTATTACAGTTTTCAGCTGGTTATGTTGATTATTAGCCAATTCTGGCTGCTGAAGAAATATTTTAGCCATTTAAAACGTTTGTAGATACTATTTTATATATTTTATGTCAGTGTGAAATTTATTATATTGAATCTCTGCAGATTCACAAAATCCTACCTAATATAAGCCATTTTTAATTCAATGATTCACTGATATTTTCTCTTTTCATGAGAATGGAAACTAAACTAAAACTAATGTTTCATTGAATTCAAAAATACATTAAATAAAAGGGGAAAGCAACAGTCAAGATGATTATTTTTTTGGTAAACTCAGTTAAGAATACGCACAAAAACATAATCTAAAGGCGACTTTTCCGCACCGCTGTAAATAAGGTGAAAATGGTAATGATGGTATCCAATCTCCGGTAGGTAAAAGATGGCACCAGAGAAAAAAGAAGAAAGGCACAGTTTTAAGTAGTTAATGAACTAAATTATTGAATATTCAACGACTGAATGTCTTCATGTCAACCAGGAGTATTAGTCAGTCTGATCATAATTTTGATATTGGTTTTAAGGAACATCTCAGTTTATACAATAACAAAAAAATACAATAATAACAAAACTCAACACATGGAAATAATCTGCTAGGATTTACTTTCCATGTTTAAGTCTCTAGAAAATACTACAATTTGGCGGATAAGGGTTTCAAACTACACATTTAAGAATCACTAAATTTTATAGAATCAAAATTATTCAGGGAAACCTTTATTTATTTTATTGGTTATTCCATTCGTTTCTATTTTGTTCTCCGCGATGGTGTAACAATTCTTTTATTGAAAATTAAAAGTACGTTCCTTTGTTAATATATTTTGTAAATTTCAGATTGATTCCTTGGTTGATGATTTTTTTACAATTTTTGAAAGCATAGAATGTAATTTTGAATTTTTCAATGCTTGTTTGCGGCGTTGCCATTTTGATTTTCGTTATGGTATAGCAATTATTTTATAAAAAATGAAAAGTACGTTCCTTTATACACATATTTTGTAATTTTCAGGTTGATTTCTTTTTTGATTCAGTTTTTACAATCTTTTTAACCACAGAATGCAATTTTCATTCCTCAATTAATGTTTGCGCCGTTGCTATTTTGTTTTTCGCAATAGCATAGCAATTGTATTATGGGTATTCGAAAATATGTTCCTTCATAAAAATATTTTATGATTTTGGAGTTTATTTCTTGATTGATTAATCTTTTACAATTTTTGAAACCGTAGAATGTAATTTGCAATTTTTCAATAAATGTTTACCACGTTGCCATTTTGTTTTCCGTTACGGTATAGCAATTGTTTTATGGAAAATGAAAAGTACGTTCCTTTGTTAACATACTTTGTAATTTTGAGGTTGATTCCTTGGTTGATTCAGTTCTTACAATATTTTTAACCACCGAATGCAATTTTCATTCCTTAATTCATGTTTACGCCGCTGCGATTTTGTTTTCCAGAAAGGCATAGTGATTGTTTTATGGGTTTTCAAAAATATTTTCCTTCTTAAAACAGTTTATATGATTTTGAGGTTCATTCCTTGATTGGTTAATTTTTTACAATTTTTTAAAACATAGAATGTAATTTTAAATTTTTCAATGCATGTTTGCATCGTTGCCATTTTGTATTGCGTTACGGTATTGAAATTGTTTTATGGAAAATCAAAAGTACGTTCCTTTGTTAACATATTTTGTAATTTTCCAGTTGATTCCTTGGTTGATTCAGTTTTTACAATATTTTTAACCACCGAATGCAATTTTCATTCCCCAATTCATGTTTGCACCGCCGCCATTTTGTTTTCCGCAAAGGCATAGCAAGTGTTTTATGGAAATTAAAAAATACGTTCCTTCTTAAACGATTTTTATAATTTTAGGCTTTATTCCTTGATTGATTAATTTTTTATAATTTTTGAAAGCAGTGAATGTAATTTTGAATTCTTCATTACATGTTTGCGTCGTTGCCATTTTGTATAGCGTCGTTACGGTAAAGCAATTCTTTTATAGAAAATTAATAGTACGTTCATTTGTTAACTTTATTTATGATTTTCAGGTTTATTCCTTTGTTGATTCAGTTTTTGCAATATTTTTAAACCACCGAATGCAATTTTCATTCGGCAATTCATGTTTGCGCCGTTGCCATTTTGTTTTCCGCAATGGCATAGCAATTGTTTTATGGCAATTTGAAAATACGTTCCTTCTTAAACATATTTTATGATTTTGGGATTTATTTCGTGATTGATTAATTTTTTATAATTTTTGAAAGCAGATAATGTAATTTTGAATTTTTCAATGCATGTTTTTCGTCGTTGCCATTTTGTTCCTCGTTACGGTATAGAAATTGTTTTATGGAAAATTAAAAGTACGTTCCTTTATTAACATATTTTATAATTTTCAGGTTGATTCCTCAGTTGATTCAGTTTTTACAATATTTTAAACCACTGAATGCAATTTTCATTCCTAATTTTATGTTTACGCAGCTGCCATTTTGTTTTCCGCAAAGGCATAGCAATTGTTTTATGGCAATTTAAAAACACGTTCCTTCTTAAATGTATTTTATGATTTTGGAGTTTATACGTTAATTGATTAATTTTTTATAATTTTTGAAACAAAATAATGTAATTTGGAATTTTTCAATGCATGTTTGCGTGGTAGCCATTTTGTTTTCCGTTACGGTATAGCAATTCTTTTATGGAAAATTAAAAGTACGTTCCTTTATTAACATTTTTTTTTAATTTTTAGGTTGATTTCTTGGCTCATTCAGTTTTACAATATTTTTAACCACCGAATGCAATTTTCATTCCCCATTCATGTTTGCGCCGTTGCCATTTTGTTTTCCGTTATGGTATAGCAATTCTTCTAAGAAGAATTAAAAGTACGTTCCTTTGTTAACATATTTTATGAATTTCACATTGATTCCTTTGTTAATTAAGTTTTTACAATATTTTTAAAACAACCGAATGCAATTTTGATTTCCCAATTTATTTTGCACCGTTGCCATTTTGTTTTTCGCAATGACATAGCAATTCTTTTATGGAAATTTAAAAATACGTTCCTTCTTAAAACGTGTTTGATAATTTTGTGGTTTTTTCCTTGATTGATTATTTTTTTACAATTTTTAAACCCATAGAATGCAATTTTGAATTTTTCAGTGCATGTTTGCGTCGTTGCCATTTTGTTTCCCGTTACGGTAAAGCAATTCTTTTATAGAAAATTAAAAGTACGTTCATTTGTTAACTTATTTTATGATTTTCAGGTTAATTCCTTGGTTGATTCAGTTTTTACAATAATTTAAACCACCGATTGCAATTTTCATTCCCTAATTCATGTATACGCCGCTGCCATTTTGTTTTTTGGAAAGGCATAGCAATTGTTTTATGCTTTTTCAAAAATACTTTCCTTCTTAAAACAGTTTTTATGATTTTGGGGTTCATTCCTTGATTGGTTAATTTTTTACAATTTTTTAAAGCATAGAATGTAATTTTAAATTTTTCAATGCATGTTTGCGTCGTTGCCATGTTGTATTGCTTTACGGTATAGCCATTGTTTTATGGAAAATAAAAAGTACGTTCCTTTATCAACATATGTTGTAATTTTCAGGTTGATTCCTTGGTTGATTCAGTTTTTACAATATTTTTAAACCACCGAATGCAATTTTATTCCGCAATTCATGTTTACGCCGCTGCTATTTTGTTTTCCGCAAAGGTATAGCAATTGTTTTATGGCAATTTGAAAAGACGTTCCTTCTTAAACGTATTTTATGATTTTGGGGTTTATTCCTTGATTAATTATTTTTTTACAATTTTTGAAAGCATATAATGTAATTTTGAATTTTGCAATGATTGTTTGCGTCGTTGCCATTTTGTTTTCCGTTATGGTATAGCAATTCTTTTATGGAAAATTACAAATACGTTGCTTTATTAACATATTTTATGATTTTCAGTTTGATTCCTTGGTTGATTCCGTTTTTACAATTTTTTAAACCGAATGCAATTTTCATTCCTTAATTCATGTTTACGCCGCCGCCATTTTGTTTTCCGCAAAGTTGAGGCAATTGTTTTATGGATATTTAAAAATGTGTTCCTTCTTAAACGTATTTTATGATTTTGGAATTTATTCCTTTATTGATTAATTTTTTACAAATTTTGAAACCAAAGAATGTAATTTGGAATTTTTCAATGGATGCATCGTTGCCATTTTGTTTTCCGTTACGGTATAGTAATTATTTTATAGAAAATTAAAATTACTTTCCTTTGTTAATATATTTTGTGATTTTCAGGTTGATTCCTTGGTTGATTCAGTGATTTTGTGGTTTATTTCTTTTTTAAAATCAACAAATATTTACTAGGTTTATATTTACATTGCTTACGTGTTAATAAAACTATTTGAGATATTAATTTGCTGTAAGCATTTTTATTTATTATATTTAATTTATTTTATTAAGCACATTTTGTACACAAATTAAAGTGTGTATTTTTAATCTAAGAAGCTTTTACTTCATTATACATATTGAATAATTATACACCTTTAGTTTGTTTGCAATTAAAAAAAAAACAAGTGTTATTCAAACAAAGGTATAACTGTTTTATTGATTAAAAAGTGTGTATGTTGTTTTAGTAATGATGTATGTAGAAAAGTTGGGCAAATATTAGGCAACCCATATTACTCGAGGAACAGAACTTTATATTTCAATTCTTCTTTACGCTTTCTCTAGTAACATGTAGGTGGCGCAAGTATTGTAAAATTTAAATGCGACGCTTTTCATATTATTAAATTACATTACTAGATGATGCTGTCATCTGCTAAAGAAGTTAATAAATCGTATATTTATTTGTAAGTATATTTTCCATTACTAACTAAACTAAATTATATACCAGAATCACATTTTTAAATATTTCTTATTTTTGTCGAATTCATCTTAATAAGGAAGCCAGAAAAATCTGTCCAAACACGTTAATAATATTAATTTGGTTGAGTACGTGAAAATGTTGATATGATTTAAACACAGTTTGGCACTTTTTTCACTTGTTTAACAACAAGTGAAAAAAGTGCCAAACTGTGTTTTACTGTGTTTTACGTTAATAATAATGTGTTAAAAATAAAACTACATTAACACTTCATATAGTGCATATTTATTTACATATATTAACTAATATGGTAATAAATAATACATGTCAGATACCTACATTAATTATAGGATATTTATACGTAGCCAATCGCAAATAATTTAATGAATTACAATAACAACAAAATTAAAATTAAGCAAAATAGAAAAAAATTTCACATATAAAACTTTAGTTATAGAAACAAAATAAAACGAACGTCAAATAGAATCAAAAATAAAAATGAATATAAAAAGAAAATTATATCGCAACAGTTTAAAATCGAATTCTCAAAATATACCGTGTCCTAAAATACTATTTTATAATTTTAAGATTAAGTTCAGCGTAACAATTACATCTAAGCAGATATAGTGCATTCAATTCGGTATTACACTAATATTGGAATTACAAGGAGTGTTACATTTATTAACAGACTACAATCAGTCAATAGTTATTATAATTAGTCAATCTCTAACTGGTTAACTAGATGATGATATAAATAAACTTAAGGCTACTTTACAATATTTTTTTGTTCATTACATTACTCGTTTAAATAATATACAACAAAACACATATAAAAATAATCAAAATCGTATCTACTGGTAGTGAATATTTTAAGATGCTGGTAGAATAGAATCCAATTAACACGTCTCGACTTCAGCGTGACAATTACCTGTAGGTAAACTCTTCGACGGCAATCCTTGGATGTTGGGAGCTCTTAGTACCTTCGTAGTACGTCTTCCACTTCATCGTGTCGATGTTGTGCATTTTTCCTTTACCGTGATGCTTATTCCTCCTTGCTCGGTAACCGTTGCGCTTCCTCTTGCCCTGTTTAGTAACTTCTTGAATAGTTCCATTGATGGTCTTGTACATGACGGTATCCTTCTTCTTCTTCAACCTAATCCTGGTTTCTTTCGGTCTTACGGCAAAAGCTTCATTGCTTAATACGTTGTTATCGTGGATTTTCGGTCTGTATATGTGCGAATGATTACCAATAGTATTCGAGTGGATTTCGGGCACTGGGACTTCGTTCAGTTTACTTTTGTAGTGCTTCTGCAATATCTTCTTATCCCTGTTGTTGACTATGCGAATTTTCGTCTGGCAGATGAAGTGCTTCTCATCAATGCAACTGCGAGAGCTCCACCTAAAAAATTTTTAGATATTTATTTCTATCAAAATATTTTTACAATAATAATATGTACAATATCATTATACAAGGAATAAAATACGCTTGCAGCATTGTAAGCATATCTTACGATCTCTTAACAACGTAACAGTTTATTAAACGTACTCTTAGAAACATTTTGGTTTCATCTTTATTGACTGTACTACATAATTAACTTAATGTGACTTCGATATTTAATTTAATGCAATAAACGATAACTTAATAATACTCAACATAACGAGAGTTCAATATTCAGTATTAATTAATTCTCACTTGTAATGTTTTGTGGGATCCAGAATGATACAGTGCCAGTTGAGGTCCTCCTTGTTCTTGTTCTGTTCTTCGCGATCGGCGAAACCTTGGTATTGAACTGTTTTACCAGAAGCGCCCCACTGCCACGACATCGTGCCCCAATCGTAACGGCCGCCGACCCAACGTTCCAGCGGCACTGTAATTAAGCGAATTAACATTAACATATTTAAAAGTACGTTCCGAAAGATTAATCCATGCCTTTAACGAATCCGCTCCGAGGGTAATTAATGAAAATTACATGATTCATAATCGAGATTTCTTATTAATGAACGCCGAGATGCATCTGGTTATCTTTAACACCGACCTACTTCCTTAAAGTTCTCATTTATGGATGGTTGTATAAATTTATAAAGTTTAAACAAGGCATTTATTAAATTTATTTAATTGTGTACAATATTCAAACGTAACCATAGTGACTGTAGCATTTTAATTGGGTACACATGTAAACGTCGATTTTATAAAACTATATATTGTAACTGAAGTGAGAATTTTCTGATGCGTACGTTTCAACTGCAGTGTAAAGAAACTAAAGTTAACAAGTTTAAATTGCAACTCCCGACGACCTACTTTTTATAGAGCAAAACGCTCAGAGGCGAGCAAATATAATTCCAATTAAAGTTACATCAAATGAATTTGTATGAGATATAAGATTGCATTGGATGTAGATTTGAAAGGAAATGAAATACTGAACAAATTAAGTTTGAAAATAATAATGTTCGAAAGAATATAAAAACTACAGAAAGATGATAATATATAATTTTAATTTTTTTTTTCCCTCGGAAGCAAGTCCATATAGCTAGCTCGGGGGATTTTAATTTTAGTAATCATCTCTTCCACTTATATTTTATAAACAAATGGAGATGAATCGTTTAGTTTTCAGGTGTACCTTCTTTTACACAGAGGTATACACTTCACCTAAGATCTTCATAGTACTGTTTAAAAATTAGTTTCAAAGATGTAATTGGCTGTTTTACAGGAAAGCAATGTTTCACCACACAGTGGATTCATCAGGTTGATGAAGATTTTGAATGGGTAGATTGCATCAACATCCAGAGGAATCGATATTCCTATACCAGAACTCTTTCTTTTGGGACGTCTTAGTAACGTACGACCAGCAGTGACCCTAAAATCCGGGCAGACCGGTAGAACCGACTACATTACTATCCGGTACCCTCCTGGTCTCGCTTATTCTATCTATATTACATTTTCATTACTATTTTACATGGTAACATGAATACTAAATCGGAACTAAAAAGCCGCTCTTTTAAGCGCAGATTCTTTCGTGCTGCCACCCCTACAGTGTCCAAGATCGCCTTTTTCCTAAGCATCCCTGGAACCACTTATGTCCTTCAACAGCTTTTTCCGTTTTTTAAACCAGCGACATGCGACACGTATCGTCGACGACTTACGTCAACAGAATTAGTGGCGATGTTCAAGAAGTTAAACGTAATTTTACAATTGAAAATTAAATGTGTATGTATGGTGGGTGGGTGGCCACTATTCTAACCTCTAACTACTATAATATAAACAATAGAGTTTTTAATGGAGACACTATGTAAATGAGCATAATTGGGCAATAATTAAGTATTTTGTGAGACTTTAAATCCATATTTAATTCACTCTGTAGTATATTTTATTAGTTGGAGGGTGGAGTAGTGGCCATCCACCCACCATACGTATATATATATATATATATCTGTCATGCTGACATTAACAGCTAAAAGTCTCCCTTAAAAAGGGAAAAAAAACAGAGAATAAAAGCATATACAGAAGAATCCAGATGTCCAAGAGGATATTTGCTCCCTCGGCATCGTGGTCAACCAAGGGTTAGAGTGGAAGATCGTCGCTGCTGCACGAACTCCGCCCAGCTTCGTCCATCCAAAATTTTTGTTCGTTTCGTTTAATTTTTGTGTATGTATTGATATGTATTTTTTTATTTTTGGATAGTAAGCTAAAGAATAATAAACATAAACATAAACATAAACATAAACATAAACATTTATACTTCTATCACTGCTACTGATTTAATTTCACAAAAAAAACTATTAACAGTTTTCGTGATGATGTTCCAGAATTTAAACGTAATTTTATACTTGAAATTTAAATGCATAAGTAAGGTGGATGGGTTTATTTAGGAAGAACCTATAGAAATGAGTATTATTAGTGCAAATTAAATATTGATTTACAGGTGCAGTATTATGAAGTATTATTAGGTATAAAGTGTATGTTTTAAAATTTAAATCTATAATAAGTTAACTCTGCAGTGTATTTCTTGGAGGGTTGGATAAAGGCCAACGATCTTTGCTACATATAAATTTATACTTCTTTCACAATTACTTCCTTAATTTCCTTAAAATTCCATGCGATCTTTGCGTCCTCCCCCTACCTCCACCATCTCATCAAAAGAGGTTCACGTCCTTTCTAAGGGTGACTCTCCCCCTCCTACGTAGGCCTCCTTTTTTGTCCTTAGCTCCAAATCTATCGGAACACAGGCGTTCCATATCGAAATTTCCTTAAATATCCGTGGGGACATAGACTGTACAGTACTTTCCTTATACCCTTTATCAGCACTTTCCGTTCTTAAACCAGCGTACGCGCGTGAAGGATGTGTGATACACATCGTCGATGACTTGCCCAGGATCCCAAATTTGGAATAAGACAAAAACATGCGCCCTTTACGTCCTCCCTCCACGTGGTTTGCCAATTCATCAAAAGAGGTTCCCTGGTTTCTTGCTTCGCTCCCCTTGCTACGTAATCCTACTGTTTCACCCTTAGCTCCAGTCTACGCAAGATACGAAGACTTTGCCGCGTCTAATGATCCCCATCATGCAATATTTTGTTGGGCCCCAGTGCAAGTACCGTATACATTATTTTTGAGTAAGCCACCTTGAATATAAGAAATGCCTTGGTCTTAGAGGGCTCTAGATTCAAAACCATCTTTATACCCGACAGCGCTAATTGCCATGAAAATGACCTGAGAGCTTCAGCGAGGGTTGGCCTCGATCTGGACCCTAAGATACTTTTTAAGATTTGTAATAGATTCCACCTCGTGGAGTGTCTGACTGATGGTCAATGTGTAGGCCCAACCAACAGAAGGATCAAGAAGGTGTAAGTTACATCAACACCTAGAGGAATAGAAACAGTCTAAAATCATAGTGCCAGAAAAAGGGACAAATCTTGAATTGGTATTCCTTTTTAAAAGCTTTTCCTTTTTTTGAAGTTTTAGCTGCGCACCGATGGAATTGGTTACATTACCACCTATTTATTTATATTACTATTTTATCTTCCTCAAGCATTCGTATCACCTGGTCCCAGAACCGACATAAAAAGGTGGATCTATACGTCTCATGCGTTCTCAATTCACCTGGTTTGTCGTCTTATTAAGAGAGGTGTCCTGGCTTCTTGCTTTGCGGTCCTCCTAGGGATTCCTTTTCCCACTGCTACGCAGGCCATTCAATGAGATGGTGCGGTCCCCCCTCGCCACTCGGAGAGCGTCCCTTGGTCTTAGAGGACCTACTTAACGTTCAAAACCACCCTGAAATAGTGATTTATACGCGGCAAAAAATGACCAGAGAGCTGCAGAGACGGTTGAACTTTACCTTGGGGTCTAGGTACTTTGTAGGTGATGCTATCTGCACCTTATGGCTCAGGATCTTGATCCTACGTGGCATGGGGATAGCCACACGGTGTTGGTTTTCTCCCAAGCTACCTCTAATCATGTTGCCCGTATCCGTAACTTCATCTGGTCGGTCGCTTCCTCCGCTAGCCTTTAGCCGTCTACCACATCGCGATGTGTCTCAACCAGTAGGATATCGTCGTATGTAATGTTCCGTAAGTTGGACCAAGCGCCAATCCATGGGAAAAAGCGCGGGTCACCGGCAAAGTTTCCTTGTCATTAAGGATGGCTATGAAGTAGTTTGACACGTAGAAGTCTTGCAGGGTTATCATTTAAGATGCTTGGAGTAATTCGACTAACCGACGCGTAACTTTTAACTTTATCAAAATTAAGAAATTAGGCGGTTAATTACAGAGCGCGAGAAGTGTGGTAAATACCTGAAACAAATTGGGTAGGCGGAAATACAGAATTGTACATGCGGAAACGGGATATATTCTCTATATTTTCATGTATACGCATACGCAGAAAGGCCAGATTTAAATCTGATCTCAGGTGGAGTCTGGCGACCAACTAATTACTAAGAGTATTATGCACGAAATGAAATTTTGTGAATTTCTTAAAACATTCGCGGGGTTTATCGCTTCATTGATAGGTGGGTTAAATTTATGACATACTTTCGTGTGAATAGTTGTGCGGGTTTTTAAATGAGGATCACATACAACACTAGAAGAGGAAATATCTAAACGGAGAGAGGAAACCACACACAGAAGAAAGAATAGACCCAGAGAAGGGGACGTTTCATCGCAGATGAGGATCGTATTTTGTAGAAGAAAAGAAGATGATGCATCGTCGTAGAAGAAATGAAGAGGACCAAGGAGGTTTGACAGAAGATGACCAAGGAGAATCAAGAAAAGAGACCACATGGTCAAGCGCAGCGGCTATTGGGACGATCACGAGGGTAACGATACCGGCCGAGACCGAAAAGGTGGTGTGGATAGCAGTCATGGGCAGTTTACAACTTTGAAGCGGTTAACTTGATTATGAGGTGGATTGTTGTAACGGAAATAGGTGAAATAAATATTTGTTTCCAAAGCACTTGATATTTTTTAATGCAGATTATTGTTTGCGTAAAACAATCGTCTGATTGCAGTCGTAGTTTAGTTTTTTCCTGAATTTTATACATAATTACCTATTGTAGGTCTTAAGTTAGTTTTAAGATAGCTTTGTAATGCTAATTTTAAATAAATCATCATTAAAGTCGGCCAGTTCTCAATGTCAATCCTCCTGGGAAAAGTAGAGAGGTTTTTGTCATATGAGTCCCAGCTTCCTCGTCACAATTTTGGAGGGCCTCCTTCAAGAATCGTCGACTTGCCCAAAAAGGCCTTTCAAAAACTCAGACTTGCTACGTCTGATGATGGTCTTCAGACTGGCTCTTGCACCAGCGACTACTTGTACAAGTTTAATGCTCAATGTCGACCCGCTTTCGCATCTACGTCTTTTAAGGTTGCGTCGCGTACAGTTTACCTTTTTCCTCGCTTCCGCCGCTTCGTTTGATTTGACACTAAAATTAATTGCATTTTGTTTAAATTATAATTAGAAATTGGCTAGAATTTTGTTATGTATTTTAGTAGGAATCGGAAAGATTATAAACTAGTACTGTATAACGTGTTCTCCCTGAAATTACGGGGGGAGTGGAAACTATCGGATTTTCTGACGATTTAATCATAGTGGTCATCAAGGAAGACATTGACAATTAGAAACAAATAGTAGGTCACACCTTGCCAAAATGTAGTGACGCAGAATCCACCACCGCTTGGTTGTTTTAGAGGAGAACAGTTTGCACACTCGGCGGGATGATCCGGCTCCCAGCATAATAGATTGAGTTCGGGAAGAATATGCTGTACCTAAGACCTAGGTTACGGAAGAGGTCTGACTGATGGCTAACATGAAGCCTCAACGGAAGGAACGGGGTCTTTAGTGAGCTGCATCAACACCCAGAGAAATAGAAACAGGCTGATATCCATGGCGATAAGAAAAACAAGGGCCTCTAAAATGTCTTCGATTGAAGTCCAGGCATCGACTCCTCTACCAGACCTGGTCATATAATCAAAAGATCTGCTCAGGGACAGTTGTGACAAGACAACTTGCGGAGGGAAACAACGGTTAATGAATGCTGCAGTCATTGTAGAAGAAGTGACGTAGAAGAATGAAAGATCTCTGAAATGGGGAGGTTTAAAAAATAAAGCAGGAAAGTTGAAACTTCATGTTTCAACTACTTTCACGCCACGGAAAGCTTCAGACTTTTCTCCACAGAAAGAAAGCTGAAAATAATCTATGTCAATTCTGTGGATACCAAGAGATGAGTATAACCGAACATTGGATGGTCAAGTGGCAGGTATTTTTCAGGCATAATATGCAATTAGGGGTAGAATTAGAAACACCAGTAAGATTTATTTTGATAAATTATATTTAACTGTGATTGATGGTCGAAAACCTTATTATCATTATTATCAGTAACTTTAAAAAAAAACTGCACTTTTTAAATCAATTAGCTTTAAAATATCAACAATAAAGATTAGATGGTAAATCTGTTAGAAATAAAATTTAGAAGTCTTTTCTTTTTTATATAATATTGTATCCTAAACCTTAAAAAAATCTTATCAAAGATAAGAAATTGTGCGAGTTGTATTTAAAGAACTGTTTTAGGTAATTGTTGTTAAGTCTCGCCCGTCCATTTATTTATAATATAGAAAAGGCGTCTTTATTTTCAGAAGCAATTTACATTTATTATAGACAAAACTAAAATATTAAAAACAATGTGATAAAAGAATTAGAAGAAAAACAGAAATAGAAATCAAACTTTCCTTAACATCATGGCGATGGATTGGGGAAGAACATATTTAATTGTGAACTCTGCTCGTTCTCCTTTCGGCCAAAACTTTATAAATGGTTTATAAACATTTTTTTTAATGTGTATTATTTAAGAAAGATAAATAAATAAATATTATTTTGATATGTCTTTAGAAAAAATTAGCTAGTTGGAATAAATTAATTATTTTTTTGTAAAGTAATAACTATGGACAAATAAAAACAACAAAAGCACTAAAATTCTCCGAATGGTTATTAATATATATGCAAATGTTAAAAACACCCAAATCCCATATACAGGTTCCAGTGAAGTGTTATTACCGACCAATAAATTTTAACACCATTGTTATCTCAAGAATAATCGCGAAATAACACCATTCGTATGCAAAAGCAATTGTTCAAAAACAATAAGATGTAAATCTACAACTGCACCGGATCGATCCTAAATAACGAACTGTTAAATAACATCTTTGTGTCAATGTTATCCTTAAGGTATTTTCATTTTATAAATTATGGGCAAATATGAAACGCAACTGTTAGTGTTGTGAATATAAATTTGCTCGGCGATCTCATTCAATTTCCTGTATACCTGAAACCGTTTCGACCTGAAATATGAAAAGCGGGAAACTTCGACGACGTTAATGTGTGCATTTATCTTTATTTAGAGTTTAACGCTAGAAACAGGACGGCTGTTTCTCATACAGTTCCCTTTGTAAATGCAAGACAATCGGTTTACGTTTTGTTAAAATTTATTGTGAATACACGAAAATTTAAGTAAATATGATAATGTTTAATTTGAATGTATTACAAATTCTCTTCGTAAATGGAATTTTACCTAACTCAATTATCAATAGGTTAATCTAGTTATAGTTAAAGCAAATTTATTAATTACTATTATTGGTTTATGTGAAGTGTTTTGAAGATGAAAATAACTCTATAGTTTATTTATTTATATTCCCAAATGGGTAGTACTTTCTTGAGGGCTCTCGTATATTAGACTGGATATTAACTAATGTATATAAACATGAATATGATCAATGCGTACATTTCTGACAAGTAATTTTACACATCAACGTTTCCTATGCATAGCAATGACGCAAGTACAATGGGATTCTGTTTTAAATCATTTTGTTGTGAATATCTGCGTATATATAAAATTTAAAATATAAATAATACACGTGATAATGTTTACATGGCTATTCATTCGACTACATTTAAAGTCGATCCAGAGTGATTATCCGTGAAAGGAGTATGTTTCATATATGTAGGTCAGCAGTTTAGATGGAACACGTGATGGCGGCTCTTCACTAGCCGAAGTGCATTCATGTGCTCGATGGATTAATGAAATTCTTGCATAGGTCAATAAAATCAGTTGATTGAAATATTTCGCCGACACATCGCGAACATTAATTTCTAGTTCTAGTTAAAAATTTCATGAAATTTATGATGCATCCCAAGAATTTATTGGTGCTGAAAGTGGAGCATATAAATTTTATATATAAACATAAGAATGTAGATATATCAAATCACTCTTATAACAATAAGCATTTTAGTTTTAACTAAAATATAAAACCATGCATACTTTAAATGATATTATTTAAGTAAGTTATTGCAAATTAAATAAGTGTGTAGAATATTACATAAAACATTCCAGAGGATGTATATTCTTAAGTACATACTAGAAATCCGATACGAAATGATGTAACCTCTGAAACATACCAAACATTGTTTAATTGACCCAATACACTTCACAACAGTAAGAACAAACAAGTTTTAATTCAACTATTTGGAGCAACTGTGGTGGGATTGTTCAAACTGGGACAATTGAAACCAGCTTTAAAAATTCATATATAGTTCGCAATTTCAGTGGACCGTGTAACTTTAAACACATTATCAGTTTTACCCGAACGTCTAAATTATACCCACGATCCGCAATGTAAATTTCAAGTGGCACGTTGAATCGGCAAGTGGGTAATTAGGGCATTTTCCATTTCTAGGGTGAAACCCGCCATAAAAGGGTCACGTTTTGTTGAGTTTCCGGCCTGTAAAATGTATTGTGTTGGACTTTTGAACACCGAAGGAGAAAAGATGAATGGGGCAGCCGTTCACGAAATACGGTTTCAAATTGTTGTTATTGTGTGTGTTCACACAAGTACGAGCTGAGGTCTCGCAAGGAGGAAATATAATAAGCCGAGGTTTAGTTCAATTTATCACTCCTTGACTAGTAATTAAATCCTTTAATAATTTTTGTCTAATGAGGCGTTAATTATTATTTTTTTCTTCTTCTTCACAGGCCACCGATGTTGCCATGAAACGAGCTATCGGACGTAATTAATTATTTCCAAACGAACCTTGTTAATTAGTTATAATTATTATTTTATTACAGCTAATATACATATATAATATTAAGGAGAACGACCCACGTAATGATGGCATAGCTTCACCGACGAGCCGTGATACAGCGAAACATGTGTCTGCATATTGCCATTACGTAATAACGCGTTTAAAAAATGTTTGGCGATGTTTTAATACGAGGAGTAATTATTTTAACTATTAGCTGTTTGTAAAACAGCAGTGCAGAAATACAATCACAGTTAAAATTCCTTTCTTACCTTACGCTTAATGTAATGTAATTGGTTTACTAATTTCCGTTTTGTCAATAAGCTTAAAAACTGCTTTTCTTAATGAAACCTCGTACAATTGCAGTGTTGCAAACTCTATACGGTTAATCTATTTAAAAATATGATTTTTCTAAACTGACTTAAATATCTAAGCAGTTAAACATAACTTTCTGCTGTTCGTGGAGTCTTTAATTTTATTGCGACTATCATTAAACCAACCAAACATATTATTATATTATTTAAATAGTAATATAAATGTCTTGTATATAATTATAGCGGTGTAGATTATTCAGTCCGTAATTCCAAGATTACTTGATGAACTAGTTCGTTAATTACATGGGTTTAATGCCGCAATTTATTACTTTAAATTTATTAGATTATATAAATAGTTTTTGTTAAATGCACTGCAATTACATAATTGAGATCACGCATTTGGTTTTATTGGATAATAAGCTGAAATCTTTTGTTGGGCACTTTTAGATTATACCCACATTATAAATGAGAGCAGTAATTGTTAAAATTTTTCACAATCTGTTCCAAAAGCAGATAATCCATTTTTATTTATTATCTTGCGGTCCATAAACTTTCTAAACTTTATGAGAAATTTTTTAGAGAAATAACTTAAAAATTATATTAAGTTGCGTTTTGTTTTTGCAGAGTTTCAACCCTAATTTCGTCCTTCCTAGTTTGCAACTCAACATTGTTTAATATTACAGATGTTACAAAGGCAACCGAACAATAAAATAACTGAAAGTAATAATTATAATTAATTATTTTGAATAAACCGCAGTTTTACATTATAACAATGTAAAACTGCGGTGCAGAAAACCTCAAATTAATTAATTCTAATTATTACTTTTATTTTATTAATACTGCACCTGTGAATCAATATTTAATTTACACCAATGTAATAACTGTTTCAAAATTATCAGACTGTAGTAAAGCCTTTGGTATCATAGATTTTAAATTACTTTTGGCTATTTTTAAGTCTATTGGATTTAGTATACCAGTACAAAATCTTATAATTCGGCTAATATATTAGGAGGTGTGCTTCAAAGTTCTTTTAATAAAATAGTGACACAGTATATGGCTTCAAAAATGTTTTTATTATTCTACGATAGATAGAAAAATAATAAAAACATTTTTGAAACCATATACTCTGTCAGTATTTTATTAAGTGATACGTAGTTTCAACAAGTAACTACCTCATCAATGCAGTATTTCAACTTTTATTTTTAATTTATGCTAATTACACACATAAATACATATTACTAATATGCAGATGACGTACATTGTAATTTTCATTTGATGTATCTTATATGGTCAATGCTGAAAAAGTGCTAAAAAGTCAAAAAAACTTGAAGAGAAAATGTTCTACAAATCGTTGAAAGATTCTGAAACCTTTAAATAAAAGTCTCACCACTAAGACGAAAGAATTGAAAGAAAATTTCTACGAAATAAAGCAAAAAACAGTATTTAAATATTTTCGTATAATCTAGCGTACTCTTGACCTACCTCAATTAACGCTATATTGACCCAGGTCAAGAGTACGCTAGGTCTTGACCTACCTTAATTAACGCTATATTGACCTAGGTCAAGAGTACGCTAGGTTAATCAATAGATCATTGTGAAAGGTCAAGATATATTGGTCTCGCCCATAGTTTATTGGTGTAGGTCAAGAGTACGTTATTGCAAATTTAAAAAATATCGAAAATGAAAAAGTTTAAAATGCTATTTGATGAAAATTATATGTATATATAAATATAGGGAAAAACCTACGAGTAAAATTCTAGCTGTAAAAGAAATTCTGAATATTTCTACAAAATAATAACATTTTTTTATTACGATAAATTCCAGAAAAGTAGAAAATCTAAAACATATTTTTATAGAATAGAAAGTTTTAAAATTCTAGAGAAAAATCTTGTAATTCTTTTAATTTGGTAAAAAAATATTGTAAAAAAAACAAGAAATGAAAGAGAAATCCAGAAATTTCAAAACGGCTGGAAATTTTAATAAAAATTAAGCTAAAAAGGTAAAAAAGTCTCGAGAAATAAAAGTGAACTGTGGAAAAAATTTGATACTATGAATTTTAAGTAAGAAATGCTAGAATTTTTTTAGGGCAAAAGGATAGATAATTTTAGAAATCTAGAAATCCTTGATAAAACATTTTAGAATATCCATCAACAAAAAATTTAAAATATCTAGCAAGATCAATTCTAAAAAATTTTAATAATGGGACATTTCTGGGAAAAGTAAAAACAACTGCTGATAAATTAAAAAAATAGCATGTGGCAATTATTTTGCATTATTGTTGTAATTATTATTCTAAATGGATAATTGTAATTTTCAAACCAATTCTACAATTTTTTTCAGTTACGATGCCGCAATTTATTCTATAGTTATTCTATGTATGTTTATTTTAAATGAAAATTGGTAATTTTCAAAACAATTTTACATATGATTATTTTTTTACAATTTTTTAAGTCACCTAAAACACTTTTACTTCTTTAATTCATGTTTTGAGTTTCGCCATTTTGTTTTCACCTGTGATGAAGCAAGTTTAATCTAATAATATTGTATATATGTTTATTTTAAATGAATATTTGTAACTTTTAAATCAATTCTACGTATTATTATTTTTTTTTTTAATTTTTCAAACCACTTAATGCACTTTTATTTTCTTCAATTCATGTTTTGAGTGACGCCATTTTGTTTTCAGCTGCGTCGTGGCAATTGTTTTACACTTATCTTACATATAGGTTTATTCTCAATAAATTTCTGTTATTTCCAAACCAATTTTTTTACAATTTTTCAAATCACCGAAAGCACTTTTACATCTTTAATTCATGTTTTGAGTGGCGCCATTTTGTTTTCACCTATGATGTGGCAAGTTTAATCTAATAATATTGCATATATGTTTATTCTAAATGAATATTTGTAAATTTTTAACCAATTCTACGTATGATTATTTTTTTACAATTTTTCAAACCACCGAATGCACTTTTATTTCCTTCAATTCATGTTTTGAGTGACGCCATTTTGTTTTCAGCTACGATGTGGCAATTGTTTTACTCTGATGTTATATATAGGTTCATTCTCAATAAATTTTTGTTATTTCTAAATCAATTGTACTTATGGTATTTTTTTTTACAATTTTTCAAACCACCGAATGCACTTTTATTTCCTTTAATTCATGTTTTGAGTGGCGCCATTTTGTTTTTACCTATGATGTGTCAAGTTTAATCTAATAATATTGTTTATATATTTATTCTAAATGAATATTTATAAATGTCTAACAAATTATACTTATGGTAATATTTTTACAATTTTTCAAACTTGCGAATTCCTTCAAATCATGTTCTGAGTGGCGCCATTTTGTTTTTAGCTGCAATGAACCAATTGTTTTTCATTAATCTTGTATATATGTTTATTCTAAATGGATATTTGTAGTTGTCTAACCAATTCTACGTGTGGTTATTTTTTCACAATTTTAAAAACCAGCGAATGCACTTTTATTTCCTTCAAATCATGTTTTTAGTAGCGCCATTTTGTTTTCGGCTGCGACGAGTCAATTGTTATGCATTAATGTTGTATATGTGTTTATTCTAAATGAATATTTGTAACTTTTAAAGCAGAACTACGTATGTTTTTTTTTTCAATATTTCAAACCACCAATTGCACTTTTATTGAGTGGCGAGAATAAGTTAGAAAATTGTAGATATCTAAAAGAAAAATTTCTTAAAGATTCTAGAACTTTCAAAAGTAGAAGTAATGCTAAATAGTTTGTAGAATTTAGAAGAAAATATATTAACAAAGTGTTTTTAAAACAGAAATTTTTCTAAAGTTTTAGGACTTCCAAGACAAGTTTTGAAATGTGTAAGAAGAAATCATGAAAAATTCGGTTAAAATGTAGGGCGAAACTATGGAAAAGATTTAAACATACAAATTGTATTAGGAAACAATTTAAGAAACATCGAGAAATGGATTAGAAGAAAGTATGTTAGACGAATTATTTAATACAAAAAAAGAAAAGAATTCTATTTATAAATGTTGAAACATTCTAAGGCATGAAAATTGAACAAAATAATTCAAACATCTTGCACAATATGAGAACAAATATTAAAATATTCTATAACCCAAAATTCTACAAATATAGAAGAAAAAAAAATCAGTAACTTTATCAGACGATAAATAAAACTGTACTTTGTTATTATCACACACTTCAGTGACTTTTTTCTATAAAAATAAATTATGGATAATTATAGAAAAGTAGAAATGTTCAAAATTAAAAAATCTGAAAGACATTATGTTAGAAAATTGTGGATATCTGGAACAGCAATTGCTAGAAATTGAAAGAATATATGAAGAAAATGTTTCCATTCTAAAAGAAAACAACCACATAGTAATTATAAACTTTCATTCATAACTTTATAAACAAAAAACTACAAAATCTAGAAATCTTGAATAGAATCGGTTTCAAATTTTTATTATTTATGTAAAACGTAAATGCTGTTGTGAAATTCTACATCTCTGAAAGAAATTATTATACAAAATTTAAAACAGAAATTGTGGAGGAATCTTAAAACCTTTAAAAGTGTAATTAATTGTAAAATTTTAAGAATATAGAAGGAAAATGTTGGCAAGTTGTGAATTACCAGAAACTTCTAGAATGATGGAAAACAATTTTAAAATCTGGTGGAGAATATTCTGTTTAAGATAAGAAGTGAGAAATTGTTTTTCACTTATTGTTGGAAAATACTCGATTATTTGAGGAAAATTCTAGGAAAAATGTTGGCATGTTAGAAATCTTGAAGTGAAACCAGAAACTTCTAAAATCTTCGAAAATAATTTTGCAATACGGAAAAGATATTTTGGATAAGATAAGAAGTGAGAAAAATTCTTTATTACTAATTGTTGGAAAATATTAGATCCATTGAGCAAAGCTCTAGGAATTTAGAAAAAATAATGTAAATTCCTTTGAGATAAATCAAGAAATAATTCTAGAAATGGACAAGATGAATCCCTATAAAAGGAACATTTAAATGAAGTAAAGGGTACTGGACAATTTTTCAATTTTGAAAGATAAATGTCGAAAAATTTATCAATAAGATAAAGCAAGAACTACTAATCATTTTAGAAATGTCGTTGAAATATTCTCCCCAAAACACTAGGAATTTAGGAAGAAAAATCTGAATAATTCTTATAAAATAAAATCAAAGTATAACAAAAAAATTTCGAAAAGTGAAATGTATAATTTATTAAAGAAAGACATTACTAGAGAATGTATAGATAACATTATAAATAAAACATAAATGTCAAAATTAAAGCCAATGCTTGATTATGAGACTTCTACTAAATATAAATATGAATTATTACATTCAAATTCTCAGAGTGACATCAACACACAATCAAAAGTGTTGCTTTTAAAGTTCGTGATATAAGATGTATTACAATGTAATGGCTTTCACCATCAATCATATTAATCTAATTAATATACATGCTATAGTTTTTGGTTCTAAGCAGATTATACAATTTTTTCATATTTTGCTAAATTAGACCTCTATACTGTTTTCTAACTGTTTAATATTTTCATTAAAACCAAATTAATGATCCTTGGGTAAATTTTTAGATGTCAAAATATCTACCCATGGATCATTAATTCCGTTTTAATGAATATATTGCATCTACAAATTTTAATTGCACTCAAATTTGATTTTAAGAACAAGGATTTTTATTTTACCTATTCTTTGAACCAACTTGGTTTTATCTAATTTATCTTCTAGTACTGCTTATAATAGCTGTATACTTAGTTTCAAATTCAAAGAATTAAGTATTCCTTTATATGGTTAATTTTCGGTATGCGTAGAAGGCAGACAAATTGATTAACACATTACTGCCCGTTGGTATATTTATTTATTGTTCATACGTTTTTTTAAATTAAAATTTGGAAGCCGTTGGCGTACGTAGTACGTTATTTTATTTATCACAATTGTTCAAAAATTTCTATTTCAAATTTCTAAAAATCAAACTTTGAAATTTTTTTGTCGAGGTTGAGAAATATATTCAGCATCCCCAAAAAAACTTTCCTAAAAATTTCTCTTCTCCCTTACAACAATTTTCTTTATATTTTCAAGAAGTTCTTACTTTTTTGTTTATGTTTTTGAGGAATATCTCAATTATTTATTTTCGAATGAGGCTATAGCCAACTATGGTTTCATTTTATAAAAATATAAGTTTGTGCCATATCTCGGAAAATAAAGGCGATACAAATTTTCTATTCTATTTTTTATATTAATCTGCATAAAATTATCTAAAACTTTGTCTTTTACAGTTTTGTTCTATCTGTTATAATAACCGAGATATATTGATTTGAAAAAAATTGACACTTTTTATTTAGTATGATAAGGACTAGCTATAGTCGAAACTATAGTCACTGTGTAATTTAAAATATAGTGGTAAAACAAAGTTATCATGTTTTAATTACAAATTACACTCAAAAGTAGAAATGTTCAATATTTAAAAAAAAATATGTTAGAAATTCGAGGATATTTCGAACATCAATTACTAGAAATTTATTTTAAGAATTTCTGAAGAAAATTTTTCCAATCTAAAAAAAAAAAAAAACATATAATAATTGTAAAAATTAAATCATTCATAACTTTAGAAAGAAATCCATAAATTAAAGCTAGATTTGTTGGATAATATAGAAATCTAAAATAGAATTTGCCTTAAATTTAGTTTAATGCAAAAAGTAAAACAATCTCGAATAATGGATTAATTATTGTTGTAAAATTCTACATCTCAGATAGAGAATATTATAGAAAATTCGTGAAGGATTTTAAAACTTTTAAAAGTGTAATTAATTGTAAAATTCTAAGAATCTGAAAGGAATATGTTGTAAATTGCTAGAAACTTCTAGAATCATCGAAAACAATTTTGCGATCTGGAAGAGAATATTCTGGATGGCATAAGAAGTGAAAAAATGTTTTCCACTTATTGTTGGAAAATACAAAGTTGGCAAGTTGTAGAAATATTGAAGTGAAATGTCAGAAACTTCTAAAATCTTGGATAACTATTTATATTTATTACTTATTGTTGGGAAATCTTAGATCCATTGAGCAAAGCTCTAGGAATTTAGAAAAAATAATGTAAATTCCTTTGAGATAAATCAAGAAATAATTCTAAAATTGAACAAGATGAATTCTTAAAAAATGTTCGAAATGTCGTTTAAATATTCTACCCAAAGCTCTAGGAATTTGGGAAAAAATCTGGATAATTCTTATTCAATAAAATCAGTATTTATAATAAAATTTTTCGAAAAGTACATAAATTTCAGATATATGAAAGAAAGACATTACGGGAGAATATGTAGATTACATTATAAATCGAAAATAAAAGTCAATATTATAGCCAATGCTTGAATCATGAGACTTTTGCTACAAATAAATATCAATTGTTACATTCAAATTCTAAGAGTGATATCAACAAAGTGATTCTTTTAAAGTTCCTGATTATAAGATGTAGTACAATGTAATGCCTTTCACCATCAATCATATTAATCTAAAGAAATACATGCTATAGTTTTTGGTTCTAAGCAAAAATACAATATATTAATATTTTGCTAAATTTGACTTTTAAACTGTTTTCTAACTGCTCAATATTTTCATTAAAAAGAAATTTATGATCCATGGGTAGATATGGATAATAAATTCCTTTTTAATGAAAATATTGAGCAGTTAATTCAGTTTTAATGAAAATATCGCATTAACAAAAATATGCATTTTAATTGCACTAAAATTTGATTTTAAGAACGAGGATATTTATTTTATGTAGATGAAGTGAAACTATTCTTAGCAACAACTTATTATTATCTAATTTTACCTGCTTATAATTCCTGTATTCTTAGTTTCAAATTTTAATATTTTTTCACACGGTTTATTTTCGGTATGCGTAGAAGGCAGACAGTTAGATATAATATTTGTGTGTTATTTATTGTTAATATGTTTTTTAAGATTAAAATAAATTCGAAAGCCGTTTTATTTATCGCAATCGTTCAGGAATTCCTGTTTCAAATTTAAAAAATTAAAACTTGAGAAATTTTTCGCTTAGATTTCTAAAATTTTTAGACAAATTTTAAATTTATGGATTTTTATCTTAATCCATTTTTTCGTTATATACTAAGGAATATTTTTCAAGATTTAGATATATATATATATATATATATATATATATATATATATATATTACCAGAGTTTCCTAAAATCTTCTCTTCTTCTCCTTTACTGCAATTTCCTTTTTATTTTTAAGAGGTTATATTACAAACTCTTACTTTATCTTAATGGATTTTTACAGGAATATCTTTAACAATTTTCTAATTAAAAATGAAAGAATTTTTTTTTGTATTCAGAAAATAAATTTTATACATTCTTTTAGAATTTTCCTTTAGTTTTCCTCTAAATATTTCAGAATTATTGGCTTATTTTATAGAAGTTTTCTAAAAAGAAGAAATTACTCATCCATTTTTCTTAATTTTCTACAAAAAAGTCTTAATATTTTTGATTTCAAATTTCTAAAATTTGAAGAATTTGTAAAATTTATATATCTTCAATTTTATTTTCATGATTTCAATATATTCTCAACATATTTTGTTTTATTTTGCCGGGATTTTCTAAAAATTTATCTCCTACGACAATTTTTCTACTTTTTCTTTTTTCTAGAATTTAAAGCTTTATCTATAATAATTTTATATATATTTTTCCAGGAATTACTCTTCTAAATTTTAATCTTTTAGCACAGTTGCAACAATTCCTTTTTTATTTTATGATAGCTTTTTACTATCTTTTCCTTTATCTTATTAGAATTTTCTAAGAATATCTCTTTATAAAAGAATCTTTGTTGTTTTTTTTTCTTTTAAATTTCAAATATTTTGCAGCAATTTCTATATGGCTCTCTATTTTTTTCTAAAATCTTCTCATCTAGCTTCTCTTGTCTCATATTATATGAGTTTTTTCAAAAATGTATTTCTTCTGAACATTTCTATCACATCTTCTAGGAATTTCCCTTACAAATTTTTAGCAACAATGCTCAATCCTAAAATTAGCTGGTAATTTCTAGATTTATAGATTGTACTAATTCTTCCAGATTTTTAGAAAATTGCAGCATCTCTTTCATAATTTGTCGGAGTTTTCTAAAAACTTACCTGTTTTCTTACGATAATTTCTCTTTTATTATTTAAAAAGTTGTTTATCGTAAAAAAATATAGATACAATTTTTTTCTTATAAAATCTCTAAAATATAAAGACAAATATAATATTTATACAATTTAGAGAAACTGTGTAATCGAATTACTTCAGTGTATTTTTGGTAAGAACGCTAATACTGCTTGGAATTTTCTTTAATCAGCATTAAAATCAAATATCTGTGACGATCACACTCTAATTTAGTTAATATGCTTCTATTTGATTTAAACACTTCATTATTATATTTATAATTAGATGTACATATCGGACACAAAGTGACTATTATTATTGTAACCATGGTTGACAAAGTTTAAATAAAGATAAAGATAATTCACAATGATTTGTGAAAAATATGTAGATAAAATCTGCATGCAATTATTTTATATGGAGAGTTTGTAAATAACCACATATTGATTTTTAAAATTATGAGAGTGGTATCACTGCCAAAAAATAATTAATACTATTCCCACAGGCTTTATCAATTACCGAATGAAAGCTGTGCCATGCGAAAAAATGGATTGAATATTTACAGCGAAATATTGGTTTTAATTTTGATATATGCGTGAAAATATCCAGCAGACTGATTTTCGAAAAAAAAAAAATAACTGTTTTTATTTTTATCACCTCAAACAATAAACGCAACGGATAATTAATCTAAGTTAGATTTCACTTGTACAAAAAATAATATATACAGTGAAGAACGTAAAATCCAACTTACATTATTACATAACTCACAAGAAAAGTTTGATTTTTGCGAGTTACGTGAAGATAAATTTGATTAAATTAATAAGCACTAAAAACCTTTCTTCATAATTTTGAAGAAAGGTTTTTAGTGCTTATTAATTTTATCACAAAAAACCCAACAGAAATAACGAAATTAATGGGCGCAGATCAAGATAATACAAAATATATTACCCTAGGTCAAGGTCACGCCAGATCAATGAATTGTTTATTGGCATAATTCAGTGGTACACTAGATTATTAGCCTAGGTCAAGAGTACGCTAGCACAATAAACAAATTATTAGGACAGGTCAAGATTACGCTAGGGCAATGACTTATTGGGATAAGTCAACATTACGCCAGGGCAATGAATTATTGAGATAGGTCGAGAGTACGCTAAAAAAATTGATAATTCATTGAAATAACCTAAAAGCACAATAGGGAAAAGAACAATGCCATTCGACGAGGGCCTACAAAAGAGGAACTCTAGTAGTAAAATAAATACAATATTAGCTCTCAAGGCTGAAAGACCGCGAGTCGACAGAAAATTAAAAACCATTGTTTTACATCAGAATTCATTTTATTTGTTACATGTATTATATTATTTTTTTCTGTAAATAATGATGTTTACTAGTAGTATTAATTTTAGTTACAATATAAATATTTTTACGACAATGTGTTTATAATATTTGAAACCGAAATTTTATCAAATGGAATGGAATTTTATTTTATATGTCATTCCATTTAAAATTTATATAAAATGTGTGAAAATTATTTACGTATAATTTAAAATCTACTGTATTTAGACCATAATATAAAATCAATATCTGCAAATGATATATTTTGTTTTGTAAATATAACATCAAAGTTTAGATATGTATTATCATAACAATTTTATCGTTTACGAATTATATAATATTTTTTTAAACTTGATACATAGAGGTAAATATAAAATTCAATAGTTTGTTACACGCATTTAAATGTTCGCTTCAGTAAAATACGCGCATAATAGCATTAAAATTCAATATGTTTTCGGAATTTATGCCGCATCCAACAACTATAATTTGCGTTACGTAACATCTGCATACGTAATTATTTTATGTTTACATGATAATAAATTGTATAAATAACAAAATATCACTTTGTCAGCTGTGCATTACGAATGAATCGAATTTATAAATCGATTATTAGTCACGAGTGCCTTTAAGATATTTCTATATATGGTAATTGTGGCCAATTTTTGTTTGCGTAGATTTCCATTAGAATGATCGAGTCGTAAAATATCTCTTGTATAATTGGCGTTTCGATACAAGAAGTTTGTCCTACAATTTCCATATTACGCTCGTAATTCTAAGAAATAAAATTTACCTTGATATAAATTTCATTAGACAATTGACTTATGTTCTCTTGCATATTAGATAAATATATAAATATAGTGAAAGTACGAAATCTTAAACTGTTTATTTATATTCTAGCTACAGACAAAAAGAAAAATGCACTGTTTGGTGTAGACTGTGGAATGAAGGAATCATTGAGAACGAAGCCTGAAGCGCTGTTAGAGTCAACAGCGTACGCTATGGAGAGATGCGAAACAACTTTATCTTCCAGAAAAACAATAATTTGAACTTAAGTGATACGTGGTTTCAAGATAGAGCCACATGTCACACAGCAAGAGAAATAACCATTTTACTTCAAACCAAATTCCTTAGTCGTGTCTTCTCTCAATTTGCCAGCGAGTCTTGCGACATTAAACTTTTTCCTTTGGATGGTAAGGGTCTATGACAATAAAACAGGGTCGATTTCAGAACTTGTTACGAAAACTACGATAAAATAATGATATCATGTCATCAGAGTCATGGAAGGCATTTGGTCGACATCATATTTAGAATTTATATGTATAAGTTTGGAATGGATAAAGCGCAATATATGAAATAACCCATTTATTAAAATTAGGCGTTAGTAAATGTATAATTAATTCAAAAACATTATTATTTTTATGATTGTCACCGCTGACAGTTTCCTATGATTGTCGATGGTTATCCACCCAACTAGGGAATTATGCAACGCTTAGTCAACATATGGTATTATTGTGCTTTACAGATACCTGGAGATTTTAAAATTAAAAAAGAATTTTTTTTTTGTACTTCAGCGATAACTTTGACTTCAACATTGATTTGATTTACCTCAATAAAAGTAACAACCGTAGGTGAAATTGTCAAAGAGCTAAACGACCTCGTTAAGCAATTAAACATTCGAAAAAATCTTTCATTGCGATGGTGTAAAACCTCGCAAGCTAGATTAGATGCGGTCTCTTCAACATCGCAAATGTCGCAATCAGATTTGGTTGTTGGTGTTCTAGAGAATGAAACAATTCTTTTCATTGATTGCCTCTAGTAGAATTTGACACTCAAATGCATAGTTCCAAGTAAAATTACTCTACGCCAGTTAAATATTCTATTATCATTCTTTAAATTCATCTTGTACATGATGTGACAATCATGGTAATGGGTGTTGTCCGGTGAGTTTTGCTTAAATGTATAATCAAGCACTCAGTTTAAACTCACTTTCTTCGAAAGGATATATGATAGCTTCTATTTTTATGGTGTATGAATTCCACTACATTTAGTTGAGCTGATGAATCATTAATAGTTTTTCTAACGCAAATCTTCTAAATTATTTAGAACTTTATCAAATTCCACTAGTTCCTGCCTCTGAATTTCCTCATTGGTAACTAATTACGATACTTACGTTTGCAAATCTTTAATTGGTAATAAAATTTCAGCTAAGACTTTTGTTTTACTTATAATCGTATACAGAGAGCTATTTTTCTTGCTGAAGTTGTTGACATTTTACTAAAATTGGTGAATTTACGCCGTCAAAATATACGCGGTGAGTCGGAATATATTACCACAAACCAAAAGATCTCTGGCCAAAAAGAATATACAATTTTGTTGTCATTTGAAAAGAATTATGAACCTCAACGAAATGGTATAAATTCTTCTCCGCAAGAACATAAGAAACTCAAGATATTAAATATAGTTGTTATATAATCTCTCAGCGATCGCCGGTTTGTATAATTTTAATTGGTCCTATAAAACGTGTTGCATCTTCAAGATTTTTATAATCCTGTTTGGGTACTAGCGTTCTATCAATACATCTGATACTTTAAATAACACAAAATATGTATCACAAAGTGGAAGCCTCTACTATAAAGTATTTAATTTTTTTGCTTGAAGAACATTCTTACCTTTTCTACAGTGAAAAAATGCTATAAATACTTTTCATTTTCCATACCTGAGAGGGCTCCAACAAAAAACTACTGATTGGAATTAATCAAATTCTTTCAAAACAAAAACTTTCTATATTAGCTATCAACAACGATTGAACATAGGATTAAGTTCTTTAAAACAAATTACTTTTCAAACAACTCAACACAATAAAATTAAAAAACTTTAATTAAAAAAATAGAGAATGTAAATTAAAGAAGTTCAACTGCAAATAATTTCAATATTTTTATAATCCATATTATTTTTTTGCACTTACAAAATCACGTTCTGCTTTATTGAAGCTGCAGCATAACACGAAATTATAATGATAGAGTATTTAGCATGGATCTGAACGCAGTGGTTAACATCCTCAAGATAGACAAATTGCCTTTTCTCCCATCTAACTACCGTCCCATCAGCTTGTTGAGCATGTTAGGAAAACTGGCCAAGAAAAGACTTAAAAATCATACTTGACTCTCAGTTAAAAAAACATGATTCATCTCCATTTAATTGCTTAGAATTACCTTTCTTCAAACATTTTTTTAAAAATAATAATTAGTGAACTTAATGCTTTGATGGTGGAGCATTTAGCTTGGAATCTTCTGTCTCGCTATTATTCCATCAGCTTGGCAAATTGGTCCAGAAAAGTCTACTTTCTCGAAGACCTAAGATCATTCTTGACTCTCAGTTTTTTGAAAAATACATGATACTATTGCATTTAATTATTTATCATTACTTTTCGTGAGAAGTTTTTTTTTAAATATTTTAGCTTGAAGCTAGCCGCAGTGGTTAACAACCTCAAGATAGCCAAATTGATCCTTCTTCTATATAGTTATCGTTTCACCATCTTGTTCAGCATATTAGGCATACTGGCCGAGGAAAGTCTACTTCTTTGAAGACCTAAAAATCATTCTTGACCCTCAGTTTTTGAAAGAAAAACATGATACTACTGCTCATAATTGTTTACACTAAAAACCTTTCTTCACACAGTTTATTTGTGGCACCCAACGTGGGGCCTGATATTAAAAAAAACTAGAGCCTTTAATTAAGGGCCTGATTTTAAGTAAAAAAAAATAATATTTCCTTGAAAATTAACCTAAAGTGGCAAATGACAACCTATTAGCATTACCCGAAACACATCGTTATTTAAATCATTAAACTGTAGTTTAAATTTACTTAAATTAGCAATAAATAGAAAAATGGATCCTAAATATTTACAAAAAACGGAATTGGCTTATGAATTAGTAATTCGTAGATTTACTGATGAAGTTGATTTAATGGAACAAAAGTATATTTTGAGAAAAATTGATTGAGACATTCCCGGGTAAAAATGCTAAATTACTAAAAATGAAAATAAGATCTAGACTATTACATGTTAGGGGTAGGATTGCGAGAATTGATGTCAAGGTAAACATGAAACAAAGTAAAATTAAATTTGAAAATAAATTGATTGCATTAGAAGCTAAGTTAGCTCATATAATTAGTACGTTGGTAAAAGCTTTCTCTGCTATTAATTCTCTGGCAGAAAGTACAAGGTTGAATGTATGTAAGGATACTAGTGATTCGGATGATGAATGTGAATCAGAAATAGACGAAAATGCCACATTCTTATAGAATTAATCTTTGGCAAATCCTTTAATCGATAGAGTTAAACATAATCCAGAATTTGTGTATAAATGGCAGTTAAAATATAGAGGAGATGATGATGCAGAAGTTATATTGAAATTTCTAGAGCGTACGAATGTATTAATGATTTCAAGGCAAGTTAATAGTGAAGAGGTATTTAGTCAAGGAGCAGACTTATTTGAAGGGCCAGCGTTGGTGTGGTTTAGATCCAAAAGAAATTGTTTAAACTCATGGAATGACTTAGTGAGTGCATTAAAAGACTTTATTTCTTTTGATTATGATGACTATCTATTAGATTTCATTCGTAATAGAAAACAATCGCGAGGTGAAAAGGTTAGTTTGTATATTTCTAATATGGACAACTTGTTTTCTAGATTTTCGTCACATGTTTGTGACTCTGAACGCCTTACACGTGTTCAAAAAAATTTATTTAGATTGTCCTCGTTGTAATTCTAATCCAAAAACCCAGGTAGAAAGCCACTCAAATTCGGTCATTGTGGGGTTAGTAATATAAGGACCGGCACTAGAAAATTTAAAACCAAAACATTTTATAACAAAAACTACATATTTCCTTTACTTGTAGTAAAACCTAATGATTCTAGACCATTTGTGAAAGTCAAAATACTTAGTAATGAAATTAATGCGCTTATAGATACTGGAGCCAATAGGTCAGTATTAGGATCGAAGGGTATATTTTTGTTGAAGGAATTGAACATAGAAATTATGAATTCAAAAGAATGATTATTTTCTCGGATGTGGTTAGCAAATGTAGATTTGCATTAGTGCATACAGAAACGGGAATAATAAATCTACATTTGCTAACCACATCCGAGAAAATAATCATTCTTTTGAAGAAGATGTACTCGAGGTAATCCACTTTGCCGAAAAAGGGCTTAAAATGGATTTACTCGAGTCCATCGAAGTATTTAAGGTTAATCATAATCCGGACATTCCGCTCATTAACGACCAGGCAGATCTTATATCCTCCCCCCCTGTTTAATGTTTTAAAAACGGTATAAATTTGTATGTTAAATGTAATTTAAAATACTATTGTTTGATAATGACAAGCTGAAGTTGTCGAAACTATAGTTACAAGTGTAAATAAAAAGTGATACCAACAAAGTTAATTGTTTATTTATTTTGAATTTAGTATTCGAGTTCAAAGTTATGCCTTTTGGGCTGAATAATGCCGCCCAAACCCAACAAAGGTTAATGGATGGAATATTTGGTCCCGCTCTGGAACCTTACGTCTTTGTTTATTTGGAAGATATTGTTATAGTTAACAATAATTTAGAAAATCATTTGAAAACGCTTATTGAAGTGTATAAAAGTTTGGTTAATTCTGGATTGACTGTTAATGAGAGTAAGTGCGAATTTGGTCGAAAATCTTTGAAATACTTAGGGTACGTTATAGATGAGACGGGTCTGCGCACTGCCTAAAGGAAGTCGTTTCACTGCAGGCAGATTAGCCAGATGGGCTATTAAAATTTCACAGTATGATATGGAACTTGTGCATCGTAAAGGAAAGCTCCATGTTGTTCCTGATGCGTTATCTCGAATACCACATGAAGAAGTAGGAGAAAAAAGTCTGGAAGAGGCCAATACATGGTTCGTATTAATGAAGTCTCGTGTCGAGAATAATCCTGAAAAATATCCTCCATGGACGGGTAATGAAGGTAAATTATTTAAGATATTTCCTGCTAAAAATCCATTCCCCCGAGTGGAAAGAAGTATTGCCTAAAAGTAAAAGAGCTGATTTTATGAAAAGGTGTCATGATCATTCGACATCTGGTCATTTCGGGTTCTTTAAATTTAAAACATACCATCGTGTGTTCAAGCATTATTTTTGGCCCAAAATGAGAAAGGATATTCTCAGATATGTCAAGACATGCCGAATATATAGTAGCCAAAAAGCTCCGAATACAACTCGTTTTGGTTTGATGGGTCGACTGAAAAGTGTCGAGTTCCCATTACAAATTATATCTCTAGATATAATAGGGCCGCTTCTTAGATCAAAGAATGGTAATTCGTATCTTTTAGTCGTAACCGATTGGTTTTCCAAATTTGTTTTATTAGAACCAATAAGAAAAGCTACTTCTCAGGCAATTGTAAAGTTTCTGGAAAATCGCGTATTTTTAGTATTTGGCGTTCCACACATTGTTATGGTCGACAATGGTGTTCAGTTTATTGGTGGTTTGTTTAAACATCTTCTTGCAAAATATCAAGTACAAAAACTTTGGTATAATGCTAAGTAGCATCCGCAGGTAAACTTTACAGAAAGAGTTAATAGAGTAATTGGTACTGCAATTAGGAGTTATTTGGGAGGACAACCACATAATAAGTGGGACACTGAAGTGCATCAAATTGAAAGCGCTATAAGATCTGCTATCCAGGTTTTTGCACCTAATAGTTTAGTTTTTGGTAGAATTGTACCTATATTAGTTGATTTCTATGGTAAATATTTCCATGAAAATGCAGCTGTAAAAGAGTTGACTATATTGAAAAATTTGAATGTATGCCTGGTATTGGACAAACAAGTCAAAGAAAAACTGTCTGCTGCTTATGAACGTAATGCAAGAGAATATAATTTACGAAAAAAGCATATCCAGTTTCAAGTCGGTGACTTAGTGTGGAAGGCGAACGTAGTCTTATCTAATGCAGCTGCCGGTGTAGCAGCTAAACTTTGTCCGAAATATATATTATGCACGGTTAAGTTATTTTACTTTTGGTGTACTCATTGGTGAATGAAAGAAATGAGGATGTAGGCAGATGTCATATAAAGCATCTGAAGCTTTATTTTGGGGAAAATTAGGAAATTATTAAATTTTATATTAGCTCTAACTTGTTTTAGAATGTGGAATGCCTGCACTAGTTTCAAATGAATGTATGCAAGAATGAATGATGAGTGAGTCCGGCCGATGAATAGGTGAATGGAGAGGGTGCAAGAGTTTTTTTGAAACTGTAGTGTATGTAATTGCACATGGATATAAAATTGGGGTCAAGAAATTTCATCAACCTTATAATTAATGATTCAAAGGATATTGAACATATTTTCAAAATTCAAAATTATTTAGTGTGTGTCGTTTACTTACCTCCTTAAGTCCTATAAAGAAGTACGAATCTCATTACGTTGCTATTGAGCAGATTACTGAAACTTATTCAGTTGACAAGATGTTAATCTGTGGCAACTACCTTTGCCATTTGGAGTGACTACATTGGGTTACTCAAGTGAAAAGGCAAAAATTGTGACAGACACAGCTGGTCTCTTAAATCTATCTTAACTAATGTATTGTTCTAATAGGCTAGGAGTTTATCTGGATTTGGTGTTTGTATACAAGGGTATACATAGGTCACCATTACTGAAGATTTACTCGATGAAAACTCACATAATCATATCGCTTACTCCATCAGGCTTTTATGTAATAATTTATTTGATAATCTAGCATTCAAAATTATGCGCTATGACTTAAATCCAGCTATTAATAATTTTATCGCTTCTTTTGACTGATATAGCTTAATTCATACGTTTTATCTGACAATGATTTCTTATCTTCCAATGAAAATCGTACTTGAAAACAAATATCCAAAATGGTTCAATGCTCAACTAATTAATCTTGCGAATCAAAAGAAACAAGTGCACAAACATTACAAGCAATCCAATTAACAGGCATTCAAAAACTTCGGGTCAGATATAAGCAACTCAGTAATGATTTGTATAAGCAATGCATAAGCAGACAGGAATTAAACTTAAAAAGCATAAGCCTAAATTATCAATTTTGCATGAAAATTGCATGAAAATTAAATATATTCAGTGTAAAATTTCTGAAATAAGTAAAAAAATCTAGTTTGTGTTCTTATTTTCACCGGCCTTGGCGCGGTTCTTCTTAAAGGTGATGAATTTTAGATTAAATTCACACCTCTTATTTTTTAGAAATTTGCTAATGTTTTAAAACAGAAACATTCGGTTATCCAAACGAAATGGACTTAAATGACAATGTCAATTTTAACGTACATCAATTAATCGATCTCTTTACAGACCACTTTTCTATGGCCTATTGGGGCAACAATAAGCCTACTTTAAATCTGAGGTCGATTCTTTGTTTACTTTCAATGTTGATTTTGCTTCAGTTTTTAAAGAAATTGAAGAATCCACATTATCCTGCGGTTCTGATGTATTACCTAATATATATTTTTAAAAAACTGTATTTACATTCTTACATATCCTATTACATATTTATTCGAAAAGTCTATTATCAAGCGTGATATTTCCCATTGTTTTTGTAACACTAATTCATAAGAAAGGCGATCATAGTGATGTTTCAAACTATAGAGGTGTATGCATGCAATCAGTAATTCAGAAACTATTAGAGCAAATTAATTCGCAACAGTTAATTTGGATACGTAAAACTATAATTACCAAAAAACTTCATGGATTTTTCAGTGGCAAATTATTAGAATTATATATCTTAGGTATTTCTCTTTATATTTATTTCTAATTATTATAATTATTACAGGAATAGACATAATTTTTTAACAGAAAGAGAAACATAATCGAGTAAAAAATATATATTGTTAAATGTAATTAACTTACCCAAAGCGTCATGATCCAACGTCTTCCTCAGAATCCTATCCTGGTTACTGTTTTTGATCGTAGCAATATTACTGTGCATATCTCTGCACTTCCAATACGCATCCTGCCATGTAGCCGTCTTGTTGCTGAAGTAGTAGCACTTATTACTTAATCTCATGAACTTCGGAGGACACACGTAGCTCTTCCTGTGCTTCTCCTGTTTTAAATTTTTGTGCTGGTTGGCGCTGCACACTGTAAATTAAAAAATAAGTAACGTTAATAAAGCGCAGAACGGGTAATTTATAATCTTTCACGCCCTATTCATCATCCGGCCTTATCTATTTTATCTCCGTTTTAGCTAATGACAATTAATTAAAATTTCTCTAGCGCGAAGGAAAAAAAAACCGACGCTGCCGGTGAGCAGAGTGCCACTTAGACTTAATTATTTATTTAATAAATGGTGCCCACGGGAGATTATTTAATGCGCACTCGAATTACCGATGCTTATTGCCGGATTAAATCGAAAACACCCAGAAGCAAATTAGTACAAAATTCTGATGGTGATGGTGTGATGAAGAAGGTGTTTAATGGGCGATTTTATCATGACCGACCGTCTTTCACAATGTACCAATTATTTTTTATACAGTTACAAAGGTATATTTTAAATTAACGAAACGATGAGGAATATAGATATTTATAATTGTAAATAATTGTGAAATAAAATTAAACTCACACAGAATTGATTAACATTGGAATTTAAAAAAAACTAGATTAAATTCTCACTTAACAAAAGAGACATTTTTGGATTATTTTGATTCATTGAAACAAGATTACAAAGAACAACATTTACAAATGGAGCATGCTTTTTTAATAACATGTAGACATCGAAGTAATTCTTTTATTTAAATAGTTCTTAGCTTACGAACTTTAAAATTTTTGAAGGAAAACATATATGTTTGGTTTGTCGGATTCTAACATAATTTTAAATTATTGGGTGTTGATGCCATTTTATTACAAAACATACAAATATTACGCTTTTTTATATTTTTAACTATAAGCAAATTAAAAGTGAAGAAAGGAATATAACTGTGTTTTAATTGAGTCAAATTTATAATAATTGATCATTGTCAGCTTTATTTATTGTGCATACAAAACCTACATATATTTTTAGCCATTGATTACTTTAAATTTACAAATCTGCTACTATGTTGTAATTTATATGATTGATGCAAACGCAACTTCGCGTTTTATTTTCTTGTTTATTTCAAAAAACTCGCGTCGGGCTTTCGTTTTAATTTAATAATAATTAATTACAACCGAACCAGTATTCCAAATATTCCATCACACCTGTGTCGTATTATGACAGATTAATAAAATCTACACTGTGTACCATCTGTATAATTCATCAAATATAAATACTTACTTTGGGAATACCACATTAATTGACAAGTTTTATCAACTTTTTCAATATTTTGACATAATACTTAACAATACGTAATTAATAAAACTTCAAATACATTTTTAATTTTATGATCTTTAATTTTCTATTGTGCAAAATATTAAACTGTGTTTTATTATACGTTGACTCAATTTGCAAAAAAATGATGTAATACCCAACAATTAAAATTGCAGCAATTTTTTCGCATTCTACCTATTTAATTTAGGCGCCTAGAAAAACTCGCTCGTATATAATTACAATATGAACACGTCGTCATTCCAGTCGTGTCCGCTCAATTAATAAATGCAATTTAATTGATGCGTGAATAATATCACTGTTAAAAATAGTTCATTGTTGCGAAAATTACGTGTGTGCATTTTAATTATCTGTGCGGTCTATATTTAGTCCATTGCGGTTTATCGGCGATCGGATGTAGTAATTATGACGTAATTGGTGGCGCCTCGCCTATATCTTGAGAGAGATTAAGTAATTGCGAATTAAGTAATTCTTGTATTTATCTGTGACTTTTGTTCGCATATATAATAATAATTTCATTCAAGCTGTTTTTCGCATCTATTAAATAACGTCCATAAGAGATAAATAAATCTAATTCCTTAACTGAATGAGTTTATTTTATTTTGTGTTTAAATTTAAATTTTGGCTGAAGCCAAACCATACTTTGAAAACAATTTGCCAACAAGATTATTATTATTTTAAGTATTGCAAAAAAATCCGTTGTTCATTTAGTTTATATCCGCAAAGGATCATGGATTTTCTTATTAAAGTCTTTGGTAGAGAATTTGCAGGTCTTTGTTAATGCTCTAATTCGTAAAAAGTGTACGTAAATTCGACAAAATTAAAATCGTCGGTAATTAGTAATTTTTTTGTTCCATAAATACTTTTTATTATTAAATTTCTGGTTTGCCATCCCTCTAATGCCGGATCTATTAAATTTTTCAAGTTAAAGATCACAGTCAAGACAGTCAAACGCACACGAGAAATCGAGCATAATTGCACGTGTTAACTTTCCTTTCTTCAAACTTTCAGCTATTGCTTGAATGTATTGAAATACAGCAGTGTCAATACTTTTGTTTTTGCAGTATCCGTCCTGATTATCCTGATTATGATTTATTATTTTACTCTTAATGAAAAAATTTGTAAGTTTCTCAGATACAATTTGTTCAAAAAGTTTAGAGAAAGCAGTTAGAAATCTAATAGGACTGTAGTTGTTCAAGGTTTGATAAGGCCAAATTTGAACGATTCCGGAAAAGTACCGGAAGCAAAAGTTTGGTTGAAAATTTGCATCAAGGGTTCTACAATGACATGTATTAAGTATTTTAGTAGATTGCAAGAAATATTGTCAATTCCTGAACTATTTTTATTTTTAAGACGTTTAGCATAATTTATTACTTCTTGTGCCGTAATCGGAAAAAAGTAAAAGCATTTTGAATAATTAGGAATATTATTTTTGAAAGTTCCTCCCATAGTTGTCGCTTGAAGAGCAAGTTTCTCGCATGAATAATCATGATCTACTTCTTTTAAGCAGGATAATATATCGTTTTCAGTGACATCTTCATTTATATTGGCAATGAAAAGTCCACTTTTAATTTAGACAAGATCAAAGATTGTGACTTCCCAGTAGCTTTTTTTTTTCTGAATTGTTCTACGGTTTCGTTTCATATTTCCGTCTTGCCAGTTATCGTTTTCTAAATTAATAATTTCATCGCATTTAGTTTGCGTAACAGCTTCTTCCACCGCCAACTTTACTGCTTTCGGAGCTAAAGCTTTTGAATACGATGATTGCTGCACACTATTAAATTTTTTTCCCTTCTTCTTCGCGAGTATTTTCTGCTTTTGATATCTTCAGTGGGATGTCCCTGCTTATTAGTCGCCATCTCGTTAATATTTGAAATACTAACAATTTTAGTGCCGCACAATCCAGCCAGTTCTAACCTTTCTTGTAAAAAAATATTTTTCTCAATTAATAATTGATTGTTTTCTTTTAAGATTAGGTTCTTATTCTGCATTTCAGCAATGGTCTGTTTTAAAAGTGATATTTCCATAATGTACCTGTCATTTGAATCGTTCTCCTCGGCCTCCTGCCGAACGCAGGTATGATTCGGTTTGGAGTCATTTTTACCCTTTTCGTAACATCTTGAAGAGAAAATGGCTCCACATACACTACATTGCATCACAACCCGTTTGCACTTTTTGTACGCGTACCATAAAGAATTTTTTTCACTTACTAAATAATCTAACGAAACGCCTGAGTCGGCCCTTATAAAAATAAAAAGTAAAATAAAATATAATGAAGGGCGGTAGCACAAGAGTACTGCCCTGCGGAATTTACATGACGATATCAAGAGCATTTGGTCTTATTGGGTTTCCTGTTTCATTATCCGATATTTTAACCTATTCTACAAGTATGAAGCTAGCAAGTTGTTGACTGATCCTGGCATATCTTATTTGGCTTAATTTTGTTAATAATTTAAAAATGTAGTTTAAAAATCGTGCTAAATATTATTAAACTCGTTTCATTCTTTGATGAGCAGAGTCTGTTTAATAGCATTTAGCACGATTTTAAAATAACCTTTTTAAACTAGTTAAACACTAATTGGTCTATAATTGTCAAGTAGTTCTGGATCTTGTAAATGGAAGTAATGAGTGAAGACTTTAAGAAAACTAGGAATACACCAGCCTTCAGGGAATTATTAAAAATACTTTTAAGAGGCTCTGTTATTATAACAGTAGAGAGAACTAACCTAGGTCAGAGGAGTTTCTAAAATTGGTTAGTTCAAGGTCAGATGAGTTTCTTAACCTCGACCTCAACGTGACCTTGACCTTCAATTGAGTTTGACCTTCAAATATCCTTGACCTTCAAACCTTCAATTATCTTTGGCCTTCAAATGACATTGGCCTTGACTTTAAAATTACCTTCAAATGATCTTCACCTTCAAGTCACCTTGATTTTAAAAATCATCTGGTATAATTTTCAATTGAGAGAGAGGGAAATGCTCTAATAAAATAAATTAGAAGGCAATAGAAAACTGAAATCAGTTCATCACGAGTTACATGAGAAAGTAATTCAAGAAATATGGAAATTAGTTTTATAAAATGTGTTACCCAGCTGATTTTTTTGCTTGTATTCATTCATTTGAAATCCACAAGAAATGAATCTACTGATGGTACAAAGATTAGTTAGAAGAGAGCCAGACAGTCTATAGCGTTGAAATTTGTCCGGATACTGGAAATAGATTCCAAGTTAAGGAACTTGTGGTGTAGGGTATCATCCTGAAACCATTGGAATATATGGTGGAGCAGTGAGGGAAACAACTATACTGGGTGTTTTATGATGGGAGACCATTAAAGTTTTATAGACAACAAAATCATCGGCTACCTTTCAAACTGTTTGCTATTGAAAATGGTGACCAAAATATACATCTAGCTCAAATAAAAATTATTTGTGAAGAAATAGTATTTTATTCCAAGTTCATTAATTAAATCTTCACATACTTTAAAATGGTGGTGGGTAGTACCTGTGAAAGAGATTATGGAGAAATTTCTAATGATGTTAAAATAGCTACTATAACAAGAAAGAGGGTAGAGAAAAATCGTAGTAAAGTGTTATTTAGCGGAGTTAAATAAAGTGGTGTAATGCAAGCGATGTAGCTTTTTTATCTCTTTCCTCTGACATATTTACGAGGGTTGCTTTTTGTACATAAAAGGAAATTATTTATTATTCTTGGGCTTATGGTTTTTCAAAATATTCTACATGAATATCGATATAATTTTGCATGCTCACGAACTAATTTTTGAAAACTCCAAAATATGCATTTTAATCGACCAACCGCTGCTTCAGGCTTTGAAAAACGTTGACCATGTGATTTATTTTTAATTTTCGAGAAGAAAAAAGCTATTGGGTGCAAAAAGGGCTGTATGGCGTTTTTTTTCATTTCTCAAAATGTGTCAAAACTCAACTTGTGCCGTTTAAGAAGGATGCGTCATTGATTTTTCTTATTTTTCTGAAGATATCTGATAAACAACTAATTATGAAACATTTCAATTTCAATGTGAGACATAGTAGTAGTGGTACAAATACCACATGTCTGTTTTATCCGAAAAAAACAAGAGAAAAATCGCTTCGAAGTGCTTCGTGCGTGAACAATTTTTGTTATACTTACTAACTACTAGTTTTCTGGATTTTTGTAATTATTTTTATCACTTAATATAATAATAATAGTAAACTATTTATGATTTTCAACTTTTTATTTTACTCACTACAATTGTTTTGCTACACTGTAGCTTCTTCAGGTGAAGAAATATAATCACCTGAAAAAACTACAGTGTAGCGAAACAATTGTAGTGAGCAAAATAAAAAGCTGAAAATCATAAATAGTTTACTATTATTATTATATTAAGTGATAATGGATTTTCAAAATATAAGTGCCTCAACAATCAACGAAATTACTCAAAATAATTAAAATATTTTAAATAGATTTACAGCTAACATATATTTATGCTATTTATCAAAATTTGTAGACATTATTAAATATCAGCTGTATAACTACTAAGGGTGATAAAATGAAATGGTATGAAATGATACTGTGGGTATAAATGAAATCTTTCATTCAAAGTATATACCATAGGCCTGAGCACAATGGCTCACTTGACAAGCAGAAGGATTTCGTGTTCTCAGAACTTCTGTGGCCGTAACAAGACCCATTCCTTCGCAGAGTCCTTGAGTTCGTCATCGAAGTTAAACGCTGTCCTTTCAGCTATTTTTCAGGGTACTAAATACATAGACTCCAAAGAGTGAAGGAATAGCGTGCACAATTTTCTAGATAGGTTACGTTATCAAGATTAGCGCGGGCAATGGGTTCTGGAACAAAAATGGGAACTGTGTATGGGGCACGCACTTCATCATCTGCTTCAGTATCATGAAGTCCCCGCTATTCTGGAACGGATCATCGCAGGTGATGAGAGCTAGTGCCATTACCATGAGCCAGAGAAATAGCGGGACATCTGTGTCAACACCTCGTCATAAAAAGTTCAAAGTCGTTCAAGTAGGAGCAGCACTATCCACCATATAGTCCGAGCATGCCGCACTACAATTTTCATATGTAAGGACCCTTAAAAATACATCTGAAAGAGCAGCGTTCTTGTCACTGCTACAGGAGTTCTGTTATCTTTCGGCTCGTTAACCAATGGACTCGTTGTGCTAAGGTCTATCGTGTATACCTTGAACAAAGACTTCATTTGTACCCACAGTGTAATTTCATATCTTTTCATTAAAAAAACCCTTATCTTTTTTTTGGAAAGTAGCTAAAGTCTAATAAACATAAACATAAACATAAACATAGTTCAAATATGGTACTATTAACATCAATACTTCCATCTAAAATGCTGTTGTATTTGGAAGTAAAGAATCTGTTTCGTTATCCAAACAAAAACAAATAAAGGCTGATATTGATCTTGTTAAATCTAAATTAAATTATTTGGGCATTTACTTCTCTGTTGTTGAGGCACATCGAGTAGGTAAATTTGATTTATCAAAAACTCAAATTTAAATTTCCTTCCCCTGATAAGATGCGCGTGCATTTAACAATGTAAATAAATCTAAAACAATTTCCAAATTGAAGGGTTTGTCACTATCCAGAGATCGAACTCCTATGCAAACAAAACTATTTAAAACCATAAATATAGAATTAAATATGGACAGAAAGACCTATGGTCGATAGCCCAGACAGTGATGTACTGACAAAACTAAGCCAACCACTACCTAAAGGGTATCCCAAACATATACAAGTCGAAAAACTGAGCCTGCCCAACGGATTACTGCCCACACTCAATATCTATTATCAGAATTCATGAGGTTTAAATTCAAAACACAAGAATTCTATATCAACACTTTTTCTGTAACCTGGCTAACTGAGTTAGTTAGATATTTTACGTTGAGACAGAAAATTCGTGCAGATTGTGGTGTTTTAGTTGCAATGAAATCGATATAAACTTATTAATATCACCATGTTAACTAACCCTGTGCCCATAATTAATATTATTTTCTGCTGTTGTAAAATGGGCGGTATACATTTTTTAATTTGTGTAATTTATATACCCCCAGCTATATTCTGTAGGCAGATTTGGATTGTTTTTTAATGCGTTAGTAGTTATGCTACAAAATGAAATCGTTATTATTGTAAGAGATTATAATTTGCACAACCTTTTTCATCAGGCTCAAAATTCTATTGTTTCAAGTTCTTTTGTATTATTCTAAAGTTCAACTGCTGTCGCAATTCTGATGCTAAACTTCTGGATCTAGTATTATCTAATATCGATATTAATATCATTTTGGAACGTTCGTAATGTCTACTCGTCCTCAAATTTTGAATCAAAAAAAGACTTCAGATATAACTTTGGCAAAGCGAACTTCATTAAACTGTACTATAAAGTGAGCTGTGGATTAGACAAATATAATTGGGTGCCAGAATATGGACCTTGCACTTAATGTGTTCTACAAAACAGTTTATAAATTGTTCAATCTTTCAGCTCTCAAAGTCAGAACGAACGCTTGCAAATCCCCTATTCCAATATCCAATCTCATGTGAGGACAAAAAACCACTATCGATGAAAATAACGTTGAACAGGTAATTATTAATTTTATCTTATGGATTGAATTCACAATTATTAATTAGCTTTGTATAATGAAGAGGAAGGGTACGATACACACACACATATAGTAAACGGTTTTGCAAAAATGTTTGCGAGTGCTTTTTCTAAGAAACTCTTCAAAAGTTTTGGTGCATGTCATATATAAGGTACTGTGCAGAAACATATTACTTCATAGTTTTTAACCAAAATGGTTTTATTCCTGGTCGGTCAACAATATCAAATCTATCGTCATTAATCCAATTTATATCTAAGATCGTGAATAATAGGTGTCGGCTAATTTAGTGTCATGCATTGGACACTTTAGACGGTAGTATACTATCATAGTATCTAAAATTTAGCAAACTTGCTGCGTCACCGTAACTATTTATATAATAAAATCGTACTTGTTGATAGATCAATAATCTAAGGTGTTCCTCAGGTATCTAACCTGAGGCCGATCCATTTTATAATTTTCATAAATCCTTTATTGATCACAATGAAATGTTAGGTCTTGGATAAGCTCTATTCAAACATAACTTTTCGCGACGACACTTGTTGCTTTCAAAGTAATATAAACACTATGGTATGTTGTCATGGTTTAATGAACATAAACTTAAATTGAACCTAAGTAAATGCTTTCTTTGTTAGCTTTTCTTGCAATATAAATAAAGTTGAATGAACTACATAATGAAACTTTGTAAGTGCACTGAAGTAAAAAATCTTTGTAAAATCTTAAAGTCTGTTTTGAACGTTTCCACTCATACCTAAAATGTCTGCAGCAAATTAACTTAGCGGCAGTATAGAAAAGCCAGGATTCCATTTATCTTATTTAAAATAAGATAGAGGATTGCATAGTAATTCGGTTACGAGCTGATTTGTCTACTGTTAATTGAAAACGCATTTCTGTATAATTTTTACACACAAATGAGCATAGTGGATTAAAGGACGTTTTAATTATTCTTAATATTTTCATGTAGGTGCTAAATATACAAAAATAAAAGGCTCTATATTCATAGTGCAACCTTCGCCTATTTGTATTAGTAGATTTAATAACCAAATAGATTTGTTTAAAATTCTTAAATGTTGAAAATGGACGTAAATATTTTAAAGAAGTAAGCCGCTTATAAATCGCACTTACTCAATTGATGAAACACCTTCAGTTATAATTATATAATTAATAAGAGGAGTTTTTAGCAACGGAAAAGACATACCATTACACTTAGAAAAAAATTAAACCGTTCTTCCAAAAGCGAAATACCTTCAATTTATCTTGGTGTAATATTGAGAAAAATCTCGTCATGCAGATATTCATTATGCTCTATAGAACCGCACGTATTTTGAGATTAATTGAAATTAGATTAGGGAAAATGTTTTAAACAGAAGTAAATATGAACCAAAATCCAGCAAAGTATTTTTTGGACGAAAGTTTTATTTGGAAATTATTGCACAATGTAATTGTCATTATGACCTCTTAAGTTAAACATTAAGGATGATACAGTATCAGAGAGATACATTCACATCCCTTAATTAATTATGAATATCCCAAGGTCGCACATTTCTTACGTTGAGAAATGTAATAACAACCCTAGCTTTAGAATTGGCGGTGTTATTTTTTTTAAAATTTTGAATCAAACAGCACAGCTAATTCTAGCGTAACTTAACTTATCACACAACCGTTGTCTTTGTGTAAAATTACTGAACATGTTAGCACAGATCCGTCTACTACTTTATTCGCCAGCGCTCCGCACGGCGCAAATGTTTACTACCTTCCGGATATCCCTCGTAGCATACTAATGTTAACAAGCTAAGGCAATGGTCACATTTATTAATGACAGATATTAATTTAGACAAACCGCTATTCAATTATTTATAATGCAAATATTATGGCAGCGTAATTCATTTTCCCATTCATTATCTAAAAGAACTAAATTTTAATTATAGCTACGTTTGTTAGATGCGCGTATTATACGATCGTATATTTTATAAATATTTTATGTACATAATCATTAATCTTAATATACGTCGACGGTTCGTGTCCAGCTTAATGCGTGAAACATTATGGTAATGCAATCAGCAAACTTTACGGATTGTCAATCAAATCAAGAAAGATAGGAATCTTCTATTATAAAGCTCTTCCTCATAATTGCTTACATGTTTGATTTTAATTTCATTACGAATCTCATCATACAACTCTAATTCTAATAATAACTTAATTCATAAAATTAAAATTTCTATGAAACATTTAAAAATTATATAATATAATAATAGAAGTATTATTATCTTCTGTTATTACATACACAACTAGAATATATCACGAAAATAAATTTGCACTCGACTAAAAATACTACAATTCTATTATTGACCGTTTCAACATTGACATTAAACAATTTTTATTTATACCAATTACACAAGCAAACATCTATCTGGCATTCAAAATGAAACTAAGTTTACTTGATGATGATGATAATTATCATAAGTCCAGTTTATCATTCTTAATTATAATTTTATTGCACGTTTATTACACACTGTATCAGTGATGTTTCACCCGAATTAATTTCAAGGCCTCGGTCTGCTGTACGCTTTAATCTAATCCAATAAAAGAAATATGGGGCCAATATGCGAAACCCAGCAGATACATCTTAATAAGACGCGTTATTTTTATGCTGTCATAAATCAACGCCGGATTCCAATTTGATCCCGGAGTGTCCGACATTGGCCAGCAATTGACCCACGGGATATAAACTTATTTATCATGAGCCTTCAATGAACCCACGCACTTCGGAAAGTGGCACGTACCATGAAGTCATCAATGCAAATAACGCGGAATGCAACTGTCATTACGATCATCACGTTCGCGCGACAGTTATGATTTATTGGGCTATAAAAAATTAAAATTAAAATTAAAATATGACGCGTTTGTATGTACAGTAATTAGTTTATATAGGGTCTAAACAGGGGCGATTATTATTGAGCGCAAGAATAATCCATTGTATAGTTTAACATGTAACAATTATTAAAATATTGATAATGGTCACTTTATATACCTGTGAATTTAAATAAAATTGTGAAGAAATGTTTTTAGCGTTTTTTTGAATTATTCAAGTTTATCTTCACGTAACTTACAAAAATCAAAACATGTAACAGTTAAATATATCTTGAAAAATAACACATGTAAAAACCGACGCTAATGTGGGAATTAAAAATACTTGCATTTAAACGGTGAAGTTCTGGAAGTATTCTGGATGTAAATAGACCAAAGGACTTTAATGCCTGCAATTGTTTACTGGTAGCTTAAAATTAGATTTAATTTCATGGCCGGTTCGAAATAATAATAACGAACGGTAGTTTTGTAAAGAGCAGAGATTTTTATATTAGTAAAATTTGATTACATTAATCTTGTAGTTTTGATTCGTCAGATAAAACGTATGGCAAGACTGCTTCCTATGTGGGCGGTTATTCACCCTGTTAGGAAATCTTAGTCTAACGCTTAGGCAATAGATGTCAACCTAATGGTATTATCTTACCTTATGATTTACATGGAAAATCAAAACTCTAAAGTAAAACTCTGTATTCCGACCACCTTCGAAGAAATAAATGAGCTCATAAAGCAGTTCAAAACCAGAAAGGCTCTAATTATCAACAGTTTTCTATCGCGATGGTAAAAATCTTCGCCCGCAAGGGTAGAAGCGCGTTCCTGAACATCGAGAACGCTGCAATGCCTAAGGGATATTTTCTATCGTCATTGAAGTTAGTCGCCGCATCTTCATGGGCGGTAAATCACTTCTTCTATCATCGAGATAACAAACTGAAAGGGCTTGGCGTGGTAGGTAAATTGGTCGAAAAGATCCTTTCTTGAAGACCAAAAATCATTCGTGACTTACAAGCTAGGTTTCGGTATGTCCACCATCCAGAGTGACTAAATTCATCTCAGAGGGTTTCTCGATAAAACGCAATACTGTTGTAGTCTTCCTCGATATCTCGAAAGCGTTCGACAGGGTCTGGCACGATTGACTCATTTATAAAATTATTCATTTTAATTTCCTGACTATCTGATAAGAGTCATGCACTTTCTTTGTGACAAAAAGTATCGCTGCAAAATAAACAACATCCTATTAAGCTAACGTAAGATTCCACAGAGCTTTGCTCTGTTACCGATACTTTACAACATCCACACATGATTACAGGTAATGATCGCCCAATATGCTGACGATACAGCTCTAGTTAGCAGAGGAGGAACTATAGCTCATCTTGAGAAAACTTTTCAAGCTGCACTTGCTACCTACGAGAAGTGGCAAATTGAGGTCAATGCTAATAATAGTGTTTTTGTGCATTAAAAAAATGAAAGATCAATTTCTCCTAATACTCCTTTAAAGGGGAACTAATCCCAACAAAGGAGGAGATAAAATATCTCGCCATAATCTTTGACCAACACATTTCCTGATTAAAGACAAATCTCCTTTCTAATACAAAAGGCCAGAGCTTCATTGACTAAGCTGTAGTCTATCATCAATACGAGATCAACTTTATCTGTGAAAATCAAAGTAGGGCTTTTGATTACGATGATTAAATCGCCCCTGACCTACGCTGCATACAATTTCGACTACTATATACCAACACTAATTGCTAACTAACTTTCCATCTGGAATTAACCACTGCAACCAGTCGTAAGCATCATCTTAGTTTTCACTTTCGAATTGGCCCTAAATTCAGCAAATATACTAGACCTGTAGATCTCGTCTCGGGCTCATAGGTGCCCTGACATCCAGTATAAATGAATGTCATTCGTCCAGATTAATATAAACTAATAAAACTTTAATTAGTTACCTAAAGTCTACAGCCGTTTAGTGACGTTGTTTCTTTCAAGGAGACATACCAAACAAAGTTGCTCCGAAAAACAAATTAGTAATAAAAACAAATCGTGTCCATGGTTCTATTCAAATGTCTTAGAGGTAATAACAAACCGAGATAGTAGGTAAATTTAAAAATTTTTGTAATTCAAAAACTAATGATTTTATTTGTTTTATGTGATATTATATAAAATATGGTGGAGTTTATAGTTTTTTTGCTTACAATTTTAAAATTTAGAATTCTTCGGAATCGATACTGTGATGCGATATATTTTACAACATATCGATTTCGGGATGTTCTCGAAGCCACTTGTAATATCCTAATGTTGTTTTCAAATTTTCGATTCTCTCCCAAACTGTGTCCATGCTGGCGTTGCTCTCTGGCATCCGCTTGTTTCGTATCCATTTGGTGGCAATGTTATCTTTCTGTGGCGCCTCCCGTTTCTGAATCGGCAGAATTGTCCCAAATGCGAACATGTCTTCCTGCTTTTAAATTGAATTTATGTCGCAGTACAATTGTTTGTAACACATTAATAAGTCTCCGATTTAACTAAGAAAAACCAATTACTTTTTAGAAATTCCACTTTATTCATCAACATACTCTCCTTCAAGAGTGACACATTCATGCTAACCCTCCTCTAACTATTCGATGCCATTTATGTGAAACTATTTGTCTTTGCTCTCAAAATAAGCATCAGTTTCAGCCATCACTTCTTCATTTAAGCCAAATTTCTTACCTGGAGCATTATTTTCAAGTCCGCAAAAAGCCAATAATCACTGGGAACCAAGTCTAAGGATTACGGCGGGTGGGAAAGCAATTCAAAGCGTAATTCATCCACTTTATCCATTGTTTTCATTGACTTATGATACGGGGCATTGTCCTGGTGAAACAGCACATTTTTCTTTTGAATATAGGGCTGTTTTTTCTTGATTTTTGCACTCAATCAATTCAATAATACCATTTAATATTCACTACTGATAGTTTTTATTTTCTCAAGATAGTTGATGAACAAAATTCCATCCGCGTCCTAAAATACGGATGCCATAATCTTGCCAGCTGACTTTTGAGTTCAGTTTGGCGACTTTCACCGGACGCTATCCACTCACCTGATGATTTATTTGATTCAGATGTGTATTAGTGGATCCATGCTTCATCCATTGTTACATAAAAACGCTTTTTGGTTTTTATAACAGCTTCAAATGGCGCTCTGAATCGTCGACGCGTTGTTGTTTCTGGTTCGATATGAGCAAACGCTGCACCCACTTCGAAAGCAACTTGCTCATGCCTAAATTTTCATTTAAAATTGTAAAGACACTACTTTCTAATATCTACAAGGTGGCAGTTGTCTCACAGAACTTCACGGTACTGTCTTCTAAAACTATTTTGTGGTAATTTTTTATGTTATCCGGAACAACTCCCAATTTTGGACGACTAGAGTATTCAGCATCATTAGTCCTTGTAAGACCGTGTTCAAATTCAGCATACCATTTAATAATAGTTGATTTTCTTGGTACAGAGTCCCCATAATGCTTATCAAGCCTTTCTATGCATTGCCTTGAAAATTATAAAACCGTGGTAACTAAAATGGTTGTAACTTCTAAACTAACGGTCAGAATCCTATGAAATTTTGACACATACTGTTTGAAGATTAGTACTACCCGGAAATCATATAGGTATTTCAATAATGTTTCCATATATGTGTCAGACCGGTGACTTATTGAGTGTCGTATTGCAAATGCGATGTTTATGAGGCCTCAGTAACTCTTTCTATCTAACGCAGGCATGTGCAACTTCATCAAGACCGCGGACCGGAAAACAATATCAACCTAAAATCGGGGGCCGGACCTTTTATTTGAATTTATAACGAACGGAGAAAAATAACGACTCATATGTACATGTATGTAGTCATTTATTAGAACTGGCTTTTAGAAAATAGATTAAAATGTACAAGTACAAACATATTTAATGAGAAGACTATGCCTTCATATTTTTCACCAAACAATCAATATTTGGTGAAATATCGGATGTCGCAACAGAGTGTTCTCGAAATGTGAATCTGTTAATATTGTCCGTGTTTTTGATTTAACAAACTTTATTCTCGAAAATGGCTGCTCACATTTGTATGTACATTTTTTTCTGAGCCAAAGATGCGAGATTTAGAAATTTATAGGTTTTTTATAAATATCGCCCTAAAAATTGGATTTTTCTTGCAATTCAATGAGTTCCATTTGCAATGAAAATGGAGCTTCTTGTATTTCCACTTCAAATAGGGAGAAAAAAAATTTCAGACTTGCTTCTTGACTTGACGTGACCATACAGTTCATGAACAAGTTGTGCTTGGGTTTGCAACTTTGTATTTAATTCATTCATATGACTTGTTACATCAACGAGAAACGAAAGATCGCAGACCCAATTTGTGCTGTTTAGCTCTTGTACAGGTTTTTCTTTCATATCCATAAAAACAAATACCTCATCTTTGAAATCATAAAATCGTTTTAACATTTTTGCTTTACTTAACCAGCGCACTTCACAATAAAATGTCAGATCTTTAAATTCAGCCTGCAGTTCTTTCAAAAATGTTTGGAATTGATGGTGGTGAAGTGCTCTTGATTTAATGAAATGTATACAAGAATCTACAGTTTTCATTACATGTGTAAATTTTGCACACATTTTGTTGATGTAAAATGCAGTGAAATGCACTCAAATCAAGTGTCAATATTCCTACTACATAGTTCCAATTTAATTCTATTGACAACTCCTAAATTAGAACCAACCGTAGCTGGAGCACCATCAGTAGAAATTCCACTTAGATTCTCCCATTTAAGCTCAAATTGATCAAACACTGCTTTTACTTCTTCGAAATGGTTTTCTCCTCGTGTGGCACTTCTTTCAGCATTATTCACCGCACTCCTCGAAGGATTTCGGGGCTTTCTGAAGAATTTTCTCTAAGCGGATTTCAGTTACTCTTCTGTACATAAGAGCAGTATCTACAGTACGATGATGGCCGGAACCAAATTCGGTTTCTCGCTGATATAGATATTATACAAGGCTGGGGATAGAGCAGACCCCTGAGAAACAATTGATAATATCAAACTGTGGATGGAAGTCACAAAATTTTCTGTTAGAAGGTACTGAGTCTGGATTAAGTATGTAGGATACTTAAATCCAATTATTTGATAAATAAGGTCCGTATGCCAAAATCTGTCAAAAGCCTTTGAGACGTCTAGGAAAACTAGTACAGTGACTCTTTTGATAGCAAAGGCCTTAGTGATATAATCGGTCACTCTCAACAGCTGATGATGGGTGGACAGTCGAGCTCGTAAATAGACCTTGGAGTCGGGAATAATTTTATGAACTTCAGTGACTAGCAAGGTTTGTGGTTTGTTTACCTAGAACAATGAGCTAATTGGGCGATAGTTTTAAGGAAATGTTGGCGATTTTTCCGCCTTGAAGATGTTGACTACTGCGGCCAATTTTCAAACAGATGTAAAAGAGCCCAGTCTCATAGCCATATTTGCTATATTAAGCAGAGCGATTCTATCCTCTTGGGCAAGATTTTTCACCATTAACGTGAAAATATTGTCGTGACAAATTTGAGCTCGTCCAGAATGGTTGCTTCGCAGAACCACTCACAATCGTAGAATTATAACTTCTGGCGGATCTCATTTATTTATTTAAAGTAAATTGTCACTCTAAAAAAGGTGAGACCCCTCTCGCCAATTAACGCTTGATTATTAGTTCTCCTTTCTTGAGCATTTTGAAAAACTTCCACACAGTAACGACCTAAGCCATCGATCCAATTGTTCATTACTCAGGATGCGTAATTTATCTCCCGCCCAGCAAACGAATTGATTAGCTTCCGTGCGGAGGAATGAATCTCAAATATTTTGTGGGGCTCGCGGAAGGAAATCCTTTAAATCGTTTACTCTTCGAAAGCTAAGAGCATGACCATGAAGACCTTAGAGATAGCTGCTTTAAGTTCGATCGTCGAATTGATGACATTAATGGGAATGATTAAATTTTCCACCTTCAAATTGTAATTGTAGATTTAATTTCTCTAGCTGGTCTAGTAATTCCGACTGTTATGTCCAGAAAGACAGGACCTGAGTTCGTTTTAAGACCAGATTTCATGGTCCCAGATCGAGAAAATAGCGTTATCTATGATATTAGGTCGGAAATTTGAAGTGGTAGAATATTGGGTATTCAGACTCAACCGCTTTGATATTCGGTTACAGTTGTTGATGAACTGACACTGAAAAGTGACTTTTCCGATTCATTCGTTACTTTTAATTTTAGTTTTAAAGGTTCTAAGATGTTATGTTGAATACCTAAAATATGCGAAAGTATTTTTGTCTGATAGTTTTGAGAATGAGTTATGAGCAAAATTTGTTATTTCTTCTGGTAGTTTTAAACGTTTAGATTCCAAAACTTATTACGTTTATTTCTATATTCTGAAAGGTTCTTTAAAGTAACGTCGAATGGCTTAAATAATAACAAAGTTCTTTACTTTTTCTGATGGTTTTAAAACATTTCAAACAAATTTGGACATAATTAATGACTTTCACTGATGGTTGTAAAGGTTCTAAGACATGTACCGAATTATCAAACTACAGGCATTTGTTTTTGTTCTGTTGATTTTCTCTGATGTGTACAGTGCTGTTGTTTGGTGTATTATATCATGATTCTACAAAAACCTCCAGAATTATTTATTACAGAATTCGTTTCCTCTATCAGATCGTAGAATCTTAATTACTTCTCGCTGGTTTTGCATTTCAATTCTTAAATATTTTGAAATATTTGAGGACTTGTTCCTTAGATGTAACATTCCAAAACCAAAAAATGCGACAAAAATTAACTTTTGAATTGACTTTTGACTTTTACAAAGAGATTATGAAACATTACTCTGAGTATCCAAACAACGAGCAAAATTTTGAAACGATGAAGACTGAAATATGGGCAAACGCATTACGCCGAGATAAAAGGATCATTCAATTTAGGGAAGTCTGGTAGCAATTGTATCTCGTAAGGATTATCTGAGCCCCAGATGCGCAAAATATTTGAGGACTTGTTCCTTCGATGTAACATTCCAAAACCAAATAATATGAGCAAAATTAATACTTTTACAAATAGTTTTAAGTTTTAAAAAGTGACCCGATTTCGCATAAATGCTCGTAAACAAAGAGTTTAAAAAAATATTTTATAAAACCTCTCAAATTTAGAAAAATTAAATATATTGTTTAGTTATAGAAGAGTATTTCTTCTTTCCACTTTAGAATTTGCTAAGAACTTATTTTCTTGACTTGAAATTTTTGGTACTCCAGAATTGTAGGACATTACAAATGTCATGAATAATTCTTTGTTAAATTCCAATTGACTATTATTTATGAAAATCTTTTTAATTGATATTGTGACATAATGTCAAAGTATATAGACTATTCTATCTATATTGAATTGACGAGGCGGATACATGATGAAACTCCATAACAAATTGTGTTGTTTTATTTCAATCTATTCTATCTATAGTGCGTGCATGATGTATGACTAATGGGATGCGTGTGTAAGACCAATCTTGTAGTATAGGGTGGAGGTATTGGTATCAGGAGGTATGAAAGGCTGGAAACAGAAAAGTGGTGTTTCCTGAAGAAGATGTTGGGGATGGAGAAAATACATACTGCTTCAGGAAACGAAGGGTTAGTGGCCAAATATGAAATGAAACTGTGGAGATTAGACGATAGGGGTGTGGTGAAGAAGGTATATAAGGGACGCCTGGACACAGAAGTGGGTAGGTGGAGAGCGGAAAAGAGGTGAATGTATGAGGGGGTGGGTTTATCAGAGGGTATCGTGAAGGAGTGACTAGAGCAAGGGGTGAATGTGGCAGAATGGGTGCATGAGAAGGAGAAGGAGGTGGAGAGGCCTCGATGGAAAGATACTTGGAGTCATCTGGATGAAGACTGCAAAGGAGTAGAAGAGGATTGGGTGTGTGGATGTAGAAGCGCGAGAGAATGGATGAGAGAAGATGGGGCCAGGGTAAAGATACTGACGAGACTATGGCGAGAAAAAGGGATGAAGTAGTCAGAAATAGCAGAGTATAATTCATATTTTAAACTATTTATTACATAAATATTCCATTTATTAATTATTATTAGGATAGATCGTAAAGCCTGAATAAAGGGCTCATCGCAACTTCAAAACTAACATTTTTAAGCATTTAAATTGAATAAAAATAATTCGATAATCATTTCAAATAACGCATTAGATTGTGATTAATTCTTCATAAAGCTAACACTTTATATTTTTTTGTACATCTAGAAAAGATGCAACAAGAAAACTGAGTACAGAGCATAATAATCTATAACTTCCTAACAGATAATCTCTTGAAGCTAGTCACCTCAAATAATTAACTATTTACCTTATACGTCTCCATAAATGTAACCTTTTCAATAATTTGTTTTACTCGAAAAAACTTTTAAAAACCATGTCTTTCTAAAGAATTGTAACGTTTTTAAATGTGTTCATTTAGTGGTTACACCCAACAATATTATATGTGTTTTAATACAAGTTTGTTACTCATAAAAGAAAAGTTTAACACACCTTAAACTATTGTGTTAATAAGTTATTATTATTATTAGAATTTTTAAACGATAATAATTTTGGTTTAAAGTAACTTTTACTTATTTTTATATTGAATTGGTTTGAATTACATTACTTTAAGGATTGATTTTGCTAAGAGGTAATTCTGCTATACGAGGCCGTAAATATTTCAACTGAAAATTTATTTTATAATAAAAAATCTCATATTTTCGTAATAAGTAAAACCATCACTTACGTGCTAGTATGGTGATGAGAATTAGGTACTTTCCCATTCTGCAAGCGATTGATCTATGCTCCAATTACCATTTCCTAGATGAATTCCGCCGTGGATGATTGCGGCTCCTCCGTCCGTCAATTTAATTCCTGCAACACATCAGAGTCAATTTAGCAAAGATAAATGCAGAAGTGCTAAGTGTTTAAGTGGAACGATTAACTTAGGTGTATTTTTCCATTAAAGCAATCATTAATTTAACTACATTGGTGTTCTATTTACACGTCTATATAATAATAATAATCATCATCATCATTATTTATTTCCCAGCAGACATAAAAATATCCAATTACGTTAAATAATTTATATCCAGAAACAAAATTAATTGATTAAAATTAAGAAGTAGTAATTTTACAGGCAAGTTTTTAAACACTTATTATTCTATTTTTATGATTAAGGAAATTTTTGCTTATATAAATTAAACGACCAATAAATTATAATATTCGGAGGGGCTTTATGTTATATAATATATGATTAACTATTTGATGTAAAATAATAATTAATTTCTTTGAAATTTTTTTTTTGTTCGTAGAATTCAAGCACTTAATGGTATATTTATTTGATCGACGTTTTATGGACATAATATATGAGAAATTCGGCATTATTAAAAGAGTTGACTCTGACACCGTGATTTATTTTCTTTTTGACTTTCAATATTTTCATTTCATTTTAATAACCTGTCAACGGCAGCGACGCAGAGAATAATTGGAAATCGTAATTATAAACTAAATGGAACTACATATTCAGTTATATATAATCAGCATAAAATTAAACCAAATGAATTTCGTTTAGTGGCGCGTGTCAGGTTAATTTAAATATTTAATCAATAATAATTGTGCGTGCAGTATAACTAAAAATCTAATTTTTGCAAAAAATCCAATCCATAGTGATGAATCTAACTTAATCTCTTGGATTAAAATCACGTAAAACGAGTTCCTGTGTGTTTGTGCGGCGTGCGAATTATTAATCCCTAGTCGCCGACAAAATATGAAATGTCGATGTGTGTTCGCAGATAAAGTCCATGAAACTAGGGGGTAAATGATTTTTAGTCGGGTGTCGTTAAATTTTACTATTGCATAACAGAGAGTGCGCCCATTCAGGTGCAGATTACGTAGGACTAATCTAGATTATTTGTTGCCGGTCGTGAGCTGTGTATTAATTCCGCAGTCGTATTTTCTATTCGTGCGAATTATGAATTAAACTGGGAGAATTTATTTCCGCACTAGCTGAAAATCTGTTCCCATATTTCAAGAATAGAAGTTTGCGATCGCATTTAATATTAAGCGCATTAATTTCTTCTCCCTATATGATTTTCTAAACGATTGATATTAAAACAAAGATTCCAATAGTTCATCTTTAGAATATTTTAATAATAATAAACATCTTTATTTACAGAAAAAAAAGAAAATAATTTACATGAAATTAATAAAATGACAATGGAATTATACAATAGTATATTTTTCTGTCAAACGGCTATCGACCTGCGGTCTTTCGGCCTTAGAATATTTTATTTTTATGGATTTACAATTGCTGAGCCCCAGCAAAAAATTGGGGAAATAAAAAATTTGGATTTTGGATTCTAAAACTCTAGAAAACCTTAGAAGTTAATAATTTCAGGAAACTTTAGAGTTGTTAAAAATTTTAGAAATTGTAGGAAAAAATAAGATGCAAAATTAAAATTCCAGAAAGTCTTAGACGTGTAGAAATAACTTGAAGTTTATTGGGAATTTAAAAACCCTAGAAAGTCTTGAAAGTCTAGAATTAAAAAAAAAAATAACTAAAATTAATAAAAATTATGAACCATCAAAGAAATCTAAAATTATTAAGTGTTACAGAAGGATCAGAAAATATTAGAAATTTTAAATAAATGTAAAATATGAGAAAATTTTAGAATTATTAGGGAATTTTAAACGTCTTAGAAGTCTTGAAAGACCAGAATTTTAGCAAACTATAATTAATAAGGATGAGGATCTAATAAAAAGAATACTGTTCTTAAAAATTACTAAAGTTGAGAATTTCAAAACTCTAGAAATTAAATAAATATCTAGAGAAGTCTTTAAAATATTCAAGTAAATTAAAACTTTCGGAATTATTGCAAAATCCGAAATTCTAAAAGTAATTTTGTTTATGAATTCTAAAACTCTAGAATATCTTAGAAGTTAAAAATTAAAAGATTATGAATTCTAAACGTCAGAAGTTAAAAATTTAAAAGTCTAAGCAATTTACTATTGTTAAGAATTATAGACGTCAACATTTAATAATAGTAATTTTATACCTTCAAAGAAATTTGATATTATTAAGAATTATCCAAGTCAAAAGTACCAGAAAATAAACACTTGAGAAAAGTAAGAATTTTGGATTTCTTTACAATTGAATTATGGAAATTAAGAATTGTGGAAACTTTAGAACCTTTGAGAAAAATTTAGAATGATTAGAATTTTAAAAATACAAAATTGTTAATTTCTTTTTAAGTCTTCAAACTTTAGAAAAAAATTAAGAGTTGTTGTTGATTTTTGAAATCTTAGAAATCCATAGAAATTTGGTTCTATTGAGAATTATAAATATTGTTGAATTTCTAAATATTTACAAAATTCTATAACTTAAGGTTTAGGATTTAAATAAAATGCAAAATTTTATTATTAATTTTAATTATAGAAAACTAGTAATTATATATATTAAAACCAAATTTGAAGATATTAATAATTGCAGAAGTCGTAAGTATGAAAAGTATTGCCAACTTAAGGAATTTTTAGGAAATGTAAAATTTGTTAAACTTTAGAATTATTAGGGAATTTATAATGTCAAATTTTATTATTAATTTTAAGTATAGAAACCTTTAATTAATAAGAATTATATGCATTAAAACAAAATTTGAAAATAATAATTGCAGAAGTCGAAAGTATAAAAAATATTGGCAACTTAAGGAATTTTTAGGAAATGTAAAATTTGTGAAAACTTTAGAATTATTAGGGAATTTATAACGTCTTAGAAGTCTTAGAAATTTTTAAGCAAACTGGATTTAATAATAATTTTACACTTTTAAAGATTTTTTTTTAGGAAACGAAAACTCGAAATTAAGAATTTCAGAACTTAAAAAATAAAATAAAAAATTCAGAAAATTTTCATCCTCTAGAAAGACATAAAATCCAAAATCATTAAAAAATTATAAAAATAAAACTTTTACAATTATTACAGAATCTGAAATTGTTGAAAAACAGAACATTTTTATATTCAAGAAAGACATAAAATCTAAAATCATTGAAAATTATAAAAATAAAACTTTCAGAATTATTACAGAATCTGAAATTGTAGAAAAACTTTAGATTATGTATTTTGAAAATCTTGAAGTCTTAGAAGTTTCAGAAAATTTTAGAATTGCAGGAAATCTTAGAAATTTAGATTATTAAAAATTACAGACGTTAAGGTTTTCCGGAAAGTTTTAGAAAATTTGAAATTATAACGAAAAATTTTTTTTAGAAAGTTCTAAGAAATCTAAAATTGTAGGAAAAAATAAGATTCAAATTTAAACCCCAGAAAGTCTTGGACGTGTAGAAGTTACAATTCTAAAATTTAGATTGTAATTTTTGAATAATTATAAAAAGACTTCAATTGCAAAAAATGTAATTAATAAAAACTAAATTAAATTTGAAATTATTAGGAATTACAGAAGAATAAATTGGAAATTTGGATTTTTTTAGGAAAAGTAAAATTTAAGATTAAATAGTTTTAGAAATTAAGTACTTCAAAACTCTAGATATTTAAAAAAATAGTATTTAGTAATACTCTAAAAAGGTTTAAAAATCTAAAATCACTAAAAACTCTAAAAAAAACTTTCGGAAATTTTACAAAATCTGAAATGGTAGAAAAACTGTAATTTGTGAATTCTAAAACTTTAGAATGTCTTAGAATTTAAAAATTTCAGAAAATTTTAAAGCTGTTAAAGGTTTTAGACTTGCAGGAAATTTTAGAAATCTAGAGTGGTCTGGTATTGTTAAGAATTACAGACGTCAAGATTTTTGAAAATTTTTTGACGGCCAATAAAAATTATATAATCTCCCCATGTCCTAATGTAGAGCCTCGTATCATCGAATTGATTGCCAATAAAGGGTGGGAGCTTCTTCTACAGCTGCTATATTTAACGAACGAAGCCACCAGAGACATGAAACCGTCTTCACGCCGCCGTTAAGGTGAAATAATCAAAGAAAAAAAGAAAAACCATATCATCTTCCCCAACGATAAAAACCTTTCCTATTGAGAGCCTTGTCTCATAGAATTGATTGTCAATAAAGGGTGGAAGCAGCTCATGAATCCACTATATTCAATGAACAAAGCTTCCAAAGACATAAATTTTGTTCAGTTTGAATTGAATTTGAAAAAAAAAATACCATCTTTCCTAGGATGAAGCTCGTCCTTATATAGAGCCTCATATCATTGAATTTATCGCCAATATAAGGTGGGACTTGCTCCTACATCCGCTATTTACCAAGCGAATGCACTTCCAAAGACATAAATTTGGTTTAGGTTGACTGCCATCACGCTGCCATCAAGGTTAAACATCGACCAAGAAAAAACATAATTTTCCATGATAAAGCCAGTCTTCATGTAGAGCCTCGTGTCATCATTGTCATCATACATCCGCCATATTCATCGATTGAAGCTTTTAGACGTCAAAGACTCGTTGAGAAACGAACAAAATTTACGATAATTTGGATAGCCTTACTATAAAACCTTCGATTTCATCATCGGCTATCTGCCAAGTAAATGTAAAGCACTTCTTGAAGTAGATGAGGCCTACGCTTCAAAATATTCATTATACCATCTATTTCTAAAATATTTTTTATCGTTTTCGTTCACTACAGTTTGTTAATGAAAGCCCGAAATAATTTTAAACGAAATTAGAACAGAGAAACATTAAAGGTAATATTTTAAATTGACAAATTATTTTCTTGCAATAAAGGCTTCAGAGGAAGTTTCCAAATAAAATTTGAAGAGAAGAGGAAGATAATTGAAGACGAAAGTTTAGAGGGTTTAGTTTAGTTAAACTATCTTATTCTATGAGAGTTTGAAGAAGGAAATTTTAGAGGAGTTGGTTTAGTTAAAGTATTTTCTTCTGTGACGGTTTTAAAGGAAGTTGTTTAACAAAAGAAACAAGAAAAGATATTTCCTTGAGAAGTTTTTGAACAAAATTAGAAGAAACGATAATACCATGAAGGTTCGTGGTTGTTGTTGACGGGGAATAATATTTAATGTTTAAAATTAGAAGAGTTCGTTGATTTGAAGTAATTACCTGTATGAATTCATCCAAAGAAATTGTTAAAACTAATAAGAAAGTGTAATTTTCCTTAAAAATATTTTAAACTAAATTTATATTTTAAAGGAGTTCGTTGTGTTCATTCAATTACTTTAATAAGGGCTTTACAAAAAAATACAAAATCAGAAGTGAAGAAATTGAAGATAGTTAAATTATTTTTCAAAGAAATTTTCCAATAAAATTATAAGAACAAAATTTTACGTATGTTTTTTGTAATTTGTTTCCTTTTTTCTGTATTTTTTGTATTTTATTAAGAAAGAAGATCAAAGATATAAATAAATAAATAAGTTTATACCTGCAGAATATTTTTATTTATGAAGCTCCGGAAAATATTTCCAAACAAAATTAGAACAAAAAAAGTTAAAGGTATAATATTAAATAAGCTAATTTCTTGGAATTATTTTTCTTTCAATAATAGCTTCAGAAGAAATTTAAAAGAGAAGAGGAGAGGAAGAAAATTATATGTAGGATTTTAGAGAAGTGAGTGTAGTTAAAATATTATCTTCTGTGACAGCTTTGGAGGAAGTTGTTTAACAAAAGAAACAAGAAAATAATTATTTTCCTTCAGAAGTTTTTGTACAAATTTAAAAGAGTTTTTTCAAGTGAAGTATTTTTGTGTATGAAGTCTTCAGAAGAAGTTGTTAAAACTAATTTGAAGAGAAGAGAAGGTAGTGTAATTTTAGCTTTAGATATAAAACCAGAAAAGAATTCCTACAGAAGTTTTTAAAAAAAATTAGAAGAGTTGGTTCATGTGAAATATTTTTCTGTATGAGGTCTTCAGAAAAAGTGTTTAAAACTAATTTGAAGTGAAGAGAAGAAAGTGTAATTTTAGATAACATTCATTCAACTCCCCCAAATGTAATTTGAACTTGTTTAAAAACTTTTGAAAGTAAATACAAAAGTTTTTAAACAAGTTCAAATTCCTCTAAGATTTTAGCAAAATAAAGAAAAAAAATAAAATCGGAAGCTAAGAAATCGAATCTAGGATTTTAGAAGAGTTAAATTATTTCCAAAGAACTTTTCAAATAATTTTGGAAGGAAAAAATGGATTTTCAATAAATTCATTCTACTAGAATATTTTTCTTTGTGAAGCCTCAATAGATATTTTGTAACAAAATTATATCTGAGAAAAATGAAAGCTTGAATTTTAAAGAAACTGATTGTTAAAATGTTTCCTTTTAAGAAGAAGAAGACATTTCCAAATAAAAGTAGATAAAAATTAGAAAAACTTGAAGATAAAATTTTAGAGATTCAGTTGAAATTTTTTCGTGTATGAGGTCCTTAAAAAAGTTTGTAGAATATTTAATAAAGACAATAAAAAATCATGTATCAACGGTGTTGATACAAATAAAATTCGCTAGCAAATTACAAATAAATAAGCAAATAATCTAACAACATTTATGACATATTTCTGAAACCAATATCCTACGAGGTCGAGGCCAAGCTGGCTAATACTCGTACAAACATGGAAATGGATAAACGTGGTCTTTACTAAATAGCGGGTTTGCACGTTTTAATGGATATGCACGTTTAGACACACATGTATATTTTTTTAATCAAAAGTGTACAGAAAATTCGCGTTAAAAGCACACAAACAGAGAATAAAACATCTGCTTTATGTTTTCGCATTGTATATAAGCTTAATGTATAATCTTCTTTAGCATTCTGATCTTTTTTTATACATTCATACGTAATTCTATTATAATTTAATAATATAAAAAGCTTTCAATTACGACTGTAGAAATTATATTTACATTTTTATAAAGAAATTATATAGAAATAGATAAAGAGATAACTAGATAATCGAAATCATTTTATCTTGTATTTGTTTCTTATTTATTACTTGGTGAAACATTATGTTAATAATAGATAGTTGATTAAAAATCTCTTGGTTCGTGTCACTTTATTTTTTATTTTAGTATCAGACTATTTTTATCATTGGGCCATTATCAAGAATAATCATTTTTATGTGCGATTTTTCCTTTAAAAAACCAACGTAATTATGTTTTAGCTTACTGATGAGTTGTAATAGCGCGAAACACGTGTCTAGAGATTGCCATTGTGTACTGTGACTGATGCGTTAAAAAAAAGCGACAACAGCACAAAAATCGTGTGATTTATTAAAGTTATTAGTTATTAAAATTAAATGCCTTGCTTGATGAATAGTTTTAACTCTTAGTTGTTAGTAATTACATAATTATTGTTATATAAAGGTGCAGTAATTTTTTTCATTAATATTTTTTAATTGATTCTAAATTACTTAAACTTAACTATAACCTACAATTCGGTATACGTTGTAAATACAGTTTATGTTTACACTAAATTGCATATAATTTATGCTATGGTAGTTAAAAGGGTTTTACTTCTATCTTGAATGGTCGGAATATCCGCACTGCAACTCCGCCTAGTAAATGTTTCCTGCACGGTTTCGCCGGCCAACTGGGGGGACACCGTGCATTTATCCTTTCTCCGGCGGGATGTAGTTCGTTTGTCCTTTTGTGGAGCACAAAGGGGGTGTAATTGTGAATGAAGGTGTCCGAAACCCATTTCACCTAAGCGTCATCTCACTTGTGGCTCAAGGTAGCGGAGACTTTAATAAAACCCCCCGGCTACTGGCCGACTAAAAGCCCCACCGACGATATTGAATTTTTGCGAATTGTTTCATTATGAAATTGTTCAGTTTCCGAAATTACATTTATTAAATTGCTGGGCGCAGCGAGAGGGCGCGCGCTGCTTTTGCTCCGCTCCTGAGGGAATTCGGGGATTAAAATAGGGCGCCCCCGTAAATAGGCCGTAGGAGGTGTACGTTTGCGCGCATAATTTGTAATGATGATGTTGTGGGTTTTGCATGGCTTATATCTAAATATACAGTGAAATACACAATTGATATATTTTATCTTCCCTACGGACACATTTACTACAAAATGAATATTTTTACAACGTAAAATATTAATTTAATCTGTAATAATTAGAGAGTATTCGCCATTTCTTCCAATAACTTTAAGCTATCTTTTAGGCAGCAAATATCTATACTGGTATCTATAATAAATTATTAATCAGTCGACTCTCTTCAATGATCAAAAATTAGATGGTGAGATAGTGGCCACCCTACATATACATTTGAATTATATTCACTGTGAGTGTTTTATTTCCAGAAATCTAAAGCAGTTTCACTGTTGAGGTGAACAGGGATTTAAACGAGGGTGTTAGTTGTAGTTTAAATATATATGTAGGGTGGGTGGGTGGCCACTATTGTACCTTCCAATATAAAAAATCATCCACAAAAGATTGAATTGAAGTTTTATGCATATACAAGAAGTTGTCTTCTATATAGAAAACAAAACATTTATTTAATGCAATATGTAATTTAACGGGCTCCCTCTTAAGACGAAAATATTGGAGGGCTGTCGTGAGGACACCTACTTATCTTCAGGGATTTAAACAAGGATGTTAGTTGAAGTTTAAATTATTATGTAGGGTATTCTGTATTATATGTATTCTGTCTAAAGTATTAATATGTCCAATAAATATGTGTTTTTAGCTGCGGATTTTAACGTAGGATTCAATGGGGATTATCACAACAAAACTGATTTTGCACGCACCTATGGTTTGAACTTTCTAGTTAACTTCCGGACTCGCCTGAACAACTGTAACGATAATGTAGGCACTAATTATCCTGACTCAGTTGCACAGCCTTTGGAAACAGGAATATCGGATCATAGAGGTGTTTTATTTAATATCGCGTCTAAAAAAATTGACTAGTCGCAAATCTAAACATGCAATCATACGACTGATCACTGCAGCCGAAAAATTTACATTATTCTAGACTCGCAAGACTGGAGCTTCATTAAGGACACCTCTAATGTAAACGATATTTTCGATACTTTTCTTTCAATTTTTCTCGAGCACTATCATCTATCTTTTCCTGAAAAGCACGTTAAAACAAATTGCGATAGTATACACATCAAATGGTTTAATAATAAATTGGCTAACATGAGAAATGTTTTAAATTTAATATTTGAATTGTATAATCAATACCAAGATCCAGTGATAAAAGAAGGAAGAAATAAGTATAGATTAAACTATAAGCGTGCTATTGAGGCGAGTAAATTAGCTGCTAATAATGCTTACATTAGAGAAAATGACTTTAAACCAAAGGCTGCGTGGACCATAATTAACTCGGAAAGGACATCGACTGTTAATAAAAAAACACCAAACATTTCATCTGGAGAATTTAACAATTTTTTTTACCGAAATCGCTCATATAATTGTCAGCTCACTACCTGAATCTACCGTTGATCCCATAATGTTAATGTGCAACAACTCTCCCAACTGTAAACAGTATTTTAAATTTTCTGAAGTCTCTTCCACTGCTGTTATAATAATAATATAATAAATAATTTAAAACATAATAAAAGTAGAGATATTTATGGGCTTCTATGTGATGCAGTCAAAGCCGTACGAAACGCCATTCTATTACCGTTGACGAAAATCTTAAACCTGTGCATACGAAATAATATTTTTCCCAGCAGCATTAAAAAAAGCATTAGTAAATATGATGACCCAGATAATTATCGCCCTGTCTCATTACTTCCACTATTTGCAAAAATTCTTGAAAAAATTCTCTAAATACAGTTGGAGGAATCAAAGCTGCTACGAAATGAACTATTTTGTTTTAGAAAAGGGTGATCCACCTCAGGCGCAATCTGAAAATTTGTTGAACTAATCACTAACTGCTTTGAAGAGGGATCAATTTTAATGTCAAGTTTTCTAGACTTCTCAAAAGCTTTTGACTGTGTCTCACATCAAATACTATTACGTAAACTCTATTTCTACAATGTACATCCGAGTAGTTGTAGATTAATAATGTCATACCTCTCAGAAAGACAACAGAGTGTATTATGAAATGGATGTTTATCGGATTCCTTACCAACTACAATTGGTGTCCCACAGGGTTCTATCTTAGGTCCCCTACTATTTTTAATATATATTAATGATATACCAGACTCAACTCCAAACGCAAATATGATCTTATATGCCGATGATACTACAATTGTGAATCAATCTAAACAACTAGATATAGTCACTAACTTACATACGGCAGCGCAAAAAATGGCATCGAGCTGGTTTCTAAGCAATTGCTTTAAATTAAATAATACTAAATCTACGACTCTCACTTTTTCTCTTTGCAGATGTGCAACTGAAACTAAATCAGTAAAATTTTTAGGGGTCCATATCGACAACAACTTGACAAGAGTAACCCATTCAGATTTTTTGCGTAGCAGACTATGTGCTAATATATTGCTTATACGGAATCTCTCATCGACAGTTTCGAAAGAAACCATAGGATTGGCATATTTTGCTCTCATCCAAAGACACATTTCGTATGGACTTCTTGTATGGGGGCACTCTGCTATCAGACACCGTATATTTAGGTTACAACGAAGAGTTATCCGTATCATGTCTGACATAAACAGCTCAAATGTAAAGTAAAAGCATATATAAAAGATTTCCAGATGATTAACAGAATATTTGTTCCCTCAGCATCATAGAAGAGGAAGGGTTTGAGTGGAAGAACACGATTTGAAATTGTGAACTCCGCCCGTGCTGCTTTCGCCCAAAATTTGACGTATGTTTTTTTTATTGTAATGATTTGTAATATTTGTAATTTTTAAAAAAGGAGACCAAAGATTAATAAATAAATAAATAACTAAATAAATATACTCAAGATTGTCGCCAGGCATTCATAGACATGATGATTTTAACGATACCTTGTTTGTATATACTTGAATGCCTTACATATATTAAAAAGCACAGGTCACTTTATCAGTCCAACTCAGATATTCATAATTATAACACAAGGCATCAATCAAACATTTATCCGACAACCACCAGACTTACCAAATCGCAGACAGGGATAAGATACCATGCAATCAATTTTTTTAATGTAGTCCCTGGTCATATCAAAACTGAACGGTATGCCATATTCAATAAACGCATGAAAGAATTCCTAAATATACACGCCTTTTAAAGTTGGGAAGAGTACCTTAATTTTAATATTAGCTCTTAAGATTTTAGGTAGTTTATAATCTTTCTTCTGTGTTAGTGATTTATTTATGTATATACTGTTATTATTATCTGTATATATGCATATGTTTTTTATATTATTTTTAGAATCTTGTCTTCGTACTATTTATATGACTTGCGTAAAACATTTTATGATAATACAGCAATATTTAAGTAAATAAATAAATGGTAATATTTTAACACTCGTACTCGATGCAAGTTGGAATTTTAAAATTAAAATTTTATTTTTTTTATATTTGCAAACTTTTGCATTAAACTTTATTTTATTATACTTTTTAATTATTTTTTAAATTGTATACTGACTCATTTTAACTTTGAAGTTTTTACTCTCTTATTTTATTATATTTTACTCGGTGTCATATTGTTTCATATTTATTTATTTATTACTTACATAACTATTTCCTCATATATTTATTCACTTATTTGTTTGTGTGTTTATCAATTTTTTTATTTACTTAATTTTTTAAAGACCTAGTAATCTGGCTGCGTGAGTTATTGTTCATTGTAATTATTAAAAATCCTTAATATGATTATATGATGTAACAGATTTATATTTATATTTGATTTGTGTAAAATATTTTTTTGTTTAATTTTAATTATAAAACCTATGTATTAACATAATGTTTTGTGATTAAGTGATTAATGAGAAACAAGTATATGATATATTTTTTTGTTGATGCACCAATAAAGAATTGTAATTTAAACGTAGATTTTAATTAAAGTTTAAATGTATATGTAGGGTGGGTGGGTGCCCACTATAATACTTTCCAATATAAAAAACATCGGCAAACATTTTAATAGAATTTTTGCATATTTATAAGGGGCAGTCTTGTCTATAACAAAATATATAGAGAAAGCGAAAACATTTATGTCATTGAATATACTTTATGTATATTTAATTATGAATTCAACGAACTCTCTCGAATGATTGGAGGGTGGGGTAGAGGCCACCCTCCCACCCTACATATATATGTAGCATGCACCTGACCCAATAGTTCAAGAGGATCCACACCATCCATCTCTTCAGATAAACCTCGTTCTACCCAGCAAGACAACTGTCTCCACATTTGAAGGTGATATTGGACACCAATATAATTTCAAGAATGCCAATTTAATTTCATTGTATATGGATATATATATAATACAGACTGGGACACAATATTCAAATCTGGAGCTACTATTAATGATATTTGTGAAGAATTTTATAAATTGCTATATTCATTATTTGATATGCATGTTCCAAAGTTTAATAGTTGTAAGAAGCGTTATCCTCCATGGTTCAATTTAGAATTAATAAAGGCAAAGCAAAGGCAAAGATCGCGTTACAGACAATACCCAAATATTCATAATAAAGTACGATTATTAGAATTACAGAAGCAGTTTAAACAAAGAACTAAAATCGCATACAATAAATTTATTAATCGATCTGAAATCGAAATTAATAATGAACCTGCACGATTCTGGTCTTTTATTAACAAAAAACGCAAGTGTACGAAAATAAATTCCTTGTGAGATGACATATAACGATGCCACTTTATCGGACACAAAAGGAATAGTCTCTTCATTCGCCCATTACTTCTCGTGCATTTATGGACCATTACAAGATGCAAATGAAGTATTCTATAGATCTTACATCTCGGAAGATATTGTCTTAAAAAAATATGAAAAAAGTTAAGCCTAATTTAACCATGCATTTTTAATAAAGGATTGCGCCAGCGTATTATGCGTACCCCTTACACGAATTTTTAACTTAATTCTTAAAAGCGGCATATTCCCCGATTGCTGGAAGTCTGTACTTGTAATTCCTGTACATAAATCTGGAGATAGGCATAATATTACTAACTATAGGCCAATATCTCTTCTGTGTAACTTTTCAAAGGTCTTCGAATGTATTCTCTCTGATGAAATTTATAGTCAGGCATAGCATAATATTTCGAATAACCAGCATGGCTTTGTTAAAAAACGTAGCACCATGACAAACTTAATTAACATCACACATAAAATATCATCAGAATTAGATGAACAAAATCAAGTTGATGTAATTTATACTGATGTGTCGAAGGCCTTTGACTGCATGCCTCATCATATTATTTTAAATTATTTAAAGAAATATAATATTAGTGATAGTATTACGTCTCTAGTTAAATCCTATTTATCTAATCGACAACAAATTGTTGAGATTGATGGATATAAATCTCCGCCTTACATTGCAACAAGTGGTGTACCACAGGGGTCCAATTTAGGGCCTCTGCTGTTTATAATATTTATAAATTCTGTTGCGGATACTCTGAATTGCGAGTTTTTAATGTATGTGGATGACATTAAGTTATTTAAAACAATACATACAATTTCTGACTGTACGGAACTACAGAATAATTTAAGTAATTAAATCGATGGTGTATTGAACATGGCCTAAATATTAATATTAAAACATGTAGTGTGATATCTTTCTGCCGTAAATCTAACCCTGTATTATTTGATTATAAAATCAACAATATAATTATTAACAGAGTATCAGAAACAACAGACCTTGGTGTAATATTTGATCAGAGTTTGACGTTTGTACGTCATCTAAATAGAACTATTCAATCAGCACTAAGAATGTTAGGTTTTATTATACGCAGTTGTAGGCGATTTAATAATATACAAAGTATTGTTACATTGTATAATTCATTTGTGCTTAGTAAATTAAATTATTGTGCGCCTGTTTGGAGTCCAAATTACTTATGTCATATACATTCATTGGAGAAAAAAATCCTCAAATATTTATATCGTTTTAAATCTGGAATCTATCCTCCAAGCTCTGTTAGTTATGAGATGTTACTGTCAGAATTTTCAATACCATCAATGTTACAACGCCACAAATACATATTAATATTTACTTTATATAAACACATTCACTACTATATTGATAATCCGTTTTTTCTTAATCTTTTCAACTTTTTAGTTCCGCGATTTTTTACTCGCAATTCACTAACATTTTATTATAATAAATCTAACACTACCCATTTTTCAAATTCTCCGTTACATCATATGTTAAATAGTTACCATAGCATTCAATGTTTTGTCGACATATTCTGTCCAAGTTTACGTATGTTTTCATCTAGTATTAAACGTATTGTTAGTTTGTAATTAGTTTATTTAGAATAGTATTATTTTCATATGTATTTAATTTTTACGTTTCCCTGTAACTGGATGTTTTCTGTTGGGAGATAAATAAATAAATAAATATGTGAATTCTAATCACTGTCAGTGTTTTATTTCCAGAAATCTAAAGTAGTTTCACTGTTGACATAAACAGGGATATAAACGGGGTTGTTAGTTGAAGTTTAAATGTATATGTAGGGTGGGTGGGTGGCCAGTATTATACTTTCCAATATAAATAACATCAACAAATATTTTCATTGAATACTTCTAAGGGGCAGTCTGCTTTATAACAAAAGAGAATGAGAGGTTGAAAACATTTATGTAATTAAGAATACTTTATGGATAATTAATTATAAATTCAATGAACTCTCTCGAATGAACAAAATATTGGAGGGTGGCATAGAAGCCACCCACCCACCCTACATATACACTTGAATTATAATCACTGTCAGTGTATTATTTCCAGAAATCTAGAGCAGTTTCACTTTTGACGTTAACAGGAATTTAAACGAGGGTGTTAGTTGAAGTGTAAATGTATATGTAGGGTGGGTGGGCGGCCACTATTGTACTTTCCAATATAAAAAACATCGGCTAGCATTCTAATTGCATTTTTGTATATTAATAAGGGGCAGTCTTCATTATAACAAAAGATAAAGAGAGGGCGAAAACATTTATGTAATTGAGTAGACTTTATGTATAATTAATTATTAATTCAATGAACTCTCTCGAATGATCAAAAGATTGGAGGGTGGGATAGTGGCCACCCACCCACCCTACATATACATTTGAATTGTAATCACTGTTAGTGTTTTATTTCCAGAAATCTAAAGCAGTTTCATTATTGACGTAAATAGGGATTTAAAAGAGGGTGTTAGCTGAAGTTTCAATGTAGAAGTAGGGTGGGTGGATTGCCACTATTGTACCTTATAATATAAAGAACAATCGCAAAATATTGTATTGAAGTTTGATACACCTACAAGAAGCTGCCTTCTATATTAAAAACAAAACATTTATTTGTTTAATGTAATGTGTAATTTAACGGCCTCCCTCTAATGATTGAAATATTGGAGGGTAAATTAGAGGACAGCTACCCATCTTAGATATATTTTAATCATTGTGACTACTTTATTTCCATAAACCAAAAACAGTTTCACTGCTGATGTATAACATGAATTTAAACGTAGGTTTTAGTTAAAGTTCAAATGCATAGGTAGGGTGGGTGGGTGGCCACTATTGTACTTTCCAATATAAAAATCATCGGCAAATATTTTCATTGAATGTTTGTATACTAATTAGGGGCAGTCTTCTTTAAAACAAAAATGAAAGAGAGGGAAAAAACATTAATGCAATTAAGTATACTTTATGGATAGTTAATTATTAATTCAATGAACTCTCTCGAATGATTAAAAGATTGGAGGGTAGGATAGAGGCCACCCACCCACCCTACATATACATTTGAATTGTAATCACTGTCAGTGTTTTATTTCCAGAACTCTAAAACAGTTTCACTGTTGACTTGTAGAGGAATTTAAACGAGAGTGTTAGTTGAAGTTTAAATGCATATGTAGGGTGGGTGGGTGGCCACTATTGTACCTTCCAATACAAAAAACATCTGCAAAAGATTAAATTGAAGTTTTATGCACCTACAAGAAGCTGTCTTCTATATAGAAAACAATACATTTATTCAATAATAATAGTAATAAGCTTTATTCCAATAAAAAGTAGACAATATAATAATAATAATAATTTAATGCAATATGTAATTTAACGGGCTTCTTCTTATGATTAAAATATTGGAGGGTAGAGTAGAGGACACCTACTCAACTTACATATATTTTAATCACTCAGACTGCATTATTTTAATAAACCAAAAATAGTTTTACTGCTGATGTATAACATGAATTTAAACGTAGGTTTTAGTTAAAGTTCAAATGTATATGTAGGGTGGGTGGGTGGCCACTATTGTACTTTCTAATACAAAAAACATCAGCAAATATTATAATTGAATTTTTGTTTACTTATAAGGGAAATTCTTTTTTATAACAAACGAGAAATAGAAGGCAAAAACGTTAATATAATTTAGTATACTATGTATAATTAATTATAAATTCAATGAATTTTCTCGAATGATCAAAAGTTTGGAGGGTGGGGTGGAGGCCACCCACCCACCCTACATATACGTTTGAATTATAATCACTGTCAGTGTTTTATTTCCAGAAATCTAAAGCAATTTCACTTTTGACGTGAACAGCGATCTAAACGAGAGTGTTAGCTGAAGTTTAAATGTATATTGTTTAAATTAATCATTACAAGCAAGATTGAAATGGTTCCAATATGATGGTGCTCCACCTCATAACATGTTGGCTTTACACATTATTTAAATGATGCTTTTCCTAATTCATAAATGGGAAGAAATAAACCAATTTCAGGGCCACCTAGATCTCCCGAACTGCGCGTTTTAGAATTTTTTCTGTGGGGTTATGTAAAAAACAAAGTATATAAAAAATCATATCAATCTGTGGTGGATCATAAACTAGTTGTTATTGGAACATTTAATTCAATTTACATGGGAATAGTTAAAAAAGCCATAAATTCAATTTTAAAAAGATATAATTTATGTCATAATAGTATTAATAGTAGACTCTTTGACCATATTTTTTTAATATTAAAATTTCTCTCCCATTGATATATTGATAATTACAGAATTACTTAATGCAGTTGTTTCATTTTGGTTTATCTCTGTAAAACTAATAATTACAATATTGCTAATATTATAAACAACTGCAATTGTTTTACTTTCACCTTTTTCATGGCTACCCATTTTTTATTTATAATAAAATTTAAAATGACTATAACTCACTCATTTTTAGAAGTAACTATGTCGTATGCCATATTAGATTAAAGAGAAAAAAAATACCTTTTGAATGAGGTCACAGCCAACTATGGTTTCCATTTAAAAAAATGTAAGTTTGCGTCATATCTCGGAAAATGATGGCGATAAAAATTCTCTGGTTATTTTTTATTAATCTGCATAAAATTATCTAAAACTTTGTCTTTTACAGTTTTTTTTCTATCTGTTATAATAACCGAGATATATTGATTTGAAAAAATTGACACTTTTTAGTTTTTTCAAAATATCTAGTTACCCTTGACTTTTTTGAAAACTTTGAAAGTGGAATTTTATTCGTCTCGTAACTCTACACTTCTTTCCCCATTTAACCGTTTCTCTATCTCTTATAGTTTCCGAGATCCCCACAGAGAACATCGAAAAAAAACTCACCCTGTATAAAACAAAACATTTATTTAACGCAATATGTAATTTAACGGGCTCCCACTTAGGATTAATATATTGAAGGGTGGACTAGAAGAAACCTACCCATCGTACATATATTTTAATCACTGTGACTGCTTTATTTCCATAAACGAAAAACAGTTTTCCCTCTGATGTATAACATGAATTTAAACGTAGTTTTTAGTTAAAGTTTAAATGTATATGTAGGGTGGGTGGGTGGCCACTATTGTACTTTCCAATATATAAAACATCGGCAAACGTTTTAATTGAATTTTTGTATACTTACAAGGCTCAGTCTTCTTTAAACCCAAAGAAAAAGAGAGGGCGAAAACATTTATGCAATCAAGTATACTTTATGTATAATAAATTATTAATTAAATGAACTCTCTCGAATAATCTAAAGATTGGGGGGTGGGATAGAGGCCACCCACCCACCCTACATATACATTTGAATTATAATCACTGTCAGTGTTTAATTTCCAAAAATATAAAGCAGTTTCACTGTTGACGTGAACAGAAATTTAAACGAGGGTATGAGTTGAAGTTTAAATATATATGTAGGGTGGGTGGGTGGCCACTGCTGTACCTTGCAATATAAAGAACAAGCGCAAAAGATTTAATTGAAATTTTATGCACATATAAGAAGCTGTTTTCTATATAAAAAAACAAAACATGTATTTAATGTAATAAAATTTTATTTTATTCTTAATATTGAAATGTACCACCAAGTGAACGCCGTTAAGATCAAAAAAAATTTATTGTATAAGCAGGGTAATAATTTGTAATTTATTAGTTTCTTTTTTAATTATTGAGTATACTATTTATAATTACACTCCCGACCTCATTTTCAAATCAAATGTTTTTAGTTTATCATAATTTACGTTATTTCAAGTAATTTTATGGATTATAAACTAGATATTTAATGATATTTAATTTAGGACAGTTGATGGGGTACGTAATCAAATATTAATGCTATCATCACAATTATTATTAAACAGATTTTCATAGGGTTTAAATGATCATAAAACATTGAATTAAATTTCAAACTGTTGTATTACATCGCGCAGGAATGCATAAAAAGCGAGAGTAATGGTGTAATCTGTCGCCTCGGTTTCAACAATAAATCTTATTAATTTACGCTTGATTATAAATACCAACGTAAACATATCACGTTGAGGTTCTAAACAATTATTAAATTGTATAAATTACTAACATGATTGTCGTATTCTGTATTTATGTATCAGTTCTTCCCAAACTTTATTTAGATAATAGACTCTCTCAGTTGTTTAAGACTTTCTTCAGAAACATTGTTCGTCTCGTACTCTTCTCTTAATTAAAACTCCAAAAGTCGTTTAGAAACACTCGGTATTATACATTGCTCTAGCATACTCTGAACCTATCCCAATATATTTTTCATTGCCCAAGCGTACCCTTGACCTACCTCAATACAATATTTATTGTGCTAGCGTGACCTTGACCTACCTGAAAATTAAAAAAAAATACAAAAATAACAAAAATATTTATTGAGTTTTGATCTTAGTCTAGTAGAAAACTCATTACTTGAGCACAAATATTAATCAGTTAGTCGCTAATATTCATTGATACTTATTAGGTTTAAATGAAAGAGAGTAATTTTATGATAATACCATAAAGGTCTATTGCCAACGTTGACGAGGAACAATATTTAATGAGTCATTTTAAATTTTATATTGTTATGTTCCATGTATTGACTTTAATTAACCTAAACCAGTTTATTTGCAGATGGTATTATGTTCCCTATCACTCGAGCTGTAATAGACAGGGATGGCATGTTGACAATTTATGGGATCGTGTAAGGTGCCAGTTCTACATTGTTGTTTGGCCCTATTGATTTCCCCAAAGCTAAGATACGACGTGATCAGGATTTAATCAGTAATTCTCATTTAGCGAATTAATATTAACTATTGATTGGCAAACGAACATCTCATCTCATCTCATGTCTATATTACTATTCGGTAATTAATATTATTGTATATTAATAATGTGGTGAATGTTGAAAACTCAATTATAAAAAATTTAATTATCTAGAGAAATATGATATCGAGGCCAGGAAGACTTCGATAGTCGATATCCCAAACCCTTATTTTAAATTAAAATGTATTTTTCATATTGGGAGAAGTAATACATTTGTTATGTTCCATTTGTTTATTATCAAGTAACTGACACGTGTTTCGGTCCTTACGGATAATTCTCAAAGTGAAATCTGTTTTAATGATAATAAACAAATGGAACATAAACAGTGTATTACTTCTCTCAATATGAAAATTTGGTTCCATCAAGAATGTAGCAAAACAAGTATCGAATTTAAATGTATTTTTGCTTGACCAAATAAAGATTTTCTCTCTCTATGTCATCGAAATTTTATTAATTTAATTATACTTTAAATTAACTAATAATTATATGGATAACTTGAATGCATGTATGATTATAATTCCTACTTTATGTAATATCTACAAATTATAAGTAGGAAATTGATAATTTAGTTAATTCGGAGTTTCATGAAAATTGTGAGGAAAATAAGAGAAAATCGAGCCTAGGGGGGAGGATGTCTCATCCAATCATTGATTTCCTGAATACTAATTTATTAAATCGGATCAAATTTGCATTGGATATTGATCCGCTTCCTGTCGGGTCTTACTGATTTATAATGTAATACGATTGCAATTTTAAAGTCAGCTCCATTCATATGTTAATATAGAGCACGAATTTACCACGCATTTCCTGTAGGATGTATTACATATATTTATTACCGTTATATGCACTATACCCTGTATATAAGTTTTTAATTTAAAATAGAGCATGAATTCCTAATACATCAACATATATTCCAAAAAGATAATAACAAATTTAAAAAAAAACGTCTAAATAAACACTTTTGCTAATCTACATTTCAATAAAAGCTCTTCAGTTCAATAATGTTTTAATTTATTGCCTGCACTAGTACAGTGCAAAATTGATACAGGAAAACAAGTATAATAAACAGTAGACCGTAATTCACCCTAATTGAATTATGTGTCACAATTTGAGCCTGTCCTAGTACAGTATCCAACCGACCCAGAAAAATAAGAATATTAATCAGAAGATCGTGTAACACCCTCTTACGTCTTATCTATCTAATTTGTAATAATTTTGTTCTTTATAGCAGAGTCTACTTTCAAATATACACAACAATTATTATATAAAATTATATATTTGTGCAATTTTTATTTAAGGTATTATAATTAATAATTTATACATAACACGCCCTAATATCGATTCAAATATTACACGAACTATGGGTGATATTAAATTTTCCAGTTATCAAACAATTATTTAGCACGAAGTTAATTACAATACTTGTTTAAGATGTCCTCCCGCTGCTTCTCCGATAAGTTTAATATCGCCCGTAACTTTAGCTTATTGAGTTTCATATATAATTACAATATGTATTTTCCAATCTAAATTATGTAGAGATTAAGCCATATGATTAAGATTGAACTAATCATACAATAAACCTACATGAATATGTCATACTAATATTAAATAAAGACAACAGTGATTTGTATACATTTAAATAATCGTAAATAATATTCATATATGTTACAGGGTCTATTATAAAAGTAATGCGCGTTTTCTGGAAAAAAATATATTTTTATTGATCTTATCGGTACAAATGCTTAAAATTCTACAATGCCTGGAAGGCACTATGAAACTCGATTAGGAACGTTGTATTATGTTTTTGAATGTTTTCCGAATTCCAAATAGTTTCCATTCAGCGCTCTTTTCAGAAGGGGGAATCAAAATAAAAGACGCATGAAGGTAAGTCGGGACTGTGGCTGATGAAGACCATGTGGCTGGGGGCATTATCATGGTGGAGCCTCAATGTGTCTTTGATGTAAACCTTCATGAACGCAAAGTTTTAATCCCTGAAACAACTTTGGGCTAAGATGATAGTTTTCCTCGCGGTACAAACTCAGAAAAGATTTTTTGAGACCACATGCTCTACCAGTTTTTATTAAGTTATTAAAATGGACACCAAAGAAGACATGAATCGTTTTAATGCGTTCGTGATTTTTTGAGGCAGGAAAGATGATATTGTTATCTACTCGCTGCTCCACCTTTTTCATTCTGGGCAAATCCATGGATAATTGTCTGTAATTATGAATTCAAACGTTTTATAGTCAGAAGAGGCAAATACTTTCTACAATAATATAATGAATTGAAAATATTTCACTGCTAAGGTATATTCTATTGTTAATGGTGTGGTATATGTTGAGTTGTTCAGTCACTCCAATAAAATTTCCCTAAACAAATATCTTAGAAAGGACTGATATGCTCAATATATAAAAGAATCATATTTATCTAAGAATAATCATAGTAAAATATTACAAATGCAGAGTTATACAACCAGTAAGATATCTGTAGTGGATTTGGATTAACCCAATTTCTATACAGTTGACGTGGAACCTCCTTCCAAATCTGAAGCCAGATACATGACTTCATTAAAGGGCCCGTTTTCTCCACTAGAAACCAGTGTTTACAGCTGTATAGATGGAAATAAAGTAAATATTGAAGTTATTTCCGTGAATTTTGTTTTTTTGGATACAGACCAGAAAGATTCGAGGTTGCAGTAAACATGGAAACATCCTCATAACCCTTTAACATTACGGCACACTACATTAATACCAGTCATACCAGGATTTCCAGCTTGAATAGGATTACATTTTTGTTCAACTACGTTCATGAAACCTGTGCCAAGTTAAACTTGTTTTGGCGCAATATTATGTGGACTTGGAATGAATCCAGCCACCATAAATGCATTATATTCATCTCATGATTTAGTCATTACACTTGTCACAGAAATCGACACTAATGACTTAAAACAAATTTATAAAATTACTAGTTTAATCACACAATCTTATCAGTGGAAATAATTTATAAAATTACATTTCGCTTGGTTCAATTAGAGATTTGCCAGAGAAATATTAAAGAAGGAATTTTCAATTTATTCATGATGATGTTTGCGAATGTTACTACGTGGTAATTCATGATATAAACACTTAAATACAACACTTACTATGTAATTTTAGTGGTTCATAAAAAATGCTTCCTCTTGGGGAAAATACGAGTACACCGGTGACTTTATGCTGCCAGAAAAATCATACATCGATCTTCAAATATGGCCACTTCTCAAATCCATGACCCTTATGCAGATTGATGTTAACATTGCAAAATTGAAAGAAGGAGTATACAAGAGAACAAAAGAAGATTGAAGACACTGTCGACTGTTTTGCAAAATTTTATAATATATAATTTAAACAACATCAGATTGCATGTGTCCTCAGAAGCCCACAGAAAACAGATGATCCACATTATGTGCCGCTGAAGGAATCTCTTGAGGTAAGTTTACATCAATGCGCCGTTTTTTTAGGAAGATTTGATATAAGTTCCTTAATCGCTATTCTTTGCTACTTAGGCAGAATTTTTTGCAAAAACTTTGAGTATTTTTGCTGACCTTATCAGTTTGACATCACCCTCGCAAATGCAAACACAGCAAAGCAGATAGAACTGGTGTGTCTTTTTCGAATCACAAATGGATCTACTTCAGTATATGAGTTACAACCATAGAACGAATCCCAGCTCTAAACCCAAGAAGAACGTATCCGGAACTGTTTAACAGTTGCCTATCCAAACACCTGACAGAAGATATATTCAAACAGAACCCTAGACATAGGAAGGCGGTCAAAAGGCTTTCTTTCAAATTACAGACCAGCCTTATAGTCTCTTATTATGAAGAACATTAAATGAAAATACACTTCGTTGATATCACACACAGGCTTTATTACGTGACTATAGATTCAACCTTTAGAAGGTCATTATAAAACGTGCAGTGTATTTTCATTTAATGTTCCTGATTCAAGATATATCACAAAGTGATGGCTTCAAGCATTAAACATCTTATCATGAGGCTTGCCTTGCCCGGAAGGTTGACACATCCGCTAAAGCTTGACCGAAAAAGGTTGAATTCTCGGAAAGCCTTTAGTAAAGCCAAGAACTTCCGATTTGAGGAGGAGTGTGTCACATACAAGAGAATCCAGAGAAACTTTAAAATGACCCTAAGAGATAATCAAAGAGTAAAGACATGAGTTCCGTATTGGAAACAGTCCGCACTAAGAAAATATTAGCTGGGTGCCGCAGTGCACAGCCAGGAATATTAAAAATGAGGATGCCGACCTCCGAGAGTTTCTAAGCCTGTTTCTTGAATCATACTTTCCCGATTCTGACGCGTATCATCAAAATGATCTAGAATACTTCCTCACAACGAAGGAGTGGAACATGAATACACCGAATTCTCTTGATAGCATTTGCACTATCCTCTTCTTCCATCACTCCTGTTCTTGTTCATTTTCCCTAATTTTTTCCACCCGTATTTCCACCATTATTGGCAAATGGTCCGACCCCAAGATTTTTTCTACTTACACTCTTCTAACTTCTTCCCTGTTTAGCCTCTTTATTATGACGTAGTCCTTATGGTCCAACATACGTCTTCGATAGGACCATCTGCTACTATTTCTAATCAAATCAAATCTACGATTACCAAGATTACACACTTCTCAACACCAACTAACTATTATTACATATATTTGAAGAAGGAAACTGTGTTAAAACATTATTTACCTGATCCATCGACAAAACCACAACAGATAATGGAATTAAAGACAAGGAGTCCATTTATAAGTAATGAATAAAAAAAAGACTAAAAAACATTTAACAATAGACAAAAAGAATGGATTAAAGTCGTAATTAATAACAAAAACATACTTACAAAACAGCGAAAACAAAATGGAATAAATGGGCAATAAAATCAGTTTTTCCTTTTAAATTGCCAGGACCGAATGGTGTATACTTGGTACTATTTTGAGCATGCAGTATGTACCGAGACTATGGATGGAAGCAAATGTAAATCACTTTTGCTTCCCAAACCAATGGGAATGGAGCTCTCTCAGTAAGATCTTGATTTATAAATAACGATATTAAAACTGTTTGCATTTCATCAAATCTTCCTGCTTCTATGCTAATTTTATTTTTCTATATTTATTTTATTCTTCAACACAAATAAATAAACATCACTGGCTGCCGCAATTCCACAACTTGCGGATCACTGCAGCCTCGCCTCGTTCGAAATTACCTCGCTGCGATGGATAGTCGCGCCACAATAAAGTCATGCGCATTACTTTCATAATAGACCCTGTAAATACATTTATCAATACTTGGTGCAAGAAAAACCTTCCAGAGTCTTCATGAAACATGCATATTACAACGAATTATCTAATGATAATAAGAATGGAATTCCCATTACTTACATTCAAAGTGTTTGTAATTTATACTTTGAATGTAAGTAATGAGAATGTTTAGAAAATTCTAAGAGGCTATTTATTGTACCCATATCACATACAATGTATTAAGGCACATTTTTTTGCTGATTTTAATCTACGTATTGTATACATCAATGCTCTTAGCTTAATAGAAAATTTAAAACACTAGAGCAAAACCACTCTGAAATTTGTATCAATAATCAAATACTTTTTTTATATAAAGTCCTTACTATTAAGAATTTATAGACATAATGATAGACGATTAATTTATAAGGTTAAGGTATTAATCCAGACAATCGAACATGGATATATTTGGTACACGCATGAATGTCATATTACACAAAAGGAGAATATTCAATTATCTCTCGTGATCCGTTCCATTAAACACCGAAATAATAAATGTAATTGCATGATTCAGTTGTTTACCAACAGCACATGCATGTAATCGGACGCACGGCTACTGTTACTAACTTATGTTAAAATACAGAAACATATATTATGAAAATAATAAACCTGTCAAAGTGTGTATTTTTTTAAATTACAGTATGCAGTTTCGTTATGCGGTGTTATCGTCTACCGCTATATTTTGTCGTCGTCAGATAATTTTGAAACATGAAACGGCTCGATCCGGTTCTATAAAATTGTTCACATCGTAATGCGCCTTGAATTTGTATTTTGTATGTTCTACTCACATAAGTAGCAGTTAATTTTCAAGTAAGCAAGTAAAATAACTATAATAGTAGTAAATAGAAAAAACACGAAAATATATTCGTAAAATCTACAACAAATGAGTCTTATTAAGACTACAAGAACAAATCACTTTTGAAACAACTACTTCTCTAGCTAATACTTCGACAGCTAGAGAAGTAGTTGTTTCAAAAGTGATTTGTTCTTGTAGTCTTAATAAGACTCATTTGTTGTAGATTTTACGAATATATTTTCGTGTTTTTTCTATTTATTAGTGAATTATCTACAACGTAAAGGACTTATATATTTTATTATAATAGTAGCCCAAACGGACGGACTAACCCCTATCTTAAATTAAAATGTATTTGTTATAAATGTACATATGTTTGTCCAAATAAAGATGTTATTCTCTCTAACTTCAATTTTAATAACAGTAATTATTATTCATTAATATTCTAGGATGGATAGTGTAGCCAGGGTGTTGTTAAAGACTAATTTTATTTATTGTTTACTATTTTGGATTATTCACGCGTATTCGTGGTATAATTTTATTTCAATTACACTATTTGCTTATTCGCATTTGAGCCTCTGGCGCTATTGAGAAAATCGGAATAAATATTTATGTTTTCATATAAAGCAAACAATTCATTTGCAATCATAATTATCTTCTGTTTTATCAGCCTGAATGTTACAAATAACAAGAGCTTTATTTTAATAATTTTCATAACTGTAACTACACAAATTAAAAAATATAATAGCCTAAATATTTCAATTATCACAAATATTATTATTCCTTCAATTTAATAAATGTAACTGTTATAATTCGTGGTTTTTGGCGATATACAAAAACACAGAATGTACAATTTATTTCAATTAGTCTAAATTACTCAATTACATAATAGCATACAATCAGAAGTAATTTATTCAATAGTACTTCTAAGCCTCAGTTTAGTGTCATAATTTAGGTCTAAAAATCCTACGGCCCGTGGTTAAATACGTGTTCACGTGCGTATTAACTAATGCAAACATAGTTATGTAACGTAATACGCGAAGTGACAGGTGTAATTGATTTCGTGATTGATGAATTTTTCTTTCACCCTTTCATTACAGAAATGAATAAGGTAATGGGTTCACATCATGGGTTAATTTATAATATTAGGGTGATATTTAGTCACGAACATGAAACACGATTACATATTGTTGTTTATGATTGATTTAAATTATTGTTAGAAAAATAATTTTCATTTATTTAAACATAAGATAGGATATATCCCAGTTAGGTTTAAAATTAATTCCCTAATCAAAAGTTGTATGCTGAGTAATTAAAATTATATAATTTATTTTAAGTATTGATAAATGTGTTTACAGGGTTTGTTATAAAAGTAATGCGCATGATTTTATTGTGTGCAGCGAGGGAATTTTCGGCCGAGGCTGCAGTGAACCGTACGTTGTGGAATTACGGCTATCAAGTCTAACTTACCATCTTCAAAGTGTTTGATGAGTGCTGCCATCGCCTTTATTGGAGGAGAGGCCTCGCTGTCATATGGAAGGCATGCCTAAGTAGAAAGTGTTTCTACGGCGCAATAATATATAAGGCAATCGAGTTTTGTATGCGGCTTGGAAAGAATGCGACCGAAACTCAGAAACGACTTTGAGAAGTATCTCACACGCGTTCCTCTTAGAATTGAAGTCACGTTCAGAAAGATCCTGCACAATCGCCATCTTGTAATAATGGTAATGATTATCATCATTAAGAATTCTGCTCATAGAACGATCGGAAGGGCAGACGCGTGTTTGCGCGAAAACGCCGTGGTGTTCGCAACACCGAAGCTCCCACTCCCTCAATGTTTTCAAGTGTTCTAATGGGTTGAGGGACTCAAGTTGTTCATCTGGTCGCACTTGCAGTTTGTCTGAATCCACGTAACAATGATTGCACGGTGAAATTCGGGAAGCATATGCTCCCTGTAGAACAGCTAAAGAGAATCCCCTGGAAGAAACTCCTGGACTTCGTAGAAGACACAGGAGTACACAGGGAGTAAAACAAAAAGCGATAAGGCGATGCCTCGCAAAGGACTTTTCTGCGGATGGAGTTTATAGTGGCCGAGGGGTTGAGTTGTTGTTGGAAGGTGATGCCAAGGTAGGATATTTGGTTTTGAGGAAGAAGGGGTGATTATTGATTTTAAGAGCCATAGAAGAGATGTGTGAGATGATGGTGATGGAAAATGGTGTACTGAGATTTAGAGGGGGTGATTGTTGACTTTAATAGCCAAAGTAGAGGGGGAGATATTTTCTGTGTGAGGTGAGGGCGGTGGAAGATGGTGTACTGGAATTTAGAGGAGGTATTGTTAACTTTAAGAGCTAGAGAAAAGGGGGACGTATTTTTCATTCATCTTCAGTAATAGTGATTGCAGTTTACAAATCTCGTTATGTTTAGCTTTGATTTCAGAATCAGTGGCATTTTGGGCTCGCTTCAAATCGGTTAGGGCCACTTGTGCACCATTAATTGACTCTTGAACCTCTGCAGTCCATAATTTTAATATCAGCTCTTCGTTAATCACTTTTAGACCTGTGATCTGTTCCAAAAGAGTCTCTTTCTTCTTGTCAAATAGATGTCTCTGTTCAGATAATTTTTTCTTCGCCGCTTCTTGAACATTGCTGAACTCAATTGTCATCTCTCTTTGCTTCAATTCTATGTTCAGTTTCTTAATAGTTTCTTCTTGTTCTTTAATTTTTTCCTCCAATGCTACATCTATCACAGCAACAAAACTACGAAGCTGTTGTTTGAAAGAATTAATTAACAATCCAAAATTAAAAAATACATATTCCTTTGGTTCTGTAATTTTTTTTCTTGTGAGATTCTTGGGCTTTTTTTAACATCCTCCTTCCATTTGAATTAGTGTTTCTTTCTGGTTTTTTCATAACCAAATTATTTTGAAGCAGTTTATTTTCCTGAATAAGAGATACAAATTTTAATTGAATCTCGTCCTGGCTTAAATTTGATGAAACAGTGGTGATACAGGCTGACATCTTAGGGCTATGCATTTGAGGTCAATTCGGAGTTGGCGAAATAGATGTTACATAAGGCAACCTCAATTGATTGATCGTTGACTTCAGGTGAGAGCACAACAAGGTTTCTATTAGTTGGTGGCTAACAATCAGAAGGCAGCTAATGCACCATCAGATTATTATCTACTTGACTCATTTTATCCGAAAGAAAGAATGAAGATGTTAATAGCACAACTTGTGAAATCACCATTAAAAATGGATGTTAATAATAAACTGTATTTTTTTTGTTATGTGTCAAAACAAACTAGTAGTAGGCACCTGAGATTGAATTTTCTCCAGATTCACTGGTTGAAATAAGGGATTTTGAAGAAGAGCCTCTCTAATACCTGAGGCTAGGGGCGATCTACTAGGGATATCCTTACTAGCAACAGAGGGGGAATAAGTAGCTACAGTGCGTTGTAAAGTCTCCGCTTGCGAAACCAATTGGTCCCTTTGCAGTCGATCAAATTCTGAACTTAGATTTAATATTGCCAAACAATTGCAAACATGAATTAACCTAGACAACATACGATCTACTTTATTTGCAACATTGTTTTCATCAATATTTTCAAAGTCGTTCCGTTCCATTCCCAATATTCTCCGAAGGGTCTTGGGGTTTTCAATTACTGGACCCCTCCACGACAAGTTTCTAATGATAGAGAGGATGCTAGAGAAGATTTCTTGGCTAGAATTGGTGGGGAGTCCTTTTTATTACGTGCCTTTATATAAATGGGGCTTAACGTTCGATGGACAGCCTAACGTTTTGGAATTCCTAGAGCTAATCGAGGAATTACGTGTTTCCCGTTAGGTGCCGAAAGCTCAGCTTTTCCGTTCAGCGGTTGAATTGTTTTCCGGGCCAGCGTTGCTGTGTTATCTTTATAAAGACTACATTAGCTATGTGGGATGAGTTAGTCAGTTCGCTGAGAGTCACGTTCCTGCCTTTTGACTACGAGTACTTCCTGTGGGAAGAAATTCGGTGTAGAACTCAAGGGAAGGATGAAAGTGTGAATATGTTTCGATCATTGGCTACAAAACTAAAGGAAATCAAGGGTCACGATCAAGAGAAATCTGTTGTATCAGCATGTGCTAGCCTTACACTCCATTACCACAATTTTCGATTTGATCAGTTTATGTCGTAAGCTTGAGGATACCAAAGTACGTATGGAGAAGTGACGTAGAACCTAGTTTTTGTTACCAGAAACCATGTACTGTTCGAGTGGCTGAAGTTCAGCAGTCAGAGGTGGGCTTTATAACCGGCAGTGCTAAACTGACCTGCTTTAATTGAGTTTTGGCAGATATCATGCATAAGGGAGGGAGTAAAGCGTGGGTGCAAGTGAGGATCCTTGGGGGACTTTGCAAAGAAGAATCGAAGAAGACTCTCCATTCAATAATTTGGATTATATGTTCTAAAATTCACACTTTCTTTGCTACACACTTGATGGTAAAGAAATAATAATTCAAATGTACCTATATTCGGAAATATTCATATTCATAAAGTGGAGTTTAAAGGCAGGTCTCTCAGACCAGATGATATCGAAGGCTTCCTTAATGTCGAAAAAACAGCCGCAGTGGCTCCGCCATGGTTAGTGAAGTTAACTAAAGAGGATGTTAGAGAGCATATGGCGGCATGGACAGAGCGCTCAGTACGAAAGATATTTTATGGGTTGAGAATCTGTTATTTGAAGAAATCGATGATTATTAAGAGTTTTGCTCATTGTGTTAAGCAGGGTGATAAGATGGTATGAGGAGGAGCTGGAGAGGTTCTTTCCCTTTTTAGAGATAATAACAATTTAAGCAGCCCTTCAGCTGAATACTTTAGGAGTGATACAAGAGCAGAACATTCGTACAAGGTTACATAATCAAGTTAGAAATAAAGTTATAATTGATGAGGCTGTTACTTGACGAAACTCCATTATGCATTTAAATTAATAAAGCACGGATGTTTAAGGAGTTTTGCTTTATTATGTAGAAACCACCCTTCCAACCCACTCCATAACCCCTTGAACGATATTTTCTGCGAGACCACCCAAATCCCACCTATTTCCCAACGTATATTAAGCCTCAGCATTAAATTTGCTAACAATCTTCACGACCAACCCCTATTAATCAAATTCTGTATCCCACGAAACCCAAATATCCCTTCTAAATATCAATTCATCAATTCATTTATGCAAATCATCAGGACAGTTCAGCTAGCTAGAAAAGATCAAGTAATTAAATTCAAGACAGGGCAGAAAGACCGCAGGTCTATAGCCCAGATGGACTAACACCATTTATTTGTTTTCATTTTTACTGTTATTGTTATTATGTATCATGTTTGTCCAAATAAAGATTATTGTATATATGTATTGAAATTATTTGGGGAGGGTTAAACAGTTAATCCGACTACAGATTTAGTAGTGGGGAATTATAAACATCAGTTTATTATATTAGGTAAAAAATTTATCAAAATTTACTTTGTTTCATTGATTCAAGAAATATCAGTTTGTTAAATTAGTAAAATTTGGCGTTTGATATATTGATTAATTTCTATCTGTCCTAGTCGACAAACATTTCTCCCCTTGTGACACGTATGTAAATTTATATTTTTTTATACGATGTTGTACTCTCCGAAGGTGGTTGGCATAAGTTAAAATTGTTTCCTGAGTGAAACATTTCTTGTATTCTCGTATTCCTAACACTCTAAAAAATAAACGGCAGTTTTTCCATTTTTCTGGAAGAATTTTTGATGAAACAATTGTAGCTGTATCTCTATACTTATAATAACCCAGATAGCTGAACTTAAAATATTGATGCAATAATTACGATTTTTGGTACAATGAATATATTTAGATATAGATTCAATAATAACAACACAAAAAAATTGAATTTTGAAGAGCCATTTCCATGTAATGTGCAAAAAGGGGAAAATACCACTTTTTACCTTTACTTGATATGCGATATAAACTTATGTTCTGGTCGCACCTGTAGCAACTGTGATGGCTTTGTTGACATTCCACCTGCATAAAATAATTTTACTGACGGCGGATAAAAAGTCCGAAATACGTCGGGTTTTACTCTTTAGAGCTGTTGACGAGGGTAACGGACATTTCTTCACACGATTCTCTTTAAGGGTGCCTGTCCCCCCGAATCCTCTTTCACCCAATTCTGTCAGAAGCGACAAAGGCGTGAAAAAGTTGTTGAAAAATAGATGCAATGATCTAAGAATATTTGAATATTTGAGAATAATGCTTGATCCCAAACCCACATCTTTGTATTGAGTAAGCGCAACAGAAGCCCCTTGATATGATTCAAAACATATAATATATCCAGTTGGGGTACAATCTGTCCAAAATTTGTATCCCCATCTAATGGGTTTGCTTCGAATAAATTGTTTGCAGCTATGTCTCCCACAGTAGGGAATCATAGCCTCACCAATGCTGTGATTTTTCTCCATGGAAGCAAAATTGCAAAAAGCTTTCGTTGAACATGTCAAAGGGAACTCTAATTTTGGCATACTTATCACTCTTATCTAAATGATTATTATTACAATAATGGAAATTTCATTATAAATCGGAAACATGGCAAGGCAAGTTCTCCTAGTGCATCTCTCTCCTTGGTATACCAACGTACTCACTTAATATAGCAATATTCCAATAAAAGCTAATATTTTATTTGATGTTATATAATTCTTTCCATTTTTTTAACTTGCATATTCATTACTAAATCGAACTATCATGTCAACCACGAAAACATCAAATATTTTTGTAAATACTTTAAGAGGGTTTTGCAATACTAGCACTTCTTGATGTTGCTCAAATAGCAAAAAAGTTGGAGTTCATCTTTCGCCCAGTTGTAGGATTTATTATTTTTATTTTCCAATTTGTCATTTTGCGGATTCTTAGAAACTCTGGCAAGAGGCAAATCATTATCAGAGTCACTATCGATATTACTGTTCAGAAAAATTCAGCTTTACCTTTTAATTGTTGTCTTGGGAGATTATTTATCATAAGGACATCTTCGTTTTTCAAATCTTCATCTGTTACGAGATCGTTACAGGGGGAGAAACTAATATTCCATCAGGAGTTCTGTATTGCTTTCTACATTTTTGGCCTCTTCTAGTTGATCACGAAGTGCCAAAGGTCTTCTTTAGAACAAAAACTATCATTAGCATTTTTTGTGAAATGTGTATATATTTTGCTATCTTGCTTTTGGAAGGATGGATGTAACGCTATATATAAAAAGCTGGAGATTCATGTCTTAATTCTCACACAACTAGATTATCATAGAAGGTTTTAATAACATAAATGCTTAAGTAGGGTTGTTTTAAAGAAAAAATATATATATATACATATTTCCAATTAATTATAACAAGCAGCACAAATAACAGTTGCAAAGAACAAGTTTTTCGTAACCCCGCGTTAGGTCACATGCAACCACATGTATTTAATTTAAGTATGAAGAAATTGTTTTAGTATTATAGTTTATATAAGACAAATGATGCGTTCAGGGGTGTAATGTCGTTATTGTCAGAGGTAGATAATGTGAATTGGTTGCTTGAGTTACGTGAAGATCAAATTAATTTGACAAATAAAGCACTAATAACCTTTCTTCACAATTTTATTTGAATAACCAAATGTACATTTCGGACACAAAGTGACCATTATCAATGAATTAGCACTAATCTAATCCATTGATAATGGTCACTTTGTGTCCGAAATGTACATTTGGTTATTCAAATAAAATTGTGAAGAAAGGTTATTAGTGCTTTATTTGTCAAATTAGATAATGTGACTTTTTTAGAAGAGAAGTGTTAGGTTAGCGCAATAGTTGGCCTCAAAGTTAATGGCGGGACCGCCCGCAAAGAAGGTGTGAAGCAATTTGGCAATGTCGGTAGTGTGGGTAGTGGAGTTATCCTAAGAGTTGATTAGAAGAAGGTGGCTTATAGAGGAGTGGCGTGAGAAGAGTTTTCTAAAGTTATCCAGAAGTGAACTGGAGAATGATGGTCAAGTTTGGAGTTAAGCCATTTTGTATTTACATGAGCGAGCTGGAGAGTGATGGTCAAGAATGTCAATAGAGTTAAGACCCTTTGCTTTTTGTAGCTGCGTCTTTACTAAATATAGCAAAACTCTTTAAGAATCCGTGTTTTATTAATTTAATTGGGAGGAAGATGAATTAGGGCCCAGTAAGGGATTCTGTCAGGATCCGGTGCGAAAATTGTGTTGATTTAATAAGAGATGTCTTCGGGAATAATACCATAATTGTCAAAGATGTATAAGAAGAATTTTGTCAGGGGAAGAAGTTCAGTTAGACTGTCGCAGCAGCTGGTCTTAAAGTCTCCGAATTTGATAAGGTCGGTAGTATAGGTAGTAGGATTACCCCAAGAAATAATTAGAGGGAGGTGGCGTATAGAGGAGGGATGGGACAACAGATTTCGCTAGGATTTCCAGAACAGAGCTGGAGAATGAGGGCCAAGACTGTCAATGGTTTGCTTTCTGAGTTTGTTGACTCTGAATTTAATTACCTATTGCTGGAAAGAAAGTGAAGAAAAACTGGCTAGAAGTGTAGGATAAGTATTATGAAATGATTGTAACTTTATGATTTTTTTAAAGGCCTTCTCTAACTGTCCACCAATTTAATTATTGATGTGTCCTCAGTCAGTATTAAACAGATTCAGATTTTTTAAATATTTTAACAGCTTTTGAATCATCACTGAACATCTATCTATGAAGCAACTTTTAACTAGAATATGTGATTTTTTAATGCCATAATACTCTAATATATTTTTATATTCATTCTTTTGGACTTTGTAGTTACACTAATAGATGAAACCTTGTCTAATACGGGAACCAATAGTTTTAAATTCCACAAATTGTAAATACTTATTTTTAAGCTTCGTCGCGAGGATTTCCGATGAAAATGTAAATTTCCGAGCAGAACCCCCGCATTTACTCAAACGCACCCTAAATAATACATTCGGCAGTTCACGATTCGACTTTCTCATTCTAATAAAATTCACGAATCCGCAAGACCTGTAATATTTAATAATTTACGCGCGAAATATTTTATTTTCACAATTTCTTTCGTCGCATACATTCCGGTTGAAGCGAAATATAAATTGTAATTGTATCATTTCACCGAATGCGCGCGTACGGGTCGTTCCTGCTGGTACAGAAGTTTTATTGAAATTTCGCTGCCCTGGCTGCCGACGTATGAATCGAATTTCAGCAACTATTACAAGGCGTTCGCAGCACGTATGATTTAATAAGCCCGCCTGCTGTGATTGGGTCACGTTCCGTTGCTATTGGAAGGCGGCTGCCTTATCTCTCCGAGATGTAATTGTTGTTGTAATTGAAAGACATGCTAAATTCCATTATTGAATAAAGATTAAAACATCATTATAAATAAAATAAACAACTTATGAAAAATAATTCTCATTAGTTCTCGAGAAAATATCCATGAAAGAAATAACATGCTGGTCATTCTGGAATTCTGGTGGATTTCGTTTGAAGTGTAAGTTTTTTTTTTCTCTTTATAAGGCATCAAAGGCGATTTTATTGAAAAGTAGACAGCTTAGATTATTGGGTGGTGAGCAAAGTTTTTCTTTGAAAATAAAATATACCTCAGTAATCTTACAAATTTTAAGTAATTCAATACAATTGCATTTTTATAAAAGGAGATTTCTTAAACAACAATCTTTAAAGTTATTATAAAACAATTTCGTACTATACATTTGTTTTTGTGACTAACACTATAACAAATAATAGTAGTAAACTCATATTTGACAATTAGTGGTAGTCGATATTAATAAATAAGTAAATAATCTTATGTTCTTTAAATAATAACGTTCATATATTGAAAATAGTGTAAAATTGTCTTATTTTCCATTGTCTATCGACCGGTGGTTTTTCAGCCCCCGTTCATATATTAATAACCATATATGAAAATATCCTGTATTTATTTTTCTATTTATGTCGTAGGTGTTTTTCGTTAATGTTCCAATTGTGAAAATACAGTACGAATATAGAATCTGGAAGGCGTAAATTACCGCACTAAACGTTTTATTTGGCATACCGTTAAATCCATACGCAAATAGCATCAGGCCACCCCGGTCAGATATTTTGTAAACATTGACTTTCTTAGTAATTGTATTTTAATGCAGTAACCGGCAAATGCTAATAAATATTGTAAATTTGGAGATGCTGGTATTGGCCTGCAGGTTCGGCGAAGCATAATTTATAAGCAACAGTTGGCGGCTGCCCGTTCCAATTACACAATCAGAACTAGGAGTCACCTACAGATTTTAGAATTGTGTTTGGATATAAATTGTTTATGGTGCGTTTTATTTAATACCGACAGCTGTAACTAAATAAGGATAATTTATGTATTATATATTCAAATTACATTTCAGGTTTTAAAAATTTCTAAAAAAGGAACTACAGCAGGAATCAGGTTGAAACTTTCAAACTCTATTAAACAATGGTTTGTTTATAAATTTATCATAAAACAATTGACGTACGTCACATAGTAACAAAATTAACATCCCTTGTGTTTAAACTAAAGGATAAGAAAATTACATTCTAACGTTTAAAAATTTCTAAATAAGTAACTGGAGCAGGAATTAGGTTAAAATTTTTAGATTCAATTGTCAAAGAATGAGGTTATGAATTTTTTCTAGAACAATTGATATACGTCACCTAGAAACAAAATTTTAATCCATTCTGTTAAAACTGAATGAATTTAAAATTACATTCTAAAGTTTGAAAATTTCTAAAGAAAAAACTACAAGAAGAATTAGATTCAACCTATCAGAATTTACTGATAAATAATGTGTTTTATGAAATTTTCATAAAACAACTGACATACGTCACCTAGTAACAAAATTATAGTCCGTTATGTTTAAACCGAATGAATAGAAAATAACATTTCATATTTGAAACATTTCTAAGAAAGTAACTATAGCAGGAATTAGGTTGAAACTTTCAGAGTTCTTTCACAAATACTATATTTATATAAATTCCAAAACGCAATTGACATAGGTTACCTAGTAACAAAATTATAATCCCTTATGTTTAAATTGACGAACAAAAAAATTACATTCCTAAGTTTAAAAGTTTCTAAAAAAAAATAAGTGGAGCAGGAAGTATACCCAAACTTTTGTAATCTATTGTAGAAAAGTAAGGTTATGAAGTTTTTCTAGAACAATTCTAGAAAATTACATTTCATATTTTTAATTTAATTTTATACGTCACCTAGAAACAAAATTATAATCCATTATGTTTAAACTGAAGGAATAGAAAATTACTTTTCATGTTTTAGACGTTTCTAAAAAAGTAACAATAGCAGAAATTAGGTTGAAACTTTCAGAATATTTTCACAAATACTGTGTTTATATGTTTTTCAATAAACAATTGACATACGTTACCTAAAAACAAAATTACAATCCCTTATGTTTAAACTAAAGGACATGAAAAATACATTCTAACGTTTAAAAATTTCTAAAAAAGTAACTGCAGCAGGAATTAGGTTCAAACTTTCAGATTCAATTGTCAAAGAGTGAGGTTATCAATTTTACATAAAACAATTAATATACGTCAGCTAGAAACAAAATTTTAATCCATTATGTTTAAATTGAAGGAATAGAAAATTACATTTCATGTTTTAAACATTTCTAAAAAAGTAACTATTGCAGCAATTAGGTTGAAACTTTTGGGATATTTTGACAAATACCATGTTTATAGGTTTTTCATAAAACAATTGGTATACGTTACCTAGAAACAAAAATACAATCGTTTATGTTTAAACTAAAGGAAAAGAAAATTACAATTTCTCGTTTAAAAATTTCTAAAATAAATAACTACAGCAGGAATTAAGTTCGAACTTTCAGATTTAATTGTCACAGAGTGGAGTTATGAATTCTTCCTAAAACAATTGATATACGTCACTTAGAAACAATATTTTAATCCATTAAGCTGAATGAATTTAAAATTACATTCTAAAGTTTCAAAATTTCTAAAGAAAGAACTGCAAGAAGAATTATGTTTAAACTTTCAGGATTTACTCGCAAATAATGTGTTTATAGATTTTTCATAAAACAATTGATATATGTCACCTAGAAACAAAATTACAATCCCATATGTTTGAACCAAAGGATAAAAAATAACATACTGGCGTTTAAAAATTTCTAAAAAAATAACTACAGCACCAATTAGTTTCAAACTTTCAAATTCAATTGTCAAATAGTGGGGTTATAAAAATTTACTAAAACAATTGATATACGTCACAAATTTAAAATTACATTCTAAAGTTAGAAAATTTCTAAAGAAAAAACTAGAAGAAGAATTAGGCTAAAACTTTCAAGATTTACTGACAAATAATATGTTTATAAATTTTTCAAAAAAGAATTAATATATGTCATCTAGAAACAAAATTTTAATCTATTATGTTTTAACTGAATGAATTTAAAATTACATTCTAAAGTTTGAAAATTTCCAACGAAAAAACTACAAAAAGAATTAGGCTCAAACTTTTAGGATGTATTGATCAATGATGTTTTTATAAAATTGTCATAAAAATTGATATACGTCACCTAGGAAATCAATTTCTGGATTACTCCTAGCTGTTTTGAAAAGCTCTATCTGCGTTTGTAGCGAATTTTCAGAAGCATCTTCTCCAACCCAGAGGATTCAGAATCCGACGAAATCAAAATCTTTAAAGAACACCCTGTATCAGTAATTGTGAAATTGCAGAGTTTTCAATAAGCAGGACAACTGCTAAGAAATGTTCCCTGGATAAAAGATGTAAAAATCAAAAAGGGTCAATTCATCAAATGTAATTCACCTCTATTTACATAAACCTAAAAAATTAAATTAAATTCAAAATTTATTAACAATTATGATTTTGCAGAAGTTCCATCCAATACTTATTGAAAATCAACTATTAAAATGTAATTTAACGTTGGCGTTGTAATTAATCTCAACCACAAAGTTTATATTTATTATGTGCAATTAAATTTAATTACAATTACAGACAATATCGATTCACACAAGCACTTAATTCAGTTTTAATTGCAATTAATTTCAAAATGAATTTGATACATACTGTTATATAAAATCGATCAATAATGCATGTGCCTTGTAGAATAGTTATAAAAATTCAAAATATAGAATACAAGTAGATTTTTCAAATCCTCATCACTGATGCTAAAATAAAAAAATAATTATTCAATTACGTAATCAAAAAATGTTTCAATTCAGGATAAGTGAGAAATTAATCAACCATATAAACATTTAATTATTATGGATGAATCCACTTGCAAGTTATTAAGGTTTTAAAATTGAAGATAAATTTGACTGTTTACAACACACTAAGGTTTTTAATGCTTTATGAATTAATCAAGTTTATCTTCACGTAAATTACAAAAATCAAAACACCGAGGGCTCTCTTAAATAAATCAAACGTACAGCTTCTTCAGATTACTATACGTTTAGAAAATCCAATGACTTTTGGAAGGAAAAAGGGAGGGATAAAAAAGGTTACGACAAATTCGAATAATAAGTTGACAAAGTGAACATAAAACACGACAGGATGTAATTTACCATTTCGTAAAGTACAAGCTTAAATTTCTGAGTTGCCTATTAAGAGGAGAAGTTTATTTATTAAGAAATATTTATTAATATGTATATAATAGTTTTTCTTTGATATTCTATCGGGTATTACTTTCCGAAAGGCCCTCGTAGTAAGCATATCCTCATTTCAATTACGAACGAGACGTGTTATCGATGAAACGCGTAAACTTGGAATTCATTTAAGTGATGCAGCATCTGAAATAGATGTAAGAATATATCTCTTCCGAGGATAAATTTATTGAAGTCAACAATGCATTTAAACCAATATTTGAAATGCCGTCCGCCGTGTGTTTGTACAAAAGGGGTTGTGACGTCAAACCCCCGGACAATGGCATCCTATCCTAGAGCGCCATGCTCCTTTTATTACCTCATAAACCGCGTATTTTGTCGTAATTCATTTTGCGACGTGTATTTCTATATATATATATATTAATACGTGCAATTTATATCTAGAAAGGGATGTAGACTAATATTGCAGTTTAATAATATTATTATTTATTATTATTTTATTTTATTAAAATCTTTGTACTCCTTTCTCACAAAATAATAAAAAATTTATATTATAATAAATGAAAATATACACACAATTTTAATCGAAAGGAGGACGGGCGGAGTTCTCTTCATCAAAAGATCTTCCACTCAAACCCATGATTGTACACCATCAATGCTGGTTACAATATCTTCTGCAGTACCTAATTCTATTTTTTATGCTCGAATAAAGCATATTTCAGTCTTTTATAGGACATATTTTAATTAAAAGATAATTGCAATAACTTTATTTAACAATATTTTTTTCACAGGGATGGATTTGTAAATTAGAGACTTGTGTAATTTATAAATACACTTGTGTGATATATAGGTTTCATCAAGATTGAAGTAGCGGAAGTATTCATTTTTATTTTATTATTTGTCTTGATATTTTTAATTTTGATGTTTTCTCTGGTTATATATAAACAATGGAAGCAATTGTGTAATTTCTTTAAACAGGTTACATTTGCTAAGGAACAAAAATCAAGAAGATAGATAAATACTTTTATTTTACAAAGATGCATAAAAACTGTTCAAATACATACAAAAAAGTCGTCAAATATTGGTTGTAAATTAAAAAATAATAATATGTATGTATTGGTTAAACACTAAGAAACTCAAAACATAACATAACATAACAAAATGCAAGTCAACAACTTAAAAAAATATTTATCAATCCTTTAATATAACCTAACATTTTTTATATATTTCATATAATAATAATAAGACGTACATAAAAAATATTCAAGCTCCAAATTTTAATAAAAACAATACCCTTTGTTACTATATAAATATTTTATACTTATTAACGTAATTATTATTGTACACTACTTACTCAATATAATAATTATATATTCGGCTTATACATTTGAATGGTTATATATTATTAGAATTGAAGTTTAAATTATCTCATTTTACTTATATAAAGTGGAATAGAATCCTCAACGTAATTGATTTTTAATTTGAACTACATTAAAACTTGGGAATTAGTCCAACGAGTTTTCACAATAAAAGCAAAATTTACCTAACTAATTTCCGGTTGCCCCACTGGGAAATAAAATTAGTTCCTATCGCTTAAACCTTTTCCAATATTATAAAATACTTGATAGGCATGTAAAACATTGACAAGTTCTATTTAATTTGGATTTAATGAAAGTAATTTCTTACAAATAAATAAATTATCTCTATAAGGAAAGCAAGAAAGCAAAGGTTATAAAATTACGTTTTAGGTGTTTATATGCCAGAATTAAAAAGTTCGGTACTGTGTCTAGAAAATTAAAAATATTAACATTTTCTTCACAAAATTGTATTTATTAACTATATGTACATTTCCAACACAAAGTGTTCCTTATCAATAGTAAAGAAGGTCCTAATATTTTGAATACAATTTACTATAAATATCTTCACGTAACTTAATAAATATATTTCTACTGTGTCTAGATTATTAGACTTATTGATGAGAATTTTTATTATCGTTCTATATAATAAAATTTATTTATACTTGCATGCACCTAATGATACGATTTGGTACACAGCTGAAATTGACTTATCGTCTTTAATTTAATTATGGATAATAGGTGGTTATAAAAATCTATACCAGTGTACCATTAAACCTCAAGTAATTAATAATAAATCATATTAAATGCAGCAGAATTTAGGTCATATCAATTACACATGTTCGTATTTATCATTTTGATCAAGTGTAATTTATGCTCAGTAAATCATTAAATGTAAATTATTGATTTAAATAAATATTTCATAATTTATTTCCTACGCAAACTCAAAAATAGTTAACTTTATTTTGTATATATACTTATATATATAAAATTTTCATTTTATATTTCGTGCTGAATGTAATTAAAAACTGCAAAAAACATAGATTGCATTAAATTAATTATTGAATTTCACAACATTTGTCAGTTTCTAAATCAATACAAACAAGTAATTCACTGAAGGATTTTAATGTAAGTTTTCTATTTATTTTTTTTATTCATCACTAATAATGATGTCCCATGATTTACCATTTAGAAAATTTTATATATACCGTTCTGTAATATTGCTAAATTGATAATTTTCGCATGAATAACAATGCTGTATTTATCTGCGTATCCTAATATATATTCTAGGTCTATTTGGAACAAATCGTAAGAGCTGTTGAAGAAGTTGCGTTGGTAAAAAATTGAACAGAAACCAAACTGATTAGAAAGAATTTTTGGTTACTTTTGACACAACTCGTTTTTAATATTTCTTCTAGTATTTTTGCTAATTCCGGGAGAAGAATTATAATTATTTTGATCATCACGTTACCCAATCAATTAATATATAAGTCATTAATTTGTATAATTATAATGATCCGTGTTTGCTTTACGAAATAATACTATAATACCATGTGATGAAAATGAAAATAAATTGTCTGGCATTTACAGTACTAAATGTGCATCATTCAGTTTCATTCCCTGGACTACCACAATGAAGACCCTACCCTCGCATCCATTATTGTTTTGAAATAATCTACGAAGGGAGAAATGACATCGAGATCTCGCGAATTAAAGGCGAGGTATCATTAGGCTTCGTTCTTGATCTTACTTTGTGAAACTTGGGGTAAGACGGTATTTCCAATCTACCACTTTCGGCTATGTGAATATATTTAATTCCAGGGAGATGGAGAAGAAGCTGGAGATGGTATCAGAAAATACTATGACTGTGTGGCACTAAAGATGTCTTTGTTGGAAAAAAATACTTGCTGCTGACCATTATGTAGGTACCTAAACAATGGCAGGAGTACCTCGAGTCGTCAGGGTCATCTCTAGTCTGCTTCTAAACATCGTCGACCCTTTGGAAGGAAAGAGGAAACTTCTACTGAAAGTCTCACCCACTAGACTATGCCACTCTGACTTAGTGAAGCATTAGTGCATAGAGTTTACAGGTTATAGTTACTTCTAGAAGTACCAGAAGGAAACCACAGAAACCTACAACGACGAGTAATCTTAAGAAATAATAAAATATAAAATTTATACTCGTAAAATGTAATGATAATTTTTACTATCATATGAGTACTATTTTTTTAATAATAGTATTTAATCCAGTAAAACAAATGCATTCAAGAAGTTTTTTTTAAAGAACCTTGTGAAACTATTTAGTAGTAGTACGCTGTTTGTTTTTCTACTTACGACAACCCCACCATATTGCAGTAATAAATTTTACTACCTTTAATAATTTATTTTACGGAAATGTTTTGATTCTGAAAAATAAGTAAAGAATTTGTTATAGCAATCTACCCTGATCGCCGAAACTTCATACTGCAACATAACTCGGACGTAAACTATTTTTTTACATTAATTTGTCGGAACAACAGTTACAGAATTTAATATTTTTTTACTAATGATAACACAAGTTTAGACGGTTTTGAACCTGAGCAATCAAAAGGTGTTTATACGGTAAATTGGTGTACTAAATCCAAATCAGCACCCCTGTTTTTTTTTTTTTAATTGGTTCTAGTTTTCGAAATATTCAATAAATTCATTGTTTAACTATTTTTGATCATTAACGGTCATTTATTGAATTAAACATTATGCTGTAGAAATATATTTTTTAAGTTACGTGAAGATTATTGTAGTAAATTGTAATTAAAGTATTATCACTTTCTTCACAAATTGTTTTTTTTTCAATGTCATTTTAACTATTGATAAAGAACACTTCGTGTTTCGAAATGTACATCTAGTCAATAAAAACAATTTGTGAAGAAAGTGATAATACTTTAATTACAATTTAAACATTATGCATCAGAAACAAACAGATGTTGAACTGAGTCTTTTATACTGCTTGGCATCGGTTTCACGCATTATTGTCGAACAGTACTCGCTCATCATACCTTCGTTCCAAAATCCTTGGTATCCCCTTTCGATTTTCTCCATATCTTAGTATAGCTGCTCCCCTTGCTCGTCGCTCGTGTCACCCAAGTTTTGTGGGAAAAATCAAGATGTGAATGCAGAAAATGTATTTTGAGAGACATTCTAGCTTCAATCTTGTGACAATTTTGCAAAAAAAATGGTTGAGTACTTGCTTGTAATCCGGTGATTTGTGTTTTAGGATCAAGATGTTTCCATTCCTGCAACCTTGATGCAAGCAGCTCTGCTTTTGTGTCGATAAATTCAAATCACTCAGTTCACTTTGCGATATTAAATGCTTTTCTTCCATAACAAAATTGCTTTTCATTGCTCGGCAGTGATGAATACGAAGTTCATAAGGCATTTTTTGCACTTATACCTGAACAAATTGGCAATGAAGCACTGTTCGTACGTGGAACAGGCTTTGACACTGATGATACATCAGGATATTTTTACGGTGCTAGTTTTTTTTTGCATTTATACTGACGACATTCATCGAGCAAAAGTAGCAATCATCTCCATGTTTTTTTTCTGTTTTCTTCATAACGTTGGCACAGAAAATTAAAAGTATACATTTTAACCAAGTGACAACTTGTACAGCTTTGTTATGCAACCGTTACAAAACAATTTCGTTACTTGTGGTTTGTCAGTGTTTACTACAGCAAAAGCAAAATACTGCAAATACGCATGCTTTTCCACGTTTTCCGAGCCACAAATGTAACAAAAACTCTTTGAATCGACTCTGCATTGTTGTTTCGGCATTTTCACACGTTTCGAAGCAAAATCACTACACAAAAACAAGTTCCAGATGATATTTAATGCAATGTGGTCAACTGCGCGAACTCGAAAACTTGAACCAATCTTGACACACGGATTGAAGATCTGAATGAATTCAGGGCATCAAATAACGTTAAGAATCGTTCTCATCTGCTCGGGTCCAAAAGTTGACCCGAATTTGTAAACTTGTGTAATTAGTCATAAATTGCGTAAATGCGTAAATTTCGTAAACAGATTTTAGAATATAATAGTTCGGTAGTATAATTTAAATTCAAAAAACCCATCGCAATACAATTATCCACTGACTTATTTACAGAAAATAGACTATGGGATAATTTACCTGTTCTTAACGATACCAGGCTTAACCCCGGTTTAACGCTGAAGTGCCGAGTTTGGGGTTTCCCAGAATCTGATTTGTATTAAAATGAGAATATCATCAATCAAGATGCAAGAGTTAACTGAGGATTATAGCAAAGTTTTCAAAATTAAGTTACGTGTTGACACAGCACTGGACAATTTCATGACATGAAAAAAAATCATCATCATCGCGAATACTTTACCATCAGTTTTCTTCGGAAAATATACAGTAAAGTTGGTAGCAAAGTGGGTATTCTTTGCTGCCAACTTAGAAAAAAATTCTAGCGATAGAAATATTAAACAAAAAATGTAGTCAAAGGGCAGTGACGGGCGCAAGGAAGGAAGAAATTCATCAGCCCTAAAAACGTAGTCTTCACCGTCCTTGAGACATTGCACATCATCACAATCGCTGTCCTTGGAAATTCCGAGAATCTGATGTATATTAAAATGAGCATATTATTAATCAAGATGGCAAGATTATACCAAGATGTCCAAAATTAAGTTACGCTTCGATTGAAGTCATACCTCCCATGTTCCTAACTGTCTAAAGCCAAGAAATTCATCTGGACAAATTCACGATCTGAAAAATAATCATTGCGATAACTTTATCATCAGTTTTCTGCGGAAAATATACGGTGAAATAAATACCCACATTGTTACCACCTTTGAAGAAAATATAGTGATGGGAATATTAAACAGAAAATATATTCAAAGGGCAGTGACAGACGCACGAAAAGAAGAAATTCATCAGTCGAAAAGCGTAGTCTTTATGGTTAGTCCAAAACGAATAGCCTTCTAGATTAGTCCTAAGTGTTACAAATTGGTCAAAACAGTAAGCCCAAAAAAACGGCAATTACAAGTAATCAGCAATCAATCAATATTAGTCAAGGTAAATAAAGTAAATTTGAGAATTGTAGCTAGCTATAACATAATTTTTGTTAATAATGACTTAGGCCACTTTAATTAGTTTATTAGGAATGTACATTTTCCTCTTATTTTAATTAATTTGTTATTATATTTTTGTAATATACTAACTTCAACAAATGTAAGTGTTCTGTTTATTATTTCTTTTAATTTTGATTTTGGATGAATGCGTAAACAACAATAACATTTAAGATTAAGTGTAGGAAAGGTATCAACAGATTGAAATTACCGAATGACATGTCTGAGTTAGGGTAGGGTAAACTGTCAAGCTGCTCCCACTTTTATCGCGTCTATGTCTCTAGAAACATGTAGACATAGACACTCGTTATCATGGAGCAACACTACACCTTCCATTAGCAGTCTGAATTTTTTTGTGCTTGATGGACCCGTAGACTTCAAAATACCTCACAGTACATATCAGAGTTAATTGTTCTTCTGTGCTCGTGGAAATCAGTAAATATTCAACTGAATAATTATCTGAAAGGGCAGCACTTCAAGAAATAAATCAACAAAAACAGTTGATAAAGAATTAAAATTGTCAAAATGTGCCTAATTCTTTAAAAGTATGGACAAATATCTTTAAAAGCCATAAAATTTTAAAATCATAAAAATCAGTTACAAGATATGAAAACTACGGAATCTGCCAAAACTTTAATTAAAACGATTACAAAGAATTTTTTTAAATGCCTCAATATAATTTGAAATAAATTAATCTCTAGAAAAATAATAAAATACAATGTCTGCTACGGTTATTTACAAACTGTAAAAAATTTATCGAGTAAATAGCTTCTTCTAGTGAACGACCAGTTGCTGAAAGCTAAAGTAGAAAACTTAAATTTAGAGTTTCAAGTAATTAGTAAAAATCAAAATAAGGAAATAAGGGTATTGCACCAAAACGTCAGAAGTTTATTAAGGAAAACGGATCAACTAGAATGTGCAATACAGGATGTTAAACCACATCTAATTTGTCTTACGGAAACATGGAGCACCGAAAAGAACGTTAATTATTTAAAAGTAAAAGGATACAATAACATAAGTTACTTTTCAAGAAAAAATCATGAGCATGGGGGAGTGATGATTATGTCTGATGGAGCATATCTATGTAAAGAAGATAATAAAATGAATCACCTATGTATAGAGTCACACATCGAATTCGCCGTATGTTCAATAAAAATAAGTACAAAATCCACTGGTATTGTGGTTATATACCGACCACCAAATGGGAATACTAACATTTTTTTTAACAATATAAGTAAATTACTAGCAGAGATGCATAAACAATACAATAAGATAATCCTCTGTGGGGATTTAAATGTTAATTTTTTGGGAAATACTGTTGACAGACAAATGCTTGATGATTTATTTACCTCATTTAATTTAATAAATAAAATTAATGAACCAACAAGAATACAAATAACGGAGCGCGGAATATCAGAGTCACAATTAGATTACATGGTGACAAATATCCAGCAATTTTCATGTAGACATATTAATCTGAATATATCCGACCATCTGGGCCAAATTATGAAGACGTGGGTTAGAACAGAGGACACTTCAGACAACGACTCGAAAGAAAAAAACATGAAAATTCGCACAAGATGCATAAACGACAATGCAATTGAGGAATTGAGAACACGTCTTAAGAATATTAAGTGGGGCCATATTAAAACAGAAGACTTGGACTCAGCTTTCAGCAGAATGCAAGATGAATTTGATCATCAATTCAATATATCGTGCCCAGTAAAATTTACAAGATGCCGTCCTAAACCGAAAAATTGGGTAAATGAGGAAATTAGGCTGTCTAGTAAAAATCTAAAAAATTCTTTTAATTTGATGATTCAAGTAAAAACAACAGAAATGCAAGAAATATATAAGGCTAAGAAGAAAGTCCACAGGAAATTAATTCAGAATACAAAAAGACGATATTTTGATCAAGAAATCCTAAATGCTCCCAATATACAGGAAAAAATATGGGAAATGGTAAATAAAGAACTAGGTACAAATAAATCACAAGAACCAATGTCAATTAAAAATGAAGACGGGATTATTATCAATGACATGAAGCAAATAGCAGAACAATTCGGGGAATTCTATTCAAATATTACAGAACGTAAACTAGTAAACCACTTCAAAAATAATATCTCCAGTAAGTGCACCACCTCAAAAATGAACCATAACACCATGTTTCTAGAACCTACAAATAAACAAGAAATATTGCAAATAATTAGTGATTTAAAAAACAAAAGGAGTGCTGGAATTGATGAAATCCCAGCCAAAGTAATTAAGGGAGTGGCTAATGAAATAGCGGAACCATTAGCTTACTTAATAAACCTGGCATTCGCAACCGGAAAATTTCCCAGTATGCTGGGGTATCTAAAATAATACCGATTTTTAAAAAAGGGTGCAAAACTGAAACAGAAAACTATCGCCCAGTATCCATTTTATGCACATTTTCAAAAATATTCGAGAAAATTATCCCTAAGAGGCTTTGGGATTTCATAAATAAATTTAACATAATCTCGAAAAATCAGCATGGCTTCCGAGAACATAAATCGACGCAAACAGCGACATTCGACGTAATGGAGGAGGTCACTAAAAATATTGATGCGGGAATGTGTGTGAGTGGACTATTTTATGACTTCACCTGTGCGTTTGACACCATCGATGCAGAATTTGTGCGCGAAAAACTATTTGCGGTAGGCATTCGCGGTAAAGTGCTTGAGTTGATTCTCTCGTTCCTAAGTGATCGATATCTGTACGTACAAATCGGAAATAGTACATCAAAAACCTACAGACTTTCCAAAGGAATAGTGCAGGGATCGACGCTGGGGCCGATCCTATTTGTCCTTTTTATAAATGACCTCTGTGAATTAATTACAGAAGGATTCATAATTAATTTTGCAGATGACACCACAATTATTATATCAGCTAATACACAATCCGAATTAGCGCAAAAAATTGAGAAAACGGATCGCGAAATAACAGAATGGTGTTATAAAAATAAAATTATCCTAAATAGTGACAAAACTGTTAAGATGCAGTTTTATAATAGGAAAAGTCCTGAAAACCGTACGGAAAACACCCCTGTTAGTACCAAGTTTTTAGGTAGCTATGTGGATGAAAATCTATCATGGTGCCAGCAAATTGATTATGTATCCGGAAAAATGAATAGTGCATACTTTGCCATGGCGAAATTAATTGATAAATTTTCCATTCAAAACTTAAATATTATATATTATGCATTGGTGTATCCTCACATGACTTATAATATACTGGTTTGGGGAAGAATGAACATAAAAAGAATATTCGTTTCACAAAAACGGTTAATTAGATTAATGTTTAGTCTAAAAAAAAGAGATTCATGTCGTGAAACCTTTAAAAAAAATAACATTCTAACCATTGCATGTATCTATATTTACAAATGCGAAATGTATGTTTGGGAGAACAAAGCCAGTTTTGAACAAAATGGTAACTACCATAACTTCAGTACAAGAAACAGACAAGAGCTGAGAGTGGCGTCGCATAAAACGACTATGTACGAGAAATCGGCAAAGTATTCGTGCGCTGTAATATACAATAAGCTACCAAAAATTATTAAGGAATGTGCAAATAGGAACTTGTTTAAAAAATCATTAAAAGACTTTCTTGTAAGGAAGTGCTATTACCACTATTCCGAGTTTATTAATGATTGCAGTTAATGTTTGAATAAAACCTTAAATAATGAACTATTTTTAATAATTATTTTAAAGTGTGTGTGCCGTAATTTTCTGTGTATTGTACTTAATTTATTATTTTTATGACATGAGTTACATCGCACCGTTTAATAATTAAAAGTATACAGTGGACTATTGACTTCAGAATCATACAACTTGAAATCCAGTATCATACAGTATATGAATGTATTCTGATGTAAATTCTAATTATTTATGTATTTTAAACTCATTTATATTTTTAATTTGTTCGTAACGTCCTTTTTTACTGTATTATTGAGATGACGATCACATCCGCAAATACTATAGTTATACATTATTATTTTATTATGTACATATATGTATTATGGTGGCCTAAGTGAAATAAATTGATTGATTGATTGATTGATTGATTTTAAAACATTTTCAGTTTTGAAGATATAAAATTATGAATGGTGTATTCGAAACCAATATAAACAGAGGCTCCGTTACACACCTTGTTTCGTATATTCGCGTAGTCTTGAATAATCGAAAACAGTATACACATTTAAAGAGCTTTCTCAGCACTTAAATGAAGACATTAATTTCACATGCGCTTCATATATTTTTCCCTTTAAGCTAATTTTTAAGTAAACATGTTTGGATGATAAAACCAATAAAGAGAGTATTCCTTCTGCAAATATTGCTAGTATTATTACTTTTCAATAATACTCTTCTAAAATAGTAATAAAACTTCAATACAGATATCCTTATAACCGAGCAGATTTGAAACGCAAATGAAAAATATACCCCGATGTTATTGATTCATATCGAGTATAATACGAGGGTCATCCGGAAGTTTAGGCTGTACCTAATTGCAGCACTCTACCACGAGCGGTATTGAAAATATTTAGAAATATGTGTTAAAATTTCTTAACTTTGATGGCCTGTATCTTGGTCATTTGAAGACTTTTATAATAATTTTTGTTTAGGAATCATCATCATTTTCACTCTAGTGTATGTGATTTATTTTATTCCCCTAGTCACAGAAACACCATGTATATATCATTAATAAATTAGTTATTGTAATAAAATATTTTTCTACCTACCATAAATATACGATAATAACCATTATTAACCACAAGGAAGCAGTAAATATCATCTCATGATTTATATTACTTAAGGTATACAAACGTTAATTGCTTTCCTATGCAAGTAACTGTACTCAAATTTCACTCACTTTTCATACTATCAATCCTACGATACAATAAATTCACATTCTCCTGTATAAATAAACTGTAATTAATTACAGATGGATGATTAATTTTATAATTGTTCCATTACTGTAAATGATGTTACAGTTTTCAAATTAATATACATTTTATTTTAATTGATTAACAATTTAAACGTTTTTCGTTTAAATTTCCATTTTATTTTAAATAACAGAAAACCCTTTGAATGCACGGGTTTACCAGTGTGTAAACTGAAGTCATCTAATACAATTCATATGCATTGTTTCATGTGTGTGCACCCGCCATTGTTTGGTCTTGCCGTGATGCGATAAATTCCGAAAGTGTGATCTTTGTTTGTTATCAGGAAACGGGGTGGGTGAACAAGCTGAATGAGATTTGCTGGAGAATTATAAATAAAGAAACTATTCCGGATACAGGTCCTATTCATAAACTAATAGCATTTAGAATGGTGCGGACCCTTTCCGTTGTCTGCGCTTTTGAAATCCCTCCACATACGAGAAGGAATTGCCAGTGCACTTGATATACATTGCAGCCACCGTGACGGAAGAGTGCAGAACTGCATAAGCGATTTTAAATAAAGAGACGATTCGTGACCGAAAACTTGTATTTCTTCTGAGGCTCAACAAAAAATGTATAAATAAATTATTATAATAATAATAAACGTCTTTATTAAAAAAAAAATGGGCAAAGTTTAGCAATTAAGGCTACTCTGATAATGATACTTATAGGTAAATGATTGATTTGTTCTCTACCTATTGTATTAAATTGTTTAAAAAATAATTCAATTCTATTACTTGCTATTACTAAACAGTATTAATACAACAAACAGTATTGATTTTAAAAGCGAAACACTTGATTTGGCAATTTAATACGATAATATGTATCGGATAAAGATTAAGCTGAAGTTCATTCGTAGGGTGAGAAAACATTACGCATCCATTTTTGCCGCTAAATTAGTTGACAAAAAAAAACATTTTGTATTTGATAATAGAGGCTTTCACTTTGTGATACACATTTTAAATAAAATAAAATAAACTTTGTTTATTTTAAACACTAAAATAAAACACTTACTATGTTTTTACCACTAAATTTTATTGTAAAATATATAAAATAAGTTACAACAACACACGACTTAAGTTTCGACTTTTAAAGGTCATTATCAAGTGCACAAATTAAGAAGAAGGTTACATTTATACAAGTACAATATTGGGAGAGGGTTGAAAAATTAATATGATGGGAATAGCGACAACGGATTAGGCGTCATTAAGAGATTACAGGTTTCTGAAAAGAGGTGTGTATATTAGATCGGTCTGCTCATTTAAAAGGTGTTTTATTTTAGTGTTTATCATGAATTACCACATAGTAACGGTCGCAACCATTATTTTGTTTATTTTATTTTATTTAAAAACATTTTGGTAAATCAATTTACTTTGAGGAAATGCGAATCTCACGTTCACACAATTTAACCTTAAGTTAGTATCGGTAGTGAATAATAACTAAATCAAATGCTAGTTCTATAAATAAATGTAATGCAACCTACATTAATATAAAAATTTTATGATACAGTTTCCTAAATACGACATAATGGTTTAAGAATTCATTTACACCAATTACACCAATTAAAAATCAATAACCACATCAGTGAGTTATAATAAATAATTTATTAAGATATTTACTTACCCTTAAATTATGGAGAACTCAGAACCTTCTCTGGCAATCTAAAACAAAGGAAAATAATGAGAATTATGTATTTATATATAAAAGTGTAATAATTCGTGATTATTTTTAGATGGATTATTGAATAAAACACTTTTTAACTTGGTTTGTATATTTTATTATTATTAATCCCAGTTATACAAACGAAGTTAAAAAGTAAAATAAATTATTGTGTCTATAGTCCAGACGGACTAACACCATTTATTTATATTTATGTTAAATGTTATTATGTACTGTTAATGTGTCCGAATAAAGATTATTGTATACAGTGGCGTATTCAGGGGGGGGGGGTAATTAGGTAATTACCCCCCCTAAGAATTATTTATTCGCTTATTTTGTTTATTCTTAAAAATTACTAATATTTCAAACAAACAAGTTAACTGTTGGTAATTCTAGTCAGCGATCTATGACAGTGCATTTTTCCATGTACACAAATTAAAATTATCTGCGCAAGCACCGTTAGAAAAGTGATGACTTCCTTTGCACGGGGGGTTCCCCTTTCTAATAATACCCGACATATATTGATACTATTCGCCTCTTTGGTATCGTAAATCGTCACATTGTTTTACATTAAAAGAGCGCGATTCACATTTCTTAGTTTAATTTATAATATTTCTTGTCTTACTTGGTTTAAATGTAAAAGATAGAAACCGAAACTGTTTACACGTCGCATGTAAATCCTAAATTTTTAGTGATTGCTGATAAATTACCAATTTATTATAATTCGATCAATTATACATAAGGTATTTTTTTGATTTTAGGAATAATATATGTATTCTTTTAAATTAATTTATTCCTGATTTTTGTTGTAATTAAATTAGTAAATGAAAATTGATAATCTACGTTGGATTCATTTGTTCAGAAAATTAAAAAAACACGATTTTTCAACAAATAAAGATCGATCTATGTCAACAGTCAATTTAAATCATCCATCTACATCTTCATTGACATTTAGCAGTAGAAATCTTCACTAGGTTGTTCCCATCATAGAAAAAGAAGCATACAACATGTACATATAGTAATTTACATTCATATAGTTAAATTTAGTAATGTTAATGAAATTGAGAAATTTCGAATTTTAAATTGTAAAAGATACTTTTGTTTTACCCTATTCTGTACATAAAAAGGAGGAAGGATATTACATATTACTTGTCTGGAAAACATTTTAGACAATTTAATTGGTTAATCTTTTCTAATCATTTAAACAGATTCTTTTGCAAATAATGCTTCTTTTTTACAAAATTTGGTGGGTTGCACCAACAAGTGCCATTGCAAAAATAAGTATCTCAGACAGTATCTCAATATTCTAAATTATCAGGTAAAAATGTTGTGTTATAAAAATATTACCATAAAAATTCAATTGTTTATGCGAAATTGTTTTATAAAATCACGAGATATAAGAAACAAATTAAATATGGAAAGACTTTGACAAATTGAAGAAAATAGACATAGATTAGGGGAAACAAAATATTCCCTTACGAGATCATCGTGCTGCTGGTTCTCTCTTAAATACAAAATCTATTACAAACGATGGCAATTTTTGTGAAATTCTACATATCGAATTGCATCTGGTGACAACTTTAAAAAATCATTTGGAAAACCATTAAACATATTTCACAAATGTCTCTTGAAATACAGTGACTTTGAGTACATAGAATAAATAAAATGAATCTTGCTCTAATAACTTTATAAATAACACTATTGATGTTTTATCCAACAAGGAAAAATACTGCCACATCTTTTAAACAATTTATAATGATGCAGTCAATCTTTTAAACGAATTACAATTTAAAATGACAAAACCGCGAATTACCATATGCCAGAGGAATAGACCAAACCTGGATCAACCTATTATAGCAGATTATTTTTATTTATCTTTTCCCCTTTTATCCATTATGGGTGTCAGACTTATTCTCTACAATATGTCTCAGTTAATTTCTTTTACACTTTTTTACCACTGTTGCGTAGCTTGTGCTATTTTCTTATTTCTTTCTATTCTATTCCTTTTCTTTCTGCTGCTTGATGTACTTGCTCGTTCCAACCCTTCCTTGGTCTTCCTAATTCCCTCTATCTTTCTTAGGTATCTTATTTCCATTGCATTGGTTTTTCTGTTATTACTCTCTGTGGTTACTCACGATTCATTACTATATAGCAGTTAATGTCTTTTATATACTTCTGTTTTAATTGTTTTTGTAATCTTTTTTTTTCTCTAAGAATATTTTCTTTATTGTGTTGTAGATCATTTCTGCTTTGCCTAGTTTTTCATCTTTTTCTGATGCTATCTTCCCTGTTTCCTCTATTGTTGATCCCAGGTATTTAACCCTATTTTGTGATTGCTCTCTTTTGATGATATTTATCTTTTCCAGCTCTTTTTTGAATATTTCCAGATTTTCTTCTGAATCTGCTATTAGTGTTATGTCGTCGGCAAACATTAATACATATTTGCATTTTTAATAGTTTTTAATATTTCTATACCCTATCTTTGTGCTTTCGGCTCTTTGTTTGCTATTTCTTATTGCTTCGTCATTAAGTGATGCAAATAGTAACGGGGTTAATATACGTCCTTGTCTCAGTCCTGTTTTGGTCTTGAACTCCTCTGATTATTTATTTCCTATTCTTACTTTATTTTTGTTATTTCTTTATTATATTTATAATGCTTTTTTTATCCTTCTTGTCTTGAGTATATGCCATATGTCCTCACTTCTTACCCTGTAATACGCTTTTTTAGGTTGATGAAGCATATGTGTAAATCTTTTCCCTTTTTAATCATCTTTTCTGTTAATTGTCTCATTATGTATATTAAATCTTGTTTGCTTCTATTTTTCTGAATCCGTGTTGTTCTTCTCTCAGCTGTTGATCTAATTTTCCTCTTATTCTTGCTTCTATTAACCTAGTAAAAATTTTCCCTGGTTTGATTGTGAGTGTAATACCTCTGTAGTTATCATATATTTTTGTGTCTCCTTTTTGTGTATGGATAATCTAATTCCCTTGTTCCATTCCTCGGGTATCTTGTGATTTTTGATAATGTCATTTACTATTTCCAAGAATTCTTCCTTCCCCTTTCTCCATATATTTCATTATTTCGGCTGTGATGTTATCTATACCTGGAGATTTTCCTAGTTTTATTTTTTTGATTGCTGCCTCCAGTTCTTCGATTCTTATTTCGTTGATTCCTCCATTTGTTTCACCTTCTATATCTCCGTGCTGGTCTGATTTGGTTATTTCATTGAAGAATTCTTTCCATATTTCTAATATCTTCTTTTCTTCTGTTATTATATTTACGTTTTTATCTTTTATACTTGGCTGGGTTAATGTATTTTAATTGCTCATTTGTTTAATAGTGCTGTTAAACATCTTTTTGTTTTCTGTGAACGTTTCTTTCAGTTTCTTAACGAACTGCTCCCAGGATTGCTTTTTTGCTATCTTGAATTTTTGTTCCACATTTTTATTTGCTATTATATATCTTCTATAATCTTATTCTTTCCTTGTTTCCTTGTTTAAGTTTTCCAACTCTCTTCTTTTGTTTTTACAAATTGTTTTACCTCTTCTGACTATCACCTGTTTTTCTTCCTCTGTTTGTTTGATATAGTGATTGTTGATCTTTCTTGGGCTGCTTCACTTATGATTTCTTTGATCTTTTTCTTTTCTCCTTCTATTTTGTCTTTTTCTCTATTTTTGATTGGTATTCATTCCTAGTTTCTTTCTTTTCAATTTTTGGCTTTATGTGTTTTTTTTATTATTGTTTTCGACTTCGTATACTTCAAGTTTTCAGCTTCTGTGTTAATTTATATTTTTACCAAGTAGTGGTCGCTCCCTATTTCAGCTTGTCTTATTACTTTAACATCTTTCACCTTTTCCATTCTTCTGCGTCTATTAAGGAGTAGTCTTTTATTTCTCTTTTCTTGGTCTAACTTCTCTAGTGTGTTTACGTATGTATTTGAATTTTGTGTTTGTCACAATGAGGTTGTTTGCTATACATAATTCTATAATTGTTTTTCCATTTTCGTTTCTGTTCACCATCCATACTTTCCCCTGTATATTTTTTGCTCTCTCTCTTCTTTTAGTTCTTTGTCATTTCTCTCATGGAGTCTTTAAACATGCTCTTTAATTCCTCCATTATCACATCGTTCTTAGATATATTTAGATTTTCCTTCTCCGTGAGTTTTTTTTCTGTTTTCATCTTCCTTTGTTTTATTTTTGTATCCTGTTGTTATGACAACGTTTTGTTTCACTGCTTCGTTTTTCTATCTTTTTCTATTCTGCATTGCTCATTTGGAATCCTTGGAATCCATAATTAGGGCTGTCGATATCTCTTTCTCTTTTTGTACTCATTTGTTTCTTTATTTCCCACTTCCTTTTAGTTTTATATATTTTAACACTACTTATTTACTTTTTTATGGACTTTTGCATGTACGTGGTTCGCTGTTTTAAGTTCCTCTGAACTGAACAGAGGATTATTATCGAATTAATATATATTTACCTCTCCTGAATAATATTATTACAGATCTGCAATACAGATTTAATAAAAACACGATGAATTTGTTCAAATTTAACACAACAATACCTAGTGTTTTATTGATAACGAACTGGCGAAGATTTAGATGTCACTTAAAAATCTGTTGCAACATATTTAAATAAAATTTTACCTGAAAACGTAACATGTGCAATAGCAATTAAGTGTGAATTGGCATTTTGGAAATTACAATGGCAAAAGAAAAAGAAAATCAAAGAACAATTACCAGAAAATGCTTTAGATGTATACAGAAAATATGACCCGAATATTTACTGAACATAAAAATAATTTAACAAATACTATGTACTCTTCCTGTTAGCGTTGCTTCTGCAGAAAGAAGTTTTTCTGTACTGAAAAGATTCAAATGGTGGCTGCGAGCCACTATGTCTCAAAAAGTCTAACCGAGTTAGCTGTATTACATATTCATTGATATATGGATATTAATATTGACAATATTATTAAAAAGCAAAGAAAATCGTTTTTTTAATAAATTTAGTTTCAAATTCAAATTGTTTCAAATTTTACAAAATATATTATTATGATTTTATATGTGCAATATTTATTTATTTATATATAAAAGGTATTTACAATCATTTATTAATAAGAATGTATCACAAAGTAGAGGCCTCCGCAATTACCTATTTAAGTTAAAAAGTGTTTCATTTGTAAATAATGATGCATAAAGAAGTAGAAGTCTCCACTGTTAGCAGCAATTGAATAAGATTTTATCCTATGACAATTATTGAGGTAAATTGATGAAATAACAGTGTAATTACATGTAATATCATGTATTTTTATGTACATCTATCTAGATAAAACAACGGAAACCACCACTGGTAAGAGTTATGTAAGATACGATTTTAATCTTAAGTAAATGTTTACACTTTCAAATGTTCAAATGAATTACATTGGTAAATGCAATTACAAAAGAGCTGAAATCCTTGAGGCTCAGATATAAGATGATGATGCATTGCATGAATGTAATTAAATGAACACCTAGAAAAAATAGTAATAAACTGCAAATAGCAATATATTGTGTTTGAAGTAATAAGACCTTTAAATGTCAAGTAAAACATGTTATATATCTTGAACGATATACTAAAATTATGCTTTAAATTAATTAATAATTTAAATATCTACAACAATGAATTTTATTAATGCTATAAAACGAATTACTTATTAATTATTTTTACCTACATCTCGTTTTGTCTTTTAATTCTATTTTGTTTGTATGTTATTTATATTTATTTGCCTGCCACAACAATAAAATATCTATTTATTCGACCTATTAGTAAATTATATATTGTTCTAGCGTACTCTTGACCTACCTCACCAAGCCATTGTTTAAACTAGCGTACTCCTGACCTACCTTAACAAATTATATATTAACCCGGTAAGAGTGCATTAACCTTACTCAAGGGTATACAAACCAAAGCAATTATTTTATGCAGCATGTCAAGGTTACGCTTATTCAATATATAGTACATTATTAATTAGAAAAACACGAAATTATTTCGAAAATCTACAACAAATGAGTCTTATTAAGACTAAAAAAAAGAAATCACTTGTTGAAACAACTACTTCTCTGACATTGAATGATACAAAAGTAATTTGCATGTTACAAATAGCAAGGCTATCAAAGCAACGTATTTATTTCTGTAAAATAAACTAAAAATGTATTTTTTATTGGGGTGGATAGGATGATGCTTATTAAAATAGCAACTCATCCTGTAAATATCAACTTGATACAATGTTATGCATCGATGACAGATAAATCTGACAGCCAAATAAATATATTTTACAAGACTTGAAGCATCTTTTATCATGTACCAAGCTACAAGAAGTAATACTAATAATGAGCGATTTCAATGCAAGAGGGTGAAGAGGAAAGTTGAAGGAATAGTTGGTAAATATGGCCTAGGCGAACGCTATTCTAGAGGCGAAACATTGGTTCAATCTTGCCAAGAAAAAAACATGCGTGCATCTCCAATACTTGGTTCAAGCGTCCTTCAAAATGACTCTACATCTATCAATCACCCCAATATTCAACAGACAACATAGTTAGGAATCAGACCGACTATATTTTAATAAAGAATAGATATAAAAATAGTCTATATGCTGTCAAAACTTACTCGGGCGTCGATTTCAGCTCTGATCATATAAATATAACAATTAGACTAAAAAAAAAAACAAAACAAAAATCGTTACAAGACAATAGACATTACAAAACTTCAAGATCCAATAATAATTAGAGAATTAAAAGAGAATATTCAGCAACAATTTGATCAGCTACGTGATATTTTCGATAGCGTAGAGACAGAAGAAATAGAAACCAGAAAAAAAGTGGATGACTCAAAACGTCTTAGACTTAATGAAAAAAAGAAGAAGATGCGAAAACCAGAATTCACAGAAATACAAAGAGATCAATACCATAATAAGGAGAGAAATTAGACAGACCAAAAAGTCATAGATGATGAAAAAGTGCGAAGAAATACAACTGCAAAGAAAAAGTGACCATGCCGCAATACATAAAATAATTAATGAAGTTACCGGGAAAATAAAAGAAAAACCTCTGCAACAATACCAATAATAGATTAAATCATCTTGGATCCTGAAGAATTAAAAACAATGGTAAAACTACATACAAGAATTATTCAAAAGTACAGAAACATGAGAATAGAGACTAGAGAACTAGAGACTTCAGTATACTCAAAGAAGAAGTAATAAGAGCTATAAAAAAACAGTAAATCTGGAAAGAGCCCAGAGAATAAAATTATAAGAGGAAGAGAATTTGGATGTTCCAGTAAGATTTTTTAATAACATTTACAAGTCTAATGCGATTCCGCAAGATTGGTAAAATCCATTTAATACCGATTCCAAAGAAATTAAACGCAAAAAGTGCATGGAAATTAGGCTAATTAGTTGAGTCAATTAATTAACGTGGTTTTGAAAATAATTCATGCCATAATTTAGCAATAACGCAAATATGATCTGAGCCAATGACAAATATATTTTGGTGAAGGCATGGGAACCAGAGAAACCTTGTATAGTAAGAAGGTTTCATTTTGAATACCTATCTGAGTAGCTGTCACTTTTGCAGCTGTCATCTTTTTACAATTGACAAGTAAAAACTACACCATTTGTAAAAATGCAACGATACACGCTTCAACAACGCGTTGAAATTGTTAAAATTCACTACAGAAATGGTGAAAATTTTGCAGTCACAGTTCGCCAAACTAAAGCACTTTTGGATCGCCGTGAAGCACTTTCTCGGCCAGAAATAGTAAAACTGGTTAAAATATTTTAGCTGTTGGGACAACTTAGTGATGTGAAGAATCGAAACCGTGTACGTCGCTCAAGAACAATTGAGAATATTGCTGCAGTAGCTAATAGTGTTAACAGAAACCCAGGTTTGTTGATTCCTCGTTGATCTTCGGAATTAGACATTCCAAAAACGATAAGTACATCGTATTTTGAACAAGGACTTAGGTTTGAAGGCTTTTAAAGTTCAGTTAACAAAAACTCAAGCCAGTCGATCACCAGCAACGTCGTATCTTTGCTGATTGCACCAAAATGATCCGGATTTTCATCGAAAAATCATCTTCAGTGATGAGGCCCATTTTCAACTCGAAGGCTATGTGAATAAGCAGAATTGCCGCATTTGGGGCTCGGAAAATCCAAGAATGCTTATTGAAAAGCCTCTCCATCCTCAACGTTTGCAGTGTGGTTTTTGGACTGGCGGTATGTTTGGACCTTACTTATTCGAAAATGAGGCTGGTACAACCGTTACGATGAATGATTAATTATTTTTTATGGCCGGAATTGGAAGATATTGATGTGAACGACGTTTATTTTCAACAAGAGGGGGTTACATGACACACAAGCAACGAAACAATCGCAATTTTGCAAGAAAAGTATGCTGGCCGTGTTATTTCGCAAAGAGACGATCACAATTAGCCCCTGAGATCTTATGACTTAACACCTTTAGACTTTTTTCTTTCGATCCACGTGAAAGATAAGGTCCATGCCAATCTTCCACCATCGATTCAAGACCTTAAAGATGGAATTCGTGAAGTTATCGAGGACATACAGCCGCAAATGTGCGAATTGGTCATGGAAAACTTCATGAAAATGATATGGTGCTGCAAACCGTAGTCGTGGCTGATATCATTAATGGCATACCTTTTTCTTTATAATAAAATAAATATCCATTGATTTCTTTTAAAATATACTCCTTTTTTTAAATATCAAAATGAAACCTCTTATTGGAGCACCCATTATAACTGTTCTCTATAAGTGTAAAGACCGCAAAAGAAATATATATTTCGCTTTCATAGATTATGAAAAGGCTTCTGATCGAGTTACATACACAGAGCTGTTAAAAATATTGCAAGAAAAATGAGTTGAAGAACAGGATATTTAAATAATAAAATATCTGTACTGGAATCGAAAAGTCACAGTAAGATATAAGAATAAATTGTCTGAACCAGCACAATCGAAAGAGAAGTACGATAAGGATAGTACACATCACCCATATTGTTCAATTTATACTCAGAATACATATTTGCCGAAACAGATGATATAAAAATTAACGGTATAAACAAACAACCTGCGTTATGCTGTTGATACCGTCATTGTTGCAGAGAAAGCAGAAGGACTGCAACGACTGCATAATATGATTACACTAATGGTTTTCATTATTAGTTAGGACTGCAACGACTGACAGATAAATTGCTAGCAACTGGTAAACACTTAGGCCTCAACATCAATGCAGCAAAAACGAAGATTATGGTAATTAGAAAATCGAGGGAACAGCCACCGAATATCGTGTTAAATGTAAAAGTCATTGTAGTAATGGAAAACTTTAAATATCTATACGATGCAACTTGAAGAGGCTACAGAATGAGATAATATCTATGCGACATAACACTTTGTTTCACACTTAGATAATTCTTTATAAAATGTTAAATATACTCTGTGTTGTTATATGGTTGTAAGGCTTGGACGTTAAAAGTCAATACCATGAATAGGATTGAAGCATTTGAAATGTGGCTTTTACGTAGACTGCTCAGGGTTCCATGGACTGCAATTGCGAAATAATGAGAAGAACAATGTCAGGAAGAGAATTACTTACATCTATAAAACGATGAAGAACTGCCTATAATGCACAATAATAAATGCGACTTTCTCAAACTGATAATGGAAGAAAAAATTAATGAAAACGTGGTATCTGCAGAAAGAAGCACTAATGACTAAAAAATACGTGTTTGAACGGACTTGGAACCTCTTTAACTGTTCCAGGCCAAAAATTACCGTGAGGGTTCTGCTGAGATAGTTTCCAACCTTTATTAGATGAAGATGGTACTATAAGAAGATTAAGAGTACGCTAGGTCAACATACTGCTTAATAGTGTAGTTCATGTTCTTAAAAAAAGACGGAATATATTAGAAACATTTCTAAGAGAAAAAATATAACATTTTGATTTGTAAATTGAATAGCAGTTGAAATAAATAGTAAGCTTGTTGTGGTCTTCTGAGTTGGAGCAAACGGAAACAATTTACTTTCAAAAGATAATCCTTACCTTATCCGACAAAGAAAATGATTTATTATAGATTTTTTAAAAATCTAATTCGAACTTTTTCTGTTCACATCGATGAAATGCTTATAATATATCTTCAGATAGTCAAGTGATCTTAATTAGAAAAAAGTACATTTTTTAACATAAAAACTTCAACTTCAACATATAAAAACAACATTCTGTTCTACTTGATAAATAAAAATATTCGATTCGAATTTTCTCCTTACTTCCCTCTTCCACAACAATCACGCCAAAACGTTTTCACCAGCTCCATCCTATCTGTTACATTCTGTTACATTCACACTCTTCTCCCAAATGACTCCAAATATCAATCTCATTCGTGTACAGTACATTCTTACCATATCTTTCCCCTATATAAACTGTCCTTTATCTTTGCTTGTTCCAGGATAATCTTGTCTTCATTTGAGAAGACACTTTTAGGTAAGTACCCTGACACCCTCCCATTCTTCCTCTTCCTCTTCTGCTCCTTCCAATGCATTCTTGCCTCTTCTGCATCTCAATCTCCTACCATTTCTCTTTCATCTATGCTTGCACATTTACCCCATTCTCTAACCATTCATTTACAAATTCCTCGGATGTTCCAGCACTTTCATACATCTTTCTGTATTCCATCCTCCACTCACTCAACATTGTTCCCATGCACGTTCCCTATATTTCTTTTACAAATATCTCATTATCCAATTCACACAACTTCATCTCATACTTTCTCACCACTTTCTCCATTGCCTCCCCGTTAATTTAATAATAATAATAAAAAAAAGAGATTAATCATCTTACATGTGTTTTCTTTTTGCACACTCAATCTATTTGTTTCCCCAAACGTTGATCCTTCAACCCCCAGAATTTGCTTAGTAACAAAAGCTCTCTTCCTCTTTCACTCCCTCAGTGTACTCACAGTTCCTTATTCCTTATGACTTAATTGAATTGATTTATGTTTATGTATTTTTAGTTAATATGGCAACTTTCAATTAATTACTAAATATTTAAAGGTTTCTAACATTCGCTTTATCTATGTGAATTATTTAATTATCTCTTCCAAGAAACAATCCATCACTTTAGAACTGACTAATGTAATATTCATTCAATTATGCACAATGTAATGAATACGATTACACTAATGGTCTTCATTATCAGTTATTATGCGTACCGGCTTTATCTAGTTATTTAAATTTTGCACGGCATGTGTGTCCGAAATTTTATTGTTTAATAAAAAATTTTATTGTTAATATAAACACGTGTGCGCATACTTATGGTAGTATCGCATGTTCACTCCGAACATTTTGCATACAACGGCAATTTTAATCTTTAAAACTAAACACCATTTGTATACAATGGTCACATTTTTTTATTTCAGAATCAAACACACCCAGCTTTTAATAAAATATAGGCACATTTAACTCGTCTACGTACGAAATTAAAATATATATTTTAGTAGTAGTAAATGTAGTAAATTATTGATTTTTATACATTTTCAATACTGAAATATGATTGTGTATAGTTTAGTAGTATATTGTTTTGTCAAAATGTGCACACGAAAATAGAAAACCAGACATACGCCATTAACCATAAATACGTTCCGTTCAAGTAGCTTAATTTTAGTATACGTATTGCTATACGACAAAGTGTATGTTATTAAATATAGCCCTATTTATACGATGTGGATGAGAACGTGGCTGGCAAGGATGATATTACCATAATAGAGTAATAGATTATACATGGCATTCACAGTGACGTCGATACTATCATAAATTACTATAAATTGTCACATATATATTGAATATTGTAAGAAATTCCTATAAATAGCAGCTGAATTTCTAATAAAATTATACATTATAATAAAATAATTCTTAAAATTATAACCGCAAGAAAACATTCAATCAGTTAAATGATTTTATACATTATCTTATCCTAGATAATTATCAAAGAGAACATGCTTCTTGATTATCAAGGAGAACATACTTCTTGATAATGAACTAAGGTCAAAAATATTCTAAGAAATATACAACGTTTAAATGTAACCAAATAATTTCAAGTAACATTTATCATTATTTTCCTTAACAAACTGCAGAGCCTTATAAGTCATACGTATTATTAAATTACTTAGAATAAATTATTATATATTTTTCATTAGCTATCAATTATGAATTACAATACAATCGAACAAGTTGAAGTATTTCAAAGTAATTAATTATAATAGTTCCATAACGTCTGGATTATATATGCCATAACAATTTTTATATAGTCTAGGTCAAGCTGAGTCAATAACCCCGCATGCATTATGAGGTAATACTACTTGACATACCTTAATGCAGCTTAGACGTCTAGTGTATTGATAAAATTGGCCTCATTTCACTAGCCGATTATGGGAGCGTGTTAGTGTACTTAGCCTATATTGTAAGCTGTTTACAATTGATGTACTTATGGTACTCGTCCGTCTAGAATCTTGGCACAAGTTCTAAGGATGCGGGGAAGCTCTTCACATGCAACTTTCATCGCTTAAATGTTTACTACATGCAATAGTGTATTTTAAGATATTATTTCATTCATATTTTATGCGCTTCTAAACAATTACAAAATGTTACGTAAAATATAAACACTCGAATTATTTTATAAACATGTATATATGGATAATATCAATAATTATAATGTAATTGTCTAAAATTGAATTATTACACAATTTAAAAAATAAACCTATATATTAATATTATTATTCTACTACTAAACATCTTTATTCACAGAAGGAAATAAATTATAATACATGTAATGTATACAATAAAATAAAATAAATTCTGATATAGTCGTCTTCTTCTGCTCAATTTCTATCGACCGGTGACCCAGACAGTGACTTACTAACGCAAACCATACTAAATTTATGTATTATATTTAAATGTAATTGTTACTCAAATAAATATGTTGTGTATATACAACTTTCTAGATATTTTATGTGCACAATATTATACAGACAAATTGTTTATTCCAATATGCCATAATGTGTTGTTAGTATTTTATTACTATATAATATATTTCCCTAAGCTATATGGATTACAGATTGTATTATAAAATGAATAAACGAATTTTACTCGGCGGTATTTTTTTTAGTATTGTGTAGGAATTTATGTAATTACATTTTTTTAGTATTTATTTAGAAAATTAGAATAAATTTGTCTTTTGAACAAAAGGCAGTTGTTCTAAAACTGACCAGTATAACACATACAGTTAATTTTGTCGTGATTTAATTAGCACTTGCTGAATAATTCTTCTAATTTAAAATAGAGCATGCGAGTGCATTCTCTAAGCCATATGTCATCATTACGAAGTTAGAGTGATGTACATACATAATACAGCATTATATGTTGAACACAATAGTTTAATAATAATGGCTTTATTGACGGATATCACCCATTAAAAAAATATTTCAAAATATAACTAAAATATAAATATGCTGTTATACGAGGGTCAATTTTTAAATTTCGCGACTGGACAACCAAAAAATTGATAATCGTAAACGTGTGTATTGCTTTTTAAATTATTCTGCATTATCAATATACTTTTGCATCAGTTGAACCATTTTTTTCGCTCCGATTGAAGTTCTTGCTATCAACTGCTTCTTCGTGCGTAGAAGAATGTTGACCTCGTAATATATTTTCAATTTGCGGGATTAAAAATAAGTTATTAGGTTGAACGGCTTGGTCATTAAATCGTTTTTATAATTCTCAAAATATCACTTCTTTAAGCCAATTGTTAGATAACGCCAAGGCAGAAAGACATAAACGCTAAGAGTAGAATCTGTGTCGAGATTTAGAAAAAATAATTCTAAATATTTAAGAATCCTATCAGAAATAATAGACGCATTAAGTTTGGTCGATGATAGCTTGAGATTCCAGATGATAGCAATCGAAGGTATAAAAATTATCATGGTCAAAATGTATAAGTGTATTCTACAAGCTCTTGCAATCCAGAGAATTATGGACCAAAACCCTCCAATTAAATTAAGTGCCACATCTGGTATGTTCAATTAATCTCAGATGAAAGGACGAATCCTTGTGATTTAACGACATTTTACAGAATTCAAAGATGTAGTAAAAAAATATTTCAACCTCTCATATTATTGGACATCGTATGCCAACAAGAGATAATATTTCTTGAATGTTCGTACATTTTCATTAAAAATAAATATACTTTCAGCTTTGTTTTACCATAATAGACTTGGTGTATTTATTTTTAATCAAAATGTACCACCAAGTAAACGCCGACAGAATTCAAGAATTAGTTAAAGCTAGTGTAGCATTTCAGACGAAAAGGAACTAAAATTACATATCAAGAAACGACAGGCATAGTTCAATCAACAATGCCTAAAACAAAATATTACACCAATTTCAGAGACAATATTCTTACACAACAAAAAGTAAATTAATAATCGCTTCTGGGAAAGCAAAATCCAAAAAGGCAATTAAATTCAAACAGAATCATATAATACAGTACACCACATCTATTTGGCTTCAGCAGGCAGATGAATACTCTCTTGTTTTATTTTAATGTGTTATGGAGTTTCATCATACCTCGTCAATTCAATTTGATCTTTGTTCGGCAACTTCTCGAAAATGTCGAAAGTAGTTAAGGAGCATTCTCAAGATGAAGTGTGGTATCTCCTCTACAAAGTAGAGTATTGGGGTATCAATACCGGAGCCAAATTCAAAGATGCTGTTTATTAATATTTGTGGTTATAAAATATAAGGTTGCCAAATTTCTTTAAATTGTTATGGCAACTGTGTGTCTATGAACTTTTTTGCAAATGGATTTTTGTCTTTTTTTTGTTTGAGGAACCACTGCACGCGAAGCTCGAACTCAGTTTTTTGCACACTCTGTATACTCATGTAAAATCGAAAATTATTGCATAAAACTAAAGCAGAAAAATAGGAACAAACATTCCTATTCCTAATATGTGTCAAAGATTTTGAAAAACACAATTTTTTGATATTGAATAACAGGTATAACAAACATCATGGCGAAAATGTATGAAAGGGCTTCTATAGGCTTCAGCGATCCAGAGAATTATAGACCAAAACCGTCCAATAAAATTAAGTTCCATATCTGACATGTTCAATGAAAGAATCAAATGTGAAAAAAAGCGTATGATTATGAATTACTGACATTTTATAGGAATTTAAAGATTTATCAAATAGGAATATTCGAGTCACTCATATAATTAGACATTGTATACTAACTAGAGATAATATTAGTTTGGTTTTTGTGAGTTACGTGAAGATAGGTTAAGTAGGGTCTTAGTGAGGTGTGTTAGCCTCTCGTGAACTGCGACCTAACAGATCTATTGTTCTACGTGAAGATACATTTGATTAAATTAATAAGCACTAAAAACCTTTCTTCAAAAATTTTATTTAAATTCACAGATATATATTTCGGACACAAAGTGACCATTATTAATGTTTTAATACTAAATTTAGTATTAGAGATAATATGCTTATTCAATATAAAGTAAATCAATCATAGCTACTGAGAAAGAAGAAACTAGAAAGGCAATTAAATGATAACGAATCAGATAATACAGTAAACCACATTACCTTGATCAATATCCAAGGACATTAATTATTTGTTACAAAAAAAAATAGAGGATGCCATTAAAGATAAAAGAACAAAGGCGTATGAACAATCAACAACTTACAGGATATGAGAGATATATCTAATAGGGACACATTTAATAAATTCACATATATAACTGAACATTGTATTCCCACTTGAGATAGCTTACTTTTCTAGCAGAAAATATATCACTTTTCGTATTTGGGGAATCTGGAAACACAAGGGTATTACTAAAACACCACATCACCTTGCCCAGCACTCAGTGTGATGGGCATTAGAAAAATAGAAAAACCAATGATTAATGATCTATTAAGAATTACTGTAATCTCTTAACGCATTGCTATCTTGGTCATAAGGCATGGATTTTGGTAAATTTTTGATCACGAATTGAACAGGAGGAAAACTATTTGTTATTAGATATTCGAGCTTTTTGGATTTTTAATCATCATAGCGCTCCCGCCACATTTAAATAAATAATCACCAGATTATGCAAGAAAATAATAATATAAGTTTTCGCCTATTTAGAAAACGTGATAGTTCTAGTAGCTATCATCTAATTGCCAATCATATAAATAAAAGAAGTAAAAAAACCAAGCTTGCTAATCTGATAACAGATGAGCACAATTTATGAAATTTCTAGACAAGATCTTGTCTTCTTAACATTTAAAGACAACTAAGAAAGCCCTATGAGCTAACGCATCATTTAAAGACGGTGGTAATATCCCAGAAAATTGTAATAGTCACCTGAAACATTTATCAATTAATTGATACAATGTAAGAAACAGAAAACTTTAAGATACTCACAGGATAACAATGTACATACAAATAAAATCGACGTCTAGCTCACTTTATGAAGTTATAGACTTAATGTTGAAGTCGAAAGTTATCTCCTCAGTCAAAAGAATTGAAGATTTGAATTTTACTTCCAAACTGGCAAAGGTAGGCTTTATTGTATTACATAAAAACATGTACTTACCATCTTGAAATCATCACGAAATATAATACCTTATATACTACACTACACACTACAATTATTGGAGTGCACGTATTACTGAATATATGACATTATTAAGACCTCTTAAGATATCCAAAACGGATACAATGAAAACCAAGGAAACAAATTCGCTAAAATGCCTTCAGAACTAGCGGGGGATTATTTAATACAACCTAATCAAAGCATTATTTACTCTGATGCGGAGGTTGGGAAAAGAGACAAACAAAATGCTAATAAAAATATGTATCAATTTTGGGTAAAACATTCAGTTAGTAATTCAAGTAATAGTTTATATGAAAAAGACAAACCATATTATCGACTTCCCAAATACAGCATCTAGTATCTATCGTGAAGAATTGAATCTGTTACACCTAACCTGAAAGAAAATTATGAATGTTGTTGCTGCTGCCCTTGTTGAACTGAACATAAAATAGCCTGCTGTCAAACAAATACTAATCAGAAACAAATATGCCTAAACTCAACGCCAATGTTGTAAATGTTGCAGAAAAAAATGTAATAGGTGTAAATCACATTGTGCCCAATCAATGAAAACCATAGCACCAAATAAAAAAAATGCTGCAATTAAACAAATAAGTGAATCTTGAATAAATCTAATCAAAACTATACCAGTTATATGTGGTAAAAATACAAAACAAAATACATCTATTAAAACGATAATCTCTAGGCACAACTGCAAAAATGGTGAATGAACCAAAAAATAGTAGAGACATTCAAAAATCCTTGAACAAAAATAACAGAAATTGAAGATAATCCAAGAATTTCTATAAATAGTCCTCCGAAGAATTTAAATAAAGATTATTGTAGTTCAAAGAATAAATAAATAAATACATAAAATACTTTAAACTAAATAAAATATAAACAACATTTATTTATGTATTTATTTATTAGTACTTTATCAAACTTGCTTCACAAATATAATTCAAAATACATAAAACAGTAAACAAAACCATACAATTTGTTGTAAAGTTTGGTCTTTTGTGCTGTACAAGCTGATTTAAAACCATACAAATAATTTCGTCAGCAAGCTGAAAGGCGGAGTTCACTCTTGAAGAATGTTCTTCCACTCTAACCTGTCGGTCCTCTCCTTTACTGTGTCATTATAGATGAACTCATCTTCGGGTACATATATTAAAGCAATAAATACTCATTTCTTCTAATAAAGGGGTAAATAAAGAAAATATTGTGACATTGACATTGTCAAAAAAAGGTGTGTCAATGGTTTCGCCGTTGTCACAAATGCACAAAAATAACAAGGAACAAACATTCACAGGACTAATGACAGGGCTCTGTGTCATCCGGTACCATTTGTGGAAAATGAGAGAAGAGTAAGTGGAAATTGTAGATTATGTGATTCGGAAAATGGAACAACTGAGCACATACTACTACTCACAAGCGTTTTTTATACTTCGGTAGGGACCAATTATCCCACGAAGAAGTGAGCAGCATCACCCCCAATATCATAGAGGACGTGTGACTGCTTGGGAAGTGATGGGCTAAGGGCAGAACAAAGAACAAAATTTGTTAGATCGCAGTTCAGAAGAGCTTAAATCACCTCATATTGATCCATGTAACCTGTAGTCTGCAAATATTTAAATGTCAGAAGAAATAGGCTAATACATACATCATTGGGTGCAAATCATATTCTGCATATTCGTAGAGACAAATAAGCAACTAAAAAGTGCCTATATCTACGAACTTACAAGCAAGAATGGCTAGAGAAAAAACAATCTAATCAAGCTTGGTTTCATTCATTTCGTAAGTCCTTAGCGCTTAACCTGGTAACAAAACCAGATGATTCATGGTGCCCATGTGCTGATTATTGTATACTTAAAAAGAGCACGATTTCAGACCGGTATCCATTGCGCCTTCTATATGATTTTTCCTATAACTGCTGAGGTTCCACGTATTTTGCAAAATTGATTTGGTCAAGTTTATGCCACTTAATTCAATCAGTACAACTTTTAGCATCTGCGAATACACCAGGGTGAGTTTGGGCTTATGAAGCGCCGTTCAAACCTTTCAGAGGTTTATGGCTGGGTACTGAGCAGACTGCCTTTTTTACTTTGCGAACATCGTCGACATAGTCGTATTCAGCAAAGACAACCGCGAACATGCTCGTCACCTCTTCCAAACTTCTTCGGAACCCAATGCGCTTACACCATCACACAATTATCCCCACTGTTCCAACACTGGTCTTCACCATCACTGCCAACATGCGCAGTGTGTTACGCCGATCACTCCTTACTAGGTCGTTCATCTTGTCGTTGAGTTCGTACGTAATAACCTTGTTTGTTTGGTCTTCGGCCGTCACTCAAGCCCTTCACGAAAACGGGCACTTCACTTTACCATCCAGCGATTAATATTGGCTGGTTTAACTTTTTTCCGCAGTCAGAAATCTGAAAACGTCATGGTATTTACACACGCACTGCCGAGCCCTTTTGATGGAACAAAAACCTCTCTGTCCCTCTCCTCCATCTGCATCTGGTCTCTCCAATCGTGTCCTTGGATCTCTAATTACGTTATAGAAAGTGGCATATTCCTATTTTAAATGGTTTGGTTGTTATGCCGTTCCGTATTCCAATTCCTCTGTTGGAGCGATTTTGCAATAGAAGGTTATTTCTGGCGTTTAACCGTTTTCAAAATCCTTCACATTTAGTACATTCAAGCCGTGTATTTAGCTATAAAGAAGTTCAAATAGTTTCTTGAAGGTGAAGAGTTTATCATCTTTACGGATCATTAACCTATGATCTCTGCAAACTGTTCTAATTCGATCTAATAGTTTTTCAAGACGAGAGCACATACTTCATCACTGATATCCTGATTGCTTTCGAGGGTCATTACTAAACGAGGCTAGCAGTTCCAGTCCAACGGTTGGAAGGAATTCTACAGATGCTATTCATCAGAAGTCCTTACAACTTATGCAAGAAGTGTTAAAGTTTCTTTTTAATAAGAGCGACTAATAAAATTATTGCTGTATAAGTAAAACCCGTGTTTTAACTTTTACAAAAATCTTCAAGAGTTTTAAAAAAATATCTATTCTTCGACATCCAATTGTCAATAAATTTGTAATTGTGCATGTATTTAAAGATGACTTACATCTTGAAATAAACTAAACAATTAAGTATAACATCTACGAATTCAAAATTTCTCTCAACTCTAAAAAGCATTAGTCTATTATTTAAACTTTATCCTGTTGTTATAATAATATTATCTACAATAATTATTCTAACAGTATAAAGTAACAATATGACTTATTGCGATTATTTATTAGTAAAATAAATATTTTTCAATCTATATAAAAGAGTTTAATCTAGATTTTAGGCTAATATTCCTGGTAACATTTGTTACGTTAAATCTGCCACCATTAAAGTAATAAAAAAAACTCATAAGCAGATAATAATAGTAATAATAATAATAATAATCTTTATTTTCAAGGTGAAAAAAATTATACAAAATGAAAATTACATCAGTTTGAATTGCATGCAATCTAGATAATATAATATTATACGATATAACGAAAAATAGTTTATTTACAATTTAAAACACTAATTGATACGAAATTGTTGTATTTAATAAGTTCCATTTTCTATTATATATTTTATAAGGTGAATTATTAGGATTTTGTGTCATTTTTAACTTGTTGGATTTCGCCTGGCAGAAATGAAATTAAGAATAATAACAAATTTAAAATTGAAATAAAATCATGTTTTTGGGAGTTGATATAATACACGCCTTTATTTCTAAGGGCATAAATTAGATTTCGGTTGATTTGATTCAGGTCAGCGCTTAATACGTGGATAGCTTCCCTCAGAAGAGCCTTTAAGTTCGTTTAAGCCGTGCATGCTTCACAGACCTTTTATCAATTACACAAAACATTCACCAACATGCATTAATGTCTTAAGATATTTAAACATACATATAATTACTATTTAATCAAAAATAATATTTATTTCTATAATTAATTTCCCTTAATTAACACAAGCAAATACGGCAAATACATTAACCCAGTGGAAAATCAAGTACAAAAACAACAAATCGTTTGATTATATTAGGCTGATTCAGACCTTGCTCAACCTGACGCATATAAATTGCCACTAATTATATTAAGTAATTAGTTTATCTCATTTGATTAAATTCAATAGATTTTGTTTAGTGAATTACCTCAATACTGTAGAATTTGGGCGAATATAAATTTATAATAAAAGTATATTTGATAAGCGATTAAAGTGATTCGATTAAAAGAACATCAGTGGGATTTTACGAGATTAATACTTTATAAAGTTATATACGTAATTGCGTAATACAACATCATGTGTGGTGTGGGCTTATCCTTTAGGGAAATTACAAACTGTTATTAAAATGGCTTTGTATAATAATTCTCTGGGTAGATAATTACTTAAAAGTATTATATACTGTTTAGAATTATAATGTCTATATTTAAATAAAACAACACATATTATGTGAAGAGTAACACTTGTTTTGTTCTTAAATTTTTCTATTTTCAGTTGTCTGATACGAGTTTCGATCAGGCAGACTATTATCATCAAGATTCTTATACCAATCAATCAAATAATTTATAATATTTAAATAAAACCAAGAAGTTTCAACTTTCTCGAGAGTTAGTATCATGGCATAAATACACGCACAATTTAATTTAGAGCTCGTTGTTAATTAGGATTATAAATATATTCCGCGTGCTGCCTTCTAATCAAATTAACTTTACGAAACTACGAAACTAATTCGGTGTTTGCAGAGAAACTTGGGGGCAGAGGCGAGGGCGGACTTACACACTTTGTTGTTGCTCATTCCAATGAATTATGTAACAGCTGGAGGACGTTACTGTCTGCCTGACAAGTGTATTTGTTATAATATTTATCAAATACACCGAGTGACAATACGGCCGGCAAATTTCGCTAACCGTTCGCAGTTACATCACCGACGGCATAATACATTAATGTCGACTGAAATTTGCTGCATTTTCGGATGCACATCGCATTATTTACGCTCGTACTTACGTAATAATCCAAAACTGTGTTAATTATATTTTGGCGAGTGCGCGTAATGTGTGCTCTCGCATGGCTTATTTGCCTGCATGCAATTCGTGTTCTTAGCACAGTGTGCTTTAAGTAAATATTTAAGTGAGCGATTATGTAAGTGGTACGGCTTGACTAGTTCTATTATATCGTGAATCTGCTCAGGGGAATTTAGGGATTCATAAATATTTTTTGTAAATAATTAAACATGGTGCTAGCGTAAATCTAAGATTTGAGATAAGCCCGCAGAAAAAAGTTCGTACTGGTTAAAACAGGACTGCTTGAGGTTATCTCTCCTGAAAATCTTTTTAGCAGGGAACATTTTTACTTTGCTAGGTATCCTGAGGCTTTCTTGTAACAATTAAATTGTATAATGTTGCAGCTTTAGTTAAATTGAAAGCTTCTGATCGTTACGAAGAGACTGGTAAGAGACTTCTGTTCCTGATGATCTTCATCAGCTCCTTTTTTGGTTTTTTCAATGTTGTGCTGATCTCTTCAAACTTCATTATCCATTTTTGGATCAAAGGTGTGCTTGTCGCTGATTTAAGTAGTGAAAACTTCATATATTGTAGAATCTTCAATACGTTGCAGGCTCTATATCGACTAAATTCCAAAGAAATACTACCAGAGACTACCAATTCTCCCCCACCCCTTGAATTCGTAAGCTAAAGAAATATAAACTTTCTTTTGGCAATGCCTCTCTTTCTCTCTCTAGGTAATGTACTTGAATATATTAACACAAAAGTAAGAGGATTGTAGGCAATCTCATATTAATAATAATATGTCGAGTTGAGAAGTTCTAATGTGTTGGGTGGAATCGCCTGAATTTCTCGGGTGATAGCACACCACAGAAAAAAAAAATCGCAGCACGTAAGATCAGGCGAAATGAGCTTGAAAATGTTCTCTCAAAAATGTCATAGACTCCCTTGAGTTGTTCAAGTCTTGCTGAAAAAAGACTATTCTAATGTAAAAATCGCGCCTTGGTAATTTTGGAAGGAAAAAATCAGCAGCATGGTGACGTAACGTTGTGTGTTGACAGTTACTGTGCATCCATCATCTCGGGAAAAGTAAAGAATATTCCAAGTGCACATCATACAGTAAGTTTTTCACCTTGAAGTTGTTTTCGTGGAGTTCCCTCGAATTGTTGTCTGACCAGTAGCTAAAGTACTCCGATAAGTAGACGTGCGCTTCCAGCATTATTTCAGAAAATCGTAGCCTCCGTATATAATCATTTGATTGCAGTTTCTACACAAGCATCATCTTGTATAGGTAAAAGTGTAAATTTAGATGCGAAATTCACCGTACTGACCTGTCACTCATCTTCATAGCTTTAATAACTCGAGCCACATGTTCAGGGGTTCTTACACTTCTTTCTCCACCTCGAAGTAATCCAGGCTTCAGCGATCCTCTAGAACGGAGGTTCTGCACTCACTACAGGCTCATCCTCACTTTAGTCAAATTTTCAAGTTTTCTCCACCTCAAGGTACTCCAGGTTTCAGCCTCTAATATGAAGGTTCTGCACTCATTTCAGGAGGCGTTTTTCGTAGGAACACAACCGTGCTTTCCAACATTGAATTGTGTTTGAAATCTTCGTTTTGTAGCAACCACAGAGCGCGCCCAGTTTCGATGTAAGTGTCATATATAAATACGATTCCATAACGACTAAACCAAACAAAAAGGCAAGGTCGGATTCACACATCAAGTATTCAGAAAACAATAGGCTCTTCCTACGCTCAGTTTTACGCGTTCCAAAAGCATCATAATTCCTTGAAGGACTCTGTATATCGCAACTACTTATCGACGTCGACAAAGAATAAATTGTGCAAATTGACGAAATCATGTTGATGGGCTGCTATGTAATTGATAGATCTTTTTCAATAAAGTATTCGTTTAGCAAAGATATTTATCAAAGCAAGAAGCCTGTAATTAGTCACCACATTTTTATCACCAGATTTAAAGATAGATATTTGGAAATCAACTCGTATAGATTTCCAAACATCAGAAAATGATGCAGTTGACCAAAATTGCTCTAATGGAATGCAAGAGAAACAATACAATCTTTTACGATAAAAGGAGGTATAACATCTGGACAGGAAGTAAATGCAGCTTTTAAATTTTTTCAGCTTTAATGATATCATCATCAAAAAATTCATCTTGAAGTAAAAACATAATTGAAAACAGTATTTAAAAAATCAGCAGAACTATTCACAACATCCCATTCTGTCTCCAAATGATTGTTAGCACATATTTTATAGGATTTTCAGATGATCATATTATCATATTTTGGCTTTGACCAAAATTTCTATTTACTATTGACTATTTACATACGATTCTCGCTTCTTTTGGCATGTAATTTGTAAACAGTAAGTGGAACAAAGCATCCCCTTAATTAGCTTTCCTGCATGTATGTGGACTTGATGTTACAACAACAGAAACTCAAGTTACAACAAATATGCCGAAGGAGAGTAACTTAGTAAATATACAAGTAGAAAAACTGAATGCAAAATTTCCGAAAAGTTATTGGTCCTTCAAAATTACTGCATGAATTGAGAATTTGCAGGACGTCAAGAATCCTAACATTTGGCCCAAAGCTGTTCAACTTAAGCGTTATTTTCACCATATGAAAAACAAAGAGAAAATCAAGTAGATGCAAAAATCCTCAATCAAAAACCGATAAATCATATGTTGTTGTATATTAACATTCAATGTCTTCGTAACAAACTACACGAATTAGAAACCTAAATAATTGATAAAAATATTAATATAATACTGTACAATAAATTGATTTAATATAGCCAATAGTTTCTGTTGCAAAACAGTAAAAACGGCGGTTTACTAATCATGGTCAGAAACGGTTTAAATTTCAACTCGTTAAACCACCTAGAAAGCATCTCTGTCGAAAAAAACTGATGAATTAGCAGGAATAATCTTCGATCATAACACAATATTTATATCAGTATACCGATTTCCCACAGGAATTTTTTTTGAATTATATTAGAAAATATGCTGGAGAGTTTAAATTTGAACTTTAATCAAATATATATGCGGTAACTTCAACGTTCAATTCAATAGTAACAGTGACAAAAGGTCACATGAATTATGCAGCTTATTTATGAGCTATGGTTTGAAGAAATTAGTAACGCAGCCAACAAGAGGAGTCGCTTGCATTGATAACATATTCAGCAACTATGAACATTTCAATTGCTCGTCAGTTACTGTGAATACTTGATTATCTGACCATCTAGGAATCGAATTAGAAATATGTAATGGTAAAAACACAATATCCTCCACACAAATAATAATAAGACCAATAATTCAGCAAACAACTATCAACTTCTATAATCTGGTTAGCAATGTAGATTGGAATATAATAACGGATGAGGATGTAGACCTAGAATCTGCATGGTATCTTCTAATTAACATTTTAACATTGTGTAGCGAAATAGAGTACCCAGAATAGCTTCAGCCACGATCATCTTACCAAAAGAAGAAACAACTTTAGACCACCGCCAGCTCGCTTGTCCAAATTTATGAATTGTTCAGAATAAAACATTTTAAAGTGTTGCCTAAATGGATTTACCTTTTCGAATTTTTAAAACTCGTCTGAGAGATTTTTTTATTCACAAGACTTTTTACACCACAGAGGAATTCCTTTTTTGTGATTTCGGTGAGCTAATCCAAACAAGTATTTTAAGGTGTTAGTTAAGGCATAGTCCAATAGTATATTATGATTGTATTTACATATTATTTTGAATAACATTTCAATTCATTACCATAAAGTAAGGAAGTAAACAGTAAAATTTAAATTAATTAGCATAAACCTAGTCTTAAGTAATCTAGAGTCTACTAGAAAAATATATTCTGTTGCAAAATCTAATGTTGGCCCAATCAAATTTTAGTGACTGACGGATTACCTGGTGAGTTAAAAACTTCAAAGTAAACTTCCATTTCTATATCTTCAACTGTACTAGGTCCAAATCTAAAATAGATCAAAAACGGTGCGTGGTTATTGTAAACAAAGAACAGTAATTAAACTTTTAGTGTTTATTTTACCCACCGAAGATATAATTAATATAGCGAAGAAAGTTATCTATAATTTAAAAGCCAACGGAAGCATTGGTATTCACGAATTTTAGAATAATAATATAAAGTCTATAATTAATTACTCTTATTTTTGTTAAAAACTATAAACACACAAGTAAATTAAAAATATTACCCAAAAGGGGGTTAGTAATATAATCTAATAGTATTTTTCTTAAAAATTTACTAACGAGGACTGAAATAACGTAAAAAGTACTTATTTTATTTCCTATTTCTATTTTATTATAGATAATTTATATCTCCCTTTATGAACAATTTTATTAACGAAGGTTAAAAAATTAGTAACATTTTATTGTTACTTTTACTCATTACTATAAGCCATCTCATTATTAAAAGAACTAACACAAAAACAATATTAGTTGATCAATGGTTGAGGCGTTAACTTCGTGATACATCTTGGAAAATCAAAGAAAAATGTTGATTTACAGTGTGATTTTTAAATTAAACAAAAAGTAAACATTTTTGTTTAATTTAAAAATTTTATTAATGCTTTCTTTAGAGTTTTTTGTAGATTTCACTTTTTTCACAGTATATTTGTTAATGTGCTAGATGTACATTTAGAGACACGATGTTTCTTATATTATTCAAATTAAATATTGATTTTTCAGGTGCAGCATTACGAAAAAAAAAATATATTATTTAATCTTTAACTTCACGTAACTCAAAAAATAAACCAACAGAAAAAAAAGAAAACACTGTTTACTTACCTCCACTTTACAGCACACAAAATACTATTATTTGCAATTAGGAAATAAACCAAAAAAAAACAATAAACCAATTGTATCGTTTAACGTTAAAAAAACTTTAACGAAAAAACTTAAACACTGATTAAACGTTTAAAATCTTAAAAGTTTTAAAATCTACTATATAACCTAGCGCGTTTGTCACGAACTGAATGTCACACAATATGGTAAACCAACTAATTATGAGCGTCAACTATCTTTTCCGGAACTAACAGTTTATAAAAGTGGTCGACAGTTTCGAAAACTGCTGACACGGTACGCTACTGAATCATTTCTAATAATAGGAGTACAAGTGAAGGTGCGTAAGTCGGGAAATCTATTGCTTTTGCGGTATTTTATTCACTGATGACCTTGAAAATATTAATAACTTAAAGTAGACTATTTTTAATCACTTTATTATATGTAAAATATAAATTGGTATAATGGACAAAGCAGAGAAATTTTATAAATTATATAATCACAGATTAGATTGTTGCCATTTTGATTATATTTGGGGTATGCTTATCATTTTATAGTAGTTTGAAATAAATCTGAATAAAACAAGTCAATTCATCAAGGCATAATTTATTTAAAATGGTTACAACTGATAAACGTAATTTTCATCTAATTTGGAAAACGAGTTTAGATTGATGTTATTTTGTTTTTAGTTGAGATATAATAAAAGTTTTATAGTAAGTTAAAAGTACGTTTATTTTTGAATAAATATATAAAATTTCAAACTAATTTCTGAAGTGGTTGTTTCTATAGAATTTTTATAACTGCGAAACGTAATTTTCATCTCATTTGAAAATTAAGTTTAGATTGTTGGTATTCTGTTTCAAGTCGGCATTTGGTGATGGTTTTATAGTAAATTAAAAATACGTTATTTCTGAACAAATGTACAAGCTTTTAAGTCAATTCGTCAAGTGGTTGCTTATTTAGATTTTTTTAAAATGCGAAACGTAATTTTCACCTTATCTAAAAATTAGGTTTAGGTTGTTGCCATTCTGTTTCTAGTCCGGATTTGCTAATTATTTTACAGTAGATTAAAAATATCCCATTACTGAACAAGTATACAAGTTTATAAATCAATTTATCAAGTAGTCGCTTATTTAGAATTTTTATAAATGCGAAACGTAATTTTCACCATCTCTAAAAATTGGGTTTAGATTGTTCCCATTTTGTTTGTGGTCGGGATTTAGTGATTGTTTTTATAGAAAATTACAAATACACTATTTCTGAACAAATGTAAAAGTTTCTAAGTCAATTTATCAAGTTATTGCTTACTTAGAATACTTATAAGTGCAAAACGTGATTTTCATCTTATCCGAAAATTAGGTTTAGATTGCTGCCATTTTGTTTCTAGTCGAAATTTAGTGACTGTTTTGACAATAGATTAAAAATACACTATTTATAAATAAACATGCAAGTTTTCAAGACAATTTATGAAGTGGTTTGTTATTTAGAATGTTTATAAAGGCGAAACGTAATTTTCATCTTATCTGAAAATTAGGTGTTGCCATTTTGTTTTTAGTCGAGATTTGGTAACTATTTTTACAATAAATAAAAAAAACAAATATATACGTTTTTAAGTCAATTCATCAAATGGTTGCTTATTTAGAATTTTTTATAAATGCGAAACGTAATTTTCACCATATCTAAAAAATAAGTTTAGATTGTTTAAATCTTATTTCTAGTTGGGATATGGTGATTATTTTTATGGTAGATTAAAAATAAACTGTTTATGAATAAATGTACACGTTTTTAAGTCATATTATCAAATGGTTGTTTATTTATAATATTTATAAATGCGAAACGTAATTTTCACCTTATCTGGAAATTAGGTATAGATTGTTGCCATTTTGTTTTTAGTCAGAATTTGGTGATTATTTTTGTAGTAGATTAAAAATACACTATTTCTGAATATATGTAAAAGTTGTTAAGTCAATTTATCAAGTGGTTGCTTACTTAGAATATTTATAAGTGCGAAACGTGATTTTCATCTTATCCGAAAATTAGGTTTAGATTACTGCCATTTTATTTCTAGTTAAGATTTGGTGACTATTTTGACAATAGATTAAAAATATACTATTTTTAAATAAATATGGAAGTTTTTAAGATAATTTATGAAGTGGTTTGTTATTTAGAATTTTTATAAATGCGAAACGTAATTTTCACCTTCTCTAAAAATTGGGTTTAGATTGTTCCCATTTTGTTTCTGGTCGGGATTTAGTGATTATTTTTATAGCAAATTACAAATACACTATTTCTGAACAAATGTAAAAGTTTCTAAGTCAATTTATCAAGTTGTTGCTTACTTAGAATATTTATAAGTGCGAAACGTGATTTTCATCTTATCCGAAAATTAGGTTTTGATTGTTGCCATTTTGTTTCTAGTTAAGATTTAGTGACTGTTTTGACAATAGATTAAAAATACACTATTTATAAATAAACATTCAAGTTTTCAAGACAATTTATGAAGTGGTTTGTTATTTAGAATGTTTATAAATGCGAAACGTAATTTTCATCTTATCTGAAAATTAGGTTTTGATTGTTGCCATTTTGTTTTTAGTCGAGATTTGGTAACTATTTTTACAATAAATAAAAAAAACAAATATACACGTTTTTAAGTCAATTCATCAAATGGTTGCTCATTTAGAATTTTTTATAAATGCGAAACGTAATTTTCACCATATCTAAAAAATAGGTTTAGATTGTTTAAATCTTATTTCTAGTTGGGATATGGTGATTATTTTATTGTAGATTAAAAATAAGCTTATTATAAACAAATGTAGACGTTTTTAAGTCATATTATCAAATGGTTGTTTATTTAGAATTTTTATAAATGCCTAAAGTAATTTTCATCTTAACTAAAAATTTGGTTTAGATTGTTACCATTTTTTTTAGTAGAGATTTGGTGATTGTTTTTATAGTAGATTAAAAATAATCTATTTCAGAACAAATGTAAAAGTTTTTAAGTCAATTTATCAAGTCGTTGCTTACTTAGAATATTTATAAATGCGAAACGTGATTTCCATCTTATCTGAAAATTAGCTTTAGATTACTGCCATTTTGTTTCTTGTTAAGATTTGGTGAATGTTTTGACAATAGATTAAAAATACGCTATTTTTGAACAAACATGTAAGTTTTTAAGACAATGTATAAAGTGGTTTGTTATTTAGAATTTTTCTAAATGCGAAACGTAATTTTCGTCTAATCTGAAAATTAATTTTAGATTGTTGATATTCTGTTTCTAGTCGGGATATGGTGATGGTTTTATTGTAAATTAAAAATACACTATTTCTTAACAAATATACAAGCTTTTAAATCAATTCATCAAATGGTTGCCTATTTAGAATTTTTATCAATGCGAAACGTAATTTTCATCTAATCTGAAAATTAGGTTTAGATTGTTTAAATTTTGTTTCTAGTTGGGATATGGTGATTATTTTATTGTAGATTAAAGATAGGCTATTTCTGAACAAATTTACAAGTTTTTAAGTCATTTTATCAAATCGTTGTTTATTTAGAATATTTAAAAGTGCGAAACGTGATTTTCATCTTATTTGAAAATTAGTTTTAAATTGTTGCTATTATGTTTCTAGACAGGATTTGGTAATTGTTTTTATGATAGATTAAAAATACGCTATTTCTAAACAAACACTTAGGATTTTAAGTAAATGTATCGAATGATTGCTTATTTAGAATTTTTATAAATGAGAAGAGTAATTTTCATCTTACCTTAAAATTAGATTTAGATTGTTGCCATTTTGTTTTGAGTCGAGATTTAGTAATTGTTCTTACAATAAATTAAAAACATGCTATTTTTAAACAAATTTCGAAGTTTTCAAGTCAATTTATAGAGTGGTTCCTTATTTAGAATATTTATAAGTGCGAAATGTGATTTTCATCTTATTTGAAAATTATGTTTAAATTATTGCCATTTTGTTTCTAGTGAAAATTTGCTAAATATTTTTATGGTAGATTAAAAAGACGCTATTTATAAACAAAGACTCGAGATTTTAAGTAAATTCATCAAATGTTTGCTTATTTAGAATTTTTATCAATGTGAAATGTAATTTTCATCTTATCTAAAAATTAGGTTTAGATTGTTTAAATTTTGTTTCTAGTTGGGATATGGTGATTATTTTATAGCAGATTAAATACAAGCTATTTCTGAACAGATCTACAAGTTTTTAAGTCATTTTATCAAATGGTTGTTTATTTAGAATGTTTATAAATGCGAAACGTAATTTTCACCTTATCTGAAAATTAGGTTTAGATTGTTGCCATTTTATTTCTAGTTGGGATTTGGTGATTCTTGTTACAGTACATTAAAAATACACTATTTCTAAACAAACACTCAAGATTTAAAGTAAATTTAGAGAATGTTTGCTTATTTAGAATTTTTATAAATGCGAAACGTAATTTTCACCTTATCTGAAAATTAGGTTTAGATTATTGCCATTTTGTTTCTAGTTAGAATTTGGTGATTATTTTTATGATGGATTAAAATACGTTATTTCTGAATAAATGTAAAAGTTTTTAAGTCAATTTATTAAATTGTTGCTTACTTAGAATATTTATAAGTGCGAAACGTGATTTTCATCTAATCTGAAAATTAGGTTTAAATTGCTGCCATTTTGTTTCTAGTCAAGGTTTGGTGACTCTTTTGACAACAGATTAAAGATACGGTATTTCTGAATAAATATGCAAGTTTTTAAGACAATTCATCAAGTGATTTGATATTTAGAATTTTTATAAATGCGAAACGTAATTTTCATCTAATCTGAAAATTAGGTTTAGATTGCTGCCATTTTGTTTGTAGTCAAGATTTGGCAATTGATTTGACAAAAGATTAAAAATACGCTATTTCTGAACAAATATACAAGTTTTTAAGTAAATTCATAAAATGGTTGCCTATTTATAATTTGTATCAATGCGAAACGTAGTTTTCATCTTATCTAAAAATTAGGTTTAGATTTTTTTAATTTCGTTTCTAGTTGGAATATGGTGATTATTTTAAAGTAGATTAAAAATAAGCTATTTTTGAACAGATCTACAATTTTTTAAGTCATTTTATCAAATGGTTGTTTATTTAGAATGTTTATAAATGCGAAACGTAATTTTCACCTTATCTAAAAATTAGGTTTAGATTGTTGCCATTTTGTTTCTAGTCGGGATTTGATAATTGTTTTTATAGTAGATTAAAAATACGCTATTTCTGAATAAATATATAAGTTTTTAAGTCAATTTATCATGTTGTTGTTTACTTAGAATATTTATAAGTGCGAAACGTGATTTTCATCTTAATTGAAAATTAGGTTTAAATTGTTGTCATTTTTTTTTTCTAGTCGGGATTTGGTAATTATTTTTATGACAGATTAAAGATACTCTATTTCTAAACAAACACTCGAGATTTTAAGTAAATTCATAGAATGTTTGCTTATTTAGAATTTTTATAAATGGGAAGAGTAATAATCATCTTAGCTTAAAATTAGATTTAGATTTTTGCCATTTTGATTTGAGTCGAGATTTGGTAACTGTTTTTACAATAAATTAAAAACATGCTATTTTTAAACAAATTTACAAGTTTTCAAGTCAATTTATAGAGTGGTTGCTTATTTAGAATTTTTATCAATGCGAAAAGTAATTTTCACCTTATCTGAAAATTAAGTTTAGATTATTGCCATTGTGGTTTTAGTCTGAATTTGGTGATTCTTTTTATGATAGATTAAGAATACGTTATTTCTGAATAAACGTAAAAGTTTTTAAGTCAATTTATCAAATTCTTGCTTACTTAGAGTAGTTATAAGTGAGAAGCGTAATTTTCATCTAATCTGAAAATTAGCTTTAGATTGCTGCCATTTTGTTTATAGTCAAGATTTGGCGAATGTTTTGACAATAGATCAAAAACACGCTATTTCTGAACAAATATACAAATTTTTAAGACAATTCATCAAGTGGTTTGTTATTTAGAATGTTTATAAATGCAAAACGTAATTTTCACCTTATCTAAAAATTAGGTTTAGATTGTTTAAATCTTGTTTCTAGTTGGGATATGGTGATTATTTTATAGTAGATTAAAAATAAGCTATTTCTTAATAAATATAATAGTTTTTAAGTCATTTTATCAAATGGTTGTTTACTTAGAATTTTTATAAATGCAAAACGTAATTTTCACCTTATCTGAAAATTAAGTTTAGATTGTTGCCATTTTGTTTCTAGTTGGGGTTTTGGTGATTCTTTTTATAGTACATTAAAAATATACTATTTGTGAACAAACACTCAAGATTTAAAGTAAATTCATGGAATGTTTGCTTATTTAGAATTTTTTTAAATGGGAAGAGCAATTTTCATCTAATCTGAAAATTAAGTTTAGATTGTTGATATTCTGTTTCTAGTCGGGATTTGGTGATGGTTTTATAGTAGATTAAAAATACATTATTTCTGAATAAATATACAAGTTTTAAAGTCATTTTAAGTCAATGATTGTTTATTTAGAATTTTTATAAATGCGAAACGTAATTTTCACCTTATCTGAAAATTAGGTTTACATTATTGCCATTTTGTTTTTAGTCAGAACTTGGTGATTATTTTTTATGATAGATTAAAAATACGTTATTTCTGAATAAATGTAAAAGTTTTTTGGGTCAATTTATCAAATTGTTGCTTACTTAGAATATTTATTAAGTGCGAAACGTGATTTTCGTCTAATCTGAAAATTAGGTTTAGATTATTGCCATTTTTTTTCTAGTCAAGATTTGGTATCTCTTTTCACATTATATTGAAAACACGGTATTTTTGAACAAACGTGCAAGTTTTTAAGACAATTCATTATGTGGTTTATCATTTAGAATTTTTATAAATGCGAAACGTAATTTTCATCTAATCTGAAAATTAAGTTTAGATTGTTGATACTCTGTTTCTAGTCGGGATTTGGTAATGATTTTATAGTAAATTAAAATTACGCTATTTCTTAACAAACATAGAAGCTCTTATGTCAATTCATTAAATGGTTGCCTATTTAGAATTTTTATCAATGCGAAACGTAATTTTCACCTTATCTGAAAATTAGGTTTAGATTATTGCCATTTTTGTTTAAATCTGAATTTGGTGATTATTTTTATGACAGATTAAAAATACGGTCTTTCTAAATAAATGTAAAAGTTTTTAAGTCAATTTATTATATTATTGCTTACTTAGAATATTTATAAGTGCGAAGCGTGATTTTCATCTAATCTGAAAATTAGGTTTAGATTGCTGCCATTTTGTTTCTAGTCAAGATTTGGTGACTGTTTTCATATTATATTAAAAATACGCTATTTCTGAATAAGTGTGCAGGTTTTTAAGACAATTAATTAAGTGGTTTGTTATTTAGAACTTTCATAAATGCGAAACGTAATTTTCATCTAATTTGAAAATTAGGTTTAGATTGCTGCCATTTTGTTTGTAGTCAAGATTTGGCGACTGTTTTGACAACAGATTAAAATACGCTATTTCTGAACAAATATACAAGTTTTTAAGTAAATTCATCAAATGGTTGCTTATTTATAATTTGTATCAATGCGAAACGTAATTTTCATCTTATTTAAAAATTAGGTTTAGATTGTTTAAATTTTATTTCTAGTCGGGGTATGGTGATTATTTTATAGTAAATTAAAAATAAGCTATTTCTGAACAAATATACAAGTTTTTAAGTTATTTTATAAAATGGTTGTTTACTTAGAATTTTTATAAATGCAAAACGTAATTTTCACCTTATCTGAAAATTAGGTTTAGATTGTTGCCATTTTATTTCTAGTTAGGATTTGCTGATTCTTTTTACAGTACATTAAAAATACACTATTTCTGAACAAACACTCAAGATTTAAAGTAAATTTATAGAATGATTGTTTATTTAGAATTTTCAAAAATGCGAAACGTAATTTTCACCTTATCTGAAAATTAGGTTTAGGTTATTGCCATTTTGTTTTTCGTCAGAATTTGGTGATTTTTTTATAACAGATTAAAAATACGTTATTTCTGAATGAATGTAAAAGTTTTTAAGTCAATTTATTAAATTGTTGTTTACTTAGAATATTTATAAGTGCGAAACGTGATTTTCATCTAATCTAAAAATTAGGTTTAGATTGCTGCCATTTTGTTTCTAGTCAAGATTTGGTGACTGTTTTGACAATAGATTAAAAATACGCTATTTATGAATAAATATGCAAGTTTTTAAGACAATTTATTAAGTGGTTTGTTATTTAGAATTTTTATAAATGCGAAACGTAATTTTCATTTAATCTGAAAATTAAGGTTTAGATTGCTGCCATTTTGTTTGTAGTCAAGATTTGGCGACTGTTTTGACAACAGATTAAAATACGCTATTTCTGAATAAATATACAAGTTTTTAAGTAAATTCATCAAATGGTTGCTTATTTATAATTTGTATCAATGCGAAACGTAATTTTCATCTTATTTAAAAATTAGGTTTAGATTGTTTAAATTTTATTTCTAGTCGGGGTATGGTGATTATTTTATAGTAAATTAAAAATAAGCTATTTCTGAACAAATATACAAGTTTTTAAGTTATTTTATCAAATGGTTGTTTACTTAGAATTTTTATAAATGCAAAACGTAATTTTCACCTTATCGGAAAATTAGGTTTAGATTGTTGCCATTTTATTTCTAGTTAGGATTTGCTGATTCTTTTTACAGTACATTAAAAATACACTATTTCTGAACAAACACTCAAGATTTAAAGTAAATTTATAGAATGTTTGCTTATTTAGAATTTTTATAAATGCGAAGAGTAATTTTCATCTAATCTGAAAATTAAGTTTAGATTGTAGATATTCTGTTTCTAGTCGGGATTTGGTGATGGTTTTATAGTAAATTAAAAACACGCTATTTCTGAACAAATATACAAGTTTTTAAGTCATTTTAAGTCAATGGTTGTTTATTTAGAATTTTTTAAATGCGAAACGTAATTTTCACCTTATCTGAAAATTAGGTTTAGATTATTGCCATTTTAGTTTTACTCTGAATTTGGTGATTATTTTTATGACAGATTAAAAATACGTTATTTCTGAATAAATGTGAAAGTTTTTAAGTCAATTTATCAAATTGTTGCTTACTTAGAATATTCATAAGTGCGAAGCGTGATTTTCATTTAATCGGAAAATTAGGTTTAGATTGCTGCCATTTTGTTTCTAGTCAAGATTTGCTGTCTGTTTTCACATAATATTAAATACACGGTATTTTGAACAAACATGTAAGTTTTTAAGATAATTCATCATGTGGTTTGTCATTTAGAATTTTTATAAATGCGAAACGTAATTTTCATCTAATTTGAAAATTAGGTTTAGATTGCTGCCATTTTGTTTGTAGTCAAGATTTGGCGACTGTTTTGACAACAGATTAAAATACGCTATTTCTGAACAAATATACAAGTTTTTAAGTAAATTCATCAAATGGTTGCTTATTTATAATTTGTATCAATGCGAAACGTAATTTTCATCTTATTTAAAAATTAGGTTTAGATTGTTTAAATTTTATTTCTAGTCGGGGTATGGTGATTATTTTATAGTAAATTAAAAATAAGCTATTTCTGAACAAATATACAAGTTTTTAAGTTATTTTATCAAATGGTTGTTTACTTAGAATTTTTATAAATGCAAAACGTAATTTTCACCTTATCGGAAAATTAGGTTTAGATTGTTGCCATTTTATTTCTAATTGGGATTTGGTGATTCTTTTTATAGTACATTAAAAATACACTATTTCTGATCAAACGCTCAAGATTTAAAGTAAATTCATGGAGTTTTTGCTTATTTAGAATTTTTATAAATGTGAAGAGTAATTTTCATCTTAGCTGAAAATTAGGTTTAGATTGCTGCAACTTTGTTTCTAGTCGGGATTTGGTGATTGTTTTTATAGCAGATTAAAAGTACACCAATTTTAAATAAACATGTAAGTTTTTAAGTCAATTCATCAAATGGTTACTTATTTAGAATTTTTATAATTGCGAAACGTAATTTTTATTTTATTTAAAAATTAGGTTTGGATTGTTGCTACTTTATTTCTAGTCGGGATTTAATGAATATTTTTACAGTAGAATTAATATAGGCTATTTGTAAATAAACAAACAAGTTGTTAAGTCAATACATGAAACGGTTGCTTATTTAGAATTTTTTAAATTACGAAACGTAATTTTCTTTTAATCTGAAAATTAGGTTTACCATTTTGTTTTTAGTACGGTTATGCAAATTATTTTATATTGTATTAATAGATAAGCAAATACATTCGCATGTAACAAGTAGCGAAACATTCTAAACATTTGAATATGTCACACGCATGACCGCAAATAGACATGACGTTATGCGGTAATTCGTTTCCAATGTAAAAATGGTAATAAAATTGCGAAATTTGAAAATGGACGGAAAGCCAGGAATACATTAACGGTCACAGGCGATGACTCAGTCGTGGGAGTGCAAGTAAATAAATTATTTATGCAACGCGGGGCGCTCCGTGGCCAAATTTTTCTGTTAATACTAATGCAGAATTTCTATGCACTTTCTTGCACATCCTGGAACGAAACGAAAAATCCGTCCGGACACTTTTCTGAATTAATTAGTCGCCGTCCCGGAAAGTATAAAGTCGTTGCAAAGTTGCAGAATTTATATTTTTAATTCCTCCAAAGCCCCGACCCAATTTATTCCAGACGCTGGGAGAGTTTGAGCGACAATACGATCACTTCCTAGTTTTATGTTTCATTACTTAAACTGCATGTGCACTAGCTGCATGCAGTTTAAGTAATGAATTTATTTATAAAGTTGCGTACTTTCACGGCTTGCTGTGATTAATAATATTTCAAACTTTTATAAAATATATAAGCGACGGTTTGGAAATTAAAAAACTATTTAAAAAGTGAAGTTTAAATGTAAAATTCAATATTAATTTGCTTTTAATAAAATCCATTTTTAACAAAACCCTGTTGTATGATCTATGGGTTGAAGGGTAGGATAGAGGCCACCCACCCACCCTACATATTTATTGAAACTCTCATCACTGTAACTGTTTTGGTTTCCTGAAATAAAAACAAAAATGATGAAGATATTTCTAATAATTTTATAAGCAATATTGTAGCTTAAATATCATTGTATATGTAGGGTGGGTGGCCACTATCTCACCCTCCCGTTTTTAAATTACAGGCGACTATTAAAGAAAATATTAAATAAGGCAAGTTATGAAATTTTTATGCTTGAACATTTAACTTGCATTTTTATTATTGCTCATTTTTAAACATTATTTTAATCATTCATTTCGAAAACTTATTGTAATATTTGTCACCTCCACCAAAAAAGAAAGATGATTTATGCCCGCTGTTTTTCTAATTATTCTATCAGCCACTAAAAGTTCTGAAGTATTAGACGACGCTCGCTCACATAATCAATCAAGTCTTTTGACAAGTTTGATACGGAACGTGTTCATCACGGAAAATAAAATGTAGAAACACCTCCGCGATAATAAAATTACATTTGGAATATTTCAGTATCCATTATATGCATATGAGCTGGAGAATATAATTTAAAAGGTGTGAATGCATCTCATACTATATAGAACGCTAGGTAATAAATCTTCTTCAAGGGCATTATTTTATGATTTCATTACATATACATTTTTTATTCGTAAATTATTTAGTACTTATTAAATATGACTATATTATATATGTAAACAGTGTGTCCCAATTTCGGTGCTCATCATTAGTGTCTCTGTTATTATTAGGTCAAGAGTACACTAAAAAAATATTAATTTATTGGGATAGGTCAAGAGCACGCTTGGGTAATATATAAAACATTAGGTTAGGTAAAGAGGTAAAGAATACATTATAACTAAGCATAAAAAAGGGCAAGATTTTAGAAGATGAAAATTATTGTACAAGATTTGATCTCTACATTTTAACAATTTTCCACAATGCTAATATAAAATTAGAAGATAAAATCGTTTCGGTACAAATTTTAGAATTACCTAATTACTCTTACGATAATATAACATTTTCCCAGTAAAAAATTCCCAGTTGCTTCAGTGGAAGCAAAATTACTGAAATATTCTATATCCCTTAAAGATACCTGGAAATAAAATTTACAAAAACCTTGGGCAAAAACTAGCTATTTGTAAAAGTAAATTACAAAACAATTGGAAATTCCTCAATGAAACTTAAAAAACGTACTAGAAAATTCTAGATCGTTGCAAAAATTCAGGATACAAAATTTCTGAAGAACTTTATAATAATATAACTTGTAAAACTATTGCTACAAGATTAAATACTTATACTGAAAATTCACTATTTTTTTCTGGATGTAAAATTGCTGAAAAATTTAAAAAAAACCTCAACAAAATCTGGGAAGAATTTGCTTAAAAATTCAAGGACGTTCGAAGGAAATTTTCTATTTCTAGAAGTAAATTTGCTAAAAATATGTTAGAAACCTGGAAAAGAAATTGTTGGAAAATACAAAACCTTAAAAAATTACTCAAAAATTTGGGTACCCTCAAAAAAGTAGTTGCTGGAATATATTAAATTTATGACACCTTCAAAAACCCTGGAAAGTTCAAGAATCTCAAAAAAATTCACTGCTAAAAAAATACATTTCTGAGAAAATTCTAGACCTTTAGAGAAAAATTGTAAATTTAGGTTAAAAATTTTATTACCCTTAAAAAAATCTAAAAAAACAAATATAATTTTTTTTTAACAAAATCTAGAAGTAAAATTGTTGAAAAATTATAAATTCACCAGAAAATTTATTGCTGGAAAATTCTAGAACTCACAAAGAAACCATTGGAGAGAAGTTTACAATTATTAAAAAAATTATAGAAACTTCTAGAACTGCTAAAGAAACCTGGAAATGTAATTGCTGAAAAATTCTAGAACTTTAGAAAGAACATTTCTAGAAATCTCCTGAAAATTCTAGAACTCTCAAATAAACTTGTAGGGTTAGAATTTCTAAAAAATCTAGAAACCTCCTGAAAATTCTAGAACTCTCAACGAAATTAGGAAAAATAATTGCTGAAAAATTTTAGAACATTGGAAGGAAGTTAACAAATACTAAAAAATTCCAGAAACGTCCTGAAAATTCCACAACTTTTAAAGAAACCTGGAAAATAATTGCTAAAAAATTCTAGAACATTGGAAGGAATTTTACAATTACTAAAAAATTCTAGAATCCACTTGAAAATTTTAGAACTATCAAAGATACTTGGAAAAATAATTGCTTAAAAAAATCTAGAACATTGGAAAGAAGTTTACAATTACTAAAAATTCTAAAATTCTCCTGAAAATTCATGAACTCTCAAAATAAACCTAACTAATTGCTGAAAAATTCTAGAACATTGGAAGAAAGTTTGCAATGACTAGACAATTCTAGAAACCTCCCAAAAATTCTAGAACTCTCAAAGAAACTTGAAAAGATTATTTCTAAAAAATCAAGAACGTCGGAAGAAAGTTTACAATTACTGAAAAATTCTAAAACCATCTGAAAATTCTAGAACTCTCAAAGAAACCTGAAAAATAATTGCTGAAAAACTCTACAACATTGGAAATAAGTTTACAAATCAAAAAATTTTGAAAATTAATTCTTGAAAAATTCTAGAACTTTGGAAAGAAGTTTCCAATTTCTAATAAGTTCTAGAAACCTTCAGAAAATTTTAGAAGTCTCAAAGGAACCTAGAAAAATAATTTTTAAAGAATTCTATAGCTTTAGAAAGAAGTTTACAATTACAAAAAAAATTCTAGAATCCTCCTGAAAATTCTAGAACTTTTAAAGAAACCTGAAAAAAGTAGCTAAAAATTCTAGCACATTGAAAGGAAGTTTACAATTACTAAAAATCTAGAAAAGTTCTGAAAATTCTAGAACTCTAGAAAAATTCTAGAATCCTCCTGAAGATACTTGAACTCTTAAATAAACCTAATTAATTGCTAAAAATTTCTAGAACATTGGAAGGAAGTTTATAATTACTAAACAATTCTAGAAACCTCCTAAAAATTCTAGAACTCTCAAAGAAGCTTCAAAAATTAATTGCTGAAAAAATCTAGAACGTCGGAAGAAAGTTTACAATTTCTGAAAAATTCTAGAAACCTTCTTAAATTTTCTAGAACTTTCAAATAATAATTGCTGAAAAATTCTAGAACATTGGAAATAAGTTTACAAATAAAAAAAAACTTTGAAAATTAATTGTTGAAAAATTCTAGAACATTGGAAAGAAGTTTCTAATTACTAAAAAATTTTGGAAACCACCTGAAAAGTCTAACTCAAAGAAACTCTCAAAGAAATCTGGAATAATAATTGCTGAAAATTTCTAAAACATTGGAAAGAAATTCACAATTACTAAAAAGTTCTAGAAACCTTCAGAAAATTTTAGATCTCTCAAAGGAACCTGGAAATATAATTGTTGAAAAATTATATAGTTTCAGAGAGAAGTTTAGGTTAGGTTAGGTTGGTGTGGCAGCACCTCTTCGTGCACCGCGAAGAGATGCACACTTAGGCCTAGATAGGCCCGTTGTGATACCAATGAGGGACATACACGAACATCCATGGATCCGGAGGGAGAATTCTTCCTTTTAGAAAAATCCACCGCCCGGCTGGGATTTGAACCCACAACCGTGTGGCCCGTGAGCAGGCACTCTACCCACTAGGCCACCGCGGTCCCAAAGAGAGAGAGAAGTTTAAAACTCCAAAAAATTCTAGAATCCTCCTGAAAATTCTAGAACTTTTAAAGAAACCTGAAAACATAGCTGAAAAATTCTAGCACATTGGAAGGAAGTTTTCAATTACTACAAAATTTTGAAAATTCTAGACCTCTTAAATCATTGGACAGAAGTTTACAATTACTAAAAAATGCTAGAAACCTTATGAAAATTCTAGAACTCTCAAAAAAACCTGAAAAATATAATTGCTAACCAAATCCAGAACATTGAAAAGAAGAAGTTCACAATTACTAAAAATTCTAGAAACCTCCTGAAAATTCTATAACTCTCTAAGAAACATGGAAAAGTAATTGCTGAATAATTTTAGAACATTGGAAGAAAGTTTACAATTACTAAAAAATCTAGAAACCTCCTAAAAATTTTATAACTCTCTAAGAAACATGGAAAAATAATTGCTGAAAATTTTTAAAACAATGGAAAGAAATTTACAATTACAAAAAATGCTAGAAACCTCTTGAAAATTCTAAAACTCTCAAAGAAAAAAAAGAGAAATTGCTGTGATATTTTAGACCTAAAATAAATTTAGTACCTTAAAAAAACCTTTGAAAATTCAACATTCCTCTTGGAAAAACTTTCAGCGCTGACAAATAAATATCTGAGAAAATTCTAGATTCTTAGAGAAAAATTCACAATCTGGCTTTTAGAACATTTTAGAACCTTCAAAATATCTAAATGGAAAATTTAAAAAAGTTAGCAATATCTAGAAGTAAAATTGTTAAAAAATCATAAATCCTTTAAAACACCAGAAAACCAATTTCTGGGAAATTCTAGAACATTGGAGAATAGCTTACAGTTTCTAAGGTTAGAATTCCTAAAATATTCTAGAAACCTCCTGAAATGTCTAAAATTCTCAAAGAAATCTGTAAAAATAATTCCTGAAGAATTTTAGAACATTGGAAAGAAGTTTCCAAATATTGAAGAATTCTGGAAATCTCCTTTAAAATTCTAGAACTCTCAAGAAACCTGGAAAAATAACTGCTGAAATATTCTAGAACATTGGAAAGAAGTTGACAATTACTAAAACAATTCTAGTGAAAATTCTAGAACTTTTAAAAAAACCTGGAAAAATAATTGCTAATAAATTCTAGAACCTTGGAAAGAAGTTTACAATTACTGAAAAGTTCTGTAAACCTCCTGAAAATTCTAGAACTTTCAAGGAACTCTTAAAGAAATCTAAAAAAATAATTGCTGAAAAATTCTATAACATATGAAAAAGGTTTACAATTACTAAAAAATTCTTAAAGAAACCTAGAAAAATAATTGCTACTAAAAAATCTAGAAACCTTCTGAAAATTCTAGAAGTAAAAAACCTGGAAAATTAATTGAAAAATTCTAGAACATTAGAAAGAAGTTTACAATTACTAAAAAAATTCTAGAAACCTCCAGAAAATTCTAGAACTCTTAAATAAACCTGAAAAATAATTGGTAACAAATTCAAGAACATTGGAAGAAAGTTTACAATTACTTAAAAAATCTAGACACATCTTGAAAATTCTAGAACTTTTAAAAAACCTGGATAAAATAATTGCTGAGAAATTCTAAAAAATTGGAAAAAAGTTTACAATTATTAAATTTTTTTATAAAACTTCCTTAAATTCTAGAAACCTGGAAAATAATTGCTGACAAAATCTAGAACATTGGAAAGCAGTTTACAATTACTAAAAATTCTAGAAACCTTCTAAAAATTCTAGAACTCTTAAAAAAACCTGAAAAATAATTGCTGTAAAATTCTAAAAGATTGGAAAGAAGTTTACAATTAGTAAATAAATATAGAAACCACCTGAAAATTTTAGAGCTTTCGAAGAAACCTGGAAAAATAATTGTTAAAAAATTCTAGAACATTGGAAAAAAGTTTACAATTACTTGAAAATTCTGGAAACCCCCAGAAAATTCTAGAACTCTCAAAGAAACCTTGAAAAAGAATTGCTTAAAAATCTACAACATTGGAAAAAAGTTTACAATTTCTAGAGTTAACATTATTAAAAACTTTTAGAAACCTCTTGAAAATGAAGTTGCTAGCAAAATATAATAAAATTGTAACTTTTAAATAAATAAGTAAAAGAAAGTAAAATTTAAGAACCTTTTAAGAAAATTTACAATATCTGAATAAATAATTATTAATAGGTTGTTGAAAAAATTCACTTGGTTTGTTTCACTAAATTGTTTATTTTCGACTAGTTTCGGCACTAGGCCATTATCAAGAATTTTTTCAACAACCTATTATTAACATAATGTTTCACCAAGTGAGAAATGAGAATAAAATACAAGATAAAATAATTATTATTTGGCAGTTTTAAAATTACCAAAGGAACTTGGCTAAAGTGCTAGAAAATTTAGAAAATTTACAATGAGTAAATTCCTGAAGAAATTAGGAAAACCTTTGAAGAAAATTCAGTAATTCTTAAACACAAGAAGTGAACTCAAGGCTTTTTTAAGTGTTTTCTAAAAATTTCTACGTTTCTGATAATCATAAATTTTATTGGGATAGGTCAATAGTACGCTAGGATAATCAATAATTTATTATTTTAGGCTAAGAGAACATAAGGTTTTAGTTTTTTTTTTAAATTAAGTTTTTGAACCATTTTTGAAAGTTTGATTGTTTTTCAATTGTTTTTGTTTGTGGGAGAGGTTTGTATGTGAGTGTTTTGAAAGATTTGAAGTATTTTCTAATTATTTCTACTTTTCTTATTATTAAATCTCTATTATTTATGATAACTGTCGATTGTTTTCTTTGAGATTTCCGGAAATATTTTTTCCAACAATCTCCACTGATATCTATTTTGGTCTTTAAGTTTTAAATAATTGTAAATTGTATATATATATACATCTTTATTGACAAATATGTACAACAAAATTTAACATTTAAATAATAAATAATTGATGAGGTGTTAGTATGTTAATATGTCAAATGGCTATCGACCAGAGGTCTTTCTGCCTTGTTCTGTCTAGTCATATGGCGTCAGTCTTTAATGAGTAGATGCATGAAATAATGAAATGAAACCATAAATGGTAGAATGAGGGTTTTTAAATTTAGGGGTTAGATTTGGGTTTCTAGGAATACAGTATAGGGATAATATGTGAAAGTTGAAAGGATTTTTGGAGAATTTCTCTGATAGGAATCGAAGGCGTTCTAGGATGGGAATAACTGAGGTAGTATCATAAAGGAGCTTATTAGAAGGATTATATAAAGGATTGAGAGGATGACGGAGTTTTGTTAGGGTACGAAGGGATGCTCGCTCGCTAACTTGAATATTACGGGAGGTTGGATTGGTGGAATTGGAATAGAGGACACAACCATAGTCCAGTAATGGGCGACAAATCATTTTATATATTTTTACTGCAGTTTTAGTAGTAATGCCATTATTTTTATACGTTAAGCATCTAAAATGTTTTGCCCTGATGGTAATTTTGTTTTTCGTTGTAGCAGTGTGTTTTTTAAAATTGATTTTTGGATCTATGGTTATGCCAAGGTACTTTACGGAAGCTGAGGGGGGGATAATAGTTTGGGAGATTGAGACAGTGTAAGGGGAATTATTGGTGCGGTGGTATGGAATAAGGAGTTGTGATTTATGGGGATTAATTTTAATGCGCCATTTTGCAAACCAGTGCTGAAGGGAGTCAATAAGCTCTTGGAGGATTTGAAGGGCTTTTGGTAACGTGGGAGCATGGGAAATTAGGGCAGTGTCGTCTGCAAATTGTAGGAGATATTTAGATGGATTGAAGTAGAGAGGATCAGGGTTATATATGTCGAAGCTAAAAATATTGTATAATAGAGGTGAAATTGGAGAGCCTTGGGGAAGTCCTTGTTCGGGGGTAAAAGAAGAAGAGAAAGAGTTATGAATTTTAACTTTTAGGGATCTATTACAGAGGAATTGTTTGATTATATAAATGATGTGAGGAGGGATGTTTAGGAGGTGACATTTGTACAATAAGCCTTGATGCCATACAGAGTCAAAGGCTTTCTGGACATCTAGAAATAAAGCTGCAGAGGCTTTGCCTTCGAGGTGGACAGTCTGAATGTTGGAGGTTAGGATAGTTAGAGGGAGGGAAGTTGATCGACGGGGAAGGAAACCAAATTGGTATTTGGGGATGTGGTTAGAAATTAAAGAAAGGATTTTGTTTTTAAGAAGGGATTCATACAATTTTCCAATAACAGGAAGGAGTGTAATAGGGCGATAGCTGGTTAGTAAGGAAGAGGGTTGGTCGCGTTTGGGGATACAAATAATAATTCCCATTTTCCACACTTCTGGGAAATATTGTTTTTTGTATAGGAAGTTAATGTTACTTAGGATGTGGTCGTGTATATGGGATGGAAGAGATTTTAGGATATGTCTGTGAATATGGTCATGTCCTGCCGCTGTATTTTTTCCTTTCTTTAAAACCTCAAAGTATTCGTCGTTCGTAAAAATGTCCGTCGGTTCTGAACAGTTATTTTTTTCGAAATATTTAACGTACCAGTCATTTACTCTACGAAAATGTGAGCTGTCTTGTAAATTGTTTTTATTGGAGTTTCTTCTTTATAAATTGTTACTACTTTTGATAAATAAAAATTGTATTTCTAACGAACTATTTTTTAAATTATTTCCGGAAAATAAATAACACTTATTTTCTTTTCTAAATTCTATTAGCAACCAGATTTTACTACGCACTTTGTTTTGTTTTCCTGGCTGAAAAGCGAGCTTAAATGAAAGCATTGAGAGTCCGTGGAAAACATCCAAAAGTATGATAGAACGTTCCAGTCGAGGAGTTTTAAGGTGGATTTTAGGCATGGAAAACACGTTTCCACAAGTATATTTATGTATTTTGAAGAATTTTAAGCATTTGTACAAGTACGATCAATAAATATATTTTTTCCCAGAAAATGCGCATTACTTTTACAATAGACCCTGTATGAATAATTATGAACTAATTCTTAAGGTTAATATAAGTTATACACATTTTGTTTGTTTATATTATTTTTTATTATTATTAATGTGCGTTTATATGTACAATAATTTATCACATACTCCAATTTTCTAAATAAAAATACAAATAAAATAGTGTTGAACAATTCCACTCCTATACATCAACTACCCAATTGTTTTAAAGCGGATATTTTTATTACAATGGATGCACAGGAAATATAAATTTATTGGATATAAAATCTAAATAGATTCAACGCTGGTGTCATCAATAATAAATCAACGGAATGCGAACACAAATAGAATCAAATGTACCGAACAATACATAATAGACAATAGCTTTTCTCTATGGAGATGTAAGGTATATATCAAAAGTGAAATTGATTACGTAATACATTATAGGGTCAATATATGTTACCTATATTTATTACATTAACCGTTCATTACACTGACCTCATTGGTTTACACTCCTAATATTTAAACTGTGTATTACGTTTCCCAGCTGTATAATTTGTATTTACAATTACTGAGAAAATTAAATAGCAACTGCACGAGAGATGCAAATTATTACTTAGAAAATGCACGTAAATTACCAGTTGTGCTTCTAATTTTTGATAATTTTAATATTATAGTATAATGGTTTAAAGGATTCAAATTAATGCTATATACTTAAGAACACAAACTTACTACTTATATGGATGTTACTAGATGTTATTTACTATGTTATTTCATTCCCAATATTATTAATTTAAGTTTAAATAATTAATGCGACATGTGTAAACTGAATGTTTTAATCTTGATTTGAACTAATGTAGAAAGTAAATTGTAATACTATTTCTATTAATAATTATATGTTTTATGCGAATGTAAATGCAAGCAAACGCTCAATATTTGTTGGGAAAATTGATTCTAAGTGCTATAACATGTTGCATGTATAATTGAGTATCAGCGGAGATTTGAATTTGAATTATTCACTTAATCCAGAATTATAAATAGCCGCGTTTATGTCTTGCATAAATTATTCAAATATGCAGATTGCTTTCACTTAATTTATGTAATTTGTGCATCACAGGAACAAATACTCTGGTATATAAATCATTCTATGACGTTAGTAAAGTTATAAGCTTAATAACAATTTAAATTGTGTTATTTCTATATTACAAAATATTTCACCATGAGTTACATGAGAATCTAATTGAAGAAATATTTATATTATTGGTTTTTGAGTTACGTGAAGAGAAATTTCAATAGTCAAGCTAACTGTTAGCTATTGATAATGAGCATAAAATAAATTGTGAAGAAAGTGAATTCTAACGTGTTTTATTAATTCAAGAAATATTAATGAGTAAAATTTAATCGTTAAAATAATGTTGCAACTATAAATAACAATTTTTCACATTAAAAGTTTTCTTGGTTAATTCTACCATACAGTACATAAGGTGGCTTCTTTTTTTATATGTTTCTATGCATACATTCGCGAAATAAAAGCAGTATAGAAAAAAATGTAAGACCTCTTAAATCTTAAGATATTTATTACAATAATTTTAAATGCTACAAACCTCAGTATCGTTTATGTTTATGTTTATGTTGCCCTTATAAACTTTATAAATTTAAATTATAAAAATTCCTTTTTTTAACAATATTCTTGTTACGATTTGTAATTAATATCATTTAAATAATCTATTTATTTATCATAGGTAGATATTTATAAATAAAACTAGTCGACGATCTAAATATAATATATTCCACAAACTCTAAAATTTACATGCATAGCGTAACGTGTGTGTCAGTCCAGTTTAATGCATATCAATAAAAATATTTTAGTGGGAACGGCCGTCATTTGAATTTAATTGCGAATTTTATAGGTTTGAACACGTTACACATAGAGATTTTTTTTTCGTATCGCTGTCATAAAGCATATCGATATATTTTTATCGCACGCGAATTAATTACACTGCAACGGTTTTCATTAATATTTTTAATATACGAATGCACTAATATTATTTGTTGTTTTTCGTGGATTGTGAATTTATAATTTAGTAAACAATATTTAATGTTAATAAACACACAATTAATAAATATATACACAAGACGAGAGAGAAAAATATAACACTTATTTTATTATTAATATTGCAATCAAAATTTTTATTTGATGACCATGATTTATATATACAGTTTTTATTTAAAATTACTAACTGACATTTTTTAAATAAGTTGTGAATATTGCACGTATTTGGAATTAATTGTGGTATATGAAAAATTATTGAAATAAAGAAAATAATTAAAAGTGTTCAAGAAAGAAACCCTAAAAGTTATAGATAAAATATTGGACATATATTTTTATTGATAAACAAGTATATTTCATACATTTGAATTAAAACACTTGTTATTTTCCATATTAATTTATTCAGTGTCAGGAAACTGGATATATTAATATGGAAAATAACAAATATTTCAATTCAAATGTATCTAATATACTTTTTCACCAAGTGTATAGCAAAGGAAGTGTTAACTCTATAAGAAAAGTTCATTTTTGTGTTAACAATTTTAAGTGCACTTTGCGATTGTTATGAAATTACTCTATCGATGGAGGTGGATAAAAAGAAATTATCAAAAAGGTAAAAAGCCCAGAAATACAAAGTTTCGGGGCTGGTGTCAAAGGTTTATAAACCACAGTAAAGGCAGTCATACGCTGAATTCAATTCAAAAAAGCCAAATTTGAAATAGGATTCTTGTATGAGTCTTGTATTTAATTTGTATTTATATTTATTTATCCACTATGCTTACAAATTTAAATAGAAATACATATGTAACAAAAATATTTTGATTGCACATGGAAAAGCTTGAGTCAATAATAAAATGTTCTTCCACTTTTGCCTGCTTCGATGCCAATGCCTGTGACAGAAGGTCACAGAATATGTTAGTATTTTCTTGCCAATTTAGTGTTAATATTTAGACCTAGACATTTGCTGGATGTACTGAATTTGGTGTCGTCTGAAATATTTTCACTCTTTTTTTCTAAGTAAAAAGTATATTAACAGTTTTTTTTTCGGATTGAGCTCGAGCAAATTACTTTTGAACCATTTTTTTTTGATAATCGCAGAGCCATGTGATATCGCATTAGAATTTGTTCTTGATTATCGCATTGGCTGTTTAAAGAGGTGTCATATGCGTACAGGACAACATCACATTGATATACATATCTAGGGAGGTCTTTTATATACAAGATAAATAGTAACGGTCCCTAGGATTAAACTTTGGGAAACACATTGTTTTACAGGTAAAAGCCCTGAAATTGTGTTTCCAACTTTTACTGCCTGTTGTCTTCCGGTTAAATAAGATTTAATGAAATTGCCAGCAACTTCATAAATAATAGGTAGAGAATTGATAAACACTTGCGTTTGTTTTACTGTTTCAAGAAATATCTTTACTAAGGCGCTTACTATAGTCCTTTAACTAATTTAGTAATATATTATGATTGACGTAATCAAATCTAATAAAGTGACTACATAATCAGAATTGTTCTCAAATGCTTTGAATTGTATCACTGGTTAATAATCCTCTTCCGAAGCCGAACCAATGCGTATTTAGGATATTATTGTCTTCTAAGTACTTGTTAAGCGGATTGTACATAATTCTCTCAAGAATTTTGGAAAATATGGATGGCAAGGCTGATGGTCTATAATTTAGTTCGCCTGCTTTGTCTCCATTTTTTATGCATTGGTATTACTATTGCAGGTTTCATTAGATCTAGATCGATGTTATTTTGAATGCAACAGTTATTAGCATGAGTTAGTAAGGATAATATAAACTCTTTATATGATTTTATTAAGTCCAGCGTGAAGTTAAAAAATAATGTTCATAAATTTTCCATTATTTAAACTAAGTATTATATATCTCATTAGAGCTTCCGACACTGGTTTAAAGTGAAAATTTTTCTGAGGCTGATTATATTTTTGGATCAATGAGGGGCTTACCTCAAAACAGTCTGCATTACACTAGGAAGTTCTAATGCTCAAGAAAGACATTAAGTACACATTAATTCCAGACGTTTCAAGAGGTAGGTTATCAGAGCCTCTGACATCACTCTAACTGATGCCTTCACAGCAAGTACAATTGGGATATTGTGGAAGAACCATCCTAGCAGATTGAGTTCGACATAGAGGCCACAAAGGAAGACGCAATTCAGTATAGAAATCTAGGAAACCCAGGCTGAAAAAAGTGTGGAAACTGACAATTTTTATCTCAATATCCAGGCCACAGAAGAGCTAGAAACAGCAGCTGCTCTACTCAGAAATAGCATCATAAAGGCAAATTAATCCAGTGTTCTGTAAAGAGCAAATCTCTTTCTAAAGACGTGTCTTGATGGAAGTTGAGAAAATCGAAAAAGAAAATGTGACCGTATTTTATTCTTCAGTTGGATTATTTATTTATTTTATTCATTTACTAATCTTTAGTCTTCTTTCTTAAAAATTACACAAATGATTAAAATAACTATACAGGGTTATTCACGCTATACGGCATGGAATATTGTGGCCAAAATACGTGACTTTCAAAAAGTTTCACTTTGGGGATATATGGGGGTCTATTAGGGCTACTTTTTTAAATTACTTTCATAATATACAGGGTGTCCCAAAAACCCTAAAAGTATCAAAGTTGTGTTTTTTATTAATGAAACACCCTGTATTTTATTACATTTTTGGATCCTTCGATCAAAATAAGCGTATGTTTTAATAAGGTTTTTATTACATAAACCTTAAGGTTTTTGAAATAATTTGAATTTTGTAAAAATGTAACCTAATTTTCATGTTTCAAATACTTAAAAAATAATTAAGTTATGCATACCAAATTTACACTGAAATGTAACAATAGATCATATTTTATTTTCCAAGTATAATAAACTTGACATCTTATGCCGGGTGTAAAAAAATTGGAATTAAACAAATGAGAACTTTAAATGGCTATAACTTCATTTATTTAAATGGAAAGCTATATTTATTAATTTATCAGCAAATGCACGTTTTAATTACCTTTCGAATGGTATTTAAATCTTAAGTGTTAAGTCTTCTCGTTTTTGCAGAAAACGCCAAAATATTGTTTATTGCACCGTTTTAGTACTTTTTAAGTAAACATTTGTATGTATCTAGTTTTCTATGGTATTTAAAAACGTCAGATAATTAATTTAGTCTGTCATTTTAGTTTAAAAAGCCTGTCTTTTGTTATAGTTGTCTTATTTTGCATTTTTGTGTTAGATCGTTAGTAATCGTTATTGTTTGAACCTCGCTGTTGTATTTTTTGGTAAAAAATGAAGATTTACTCAAAATAAGGGGTTATTGGCATTATTTTTATGCTTGGAGAATGTCATCAAAATTGTTTATTGGCTTGTCGAGTTTATACTTAAAGGTTTCCCGAAAGAAATCACCCTAAGCCAGCTATTTTTGAGAGACTATTAAACCAGTTTAAAGAAATTGAAAGTGTCAGTTATAAAAACCTCAGTATAAGAAAATCTGTGTAAATTTTCATTTTTTACAATGACATACAACAACCATGTTCAAACAATAACGATTACTAACGATCTAACACAAAAACGCAAAATAACACAACTATAACAAAAGACATCCTTTTTAAACTAAAGTAACAGACTAAATTAATTATCTGATGTTTTTAAATACGATAGAAAACTAGATACATTAAAATTTTTACTTTAAAAGTATTAAAACGGTGCAATAAACAATATTTTGGCGTTTTCTGTAAAAACGGGAAGACTTAACACTTAAGATTTAAATACCATTCGATAGGTAATTAAAACGTGCATTTGCTGATAAATTAATAAATATACCGTTCCATTTAAATAAATGAAGTTATAGTCATTTAAAGTTCTCATTTGTTTAATTCCAATTTTTTTACACCCGGCATAAGATGTCAAGTTTATTACACTTGGAAAATAAAATATGATCTATTGTTACACTTCAGTGTAAATTTGGTATGCATAACTTAATTACTTTTTAAGTATTTGAAACATGAAAATTAGGTTAAATTTTTACAAAATTCAAATTATTTCAAAAACTTTAAAGTTTAGGTAATAAAAACCTTATTAAAACACACACTTATTTTGATCTAAGGATCCAAAAATGCAATAAAATACAGGGTGTTTCATTAAAAAAAACACAACTTTGATACTTTTAGGGTTTTTGGGACACCCTGTATATTATGAAAATAATTTTAAAAAGTAGCCCTAATAGACCCCCATATATCCCCAAAGTGAAATTTTTTGAAAGTCACGTATTTTAGCCACAATATTCCGTGCCGTATAGCGTGAATAACCCTGTATATAAAATTTTGACCAAACGAAGCACGGGCGGAGTTCACAATTAAATATGTTCTTCAACTCAAACCCAATCCATCACCATTATATTGAGGCATCAAAGATATTTCTCCTCCACCTGGAATGTTTGATTTCTATTTCTGTTTCTTCTTTCATCATCTTTTTTGATTGTGGTGTGTGATTGAGGGTTGTGTGACGTCAGCTGTCAACACTTGTGCTGCGTGGGTCTGCCAGCCACATTTTTGAGTTCGTGGAATTCGTATGATTGTTTAAGTGTGTCTTTTGTTGCGATTTTAGGAAACGATAAGTAATGTTTATAGTCGAAATTTCCATAAGCGCACTTTGTATGACATTACACTAATTGGCACAGTTTCTGAATTGCATGTAATATCAAAATTCACTATCAGTCGATTCCCTGTGTAGAATAGAATAGATCGTAATGAAATACAAATCAGTGTTATAGCTGTATGAGCGGCATCAGAAAACATTGAGCACATTCTGCGAGGGATTTACTGATACAATAACAGAAAACTTGAAGCATTTTCTGCGAGGTAGTTCCTGATACAACGGCAACAGACAGACTTTACAAAGTTCTGTCCAAATACCACTCCAATAGCATCGGGCTTATAAGAAAACTTGTTGGAAGTTATATAAAGGGGCTTAAGAAATATCTCAGTATGCTGTTAAAGACAAACTTCCCGGGATCAACATATGTGGACTCTCAAGAAAACACTGCTCAATTAAATTAGAAAGGTGACCAAAGAACTATGCCATATTCCACTTTGTAACGTACATAAGACTCATACAGTCTTATAATAGTACATTTTTTAATGGTTCGCCAATTTTACGTACGAAACCAAACATTTGTAAATCAGCCTTTATAACATGGTCAATATGTGAGGTGAACGAAAGGTGAGTCAAATATTTCACCCAAAATCTTTGAAATTTGTAAAGACTTACATTTATTGATATTAATCTTGAGAGAATTTAAACAACTCCATTTTTCAATTCGAACAAGATCTTGTTGTAGAGGTAGGCAGTCATTTACCGATGATATAGTTTTGCGTACAGAAGAATATTTAAGGTAATTTCATTTACAAAATTATTGATGAATATTGAGAAAAGTAAGGGGCCAAGATTTGGCCCCTCCTGAGGGACTTCACTGCTCGGCGAGAAGGTTCTAGACCGATGACCCATATATTCCATATATTGATTTCTGTTCAATAAATATAACTCAGATGACTCAAATGCCTTATAATATGATTTTTATTTAATTTGCAATGAAGATGTTAACATATAATGATGAAAATCAACATTATCAAACGGTAAATTACATTAAAAGCAACATATTATATTTTTCGAAGTACGTATAAGGGTGTTAGCGTTAAATATGTTGTTATTTTGTGTTAAATCCAATCAAGTAACATAAAGTTCTTTAATTCAGACGTTTGCCGATTACATTCTTTACCATCGGCCTTGACGATTACAATTCTGCGATGAAGAGCTAGAAACAGCAGCTGCTCTACTCAGAAATAGCATTATAAAGGCAAATTAACACGTTAACGCCGGCGGGTACCACCGGTGGTACACGAGTTTTTACGCTTTTGGTACGCCACTGATTACTTCCATGTTGACAATAAACACCTATTATCGCACATCTAGGACTTCAGTCACCATAGCAACCATAACAACCATAGGCGTGCGAGCCAAATTTTGTCATTTTAAATGAATAATTGTAGGGTACAAAAACGCCGGCGTCAACGTGTTAATCCAGTGTTCTGTAAAGAGCAAATCTTTTTCTAAAGACATGTCTTGATGGAAGTTGAGAAAATCGAAAAAGAAAATGTAACCGTATTTTATTCTTCAGTTGGATTATTTATTTATTTTATTCATTTACTAATCTTTGGTCTTCTTTCTTAAAAATTACACAAATGATTCAAATAACTATATATAAAATTTTGACCAAAAGAAGCACGGGCGGAGTTCACAATTAAATATGTTCTTCAACTCAAACCCAATCCATCACCATTATATTAAGGCATCAAAGATATTCCTCCTCCACCTGTAATGTTTGATTTCTATTTCTGCTTCTTCTTTCATCATCTTTTTTGATTGTGGTGTGTGATTGAGGGGTGTGTGACGTCAGCTGTCAACACTAGTGCTGCATGGGTCTGCCAGCCACATTTTTGAGTTCGTGGTATTCGTATTATTGTTTAATTGTGTATTTTGTTGCGATTTTAGGAAAACGATAAGTAATGTTTATAGTCGTAATTTCCGTAAGCGCACTTTGTATGACATTACACTAATTGGCACAGTTTCTGAATTGCATGTAATATCAAAATTCACTATCAGTCGATTCCCTTTGTAGTTATGGCTATATCAGAAAACATTGAGCACATTCTGCCAGGGAGTTCCTGATACAATAACAGAAAACTTGAAGCATTTTCTGCGAGGGAGTTCCTGATACAACGGCAACAGACAGACTTTACAAAGTTCTGTCCAAAGACCACTCCAATAGCATCGGGCTTATAAGAAAACTTGTTGGAAGTTATATAAAGAGGCATAAGGAATATCTCAGTATGCTGTTAAAGACAGACTTCCCGGGCTTAACATATGTGGACTCTCAAGAAAACACTGCTCAATTAAATTAGAAAGGTGACCAAAGAACTATGCCATATTTCACTTTGTAACGTACATAAGACTCATACAGTCTTATAATAGTATCGATATTTTTTAATGGTTCGCTAATTTTACGTACGAAACCAAACATTTGTAAATCAGCCTTTTTAACATGGTCAATGTGTGAGGTAAACGAAAGGTGAGTCAAATATTTCACCCAAAATCTTTGAAATTTGTAAAGACTTACATTTATTGATATTAATCTTGAGAGAATTTAAACAACTCCATTTTTCAATTCGAACAAGATCTTGTTGTAGAGGTAGGCAGTCATTTACCGATAATATAGTTTTGCGTACAGAAGAATATTTAAGGTAATTTCATTTACAAAATTATTGATGAATATTGAGAAAAGTAAGGGGCCAAGATTTGGCCCCTGAGGGAGTCCACTGCTCGGCGAGAAGGTTCTAGACCGATGACCCATATATTCCATATATTGATTTCTGTTCAATAAATATAACTTAGATGACTCAAATGCCTTATAATATGATTTTGATTTAATTTGCAATGAAGATGTTAACACATAATGATGAAAATCAACATTATCAAACCGTAAATTACATTAAAAGCAACATTTTATATTTTTCGAAGTAAATACAAAGCTTAACACTCGGTTGTTGACGTTAAGTATGTTGTTATATTGTGTTAAATTTAATCAAGTAACATAAAGTTCTTTAGTTCAGACGTGTGTCGATTACATTCTTTACCATTGGCGTTGATGATTATCCAATAAGGGATATGTAAAACGCCTACCCGGAGACAATTGTAGTTCACAAAGTCCTCTCCAAAGACCACTCCAACGATGTCGGATTAATAAAAAAAACCTGATGGAAGTTATGCAGAGGGGCTCAAGGAATGTTTCCGTGTGCTATTAAAGACAATCTTCCCAGGCCCAACAACTCACAAGAAAACACTGCTCAATCTACAGAAGGAAGTATATTCTTCCCTACTAGAGAAAGTAAAAGCAAGACTAATCAACTCATTAAGAAAAATTGAATGGGCAGTTAATAGCTTTAAACTCTCCAAAGCTCTAGACTCATATGATATTTTCCTATATTTCCTATATATGACTGCAGGGGAAAGATACGATCGCCAACATTTAAGCAGTTTACAAAGCCATCTTTATGTTACGCTATATTCAAATGGAATAGAAAGAAGCTAGGATGATATGTATCCCCAAAACGAGCATGAATCCACTTGATGAGGCCAAATCCAACCGCATATCTCCTAAAAGTAACGGACAAAATTATAGACATCCATACAAGGAGAAGTACCCTAAAGACAAATCCACTCTTTAGGCAGCAGTTTGTCTACGAATCATCAAATCTACTGTGGATGTACTTAGTTTTACAACATGCATAGAAGTTTCACTGCAACAGAATTTGCATTAGGCATTTTTTTGATATTAAAGGTGCACTTGACAACCCAACTTTGATGTTGATCCAAGAAATGAAGGGATAATTTTAAAGGTATTATGATGGAGAACTAGAAGAAAAATTCGAAATGGCATGTAAATTGTAGGATGCGTGTTTCAGTGAATACAAAGAACAGAATTGTTTCTTCAAGCTAAATGTGGAAAATTTGACTCTTGTGATTATTCTATTTCAGGAAATGAATAGTGCTAGTCTGTACAGTAAGGTAACGAACTTGCAAGCCAAGAATTGAATTCTATGAATTAGAGGAGGAGAAATTGGTGAAAGAGATGTATTTGAGAGGGTATATATAATAAGGAATAAAGTGAAAAGAAAATATATGTGAAAAGATGAGAGGGGTGCCGAAATATTTAGAGTATTAGATGCTCAAAATTTGTGGTATACAATAAATATTTCGTAATTTTCATTGGCAATACTAAAAGATAACAAGAAATAATTTAATATTCATAAAAAATAAAACTAGTTACTAAAATCTTATCATTTACAATAGAAATAAGAATCTTTCACACTATTAAAATAAAATAACAGCAGAAGATTTTGTAGTCCCCAATGATGGCGAATTATGAGGTGAGGGTAGAGAGAAAGATGGAGGGTTAATAATAATAATAATATCTTTATTATCCAACAGTCAAAAGACCAATATTACATAATATCATAATAAGACGACATTACATTAAATTAAGTGTTAAATTAAAATTAAAACAAGAAGCAAATTGCGGAAATAGAACTTAAAAGTACAATAGACACTAATAATTTGTACAAAGTGCTTAACTGAAGCATGAGGTGAAATATTGAATAAGTCAATATTCTTACAATATAAGTTCACATTTATAAATATTGATAATAATGGACTAGAGGCTCTGTGGCAGCTGTTTGAAAAGGGTATATAAAATAGGTTTTCGATCCTAGAGCTAATTCGTGCGACTTAACGGAAATATCCGTTAAGTAACTTGAAAATTATTTATTTATTTATTCATTTAAGCTTTATCCCTCATGATTATATAAAATACAAATAAACTGAAATATACAAAATTGAAGGAAAAACATTATTTGTGAAATAACTCGCCGGAAATGTTAAATTCTGACAGAGGAATTTCATGTGAAAAGTCTTGTTCCGGATAGGTACCAAATTTTCGAGAATATAAAATTTTTAGAAATTATCTTTGTACCTTTTTAAGCATATCAATGTAATTTTCTTTCGTGGAAACCAAATTATGGAACCGTATTCAAGTTTTCTTCTAATGAAAGCCCCGTAGAATTTAATTAGAGCGGCCTGATGCTGGATGGACTTGGTTCTGCGAAGAAGATAGTCAAGAGTTTTGCAAACTTTTCTAATGTGATTACTAAAGTCAAGTTTAGAATTCATTAGTATAACTAAGCCACAAAATTCAGAAACACGTGACTGAACCTCTTGGACACCATATAGTCCACTCTAATTGGGGCTAAACTTCTGTAAAAAAACAGAACTTTGCATTTATTAGTATTTAGCTTTAATTTTATAGGTTGATGCAGTCATGTCTTTCCTTTACCTGGTTATAGATTTTCAGGTCGTCAGATAACAATTTATATTCGCATTTAAGATGTTTCTCCACATAATTTATAAACATATTAAAAAGCTTAATTAAAAAGCACTAAAAACCTTTCTTCTCAATTTTATTTAAATTCACAGATTTAGTGCTTTTTAATTAATCAAGTTTACCTTCACGTAACTCACAAAAATCAAACAAATATTAAAAAGCAGTGGCCTCAGAACGGATCCTTGAGGAACACCACTGGTTGAAAAATAGTCCCAAGATTTATAGCTACGTAGTCCAACATAGTTAAAGCGTGAGGTTAAATAAGACTTAAATAATTCTACTAGATCCAAACTAGGGCCAAAACTGTGCATTTTCCGCAGTAGAATATCATTGGGAACCTGATCGAACACCTTGGCGAAATCTGTATATATAACATGGGATAGAATTCTGTGATCCAATGCGTCGGAAACTATCTACGAATCTAAGCAGATTCTACCAGAAACAAAGCCATGCTGATTGGATAGGAGTTGATTAGTAAAATTTGAAGCTAAAACCTTAAATAACATTAATTCAAAGAGTTTTGAAAAATTATTTATTAAAGAAATGGGCCTATAGTTAAAAACTGGAACAATTTTGGAGCATTTCCAACATGCTGGAAAAGTCTTTGTAGAAATAATTAAATTGAAAATATGTAGTTAAAAAGTATGCGAGCGAAGCGAATATGTGAAGAGTGTTGAGAAGTGGGGGAGCGAAGAATCAGGCGGAGGTGGCACTGGAAGAATGGGTGGTGAGGGAGCGGAAATCAGTGTGGAGTAGGAGTAAGAGGAGGAAGTGGAGTGATGAAGGACTTTGTGGAGGAGCAGGAGGTGAAGACTATTTGATTTGATTTGATTTATATGTGGGTAAGTTGAAAGAGGGGGAAATATGTAGAAAGGAGAGATATACGGGGAGTGCGTGTTTTGTGAGAAGGGGAGGGATATTGGCGGAAGAGTGCGAAGGGGTGAGTAAGGAGAGGGTAGACAGGTGCAGGAGGATGATGTTTTGGATGAATGAGGATGGGGTCAAGTTAAAGGTACTGAAGAGACTTGAACTTGATTTAGCCAAGGACTCAACATTATTAGAAATGATAAGGATTGAGATAATCCAGATGACAATGATAACCAGAAGTTTATTTATATTGGTATCACGGTTTTCAAATTTGTATTTCTCAGAATAAAAACTTAGTTGTTTGATTAACGAAATTTTAAATGAGCGAAAGTAATTAATGCAGAATATTTCTAAATTCTAATATACAGCCTTATCACAATTTGCTCTAGAATTTAGGTAAATTTTGGGAGGTCTATGCTTCTTTGCAAGTTTAAATTTTATTACAGCTGTTATACCTTATGAAGTCACTGAATGAATGAATGTAAAACCCTCTCAAGTGTGTAGTTTTATTTCAATATTATTATTTAGATTAAAACGCATGGACAATCCTTCCCAACATCTTTTAGATAAATTCGAAATTTGAAATAACTTTTCCTAATCTAATTGAAACCTATTTGTTTAAAATTAATACGGAGTAATTATATTGCTGCTAAACTTTAGATGATTATGATCTAATAAAAATGCACAACATTCTGCAAGCTTCATTTTATTAGATGAAGAAATTTCCAAATCAAGAATTCTTTTATTGTTATTCAAGATATTATTATAATATATAATATTATTTTGTGGTGTTCCATTGAGGTATTGGGGAATATTTTAATCATCTCCAGCATAATACTATACTTAATACCTTCTTAAATTGTAGCCGGAAAGTATAAGTTAACCAGCTCTAAAGAGAATCCTTGGTGTATAAAAATTAGGACACCTTCGTCGATAGATGTAAAACCTTGATGATTCCTGTACTATGAAATTTCAATGAGAGTTTTGAATACTCGATTATACTATGTACTGAAAGTACAGACAGAAAAATCAACAAGGAATTATTTGCACGCAACATCAAAACAATAAAGATTAAGATAATTTGGGTAGACTTATCGTCAAAAATAAAAAATCGAAGAATAATAATTATAAAAATCAGAAATGTAAAAAAATCAGCTGTAGCTATTATAAGGCGTAATTTCATAACATGGTGCAAGTAACACGAAAAATTATACAAATCCTAGCATAACAGGATTAATCGATCGTTATGCAGAGACAGGACATCACTTTAAACATTAAATCGATTGGATTTACTTAATCTTATGGAGGAAGGATTAGGAAAATAATTAGGAAAGGATAGCATCAGAACGATCTATAATTATTATATTAATAAAAAAAAAACTTGTCTTACTTTGGTAATGTAAAGTCAGTAGACTTAATCAGAACGTTTTAGTGTCCATGAGCCATTTATGTTATTTCTAATTGATGGTAACCAAGAAATGGAATTAAGTCGTAATCATTTCCAAGTATAAGCAATTCACTTAAAATTAAAATTGAAAGTCGGTTGATAATTGTTAAGAAGAAATATTTATCCAAACATGTTTAGATACTATTTTACAATTGCAATTACATTGTAATTACATTAAAAAAACAACATAATTAAGAAACGAACAATAACGGCCAATTGAAGCTAAATAACCACCGATAAACCAATGTGTAGTTAGCATGCATATTTCAGATTCGATGGGAAACATGCGCATAATTGACATTTATGGATTTATCGTACCTTTGTGCGTTGAAAGCCGCTGCGGATTCCTGGAGATATTAAATGTGTCAGACACACGTACATACAAAGTGCCATATTTACAACCATCAACCGGTCACGTATCATAAACCCGCCATCCGTGCGAATTTATCTGATTAAAAGATCCATAAATTCCGGATTAAATTAAGACCTCGAACGCTCTCCTCATTAAGTCCAGACGAAAATGGAAGGACGCGTTTGCTTTCAGATTGCGTAATTAAATATATATATTTTTTTAATATTTAAGTGATGAATTTTAATTTTTTTTAATATAAATAAATTTCAAGCATTAATCTTTCTGCCCTAAAACCATTTGCTGTTGGCATATACACGGGCAGCGATTGCAAGCGGAGAAAAGTTGGCTGGACTTTGCAGTTAAATTAAATAAGCAAGCACAAGCTTTAACAATTAATTGCATTCAGTTTGTTTTTATTTGGGTGTTTAAATTTATTTTGTAATAAATAAAGTCTCCAACGATTCATGAACTAATATAACCTATATAATCAAAAGTATTGCTTATAAGGGTATGTAAATATATGTAAAACCTTGTATAACTTTATATTAATTAGAGAAGTTTTTAATTAACCTCTAATTACTTGTATAACTTAATAAACTAAATATTAGATAACGTGATAATTCTATAACACACGAAACGGATTAAGTAAATATATAAAATCAGTGAAACAAACCAAGCGTTTAACAATTCTTTACCTATTATTTCATAATATTTCACTAAGAGTTAAGTTTATTAAATGTTTAATTATGGAGGCGTTTACTTTGTGGTACATCTTGAATCTAATGAAGAAGGAGACACGATTACTTTGTAGTAAAAAGTGGTAAAATAAAGTAAGTATGCATCCTTCTTCAAGAGAATAGTAATAAAAAAATTCTTAAATCAAAGTAATTTACACTGAATAAAACACTTACTATGTTAACATAGTAAGTGTTCATTATGAATTACCACATAGTAACGGTCGCAACCATCATTATGATCAAAGTAATTTAATAATCTCAAATTTTATAAATAGCTGCATATTGGTATACTAAATAATAAAAAAAATAAATTGTTTTACATACACAATCTAAGCTATTGAAAACATTTACATATAGCGAAGTCATCCGATCATCTTTACATCTGTGCTCATCATGCTAACAAATATTTTTTCTTTTAAATAACTTGTCAATAACGATCCCTAATTAGTTGCATCATGCAAACACGGCGATGCGAGATGCAATTCGTAATGAGGTGCATGTTAAATGAATAACAATGACAGGGTACTCTTTCGAGAACAACGTTATTGACATGAACAAGTTTGGTATTAAATCGTCTCGCATTAAATGCAGAGTCATAGCGGGCTTGTAAATTTCACTTTCTGGACAACCGCTTTCGGGCATGTCGCTCACATCGCCGACGGTTTTGTAGTAATATATCAACCGCCTTCTTTTTTTTAGCAGATTTATATAAAAATAATGTGAAAATTATTACGCCATTCGTTAAATATAATTTATCGCTTATGCACTCAGTTTCTGCTTCGTTTATTTTAAAAGTGTTTGCGATTTTACTCAGAGGATTATTTTAAAGTTTGATACATAATAATTTCGTAATAAAAATGAAGATAATTCTCTCAATAATATTAAATATCTACAATAGTTTAAAGTTTAAAGATTGAAAAGTGAAATTTGAAATTGAAAAGTGAAACAGTATGTTCAATAGTTTTGGTGAAGCATTATGTTTAATTTTGGACACAAAAATATTTATATATTATTGGATCGATTAGTCTGCTATTTAGTGAATCTTCATTATGCAATTAAATTAATAAAACACGGATGTTTTAAGAGTCTTGCTTTGTTATGTAAAGACACTGCCAAAATTGTTTCACCACATGGTGGCTTCATTAAAGTTATTAAATTGAATTATTTAAAGCGGAGTTCGTTGGAAAACTGCTATCGTGCTTTATTGCAGTGCGCAATTTACATTTAGGGCGCATGTGCGGCTTTGCGTAATTGGACCGAATGAAATAATAGCTTTAAGATTCTCAACAAAAGCGACGACGCTCAACGACTATATCCCATTTTCAAATTTACTTTATGCATCAAGCATATTTCATTACCTGCATCATACATTTTAATCCCTCCATAATGGAAGCTATCGAGAAGAATGATTTAATTATTGATACATATGTCATTATTGACAAAGTCAAATCATCATCTCTACTGATGGAAAGTAAGCCTAAAGTAAGACAAATATTAAGGGCACAGAGAACGCAGAGAATTCATGGACTCTCAATGCCTGTCAGAAATATGGGTTAGAGTGAAGGATCATCGCAGACGCATGAACAGCGCCCAGCTTGTTTTGAATTATATTTTTATATATTTATGTATCAGGAAGACAGCTACAGTATAATAAATAAATAAATAAATAAATAAAGCTGATCTGGATAAAGCAATACATAGCTACCTTAAGAGTAGCGCTGCTGATTGGCCACAAAGACGTTCTGTCACAACTTTTGAAAATGAGATTTTTTCTGTGAGGATGTGGTGGACCAGGTGAATTTGCATAGAGACTGCCAAGGCCCCAATAATGTTAGCCCCCACCCCCATCATGCTGCATACTCTGCAAATCGATGGACAGGTAGTATTAACATAATCCCGGAGCGCAGATCTGTGCTGCTTTCAAGGCCGCTATATAAGTAAGATGCGACCCCCCATTAAAGCATGACTTCACGACCCATAGAACCGCACAAGTTTTGGGCCTGAGATTTTTCCAAGCAAACATAAATCGCTGCTACTTAGCACATGACTTAATAACAATAGTTGAGGAGGAAGACAAACCAGACGTGTTACTGGTTAGTTAACCACATAGTAGCAGACTGGATTTCAGGTGGTTTAGGATTATGGAAGAAGGTGTTGTCGTCATTCTTTTGGTCCCCGTATCCTACATTCTGCAGAAGCCTTGGGGCCGTCCCTGTAAAGGCATATCATTAGTAATGCTGCTGATATACTCCTGCTATGCGCCCCCTTCACCCCAATGCATCGGGTGAGGATTCGTTAAAATAGCTGGACACACTTATCCGAAGTATTGTTGGCCATAACGGTGCATCTTTGCTAGTAGGGGATTTCATTGCGATGGCTGACCAATGGGGCGAAGTATGCACGGACGTCAGCAGACAGTAATTGCAACGATGGACCTAGAAGTGGTAAATGAGGGTAACGACACAACGGTACATGCCTAATCGCACGCATAAATGGCTGGAGGGTAGCGACTAAAGTGAAGAGCGGATGAATAAGGTTAAAGCCTTGCTATGGACACACTAGACCCGCCAAAACCTCTACGCAAGCCGAGATGGAATATGGCAAGGATGGACATAACCAAATTTTTCAGCAAACAGATTCTGCTCAGCTGCCGAGGCAAACGAGCTGACAAAAGAGGTTTCCCGGAAACTGGACCTAACATGCCGCATTGCAATTTGCAAGAAACCCACCCTGCGTGAGAGACCGGTATACTGGTAGACCCCTAAAGTGGCGAGCCTAAGAGCTAGGGCCAATGCAGCATCTAGCCTGGGCACAAGAGGCCGCAGTATGAATATAAAATACCTAGATCAGCTTTCCTTCAAGGCATAGGAGGCGAAACAGGAGCTTAGGACTGCAATCCGATGAAGTAAGGAACATGCCTGGCGTTCCTTGATGTTGTGGCCGACTCCATTCATAGGGTTGACAAAACCTTAGTTCCTCGATGCTCGCAGGAGTTGTCGCAATAACCAAGGCCCTTTTCCCCAAGGATAACTCGCCACGCTCAAGATCGGAAATCACGGACGCACTCACCTGAGTCGTTAAGACTTAATCCTTTAAGAAGCGATCAGGACGTTACCAAACCGCAGGGCTCGAATCCAGGAAGCACACATATAGCGTTATACAAGTTGTTGGACAAAGTTTAGACTGTCAGATATGTTTACAATGTGCTTGCAAATTTCTTCTCTCCCCCGTCATCACATCGTTGCATGAGTGCCCTATGAATTAGGGACGATGCCGTGTAAGGCTGCGTGCGTGGTAGCTAGAATGATGCCGATCTATTCGATGGCAGGGGAGCGAAGCGCAGAAGTTCGAAATGACCGATGCACCATCGAACCATCAGGGCTTACCAAACCCCAAGGGTCCGGCTCCAGAGGCCATCCCTGAAGCGGTATATAAGGTGCTGGATGATAATATAAAATATTAGATATGTTCAACATGTGCCTGCAAGAAAGTGTTTTTCCAACACGGCCAGATTGGTGCCCCTGCCTAAGATAGGGAAGGACCAAACCAAGCCAAATGGGTACTCTGCCTAAAGAATTTTGAAAGCAAGTTATTGGAGACGATGCTCAAAAAAGGCTCCAACGATGGCTCGACGGCGCAGAGGGAACATCTAGCAGACAGTTTGGCTTCGTGCGGAGTCACAATCATCGAGGTACCTAGGCTGGCTGACGAGGCCAATGCAAGACCCCTCTGAGAAGGCTGACTGCCTGGAAATAGCAATCATCGACGTTAGAAACGCGTTAAACATGCTCACAGAGAACGGAGCGCCAGACTAGCTACGTCGCATAGTCGGTAGCTACCTTAGGAACCGAAAATTCGTCATAGAGGAAGCTAGGGGCTCCAATGAAATGGTCGTCACCAGAGATGTACCTTAAGGCTCTACTTTGGGCCCGTTTCTTGAAAACCTGAGATACAACGGCCTCAGACATCATCGGCTTCGCCTCGTGATACGGAATAGATATATAAAGTCACTGCAGCCAATCGCGTCCGGCGCAACAAGCGCGACTTATAAATAGATGGCAGCGAACGGGCTCGTGATCACAACTCCGACTAGAGAAGACTTTTCGGTCCTGGACTAGAGCAACAACAGTGATCGCGGAGGAGAGGTTTTAGTCGGTAAGAGTCCAACACTACCCTAAAAAAAAGCTCGTGATCACAGCCGAAACGACGGCCAGGCAGAAGGCGCGAGGGCAGTGAAGCGGGAGAGCAAATTAACATCTTGTGCCAACCGGTCCATATTGCCAAAACAATTATATATCTAGAAGATAACCCGTGCAAACTTGCTGCTGATCTCCAGCGAGGCAGCGATGACAGGCGCTAACATTGCGAGACTGCTCGCGAACGTTAGTGGCCCCTCGGCTACATATAGGCCAAATTGTTGTATGCTATTCCAGCGTTGGACAAGTGTCTCACATCACAGCCGAATGTGGATGGACTGAGAGCTGTAATGCGGACGGAGAATATTAAGAAAGTTAGTGCGTCGCGACAGACACCATGGAGGTCCTGGCCTTGGTCCCGCCAGTGGACCTGACTCTTAGAGAGAGAGCGAAGATTTATCACATGCAGAAGCGGGGTACTCCTAAGCATGCGGATCGTTAAAGGACTTAGGAAAACCTGCTGTATAAGCAGACCCGCTGGAACGAAGCTAGAGCGGGATCCTGGATGAAACGTTTATTACCAAACCTGTCTCAAGACTTGGATATACAGGCAATAAGCTAGATTATCACCTTACCCAGTTCCTCACTTGACACGATGCCCACGGCCCTTTTTTAAGCAGGAGTTTAAAAAGGGAAAATGCTTCCTGTGACCACTGCGGGTACACACGTTGATGTTTTGCCCTGCCTGGGACACATAGAGTGTAGCCCTTCAGGATGCTCTGGAGAAGGGAGGGGATTTACACCGGACAACCTGACCAACTTAATGATGGCAAGTGATTCGAAATGGATGGAGGCAGAGGATGGGCTCGCTGCTAAGAACGAGATTTAATAGACAACATAAGATCAAAGGGATACTGGATGAAGTAATGTAACCTATGGTATCAAATTTCATGGAAACCACTATTAGCCGCTTGCGTACAATAAAAATTAAAAATTAAAAAATCTATACATCTCAATTGGAATTATTGTAGACAAGTTTATAAAAAATTTAAAAAAGAAACAAATACAGGAGACCATCTAAAAATAACATAAGAAATGTTCAAAGTTTGCAGAAATTAAATTAGGTAATTATTCTGTAATCTGGACAAAATGCAGCCAGCTTATTTCATGTTCAGTATCCTTAAAATAATATGATGTATAAGAATGTGCTGAAGAACTAAATCTGATACTAATGGGGAAAAATGTTTTATAGAAAATATCCCAACCATGTGTTTGTAGTTGATTTAAGTATAGAAATAAGAAATAGCCAAATACACCTTATCATTAACAGTTTAAAACCTGCTTCTAAAAATCTGATCTAGTATAACACGAATTGCATATTCTGAGAAAGCGTAGAACTTTTTTATAGATTAGCCAAGCAGGTGTCCTTAGATGGACTAAATGATAAGAATACTCGACAGGTGTTGTGATCAACTAAATTCGTACATGCACTAGCTTGTCCGCTTAAACTTAAAACTAAACTACAATTAGGAGTGAATTTGAAAAATTGAGAATATAAAAGGGGAAATACAGTGAAGAAAAACACATGTTATGTTCCATAGTTTGGTCTTTATTTACAGTTGTTTGGCACGTATTTCGATCAGTAATGATAATTTCCATTTATACGTTATAGAAAGTGTATCTTCACTGAAAGAATGTTTGTTTTTATGTTTGGCAAAGACAACTTATCAATTTGCTTTTGTCTAAAAGAGTATAAATGTTCTCCTAGTTTCGTCTTAATATTTCTACCAGATTGACCCAAATACACTCTCTCACAATGATTACGCGTTAATTTATATGTATGGTAATTATATGAAAATTGTAGATTTTCCATTTCTGTATATCTATTTTTTTATTTAGTAATAATTCGAAGATTGAATTCGACATGAATCATAGAATTAAATGAAGCGAATTTATGATTAGAGAATTGATTGCTCATTCTAGGTACGTAGTTTTTCTACATATATCAATGGATATTGTTTTATTAGTTCTGGTTATTGAGAGAATTAGGAATTTTACATTTATATTAGTTTATTATTCAACCGTAAATTTTATGAGAAGTGCAAGTTAATTTAGTCTAAAAATTGTTTTAATTGTCTCTTAGTGTCTACAAAAGTAGCTATTACATCATCTACGTATCTATACAATATCTTTTGTCTAAATAAGAATTTAAAATTGGATTTGTTAGGTTTGCACGTGAATATTTCATCCAGTAATAAGCTTAAATGTGCTATCTCTTTTGTTTGATTTGTAATATTTGTCTTTAAAAGAAAAGTAATTATTATCTAAAAAAATTTCTAAGATATTTATAAACTCTATTTGGACTGTTCTGTTTAGTTAACTCTATGCAGTCTCTGAGTGAAATTTTTGCAAAAATACTAGATACGTTAAATAATATAAGCTTATAGTTAGATAGGATTTAAGTTAGTAAGTTTGTCGGATCTTTTGAAATTTTATTTGATGTGGGGTCTTTAAAATCTGTTGGATGATATTTTATTAGCGGGAAAGTTAATTGAAGAAACTATAGAGCGGATGGGAGAATTTTCTTTATAAATTTTAAGTAAACAAGTTTGATTCATTAGCAATAGTTTTTTAAACTGTTAACGGTGAATGCTCCTACTTCGTTATACATTATTCTTCACAAAAAAAAAACATCTAGTTTGATAATGACAAGTTAAAATTGTCGAAAGTATAGTCCTTAATAAATTCAGTGTTATTCAAAGATTGAAAGTTTTTTATTTGTGAATAGTTTTTTAATTAAAAACTGAATTTCCTAAATTTATTGTGGATTTTAGAAGATTTTTAAATTTTAGTGTCCGACCTTCCGTTAATGATATCTTGAAAATTTAAGAAATATACAAAGTTTTATCTAAAATTACTGCCCATGGTAATTATCAAATTATTTTCGTTAACTTTCTGTGGGATTTTTACATTGGGCCGAAGACTATCGACTGAAAATGATTCATAGTTGTTAATTCGATGTATAAATTAACAAAATTATATCAAACTACGTCAGAGAAATCACAACGTGAATTGTAAAATAGATGTGAAAAGAGTTAATGAATGAGTGGTATAGTTTGTGCTATACTAATTGTTTACAATGATGGCGAAAAGCATCTATATGTCAGTATAACGTTGCCAGTTCGTTTGTACGAATTGCAATTGATACTGCTAAAACATTCCTCAAAAATAAATAACAATAGATTCTTGTCTAAAACACATAGAAACCTTTTTTTTACTATTCAATAAAATATTGAAGAAAGGTTTCTATAATAAGTGTTTTAATCAACAATCTATTGTAATTTACTTTCTTCACTGAAATAGTGAAGGTAGGTTTCTAAATGTTTTGATCAAGTTATTATTATCATCATATAACTCACTTAATCCATATAACGGATTCCTTAAGTAAATGTATGAAAGATTAAACTTCACTTATCCAAGAAGCACTTGTTAATGAATATATATTTTGTTTAGGTGTTTCTTTAATCTTGTATTCAGGCTAAGGAAAAGTTTTTAAATATATTTTTTTCAGGAGGCCTTAGTATTAACATGACGAGAATGAAATTACAGAGTATGGTGAAACGAATCTAAAAAAGAATGCTATTTATCAAAGGTAGGTTCTGTCCAACAAAGAATCTGGAAACAATATCTTAAGCTAGCTTTTCAGCAGTATAGGAAAATAACCGAATTGATTGCGCCAAGCAATTTCAAGTTTCGTGAAATACGTTTTTCTTGCAATTAGTCCATCGGATTTATCTGAGGTTCAGAATGGACGAAAAGAGGAAATTTATGGAGTAAAGATGTGTTGCAGCGTTCCTCAAAATAAATATATGATATGGTTATAGAATCCACAACGACTTCAAGATCTATCTATCCAAATTCATAAGAAAGCTCTACTAAATTGTAAAAATAATTAACAACATAGTATTCTGGCTTCAAATGACCTTGTATACTAAGAGTTGTTTATTTTAAACGTCTAACCATCTATGTTGTGAAAGTAGATAATTCTGAAATTCTTGACATGCTAGAGCAGAACGACGAAAAAAGCATCTTTATAATTCTTGAGCTAGAACACTCTTATGCTGCAATAGAAAAAGTGCTGCAGTTATTCCCATGCTAGAGCAAATCGATGAAGAAGCATCTATATAATTCATAGACTAGAACTCCCTTTTGCTGAAAAAGACGAAAATGCGGCGATTGAAGAAGCGATGAAGAAGAATACATTTAATTCATGAACTAGAACTTCCATGAATACCACAGTTGATTTGGTATAACTTGATAAGAATAACTGGACTTGTTTTAAGTGTTTTCCAATTATTGTATAATAGAATGCTTCAGATTGTGGTGTAGAGTACTTGATCTTTAGAAAGAAGGTTGACGAAGATTCTGGGTTAAGAATGTACTAAATACGCACCTATTAATCAGAGAACCAGTTAAATAAGCTTTCAAAGGAAATCAATCAATTTAAATCGTTGTAAATGATACTTTGCTATAATAGTTTTTGTAAAATAGACACACTTAAAAAATATAATAAGGAATAGCTTTTAATAGCATATAATCATTATTATTTTGGTAAAAAGTATTTAAATGAAGTAATATTTAATTCAAAGATAGAGAAAATCTTTAATAGAATAAAAACTGTTAACAACTTTGGAAACATCATGTTCTATCATAATACATTTTATTATTGTTGATGAACACGACATACTTCGGTAGTAATTAATACTTGTAGCTACACACACACTTAATTGTACACACAAGTACAAGACATAATATCTGCAAGAGATCGTTCCGAATTGTTTTACATGAGTTGTTTGCGAATGTGTACAAGTTTCGACCTACATGAAACTTTCCCAATGGAGACAAATGAAACATTTTACTAGACCCACGTTGGTTGTAAATATTCGCATTCAGTTCATACAGCATTTAAAAGCAGGAAGTGTTGCAAAGATCAATTATTAAGTCGACCGTTACACATCGATATGTAACACTTTCAATATAGACGAATGTTTATTTGCGAAGCGAACGCGCACCTATCAATCAATGTACACTAATTTTTAAAAAACTACAAGCAATTTATTTCTCTCGGTTTGGTATAATCCATTATGCTCGTGCGGAGAAAACCATTTGATCAGAGAGATAAGGTATGAGGAGGTATGAACACACATTCGAAACGAAGATGATTCGTTTAATACTAGTTTAATATGTTTTTATAAAATGTATTAAGAAAATAACTAATAATTATATAATAAATGTTTTTGTGTTTTTCTAATTATACATTTTCATTAAATATTGTTATATGATGTAGTTTGTAATGGGTTATATGTATTTTAAAAGTAAATAAAACCATTTTAAGTACTAATTTAACTCTTACCTTAATAGGAAGTTGTTCGTTGTAGATCTGAAACAAATGGAAAATAAATAATATATTTTTTTTATAATAGGATATTAAATACTGTAGTTTATGATTTTAATGTTCTGAATATAAAATTACACCAGTGCTGAACAAACGGTTAATACATAAAATTACTTCCATACACATACACATACTTTGATTGACGAAGAATATTAAAATGTTGCACATTTTTTGCCTTAACAAATTTAATCACTAAAAACTTACATAAACAGCACAATCAACACTAGCGAGATGTAATTTTGCATACAGACAACTGAAATACTAGTAAACATATTGGCATACATCCAGCGGCTACACTATTCGCCAACGCTCAGCACTGTGCAAGTATTATCAATTCTTTAATATTCTTTAATTAATAATAGATTGCCTAGTTATTCTAACCACTGAATGAGAATGAAAGGAAATTGATTTCAGAATATCCTTCGTTATGTGAGTGTCTACTTAAATCCCGACCTATGTCAAGAACTTGATCCTGATTACTCGGAATTTATACTCATTTTAGAGTTGTGACCTATTTTATATACTTTTTTTTTATTAATTAAAAAGATCGATGCAACAATTATTTCTTCCGGCTAGAAATTAGGCACAATTTAACCGGAGAAAAGTTCCGAAGTTCCGACTAGAAGGCGGAATGCGCTATTTTTATCCTGGCGTCTTTAATTTAGCGTGAACTTGAAATAAATTGTCGTCCTTAATTACAACACTCTGTTTACATTTGCAGTCGCCAAAGAATTTAAATGTTCAGGCTTAGTGTAAATAAGGAAAATTATAAAATTTGCATTTTGGGATAATTAGCGTGTTTCCGGGCAAATTAAAGTAATACATTCTTTAAAAAATAATTTATTTAATTCATTAAATAAAAATATGTTAATAAAAAAATAATTAAATTTCATACTTTTTAGAAAAATAAATAACCTACAATAAAAATTATAATAGTAATATATCTTTATTTTCAAGATATACATAATACAAAATGAAATTGGCGTCAGTGGTCTTAATATTAATATTTATTCTAATGCTTATACTAATTATAAATAGACTTATTGATATTATAATCCTAAAAATAGTTATAATATACTAGAATTGCTTATATATTATGAGCTATTACTATTTTATTATTTTACTACTAATTTAAATTATCTACAATAAACTGAAGGACTTTAATACATTTTACTATTCTATGTTTTATGTTGTTTTGGTGTGAAATAAAAAAAAAAATTATCACGTGAAAAATATATATTGAAATATAAAAGAATGAATATTAAATTTTTAAGTATGATCGTTTCGTATAAAATATGAACAACTCGTTATTTTTATGAAAAATTTTATAAATATTTTAGTCTATTTCATATTTCAAACATCAATTTGTATACTGAAACTAGTAATTTATGTTATTTTAGTTTATCCGTCGAAAGCGGAAATAGAGTAGCACTTTATCTACATTTCCAATATTGACGGACGAATATTAAATATGGATAATCTGCTGGCCGTACCGAATAAAACTTTAAATTGCAGCTTGGGTGTAGCTGTTCAAGCTGTGTAAATTTGCACAATTTTTAAAGCAAAAATTAAATCAAAATTAACATTGGAAATATATGCAAGTTTGAAAATTCTTTCACTTCTTTGTAGTTTGATTAATGAAACACGAAAGTTTAAAGAATAAAAACCACGGCTGGAATTAGCTTAAAAATTATAAAATCTATTAAGAATTAGCGCGTTTTACGATATTCAGTCGAAATAATTGCCACATCGTAGCTAAAAACAAAATGGCAGCACTCAAAACATGAATGAAAGAAAATAAAATTGCATTCGGCGCTTTAAATAAATGTAAAATAATAACTACCGATGGAATTAGCTTAAAAATTTTAAAATCTATTAAAAATTAATGTATTTTCGATAATCACTCAAAATAATTGCCACATCGTAGCTGAAAACAAAATGGCAGCACTCAAAATTTCAATGAAAGGGAATAGAATTGCATTCGGCGGTTTGAATAATTGCAAAATACTAACCACGAGTGAAATTAGCTTAAAAATTCTAAAATATATTAGGAATTTGTGTATTTACAATATTCACTCAAACTAATTGCCACATCGTAGCTGAAAACAAAATGGCAGCACTCAAAACTTGAATGAAAGAAAATAAAATTGCATTCGGCGGTTTGAATAATTTTAAAATAATAACCACTCGAGTAAATAGCTTAAAAAATTTAAAAACTATTAAGAATTAGTGCATTTACAAAAATTACTCAAAATAATTGCCACAACGTAGCTGAAAACAAAATGGCAGCACTCAACATTTGAATGAAAGGACATAAAATTGCATTCGGCGGTTTGAATAATTGTAAAATAATAACCACAGGTGGGAATATCTTAAAAATTCTAAAATCTTTTAAGAATTAGTGTATTTTCGATAATCACTCAAAATAATTGCCACATCGTAGCTGAAAACAAAATGACAGCACTCAAAACTTGAATGAAAGAAAATAAAATTGCATTCGGCGGTTTGAATAATTTAAAAATAATAACCACTCGAGTAAATAGCTTAAAACATTTAAAAACTATTAAGAATTAGTGCATTTACAAAAATCACTCAAAATAATTGCCACAACGTAGCTGAAAACAAAATGGCAGCACTCAACATTTGAATGAAAGGACATAAAATTGCATTCGGCGGTTTGAATAATTGTAAAATAATAACCACAGGTGGAAAAAGCTTAAAAATTCTAAAATCTATTAAAAATTAGTGTATTTACGATAATCACTCAAAATAATTGCCAAATCGTAGCTGAAAACAAAATGGCAGCACTCAAAACTTGAATGAAAGAAAATAAAATTGCATTCGGCGCTTTAAATAAATACAAAATAATAACTATCGATGGAATTAGCTTAAAAATTTTAAAGTCTATTAAGAATTAGTGTATTTTCGATAATCACTCAAAATAATTGCCACATCGTAGCTGAAAACAAAATGGCAGCACTCAAAACTTGAATGAAATGGAATAATATTGCATTCGGCGGTTTGAATAATTGTAAAATACTAACCACGAGTGAAATTAGCTTAAAAATTTAAAAATATATTAGGAATTAGTGTATTTACAATATTCACTCAAACTAATTGCCACATCGTAGCTAAAAACAAAATGGCAGCACTCAAAACTTCAATGAAAGAAAATAAAATTGCATTCGTCAGTTTGAATAATTGTAAAATACTAACCACGAGTGAAATTAGCTTAAAAATTCTAAAATATATTAGGAATTAGTGTATTTACAATATTCACTCAAACTAATTGCCACATCGTAGCTGAAAACAAAATAGCAGCACTCAAAACTTAAATGAAAGGAAATAAAATTGCATTCGGCGGTTTGAATAATTGTAAAATAATAACCACAGAAGGGAATAGCTTAAATTTTTTAAAATCTATTGAGAATTAATGTATTTACGATAATCACTCAAAACAATTGCCACATCGTAGCTGAAAACAAAATGGCAGCACTCAAAACTTGAATGAAAGAAAATAAAATTGCATTCGGCGGTTTGAATAATTGTAAAATAATAACCACGGGTGTAATTAGCTTATAAATTCTAAAATCTATTGGGAATTAGTGTATTTATGATACTCATTCAAAATAATTGCCACATCGTAGCTGAAAACAAAATGGCAGCCCTCAAAACTTGAATGAAATGAAATAAAATTGCATTCGGCGGTTTGAATAATTGTAAAATAATAACCACAGGTGGGAATAACTTAAAAATTCTAAAATCTATTAAGAATCAGTGTATTTACTATAATCACTCAAAATAATTGCCACATCGTAGCTGAAAATAAAATGGTAGCACTAGAAACTTGAATGAAAGAAAATAAAATTGCATTCGGCGATTTGAATAATTTTAAAATAATAACCACTCGAGTAAATAGCTTAAAAATTTAAAAAAAACTATTAAGAATTAGTGCATTTACAAAAATCACTCAAAATAATTGCCACAACGTAGCTGAAAACAAAATGGCAGCACTCAACATTTGAATGAAAGGACATAAAATTGCATTCGGCGGTTTGAATAATTGTAAAATAATAATCACGGGTGTAATTAGCTTATAAATTCTAAAATCTATTAGGAATTAGTGTATTTATGATACTCATTCAAAATAATTGCCACATCGTAGCTGAAAACAAAATGGTAGCACTCAAAACTCAGATGAAATGAAATAAAATTGCATTCGGCGGTTTGAATAATTGTAAAATAATAACCACAAGTGGGAATAGCTTAAAAATTATAAAATCTATTAAGAATTAGTGCATTTACGATAATCACTCAAAATAATTCCCACATCGTAGCTGAAAACAAAATTGCAGCCCTCAAAACTTGAATGAAATGAAATAAAATTGCATTCGGCGGTTTGAATAATTGTAAAATAATAACCACAGGTGGGAATAACTTAAAAATTCTAAAATCTATTAAGAATTAGTGTATTTACGATAATCACTCAAAATAATTGCCACAAACTAGCTGAAAACAAAATGGCAGCACTCAAAACTCGGATGAAAGGAAATAAAATTGCATTCGGCGGTTTGAATAATTGTAAAATAATAACCACGAGTGAAACTAGCTTAAAAATTATAAAATCTATTAAGAATTAGTGCATTTACGAAAATCACTCAAAATAATTGCCACATCATAGCTGGAAACAAAATGGCAACCCTTAAAACTTGAATGAAAGGAAAGAGAAATGTATTTGAATGATTAAATGAGTGATTGTAATTATTATTGGTGAGACGAAATTTTATTTATTAGGTTTAAGCCAATACGGTTTTACAGCATTAATAGTTGAGTACGATTAAATTAACACATTGTATCACTTTAATTTTGATGTGTCCAATAATTCAATATTGTTTAAACGTCATTGCCATGAATTCCATGTTTTATGAAGTTGAATCTGCAAAGGATGTATAGGCTATTATTCTCGCTTAGGCATAATACAACAAGCGTTGAAATAACATATTATAATAGCAAGTTAATACATAATATAAACTACATCAAACGTAAACGCTGGCTAGTTTAATTTATTACAATCCAAATTACAAATTTCAATCAATCTGCGTGATTTATTCAAGTAAAAAACTAATTAAATATTAACATTCACGACACTTTATAATAATGTAATCATAGAAAGGAATAATAAGTTTTCATTATATTGTTTAAGAGTATTTATTAAATAATTTCATACTATTTATGTTGGTATTTTTGAGTTACATGAAAAGATATAATACTTATAACTTATAACATATTATTTTATACTATGTCTACTATATCTAAAACAGTTAATTTATTGAATTATATCACTGTATTATTCAGGTATAATACATAAATATCAATCAATAAATAAATTCAATCACGTTTTTGGAAACAGTTTTGGTACCAAAAATAAAATTCAACATTGTACTGATTGTGATTTCAGACATGTAACAGCAGTTGCCAGTTATGTAATTCAATTCTCGAGGGTGCCTTTGCCCGGGATGTAGTTGTGTTAACTAATAGTTGTTACTTCTTACGAGACGTGTAAGACAAGTGTCGAAGACGCTCGAGGGAAAATTAACTTCTCGTACTTTAATTTTACAAATTTTTCGGTATCAATAAACGAACGTACTCTTTTTAAAATCGTTTATTGATATCACATAATTCATTTATGGTTATAGTTAAAAATATTATCAGATATTCGATAGCCGTTTGACAGAAAAAATAAATTATTGTAGTATTGTAAATATTTTTTTTTCTGTAAATAAAGATGTTTATTATTATTTATTATCAGATATTGAATTCACGAGGCTGTTACTTAGTGAAATTCTATAATATATAAATATATAAGTTTTTTTCAAACACTTCACATAAACTTTAACCAATAATATTTTTTTTTCAATAACATATTTTAATTAAAGATTTTACAATTAGAAAATATCATCTTAATTAATTTCTTTTGTTTTACGTATTTCAACGTTTTCCTTTATTTTTATTTATTTATTTTTTGATTTTAAAGTGAATTAGGGGAATTGAAACGCTTTCAAGATAAAATCGATTCTTTCGTTCGTCATTATCATTGAATTCGCGAACGAATTTCCGAATCTATTAAATTTCATTAACGATGTTTACACGAAACGACTGAAATACATTATTTATAAGAGAATTCGTTCAAACAAATGTCCGCGTTTAAATTTAAATTCATTTCTTGAAAAAACACCGCTTTTCTTAATTAGGACGTTTCTTTCTTGTTGCAAACGAAATATCATAAAATTTGTTGGGCCAACCGGTAGATACACTCGTAAGGACATCAAAGATCTCTTACGTACTCCATAAAAATTAAATGCACCGGTTTGTTTCCTTGACCCGCGTTCCACAAAGGGATGTAAACTTGAAAACGAAATTAACTTACGTAAGTAATTGAATTATTGTGCAGGACGAGGGTGCAAAAAATATAATTATAAGGAATCGTTTGGTATGGAAAGATGTTTATGTACGTTTGTGTATAATCTAATAATTCGTATTCTAAAGGGTGTGTAAATAGAAAGTATGCAAATTCGATGCGGTGTTGATTTGAGTACGTGTAATGTATGCAGGTTTAGGACCTTCATTATTTATCCATGAACTTCAAATTGTAATGAATATATTATCCGAAAATTTTAGCTTTCACATATAATTAATTACACCCATGTATTCTTATATACTTTATTATTTATGTATAAAGCTTTGCATTCATTATCTATTGTATTTAATACTACCGGTAGAAATCCATTATCAATTAGAATATTAATTAAAATACATCAATTTTTAAGGTGTAGTCACAGCTTTATAATTAGCGAATATTTAGTTCTCTCTAATAAGAACGAATTCCCTTCAGGATAACATTGAATATGCTAATTACAGCAGTGTCTTAATTTCGCGTGTCTATCAAATTAAATACCTCGTAAGCGGAGGTACAGGCTGTCGCTCACAGGAACACCGCTGAAGATTAAATTACACACTTCAATGTCAAACTTTTAAAATCTAAGAGGAATACAGTCGTGGTATTCATACCCATTTATTCTAAAATTATAATCTGGAATTCCGCTAGTTATCACACCGGCAACTACATTAATAACTTTTTTTAAAATTTATTTATAGACTGCATGAGGTCAGCATATTATTATATTATACGATGAAAACGTCAGCTCAAGAATCAAGAAACAATTTACCCTATATAACATAGTTGAAAACAGGAACAATTTAACAAGAAGGCTACTAAATAACAAAATTGAAACTAAAGCTATCACGAATATAAAAAATACAATGTGTTCATTGCAGTGGTGTATATGTAAGTAAAACAGGACGCAATTTCGATACAAGTTACAAAGAGCATCAAAACGCAATTAGTCACCAGAGGCCATCAACGGGATTAACGGAACAATGCATAAATACCAGACACCACGTGGATCGGATAATACCGATTAAGATATGCAAAAAGGGAAGCAAGCTTAATTATCTAGAAGGATTAGAGTTCAAACGGGCCATTGAAAAAGGAGATTTTCTATTAAATAATCAACAGGAACAATTTTTATATTAAAAGAATGCCTACCTAAACAGAAGGAATGTCACTGAAGAATTTTTTGATATAGTTAAAAAACGTACGACAAGAGATATTGAATCCTTCAACAACTGCATACTGCTTGGTAGACTTCCTTTGTTCATTCAAAATTTTCTTCTGAGTCACTCTATGGAAAATTATTGACTCACATCTTTTAGAAAATGGTATTTCGCAGGGATCTTCTCTCACCTTGGCTTTATTTGTGGTCTTGTTGAAGCAGTTACGCCTACGAATAGTAGATCTATGTAGATGATCTCACCATTCTTTATAATGTCGACTCACATTCCTTACAGGGCTAGCTAAACATAATAGAGCACATAGCAAAAACTCGTATTTTCTGAATCTCTGCACTTCTGTCGATTGCGTATACCGAATCCCCCTGCGGTTCTATCACTGGATAGAATCAATCAAAATTACCTTCGATTCTCAATTCCGTTAGTCGGTACATTAATTATAAGGGACAAAATGCAATACCTAAACATACGAAGCATGCAGATGAGATTAATGATTTTTTTAAAATTCGATTCCGGCTGCTATTTTGAATTGTTGCTCGCTAAACATCTGGCTCCAAATTTGCGATTTCTTTTTCACTGTTAGCTTTCAACTCTTGCAAGGTTCGTAGTTTGTTGTGGTAAACGCAAGATTTTAAAAAGTTCCAATGGAAGAAGACTAGTGCTATTAGATCTGAAGATCTAATCAAATTTCCAAAACGGTAGATAACTCGACCTGGAAATTGGTGTCTTAAAATCTCCATGGTTACCCGAGTTGTGTGAGCGGTTACCCCGTCCTGTTGAAACCAACAATGATCGAGACTTTATGCAGCAACTTGCGGCAAAAAAACTTGTTAAATATCTGCCTGTAACGCTCGCCATTTACGGTTACGGCGTCTTCAAAAAAATAAAAACCAATCATTTTTTCACTGCAAATACTGCACCAAACAGTCACATTGAGGAGATGCAATGGATCTTCTTGCATTACATGTGGATTGAAATTCACGTTGCGTTAAAATAACAGACTTAAAATTAGTTAAATAAGCAGTAACAATAAATCCACGATATTGAGATGTAAATCGCTCCATGGCTTGTTGACTACAATTCACTATACATCTACATCATAAATGTCTAAGCACACTGAAATTTGGCGCCATCCGCAAAAATGGCGGCCAATTCAAACTATGATATTACCTTTGCGCCATCTTGTACTATCTATTCTAGAAAGTATAGCTCTGGCTCCTTCTGCTATCGCTTTTTCCAAATCTACTTATTCAATAGAAAAGTGTCAAATCGGTAACACAATATTAGCTGCAAAATATCTTACTAAAGAAGTTCCGCAAGGTTCTAAACTTGGTACGCTACTTTTTCTAATTTATTCTTCAAATATTACTAAGCACGTAAAAACATGTACATTTAAAATGTTTGCTGATAACACAACTTTTACATTAATTCTCATTAGAAGTTCATACATCTGCAATTGAACTTCTAATACAGATTTAGATGCTTTGAACAAAATATCAATTAAGCATTGCTTAACAATAAATCCTAGTAAGTTCGCAGTTGTCTAACAAATCAAACCAACATTTCACTCGACGTCAATACCAATATTGAGAGAAGCTAAAAATCTAGAGCTAGTGCATGATGATACATTTATATTATATTTTCATCTCATGTTTATAGATGTATTAGAAGAAGTTTCGCAAACCTTAATATTTTTAATACTTTATGTGTTAGTCGAGAATTGATTTTATTATTATTATTATGTGTTCTAAGAATAAACACAATTTAGGATATCTTGTACTGCTCTTAATGAATTTATAGTACGAGACCTGCCCATTTTTGATTGATTAAAATTAGTCTCCTTAGCGTACTCTTGGTACATATGTTTCACCACACTGTGGCTTCATCAAGCAGATGAATAATGATTTTACAGAAATACGGTAGCGATTTAAATACTAGTTTCGATATAGATAAATATAAATTGAGTAATGGCGAGTTATCAACATCCGTTTACTCATGGACATATGTTTGTATATTGGGTATACTGCGCAAGCAGTATTTTCTAGATGATTTAAAATATTATGATTTTTGTGGATTAGATATCCATAAATGCGTAAGCAGGATTTTGTTGATGGTTTAACGTCAATAAGATTATAAAAATTATATTCATAACCTTATCCAAGACTAACCTAAAGACAAGGAGAGAAAAACTTGAGGAAGAGGAGCTATTAAACTAAGCAAAAGAGCTCGTAACAATATATACACATAATCATCAACACCTGTAAAAGAAACTATTGTGTGTTTAAAGGAGAATTGTTGATTTAGAAACTTGACGCTACAAGTCGTTCTGATGGTGAAACTCAATTTATTTTAAATTATTAAGGAGATAAAATAAGTTAACTAAAAAGGATTATTTCAATCGTCCAAATCTATAAAATACTGCTTGCGCAGTTGTTAATGTAAAATGGTAAGAATATATTAATTTAAATTATCTACAAAATACTGCTTGCGCAGTGTTGCGTGTTTTTATATAAAATGTACCAGAAACTCCTCTATTCCGCCATTATCACGCATACCTCCAGAGATTACTCATAAAACAACCTCGCTCCCATCGCCAACCTTCCCACTGAAGCAAAAAAGCGAAACTATGCCTCTAGTTATCTAGGTATAATATTAAATAAAATATAATACAATAAGCCACATTTTACACAACTCAATCATCTTCTTCACAATACAAGAAGAACTGTTACTTCACACACACCCTACCTTCTCCTGTAAATCTGAAAATCTATAAAATACTGCTTGCGCAGTGGTTTATGTATTATATATACTGCGCAAGCAGTATTTTATAGATGATTTGATAATTTACATTATAATGATGTTTGCCGATTAAATATTTACAACTGCGCAAGCAGTATTTTGTAGTTAAATTATTTTCAAGATGGGACAGTATTGTGTGGATGTCTAACTTAAAAACAAGGAGAGAAAAATTTGATGTAAGGAACTATTAAACTATGCGAAAGAAGCTCGTAACAATATATACAAATAATCATCGACACCTGTGAATGTGAAGTGAAAGAGTTTAAATATTTGGGTTTTGTGTTTAGATGGTGTGGGGGGTACAGGGAGCACGCCAGATGGGTCCAAATGAAGGCGAGGAAAGCGTGGTATGTGGTGAAGGAGAAGTGGGGACAGTGGCTGAAGGGTAATTTTCAGATGGCGTGCAAACTGTGGGATGCATGTGTGAAACCAATCTTAATGTATGGGGTGGAGGCATGGGGTATGAAAGCATATGAATGTATCGAGAGAGAGCAGGTGACATTCCTGAAGCAGATGTTGGCGGTGGAAAGATCAACGCCCAGCTACATTCTGCTTCAGGAAACGAACAGAACGTGTATGCATGGAGACGCAATGGAAAGAATGATTAGGTATGAGATGAAAGTGAGTGTGGAGAATGTGTGTGGGAGTAGGAGAGAGTGGTTGGAGAATAGAGAGGAAAAAATGTATGAAAGAGCATGAGTATCTGAAAGTTTGGTAAATGAGTGGTTGGAAAAAGGGGTAAATGTGGCAGCGTGGTTGAAGGTAAAATGGGTAGAAGTGGAAAAGCAGGAGCTTCAAGGGTGTATTGAGAGGAGTGGGTACAACCCTCTTTATAAAAGGTGGCAGGTGCATGGGAAGATACCTGGGTACCTAGGAAATTGTACATTAAACAGAGGGCAAAATGTAGCAATGGCTAGGGCTAGGTGTGGCTCGGAGGAGAGAGGAAGAAAAATATGGATGGGCGAAGAGTATGGTAGGTGTGTGCTGTGTGGGAGTCATTTAGCGGAGGAGTGTAAGGAGATACGGGAGGAATGGATGAATGGGAGTAGACAGATAGAGGAGTGGATGCGAGAGGACGGGGCTGGCGTAAAGATTGTGATGACATTAGGATGGGAGAGGGAGAGGAGTAGAAGGATGTAATAAACAAGTTAATAGGGATAAAATATTTAGTTTTGAATTGTTACTATTTGTATATATGGCTAAGTTTATGGATGCCAATAAAGGTCTTTTTTTTTCATTGCCACCTGTAAAATAAACTGTTGTGTGTATAAACGAGAATTGTTGATTTAGAAACTTGACGCTACATGTTGTTCTGAAGGTGAAACTCGATTTATTTTAATTTTTTGAAGAGATAAAATAAATCAGATAATAGAAATTCTTTCAATCTTCTAAAAATTATATAATACTGCTTGCGCAGTTGTTAATGTCTTATGATAAAAATATATTAGCTTAAATTTTCTACAAAATACTGCTTGCGCAGTGTTGGCTGTACCAGAGACTCATCTGTTCTGTCATTACCATTTATACCTGCAGAGGTTACTCTGAGGACAACCTAGCTTCCACTGAAAACCTTCCCTCTGAAGCAAAACAACGATCCTCTAGTTGGGTTGGGTTATCTGGGTATAATATTTAAAACAAAGAATACAATAAGCCACACTCTACACAATTGAATCCTCTTCTCCACAATAGAAGACAAGAACCGTTACTCCCCACATACACTCTACCTTCTCCTGTAAATCTGAAAATCTATAAAATACTGCTTGCGCAGTGATTTGTGTATTAGATATACTGCGCAAGCAGTATTTTCTAGATGATTTGATGATTTACATTATAATGATGTTTGTAGATTAGATATTTAGAGCGTGCACAAGGACTACCGCAGAATACTGACAGAATAGCCCGGAAAAATAATTATGGTTGCCTAAAGAGGGTGAAACCATATATCTAGGATAATATAGATCTTTCTTAAAAAATACATCTCAAAACAAATAAATTACAAAAAACATACATAAAATTTTGGGCGAAAGAAGCAACTCACAAGTATTTACTAAGAGGTAACACACGCCCCATATATTGATGAGAAGAGCGGCTGCCAATCATACATATTTTTGAAAAGTACGAGGTAATTATGCAAGTCATAAAACTGAGGGTCGAATTATTAAAAACCGCCACCAGTGTACTTTGATGGCCTTCTGGATACTGCAGATCAAAATTTACTCAACAGGCCTTTGACTTTATATTTTATTTGTCTGCACTTTGTTACCCAGAAAAGATACAGTATAGGGATTGTTGGCAAATTTTAGACTAAGGCTACGTATACGTTTGAAGATAAGGGTTGCCTAGATAATGCTCGTTTGAGGGATTGTAGAGCGGGTTAATTGAGTGCGCAAGTTTGGTGAGGATTCGTAAGGCTGACATTGAAATGTTGGAGAATTGAGAGAAGTATTTGGTTGAATAAGATTTCACCGTAATCTATAAGAGGTTGACATATCGTTTTTTTAATTTTTAACAATAGCTTAGAAATACCTTGATTTTGTATGTTAATTTCGAACTCTATCTCTGATCTTGATTTTTATAGTTTTGAAGAAGGGTTGGGAGTCGAGTAGAATACCTAAGTATTTACTGGAATGGGTAGGGTAAATTGTAAATTTATCCAACATTTTAACAAAACTATTCCAATATTATACATAATAATTTGAATAATTAAGGGGGAGTGGTGTTTAGCTTTGGCGTAGGAAATAAGGAGTTTGGTTTTTGAATAGTTCATTTTCATACGCACCGTCGGCGAAGAGAGGGGAACAGTAAAAGGAATCAAAGTATGTAGGATTGGGATTATATAGATCGTTACAAATAATATTATAAACAAGAGTTGATGTATGAGAGCCCTGGGGTACCCCTTGTTGTACTAAGAACGGTTCGAAAAGCGTTTGTCTAATTCTGGCTTGTTCGGTTATATTGGATAGGAAGTTGTGTATATTAGGATTATTAAGAAAAATTCTAAAAGTAGATTTTAAAATAATAGTAATTAAAAAATATATTTCATCAATTGATGGAGTAAATACTAACACTGACAATTACGTCTCGCTGATATTAACTGTGCTGTTTTTGCGAATGTTTATAATGTTCAAGAAAATAAATAACGTCGCCAGTATGACCCTCGTATGTTTAAGGTTTATATGAAAAGAATGAATGAAAAACAAACTATTATAAATTTGAGTAAAAATGTGCATTCATATAAGGGTTGTTGTTAAAATATGTTCACGTATATAAATAAAAGTTAAATGAATGAATCGCCATGTATGCAGAACTTTTTGGCTAAAATAATGCGACCTCGTTCTTAATTGGGTATTTACTTGGATTAATGAACTCTGTGGCATAATTGAAAACGAAGTAGCGGTAAATATGCAAAAGAAGCATTTTGAGAAATTGAGATTAATTGAGGTCAGTATAAAAACTCTAATCACAAGACAACCATTATTATTTTCATTTGTCATCATTTATTCATAAAAGTTACACTAAATATTTTCAATTAACATTCCTAAATTGTTCAAACAAGGCATAAAATGGTCGATGATATTTTATGGGACATTAATTATAAATAAAGGAAATTGATAATACCTATGTCGTTATAGAAAATATATTTTTTTCAGAAAAAAATAAAGACGAGAAAATAAAAATTATTAAATATTGTTCCCCGTCTACAACAGCCAAGGACCGGTTTCGATCGTTTTGAATCTCATCAGCGTAGCGCAGTTAGAAACAGAGAATTCACTTAAGAGGTATTAAACTCCCCGGGTTAACCATCGATAAAAATTATTTTTATATGTAAATTAAATATTGATATTCTATTGCAGTAATATTAATGAGAAAATTTCTGCACGAATGTTTTACATTATATATAATGTAAAAACTATCAGCAAACAGTTTTGAAGATTTCTTTGAATACGTTTGCAAATAGGGCCGTCTCAAATTATAATTTAAAGCTACGAAACATTCTACAAACCTAAAACAATGAGTATTATTTGGACTACAAAATAAATCATTTTTAGAAACAACTTATTAACTTAATAATGACTTACTAGAAACAGTCGCAATGTTATATTTTTACGTTACATTTAAAATAATAAAACATTTCTTAATTAAAAGCACGAGCTTCGTATTTCGCATTATCATTTTATCATTATTTTCGTGAACGAATAAATTACATTTTGATTGAATTATATGCGCGTTATGAGTTTCACAACTCAATCTGTTTTTGTTTTTAAAAAAAGTTAATTTGTTTTTCCTATGTGAGATTCGATTCTGTTTGAAACGATGTATAATTAATTCGCGAAATGCGGCGGTGGTGATTTTAAATTCATTAAATATTTGATTTAACATTATCCTCGCCATTTATTGTGTATTTAGTGGATGGGCAGAAGTTTTCAACGTTAAATATTTTATTGTTTGGCGCGTTTAATTACGTTTTAGTTTAGTTTACCTTTTAGTTATTAGATGTGAAGCAGCATATTTGGACTGATTTAATTGCGTCGTGTTTGGGTTTGCTAATTTCTACAATCCGAACTTGTACCATATTTTATACGTAAATTGTGTTTAAAAGTACGTTAGTTAAGTAATATGCATAATCCTATTGTGGATTTCGAATATTTTAATCTCGCTGAGTACACGCTGTGCTCGGAGATAACGCAACTATTTGTACTGGTTTCGAGTGCCGACTGAAGTATTAAACATATACGATTATTTTTGTTATAGTACTAAACACAAACTGGCTACACTAAAATTTTGTAAAGACATACGACCATTGACATACTTTTCTTTAGCTACTAAAGCCTGAAAACTGAAAAATAGCAATAAAATTTGCTTTTCTTTTACTATAAACAAGATAAATATACATTGCTATGTGATACAGAATTATTAAAAATATCTTTTGAAATTTCTCAGCTGATTGTAGATCGTCAACGTGTGTGACTGAAAATTCCTCATTCCAACTTTGATGAAAAGTAGGAAAAATAAATTGTTTTTATAGAACTAAGATTCTTAAATCTCTCTACAAGTGTGTTGAAAAAAACCCAACGTCTTCAAACTCTCCGCATAAATGGTCTTAAATGATAGCTGCTTATCAAAACCTATACCCAGTTCTTTGAAGTATATACATCATTCTAGCAACTGACCATTAAGACAATAATCGATTATTATTTTAGTTCATTTGCGAGTGAAACACGTTTGTATTTTGATTTTTTTGCAAAACCATATTGTTATTGTGCGTAGATCTTTGTTGCAATTATTGTCTCGATGATTTTGGCATAATTATTAATTATCGGGGTTGGTTGGTAGTTTTTTATTATATCTTTTTTACTTTTTGATTTAAAAAAAATGTTGTAACTCTGCATGTCTTCCATCCTTTGGGAAATATTGACATACGTCACTTGACTAAATCACTTAGAAATCTTTCTACACTACTTAATTTGATGTACGTATTAAAGATATATAAAAGAGGTAAGATTAAATATGATAAACAATTTTTTACTGAAAACCCAGGACCTGAAGTTAGAAAAATCTCCGAATGGATTTTCCTCCTTGTTAATTCAATAGCATCAATCATAAACTTTATTCCACTCTCTTTAGTATTACCGTTAGCTTCTAGAGCTTGCTTGTTCTTATTTTTTTTTTCTTTTCGCTCTTCTCTCTTCTAGCTTGTAGTAACTAATATGCCACCAGTGACTTCTTGAGCTTATTCTTCCCTTATCTCTTTTCACTCTTATGCCTTCTTACTTGTGGTAAAAAATATGCCACCAGTAGCTTATCAACCCACAAATAGTGTTCCCCATCTATTTCTTCTCCCTTATTTTTTCTGGTACGCCCATGCATCGGTAGCTTCTCAATCCACCACCGATTTTACGCATGTTCGTTTTTCTTCTTCTTCATTCATCTCCCAAGAAAAGGGGCAGAAATTGCATATTGGCTCAAATATATTAAAAAAGAGGAATTAAGAAGCTGTCAACATGTTTTACTGGACAGTGGATGGATGAACACCACCCGTGATTCTTGCTGTTTAAATTTGTGTACGTGGTTCATTAATTTATGTTTTATTTTGTAAATATTTTATAAGCAAGAAGAACAAAGTTGTAAAAAATTAAAGAATTCTTCCGTTTTGACTGCTAGCTAGAGAAGTAGTTATTTTAAAAGTGATTTGTTCTTGTAGTCTTAATAAGACTCATTTGTTGTAGATTTTACGAAAATATTTTTCGTGTTTTTTCTATTTGCTAGCTACTCAATTCACCATCGGTGTTATTTTCCACACCCGATGTTTTTTGCGTTCTTGTTTGATTTCCACCAATGGCTACAATTAATGGTTGTTAAGAAAAATGGATGGTACAATAAGAATTTAGTTAGAAGATTCTATTAAGGTGTCCAATATTGTCTAAAGCGTTGCCCCAAACTACCCTAAATGAGTGAATTCAACACAAGGTGCAGAGAAACAATTCTAAATGTAAAATCTGGTATTAAGAGTAAGAAATCTGAGCCTTATAGAATAGAAGAAAGAAATATTACAGATTTACTACTATTATAACCGAAATACAGCCTCAGGCAAAATTTGTTTATGTTGTCCATTATTTTTTGGTTAAGTATATACCCACAATCATAGATTTTGAAGGTTTACTTTCGTTATCAAGAGGAACAGCTTATGGAATCGTCTTCAACTTCTGTTTCAATGTCATGATAACCCCGCTTTCCTGGAGCGGTCAGTATAGGTGATGAAAGCTAGTGCCTACAAGCTACAAGCTAGAGATAAAGCACTCCTTATTAATGTTTAAAACTGTGGGCAACACACCGTTTTTTTTTTAATATCTAAGCTCCAGTACTTGTTGAATTTCTCGAGAGATACTCAGACGTACGCAGGTTCACCAAGGCTACTCATGGAGGGTGTGGTTCTGTTTCAAGAAAACGCGCGTCTACACGCCAGCACTGTCACACACGCACAATTAACCAAGTTCAAGTGGTAGTAAACCAACAACATTACAACCCGGATGTGTAGCCTTGCAATTTTCAAGTGCTTGGTTCCCTGTAAGAACATCTGAAAAAGCATCGCTTTATCTCTGACGAAAAACTTAAGGACTGGGCATCGTTACGAACGTTGGAATTCTGGAACACCGAATTCTTCGGGTCATTAATCAATGGAATCGTTCTGTTCACGCCTATGGAGTTTACTTTGAAGAAAAACTTCATTTATACTCACAGTATCGTTTCGTAATTTTTCATTTGAACATCCCATATAATAATAACTTTAGGAGCAAGAATTCTTAATCCAAAAACGAAGTCACAAATTTCATAGAATTACTTAAAATAACGAAAATCAAAAAAAGATCCAACATCAAATTTCACGTTACTTACAGTTTAATAATTATTATTATTTGATAGAAACTACAGTCAGCGTTAATTTCTATTAAATCAAAATATATTAGAATGAAAGAGTCACTAATTTTGACCAGTTAACGAAGAAGATCCTTTTATCTTGTCTGAATTTCAGTCTAATCAATAATGGCCTTCAATTAACCGTAATTTCGTTTTAATACTAGTTAATAACAGCTTTTAAGATTCTAATCAGCAAGAATATATTTTCTTTGCTGACATATTTAGAAGAGAACACTAGATCTGAACTGTACGAACCAAGTTTTTAGGGATATTTGAAGCGTTCTAGATACAGGGCACATTATAGAAGTAATTCGCATTTTCTGAGATAAATGTATTTATTGATCCTACCGGTACAAATGCTTAAAATTCTTCAAAATATTCTTCCCCAACGTTAACGAACTTCCGGAAACGTGGCTGCAATGCCTGGATACCACTCTGAAGCTCCTCAACGGGAATATCTCTTTGGAATGCTTTTGGTTTTCCGCGCTTTCCCTCCAGTTGTTTCTTTCTTTAGTCGAGGAAACAAAAAAAGTCAGGACTTTAAGGGGACTGGAAAACCGTCGGATTGTTTTCCGGTTCGAAAATTGATAACGATGAAGGCTTGGTGGATCCTATCAACCCCTTGATCATTTTCTTCAATAATTCGTTTCCGGTTGCGACAAAGTAAGAATTTCTGAATTATTTTGAATTTTTGATAGCGCGCAAGTCGAAGTCAACACTTCGTTTACTATCCCATGTATCGCAAATGTGAACATGTTTAAGGTGTCAGCCATTCACGATTTCATCGGTTCTGGCCGTTATTGGGCGTTGGATGTTGAAGGATATGAAAAATTTAATTAGACAAATGAAAAATGTACTTGCTGTACAGTGTAACGATATATCATAAGCTCTTTACAAACAAAATATTGCAGCAATTAATAGTGATCCTTTACTTTTTTGGAAAATAGCTTACAATTTAAGGAGAAGAATACCATACCCGACGGTATGCAACTCTTGAAAAAAGTAGCTTATAGATTAATTTTTTAAAGTTAAATAAACAATTTTAATATAAAAGGTGGGCCATCGCAAAGAATCTTTTTAAAATCTTAATAAAACACAAACGGCTAGATGGAATTTCATGATCTTACATTTATTTTGTAGCCAAAAGTATCCGGTTATACATGGAATATGACATCAGTCAAATGGCTGCCATGGCTGGCCTTATAATTGTCCATTCTATCGACCCAATTTTTCAGAACATTTTCTAACGTCTGCGGCTCTATTTCAGCAATGGAATTTTGGATATTGACTTTAAGATCGGCAATCGTTGCTGGATTGTTGGCATAATTTGTATTTGTATTAAAATTTTTGACACTTCTTATGCTGTATCTTTAACGGCACCCCAGAGATAAAAGTCCATGAGCTCCTTGCTGGCCAATTCACATCTCCACGGCTGATTACACGATTTTCTAATTTTGACCGCAATAAATCGATAGTTTCGTTGCTAGTGTGGCATGTCGCCCCATCTTATTGGAACCAGATGTTGCTCATATCCAAACCAGCAATTTGCTCCCAAAAAAGGTTTGCTATCATGGTCCTATAGCGTTTTCCTTTGACTCGTTCTGGATGAATTGGCTACTCAGCGATCACGTGTGGGTTTTTATATGCCCAAATCCTGCAGTTTTGCTTGTTTACATCGCCCCCGGGGTGAAAATGCGCTTCATCGGAAAAGATATTTTTTTGCCAAAATTCACCATCGGCTTCCAGCTGCTCTAAGGACCAATTAGCGAAGTTGTATCGAAGTGTATGGTCAACTCTCTTCAACTGCTGTGTTATTTGGACCATGTAGGCGAATAAACCGATGTCTTTATGCAAAATACGCCTCATGGTAGTGCGACTAATGTTCAATTGCTGAGAGCAATGACGAGTCGATGTTCTCGGGTTGGCTTGCACACTACGGGCTACAGCAGCAATATTCTTGGGCGTACGAACCGGACGAGCATGTGGATCTTTAGTACGGTCCACCAGCATACCAGTTTCATTAACTTTGTGCAAAAATTTCTTCAGAATACTTGCATTTGGTGCTAATTCGCGACCGAATTTTGTACACAATTTTCGCACTGATTCTGCAATACACGAATTACATTCAAAGTGAATTTTTAACATTTCTCAACGTTCATCAAGCGTATAGCGTGCCATTTCTTTTACCGGGTGTTGTCTACTGAAGAACTGTGATACATCAGATGTCAGTAAAAATAAAGTGGTAGTTCAATTCCCACCTTTTATATAGGCAAATGTATATCAATTATTTTTTACAGAGGCAAAAATGTTATTCGTTAAATGGCCAGAGTTTAAAAAGGATTATTAAATTTAAGAACATGGGGATTATTTTTGTTACAAAGCTATCTTTTTCATAAATACTGGATGTACAAGATTTATTAGGCAAAGTATTTACATTATTAAATAAATTAAACTTATGCTATTGTGGCGATGAGAACAATACGAAAACGTTCCATATTTTTCAGCTCGAGAATAAATAAAACAAAACTCTATATTATATGCAAAGCTTCTTTATCCGAAACTTGGAGAAATTCAATATGTATAACGCCCTTCGAGCTTTTGCCTCTTCAGTGATTTCAAGATTCCGTTATTTCCTTTCACATTAATAAATGGACGAGTCACACGACGAATTCATAATTATAAATTAACTACCAACTATATTTAAAATTGATTCTATCGTCAATTTTTTCATGCACATGTTTGCGCCCTCGAAGGCTGACGGTTATAATAAATTCATTTAAACGCTGGGTGTCCTTACGAGATTACGAATTCCATCAAACGTTAATTGATGCCATTGTTATCGTGGGGGGAAAAGCTCAAATTTGCATTTAATTAACCCCACTGTCAGCGAAGTAACCTAAGTGATGGCAAAAAGATTTCTTTACCGCGCCTCGATTTTATCGCGCGAGATTTATTGGCCTTCGGGTTTGTGCAAGTTTCCAGGGTGTTATGTGAAAATGCTAATTTATGCTAATTTAATTTAAGCAATTAAAAAGTTTGCCTCGCAAAATTGAAATGGCCCAGCGTTTTCAACAATAATTTGCGTACGGTTTGCCCGGATATTGGTACATAATTTAAATCTACACATTGTAAGACTTTAATGTACAATATCGTGAATAATGCCACCGAAGTAAAAAATTAGTTGAAGACATTTTTAACAATATATTTGTATTTCTATAAATTATTAAAATGGCGTTAAAATTATGTTTCTTTCAATATTGTTAATGCCTCATTAATTTATTTGTATCTACTATAACCATGATAAAAAAAATTCCTTTCTTCACTGTTCTTATTTAAGATGAGAGGAATTTAACCGCGTTTTTATTATTAATATAATCTTCACAAAGCTCAAAAACACATACATACTATAACCATGTTTGATAAACTTTAAATAAAGAATAAATAATTGTCGCAGTTTCTAAGCGCTGTTTATCAAAAAATACTGTAAAATTAGTACTTCCACTTCTTTTGATGTAAAATTTATTGTGTTATGACAAAAAATTTTATATTATATATAAATAATTCAAGTTTTTTAAAAATATAAGTGACATAATATAATAATACAAGCTGAACTTGTTGAAACTGTAGTCACAAGAATAAATATTTTTGTTACTATTTTATTGGAACATAATATTGTATTGTAACTGAAAAATGTGTATACTAAGAATAATTTTATTACATTAGGCATGTGTGCAGTACATATTGCGATTCCTCGAGTATAAAAGTGGTGTGATTTAGTGTAAAATTTATACCCAATAGAAAATCCGTATCTTGCACAGACATTTATTACTTATTCGTTATAACATTTATTGCCGCCGCGTTGAATTATTGCGATCCGGCCTAGAATTATGTAAATATTATGACTTCTTGATATTAGGCGAGTATTGTCGGTCGTCGATCCGATACAAATTTTATTGCCGGAAGAGTAATAAACGCGCCCATACTTTCCGGAAAGTAAATGAAACCGCTGTTTAATACCGCCAGTAAATTGTGGCACGGCCTTGCAAAATAGTCATACGATCCCTTAATGCCGTTATTTCCCAGACGTCTTCGTTATTAAGTTGGGATTTGGGGGTAGGAGACAAGAAAAGGAAAATTGTGGAATGTATAATTCCGTTGTGTTTAATCTTGATTGTGCTGGATAGTTTTCTTACTAAGAACATTGCTGATATCCTGACTTATAAGTAAGAATTAATTTATACGTGGAATATATAATTCACTCACGTTATCAGGTAGTGCATAATATGCAAGCGACTATTTGCTGGAGGTCTTGAAACTTGGAGCGCATCGCAGCTCGGGTGACTAATTGGTTTTAATGTAAATTCGAAATAGATTTCGCCGAAGTATTGATTCTCATCAGGCAATATTAAATAGTTCGTACCCTTTGAATATGTGATGTATTTGAAAAACGAAGATATATATCCTATTACATATCAATATTTATACTAATTAAAACATACATTATTTGTAAAACGTAATTCGCAACATGTATAATTTCAATAATTAACCAAGCAACCCATAAAAACAATAAGAAAATTTATTGTAACTCCCTACAAATGTTCATAATTAGTAAGTGAGTAAATCTATATTAGGCGAAAAAATGTAAAACTTGTTATGAACTTGTTTTAATCCACAAACATTTTAACATCGTAATTTGTCATGATAAAAATTATAATATAAGATGATATTATATGATACAAAAGCGAGATAGGAATAAAAAAACGTATCTGTAAGATCACTAACTGTGATGTTTAATAATGTTGATCATCTCCCGATCTCCCAGCTCAATTATCACATATTTCAACGAACGGCAGAGGACCTGAAAGCAGTAGTTTACCAACTACTAGAAGATGAAATAATCGAAGAATACAAAAGCGCATGGTCAAAAATCCGGTTATAAGTTAATTGCCACCGAATAAATGCCATAAGCAAGCTATACACATATCCGCTCTCAAAGATCGATTATTTCCACTCAACACTAGTAGTCGCCATCATCTCCACAACAGAGATAAGAGCGCCTTCGAATTCTACCTGTATAAAGTATTTGACGACTAGATAGTCCTCTTCAACTCACTGGAGAACATTTCAAAACCTAGAAAAGCTATTGGGAAACCTAAAAAAGTTACAGCTAAGAATTAATGGGTAAAGTGTAGATTTGCTTGCACGAAGGTCAAATTCCTGGACTACATCATCGGCCTAATCCAACAACAAAGTTGCAGCGATATTCCAACGCTTAGCTCCGAAACCATCAAACAGCTCCTAGGATTTGTGCAAGCCTGTGGTTCAGAAAATTAATTCCTGTGAAAACATAACCACTGAACAAATTCAGAAGAAGAAACAGCTGTTTAGAGTAAGGATGCTCGATTTAGACACTCTTCACTCAAAATTAGATGAAACATTTAAGCAATTACTATCACCCTGTAATAAAGTTTCTCCCAAGATTGCTAGGGACTTTCTCAACATTAGGACTACCTTTGAAACTAATTTATATAATGCAAAAGCAGTAGAATCATCCCTATGTCTCCTCCAGATGGTGGTGGGTCGCCCTCCAAAAAACTGTTGGTCACAGGGGCTCCTATTGGAGGTGTGTCGTTACCCAAATTACATATTTTCAGGGATAATTCAGGACTTCTCCACTCCTCTTGGACTTATTTAACATAGCTGTTCATAATAACCAACAACTGTCTGATGTGCAGCGATTCACTTATTTAGTTTCAGTATTAAAAGGTGAGCCTTTGTCATTAGTAAGCTCACTTCCACTAACTTACAGCAATTATCACCTAGCATGGCAAACATTAAAATCTCGATATGAGAACTTAAAACTATTAACACGTGCTCACTTGGATGTGATGCTTAACTGCACTTCTGCAGCGTCGACGCAGTCAGCTTCAATTCGTAACTTAGATGCAACGATCACAGAAAATATCGGAGAACTTCGGGGTTCAGAACACCCAGTTTATGAAGGTAGGTTCGTTATCATTCATCTCATGCGACAGAAGATGAATGTGGGTTTAAGGGAATCCTGGGAGAAAAAGACTTTATGTGATCATTCATCTACAATTTCTGAATTCACCACCTTTCTTAACAATGCTTGAGGGTCGTGAAACAAGTTCTACCATTTCCACCATTTCTTCGCCTGAAGAAGCCACAGTGTGGCGAAACAATTGTTGCGTTTTCAAAAAAAAAAAGCAATAATAAAGTGTTTTGAAAATTTAAGTGTTTTACTTCCACAACTAAACAAGTGAATATGAATTTTCAACATATAACAGCCTCATCAGTTAATATAAGTTTTTTGTTGCCAATGGGTAATTGTCGCACTACCAATTTGTTTGTAAATCCAGAAGATGACCTTTCTTACTCCAAAGCAAACCCTTCTCTAACCTGCCATTAGTAGACATTCTGTCTTTCGATGCTGTGATTTCAAGAGATGGGAGTTGGCCAAATTTAAGCATTTGTGTTTGAAATGTTTACTTCCCGGGCACTTCGTTAAGGATTGTTTGTCAAAATTCTCGTGTCGTACTTGTAAGGGTAATCATCATGAATTACTTCACAGAGATCCTACTTCACCAAAGAAGAAGGCAAATACCATTGAAAACACATCTATTTCCTGCATTTTTTCATTGAATAAAGGAACCAGTTCTCATCGCACAGTAGTACTTGTTTGATATTAGGTGGAGAGTAACACTTGTTTTGTTCCATAATGTGTTACTCTCCACCTAATATTAATATCTGTTTATACTCTTGATGGAACAAGCATTAACTTTAGTACTTCTTTGTACTGTTCAAGCATTAGTGCTTGATGGTTGGGGTCGATACCATAGGTCAGAGTAGTACTTGATAGAAAACGTGAATCCAACTGTGTTTCGCAAGCTTGTGCCAATCGTTTGGGATTAGAAGGCCAACATTACTATTCATGGTTTGCGGAATAACGACATCGGTAATACTTATAGAAGAATAAAATGTTGTCTTGTTGCTGGTAATGGTGGACCGCCATGTTTCAATATTGACTGTTTCGTTCTTGATTCCCTTATCGCATGCCCCTCGAAACAAATTGAATTTAATTCGAATAAATGGCGACATCTTCAAGGTTTAAAATTAGCACATGCTGATTTTTTTATTCCCCAGGGAGCTGATATGTTGTTGGGAGTTCAGTGGTACTCAGAGGTTCTTAAGGGACGAATTAAATGTGGCCTTTCAGGCACACCCAATGCAGTGGAAACCATTTGGGTTGATATGTTGTTAGGAGCTCAGTGGTACTCGAAGATTCTCAAGGGAGGAATTAAATGTGGCCATCTAGGCACACCTGATGCAGTAGACACCAACATCAGAATTCAAAACCCTATGTATCCAAACACCTTCATTGGAAGAGATGTTGCATCGTTTCTGGAAAATTGAAGAACCGCCCGCTATCTCCGTTCGAACCAAGGAAGAAATCTGTGTGGAAAATCATTTTGTTAATACTCATAGTCGAGATTCTTCAGGAAGATATGCTGTCGAATTACCTTTCAAATAGTCTCAAACTCTAGAAGTAAGCAAAACTTCGAGCTTCAATCAATTTTTGGCTTTGGAAAGGAAAATTGATCGTAATCCAGATTTGAGAAATAATTATGAAAAATTTATTAGTGATTATATCATTCAGGGATACACGGCTATAGTTTCAAAAGTCTCTGACGATTCAGAGGAAAATTATTACATACCTTATCATGGAATCTACCAAGATGAGGCTCTTAAACTTCGTGTGGTTTTCGATGCCAGCATGAAGAGTTCTTTGCTAACTTCGTTGAATGATGTTTTACATATCGGACCAAAATTGCAGTTGGCTATCGTTTTAATTATATCACTTATATATCACTGCGGTTGAATCCAGTCGTCCTCGAAACATCAATCTTTCGGAAAAGCATTGGAAGTACCAACGCATATTTTGGAGAGAAGATCCAACTGATTCGATAAAGGAACCGTAACATCTTCATCACCGTTTCTGGCAATTACAACACTTCATCAACTCGCTCGGGATGAAGGTGCTAAGTCTCCTAAGGTCGCCGATGTCGTGCTTCATAATACTTACATGGATGACATCGTTTGATCGAAGAAGCCAAGGACTTGAAAAATTGATGAGTAAAGTAGGATTTATTATCAAAAAATGGGCCAGCAATTAGGAAGGCCTTAGTGAAGATCACTGTTTCGTTCCAACCTCATCACTTTCATTTCGTAATGAATTGAATCACTCGTTGAAAATATTAGGGCTAATTTAGTGTGATAATTTTACTTATTCGATGAATGCAATTCGTTAGTCTGTAACCAGGCATGGTATATTATCGCAATTTGCTCGAATTTACGACCCATTAGTATAGTTCAGCCCGGTTACATTCTTCGCAAGGTGCATTATGCAATATCTTTGCAAAACTGTATTGGATTGGGATGAACCTCCACCTGAAGAAGTCATTCGAAAGTGGCTGCAATTTCGAGAAGAGCTGCCTTGTCTGAGCAGATTTTCGATGTCGCGTCTCTGTCTACAAACGGAGCTGTTCTATGTCAACTACATGGCTTCTCAGATGCAAGTGAGAAAGGTTACGTCATCTATCTTCGAGTTGAATCATATGGAAATGTGAAGACTGCATTGCTCATGGCAAAGTAAAAAGTTAATTACCTCATTTGGAACACTGTGGAATACTGGTGACAGAGCGATTACTTCTACTTCTTACAATATTGTCGATAGTGGTAAGGTCGGATTCGACAGTCGCTCTTTCGTGGGTGCGTGGAAGCCCACACCGGTGGAAAACTTACATAGCCAACAAAGTGAGTCAAATCTAGGACAATATTTAATCCACATGCTTTCGTCACATTCTTATATGAACCTCGCTGACTGCTTATCTCGAAGCATCACACCATTGCAGTTCACTCAACATCCAAACTGGCAGAGGGGCTCAAAGTTTCTCAAACAGTCACCTGATTCATTTATGGTTGAAGCAAATGTGAATGAAACTCTGAAGTCGGAAGAAATACATTTCGTTCTAACAACAGCGATGAAGAATGAATTTCGGGATTCTCTTCATTTTCTAAATTGAGACGTGTCGTCGCCTATTGCCTTCTATTCGTCAAGCGCTGTCATAAGCTTGATACGAATGTAGGATCATTTACAACCGGAGAACTATCGGAAGCTACCTGCGTGTGTATTAAGGAAGCTCAAAGGCAGGACTTTTCAGCTGAATTACATCTGATGGATGCTGGGAAGATGGCTACCCCTCGTCTGAGGAGATTTAATCCTTTCGTTGCCGACAGGGGTATAATTCGAGTTGGTGGGAAGATTCGATTCGCACAAGTGTCTTTCAACCACTACCACCACATTCTGCTGCCCAGGCGCCACCCGTTGACTCGATTAGTAATTAAATTCTACCATCAAACCTACCTTCATCCGGGAGCTTTAAATTTACAATCTTTAATCCAAACTCAATTCTGGATAATTGGTACGAGAAGTCAAATTCGCCAAGAGGTAAATAATTGTCGTCGATGCTTCAAAACACACCCTAAGCCAATGCATCTGAATATGGGCGATCTTCCAAGAATTAGATTGACGGAAGGCATTTAGTCGAGTGTTCGTGGATTATAGTGTTCAGTACGAAATAAAAATGAGTCGGAGTTATTATGTAGTGGTAATCTTAACACACGTGCTTCGCTCTATTACAGCTCGTCAGTAAAACTATGAGATTATTACGAATAAATTTCTCTAAAATATTTATAGTTCTATTCTTTTAAATGATTTTTCTCTAAAATTTTGCATTGTGCGTTTCTATTCTTTATATAATTGATTTTAATTATTAGGTCCATTCAATTGTAGCATATTTAATCACCTGTAAATATCTATTAAAACGTGAACAATTGATAAAGTATTCTACTCTCATATTCCGTATAAATGTATTATAACGGAAGTCGTTTTTAATACGCGTAATGTGTGTGGCACGTCGGCGTTACAATATAAATTTGATTCACACGTGAAATGGTTTTCTCGCCGTCAACACGCAATAAAATATAAATTTCAGTAACTTTCTTACGGAGACACCGTTTATGAAGCAATATACAATAAAAAACCGCAGTAAAGTTATCTAATAAAAGAGCAAACAGTGACGCGAAGGAAATGTTTATGGGACGGCTCATTCAATTTTTATATAAGGTGGGCATAAAGTATGAAGTAAACTTCAGTTATGTATAGACTCTCAACATCATTAAGTTATTTTTAATGGGAAAGTTTTACCTTTTCTAAAAGAAATTTGAAAATGTTTTTTGCAAGTAAATACTTCAGCGTTTTATATTATAATATTTCATTACTCATTATTATAATGGTTTTTGATATGAGATGGAAGAAAATATATCTTTGCTACGATTACCGACTAAAAATGTGATAAAACTGCAAATCTTCATATTTACACGTTTCTATTGTATTGTAAAGAATGTGCAGGAAGAAAAAGTACAAAAATACGTAAAATACTCTTTTTAAAATTTGTACTTTAGGAAAAATTCAGATCATTTAAATATATTACAATTTCCTTTCTTAATTAATGACCTTATAAGGTATAAAAAAACGACCCAATTTTAGCGAAAACACATTAGCTCGTCCGCCGCTCATAATAGCAGTTGTTGTCACGACAGGAATTGCGAGCATTTTTGTTTTCTCTCTCGGAAGTTTCATTAATTGTATATCAATTAGGAAGAAAGTTCTGGAGTGTCAGCGGAGAGTGGATGCGGAGCGTCTTGTGAATTATTTCAGTTTACTCATTAATCGCCCTGACAATTCTTTGGAAATATTCTTAATTAGAGGGATCCAATTATGCGGAGGATGCCCCGTTTAAATTAGAGCATTTTAAAATGATAAACTTTTGATATTAATTTACGTCAGTCTAGCTTAAATTTTAATGCGGAATTTATATACATATATTTTTCGTAAAACGTAAAACCCGGAGACGATTTTATAATTACCGGAGGTGTTTTTGCTTTTAATCTCAGGTTTTTTTATTTTCGGTTAATTGCCATAAAATAAATTAATTTTTAATTATTTAAAAAAATAGCACTATAATATAATTTGATATTCGTACATAACAAGCAATAAATGTTAATTATGTGTTTGTATATATGTTCAGTGTATGAAACTGCTTGATAAAAAGTACATCATTTAAAATTCAAATATAATAATTGTGTTCCTCTCGTACTTCAGTCTTCATTAATTCAGAATTAATAGTTTCAGCTTTTATATAGCAATCAACAATTAATCAATTTTCATGGAAGCGTTTAAAAATGAAGAAAAAACAATAAAAAACAGCAACAATAAGAAAATAGAGACGCTCCCTGCTGGGACTTCTCTGCCCTTCCGATCTTTCTAGGAACGTCTTCTTTCTTCCTAGCATGGCAACGCTCTTCCAAAAGGACTCTTCGTCGATTCTGTTCACCAGTCTAGCCTAAATTCTCTTCCACCTCTTCTCTTTACTGTTTCCATTCTTGACATTCAAATAGGTACTGAAATTCCGTGTCTGTCTCTCCTATCTACTGCTCGCACCACCTGCACTTAACGTCCTCCGATTTGCCAATTCGGGACACGTAGCTCAAGAAGCATCCATGCCCAGAGAGGAACTGGGTGGTGTATTAAATTGTATTGTATTTAATCTGTATTTATCATGCATTACGTAAAAAGAGTATATAATTATATTGAAAATGTAAGCAAAAATTTATACAAATAATTTTGTTTGCATATAGAAGTGCGGTGTTTACAAGAATTCGCTGATCCTCTTCTTGTAAAGAACTGTAGGATATTTCGGTCAAATCGGTTTGTCTTGTATGAAGCAGAAGGGTCAGCCAAATCGTATACTATCGTATACTTTGTATTTCTTAAGCCTTGCTCCTTATGGTCCTCTAGAAGCGCTTTGTCGGACACAATAAACGTGGATTCTTTTTGTGATCTCTAGTATATTTTTAATCGGCTAGCACCTTCACTTTTTTTAAATTAAACCGCATTAAATCTACATGACGTTTTTTTGGCGCTTTCTATTTTTTTTCAAGCTTCTCCTAGTGTGACAACCTTCAGGTCGGTGCATCCGTACAAAGGATGCTCGTTGGTCCGTCCTGCTTCCTGTGCATTTTGTTATTTTGTTGCTAAATTTTCTGCATTTCTTAAATGGATGCGGCCAAACCCGTCTTTTCCTTTTAGCACTCTAAAAGAGTCTTATATTACCTTGCACAATGAAAGTAAATCTACTTTCATTGTACAAGGTCCAATAAGACTCTCTTAGAGTGCTAAAAGGAAAAACGCATCCAATTTGGCTTCTAGTGATCTTTAATAAGTTGTTTTTTTATCTCGCCTAGGGCTTCCTCTGTCTGCGAATCTGACGTTTTTGTCGGTTACTAATTTCCTGCGATCTTCCTTAACCCTCTCAATAGCTGATATACGTAAACCACCACTTTCTTTTAGTATTCTTTATTAGTATCATTTCTGGACAACAAAACAGCAAGAATATCGTAAAAAACTAAATTTAAAAACTAAAAAGAATATATAAAATTGTTTAGTAAAACGACTTTATCCTTTCTGCAAATTGATTATATAAAAGAATTTATTTGGGATAATGAACATTCTATTATTGTATTGGCGTTTGGTGGAAAACTGATTAAGATTGTTGTTTACTTGTTAGAAGAAAATATAGCAAAAAAGGCGAAAATAACTATAATTAAACTAATTGATTGATGAGGCTGATAGATGTTGAAAGTTCATCTTCACTTTATATGAATAAAACTATATAAGTACTTTCAAAAATATATTTCAAGACGCTACAATTGTTTCGCCACACTGTGGCTTCTTCAGCCGAAGAAATTTCTGCGCCTGAAGAAGTAGCGTCTTACAATATATTTTTGAAAGTACTTATATATTTTATTCATATAAAATATAATTAAACTGACAGTCGATTTTTATTAGTGAATTATGAAGTCTAAAGATAGGAAGTTTTTTTTGTTAATTTAGTTGAAGCAGTTCTCTAACTGCTGCCACCGTTGTGGAGAATCAGATCACCTAGCCAAAACCCCACCACCTGCCTGCTTTATGGAAGGATGGGAGTAGGATCTGCCCACTTCACCGGCTCCGCCTGCTGCTCCTCCCTTCGACTCGCAGAAACGGCCACGCGAGCACGACGATCTTCGCTAGGGGCCGGCCCCAGAAGAGACTGACTGCACGATCGCCCCAAAATCCAGGACCGAACGCAGAGGCATAAGCACAGCCTAGGAGGTAGAGGCAGCATTCTCCGTCCTTATCAACGACATCCTGGACTTCCGAACAGCAGATAGTCAGCCTGAAATAACATTGGTCAGCAAGCCTAATGCATCCAGGGCTAGGGGGCTTTGGGTCAAGGATGAGCCAGGAGAGGACGTCACGATCAGTTTGGGTCCCAAAGCCAGAAGCCTGACAACAGCCGTAGGAAGCGGAGGTAAGGGCATCGCATGGGCAAAGATGCCTTCGTGGCGTGTGTTACAGCTCCCCGAACGCCACCGACGACGAGTAGAATTACTGGCTCGACCGGTTCACCACCACCACCAGCATCGCGGACACACAGGTAGTCGCAGGGGGCAACTTTAACTCAAAAGCGCCTCAGTGGCTGGACAGGCGAGGCAGGGATCTGCTGGATGCAATGGCCACCCTGAACCTGGAAATCGCCAACGGAGGGTCTACGCCCACCTTCGTCAGACAGGAATCATAGATCTGACCTTGGTGACAATGGAGGGTCGACGCAGACCTCGATAGCATGAGCGACCATCGCCACATCGCCTTCGAAGTCTGGAAGCGAGCAAGAACTCTTGCAACCCCGCTGACTGGGACGCCTTCCGGCACGCGCTGGACACTGCTAGATGCGAGGTCGCCGCAGACCCGGACGAACTAACGGAGGAAGAGGATCTACTGGTCCGCCACGCACGGGATAAGGCCAACTCGACCAGGAGGCAGGTGACTAGGGCCAGGGGCCGTGGTTGCCGACTCCTTAAATCGAAACCCTAGAAGAGGCAGCGTATGCAACCAAGACCCTCATTTCGATCAAGCTGCTGGATGAGGTCGAGAAAGACCCGTGGGGCAGGCCATATAGAATAGTTACCAGGAGGATGGGGACCACTCGACCCAACGTTGCGGCGCTAGTACCAGAACGGAAGCCCGCGATTCTCGCCGCCCTATTCCCCCTAACATCTACCACACGGCCTGCCTAGATCCAGCTTAAGACCTAGAGACGCGTTAAGACGTTCACAGAGGAGGAGGTGCTGGCTGAGGTCATAGCACTCCCAAACCGCATGGCGGCTGGTACGGGCTGCATCTCCAATGAGGCCTCAAGGTATTCGCAGCGTACGACCCCAGACAGGTTTTCAACCGACGCCTCATGGAAAACGGCGAGACTAGTCCTCTTCTCCAAAGAAGGGAAGGACCCTACGTCCTCAGGCGAGTACCGCCCGCTGTGCCTGTTCGACGCAGAGGGATAAACTGTTGAAGCGGCCGATTCGCGACCGCCTCAATTACTGGCTGGATAGCGTGGGAGGCCTATCTCCGAGGCAGTTTAGCTTCACCAAGGGAAGATCGATGGTGGACGCGCTTCTTGAGGTCAGGAGGCTAGCAGACGAGGCAGTGGACCGCTGAGAAGGAGGAGGCCATAGCGCTGGACGTCAGCAATGACTTCAACTCCATCCCCTGGCCTGCGATAATGGACGTGCTCCAAAAGTACCCCACGGTACCTCACCCGGATCTTAGCCGACTACCTTCGGGACAGAGCAGTGCTTGTCGCAAGTCTACGGCGTGGTTCCTCAGGGGTAGGTGCTTGGTCCACTCCTCTGCAATATGGTATACGGCAAAGTGTTCCGGCTTAACATGCCGGAAAGAGTGGACGTCATCGGGTTCGCCGATGACATACTGATCGTGATAAGCCGACGAGAGATGTAAGATGTTATAGCCACTGCCAACGATGCTGCGGAAAGAGTAGTCAGTTGTATGAGGATGGTGGGCTTGAAGGTCGCGGAGTAAAAGTCGGGCGCAGTATGGTTTTGGAGACCATGTGCAGGCAGAACCAGGGGGCAAAGAATGCCGCTCCTGGGCCAGGAGGTCGTTGTGGCCCCCCGGATGAAGTATCTGGGCGTCCAGATTGAGACGAACCCGGTACACAGAAGTGCCGCCTCCTCATGGGGTTGGCTAAGTGCAAGCTACTCTACGCTGTCCAGCGTGGGTCTCGTGTGTCAACAGACAGCGCAACTGCGACCGGTTGCGCGGCGAACCGGGAGTACTACGCATAGCAAGAGCTTACAGAACCACTTTCCCCCGCGGACCTTGAAGTGTGGGCGAGGGCTGAGACACCCTCGGCCACGAAGCTCATAGCGAGATGGATGGCCAGGAGGGATGAGAGCGAGATAGGAGTTGAGACGCGATCTCTTATCCTGGACATCAGCGCATAGACAGAACGAAGACACGAAAACATGGACTACCACCTGTCACAGTTCCTATCCGGACACCTGTGCTTCATAGACTACCTGTGCCAGATAGGAAAAGCCCAGGAGGAAAGCTGCAGGTAGTGCCCCAGCCCCAAGGACACGCCGGGCTACACCCTGTTGGAGTGCCCCGAGTGGGAAGAAGAGCGGCGACTAATGTGCGTGGCTGTCGGTACGGCGGACGAGGCCGGAGTCATCGTGGGACGCGTGCTTGAAGATGAACAACACTGGACAGTTGTGACAGCGTTCGCGGGGACCGTCCTCACACGGGCGGAGTCGCTCCCGCGAGAGGGAACGACGACAACACCTGAGGACATGGAGACACTCTTGACTGAGACTGACTGACGGACGCGACAAAGAATCGGCGAAGTAGTTCCCAAGTCCCACCGGTATTCCCTGTCAGAAATCCCACTGGCAGTAATTCCCGCAAAAGAATGTGGAGGGTGAATAGACTCACAAGCGTACGTTGTGCGCCCTTAAAATTTTCAGAAGTAAGCAAAGGAGGAATGAGTGTTAGTCATTCCAAAAGTTTGCAACAAGGTTAAAGAACGAAACAAGATCGTGCACAGCGTATTATGATATATTTCTCGTTATAGATGTCGATAACCAGTTCTGTTTTAATGTTATTATCTTTTTTTGTATACTCTCCATCAACAAGTCTTTTGTAAAGACTATAAGATTTGTGTTTAAGACATTTTCACACTTGAATTCTAACAGTAGTATGAAGGTGAATAATTATTGTTTTATTTTTATTTATTGTTTCTGTTTAAGACATAAACGAATAACATGCCTTTTTTTGATTCTAGAAATATACATCAACCACTTTCAAAGGAGAAGCTGCCTATTTAAATTTTGTCAGTGAGCATTGATGCTACTCAAGAAACTATAGTTTACTCTGTTGTGTATACAAGATATAACAAACCATGAATGCCGCTTGTTGCCAGTTATAATCCAAAAAATGTATTTCCTTCATAATTTTTCTTCATTTAATGAAATAAACAACATTACTTTCATGTATCTGGTTCGTTCATTTTTTGATTAGAACTATAGTCATTCTAAGTGCTGTTGCACTTAAGTGTTGGATCATCGACCCTCAACCCTATTTTTCTTTGTACTCCTAACTTATACCTTACAACTCCTTACAGCCTGTCCCGGCGGTTGCCCACATCTTACTTGATTTCTTCGATGAGCATAAAAACTACTGATTAACAATTATCGAGGAAGTCGTGTACTTGCGAACCGGAGGCGAATTTCTATTCCCTGTGTCAAATATTCTGGATCGTAACAAAAAGTCATGGGCACACTAAAAAATACTGGCCAAAATCTTACTGCAGATTGTTGAGCCTTCAGGGTGACTTTCGTTAAGTCAAAAACCACTCCACAGGCTGCCGATGGGACAACGATGGATCCATATTTTATCTATTGACACAAATTAAAACGAAAACAGAAAATGATGTTAACTACAATACAAAAACTTTTTAGTAACATTTTTTCATACTTTTATTAGATCTCCTTTAATATTTCCAATTATTGGAAATTTTATTGTAATGATAGAGTCACTGGCAAGAGGTATATTATTAAAACCACCCAACGTCTAAGTTAAAAAAAACTACGGTAGAATACGTGTATATTTCTTGATTTAATTACAAAATTAATGTGTAGACCTATGTTTCTACTTTTAATGCTTTGCATACTTTTCATGAGCGTAACACTATTTGCGACAGTAAAAACGTGCTTCATCATAACATTACCTTCATTCCACGCGTGAAAGCTGCCGCATCTAAACCCACTACCGGCGCAAATATTAGCACACGCGAAAACAAATTAAACAATAACAATAACTGTATCGTTTTCTCAGCACATAAACCGGAGTTTAATTTGGACCGGAATAATAAGTAGGTAAAGTAAACATGAAGCACGACGGGATGCACTTTCTCATTTCGCACCGCACCGACTGCAGAAGTTTTCAGCATTTACATCATTCCTATGATTAAAGCATGATAACATACATGCATAATTAAACGGACTATTATTTCCACAAACCAGTTAATACGTGACCGGAGACTTACAGATAGTGGAATTGCATATTTACGTGGCTGCATATTTAACCTTAACGTTGTAATTTATTCGTCGTTTTTTTGGGTTAGAAGAGATGGAGTAAATATTAATGCAAGTGATATTTTCTTGAACATATCTGTCAGCTAACCAGTTAGATATTTGATTCTTGAATTTTGGAGACGTTCATTTTTCATATTTCGATTTTTTTTAATAAAGAAATTATATATAGTATTACATCTATTATATTTGAAGATAGTATTACATCTGATAATAAGACAATTTATATGTTTCTTCTCTTCTTGTTTTCTCCATTAGCTATAGACAGATGGTCTTTCAGCCAGTTTTTTTTTATACATTTTAGATATTTGTGTAATTTGGGTTTACATATGCATTTATTTAATATTTATTTTTTGATGAGTTAGGCGAAGAATTTTAATTAAATATTTAAAAAACTGATTAAATTCACTTACTTCACAATTTTTTATACAGTTTGAGCACTAAGAGCTAATTATAAAAGCTAGGAAATGCGTTTAACTAAAATAAAATAGATGTATCATCAACATGAAAGTATAGCGCAGTAGTTTATTAATTAGTTCCTGTCTGCTTTAATGTTTGTACTAGTTTATAATTATGGTACAATTTGTGTGCGACGAGACATGAATTTTAATTTTGTTTTTTTTAAACCTAACGTTTTATCGAGTTGCGTGTAATTAATAATTATTTTATATTATTAATAGTAAAATGTGGAACACTTGTCATGGTTAATGGTGCTAAAATGGTAATAAGAGAAAACGCATGTAGGAGTGATCGTACTACCAGATACCACGTTTAATCTCCCATTCATAAAATCTAATTGGAATTCATCGAGATTATGACGCAACGGTGTGAACTTTCATCCTGTGGGCTGATCATTCAGCTGAATCTCTTGTTTACGATCAAATAAATATTTGGGAATTAACGATTGCGATTAGTCTTTCCGTTAATCGATTACTTCAGATTTTTTGTTTTTATTATCCTAAATAAAAATAAAAATATTATTGTAAAACTTTTATAATCTCAGTTGCAAACGATTACAAGAATGTAAATCAAATTTCTCTTTTAATGAAGAAACTGAAACCAAATAGAAATTATGTAGTAGTTATACTATATCCATATTGATTGATATATTTCGTTAAGATAAAATAAAATCATCTAAATTAACTAAGCTAAAAGAAAATTATTTGAATTATAATAATTCGAGGGTAGAATAGTGAACAACCAAACAAATTAATGTTAAAGGATACAAAAATTGCAACTCTCAGTTTTAAAATAATTTAAAAAAATTATCAATCAAAGGATTAACTTCAAAATCACTAGATAGACTTAAAATTGATAAAATTGATGAGACTTTATTGTTTTGAATAATAATGTACGTAACTGTACTAGAAAGAACATGACAACACTTTAAACTTAAAGTTAAAGAAAACGATGAGGCTCCATCTTTTGTTCCTTGTTTGACTTAGATTGTGCAGATTATTATAAATTGATTTTTGCAGATTTTAAAGAAAAAATATGCCTGGGATATTGCGGCAATTTAAATGGGAAACTTTCTACCATTCATCCTATAGTCCAAATGTAATTTCTTCAGTTTACTCTCTGTTTACAAAACTCGAGAAGAAGATTTTAGAGAGAGATGAAGAACTAATATTTTGAAGGCATAAGGTATACATCACACATACTTTATACATTTTTTTAATAATAATTGCGAGCGTAAGTCGCTGATGTAGTTAATTTAAAAAATGTAATATTAATCACACAGACATGCAGATAAGTAATTATTGGTGGGTGGGACTCAGCGGTGCGTAAACGCCTATCGCTTATTACTCGTAAACAGATGGCATTATTTGTGACTTCCACTTAGCCTAAGAGTAATAAATGTCCGGTATTTACAGATACGCGATGAACGCTGGTCGTTTATCAGGTAGGCATGTTGAGTTATGAATTATCGAAGAACGAGTACCTAACAAAGCCACGCCGAGTCATAATCTATTGCCCTGTTATTATAACGGATGAAATGAATTGAACCCGATATTTATATATTATTGACATCATTTATATCATTTACCTTTCAATCGCAGAGAGTCATTTTATTTAAGATATTTATTGTAGTTCAAATGATTATTAATAAAATTGTAATATAATAACGTTTAAATACATTTAAATTAATAACAATCTGTCATGAAATTGTAATTGAAACACTAATCTGAAAAGTTGATGTTAAATTAGTTTAAATGGAAATACAAAAATAGCTTCGGTTTTATTACATTAGCAACTGAAACATCCGGATTCATTACTTAATGGGGAAATAACTGCAAATACCCTTATCACGACTTAATGTAATGGATGACGGTGATGTGTACAGGTTGTGCTAATTAATAGCTAAGCCCAAATACTAACCTAATGGTTCGTTTTAATATTGTAATTGAATCGGTATGTCTGCGATGGAAACTAGTTGTGGCTACCTATAAAAAATTGTTAATTCGTCTGATATATCATTCCTGTGACTTAATCACTTCTAATTACATTATTATTACTAAAATAATTATTTTAATTTCATGGAATAGAGAACAACCACCCACCCTACATACACATATAAACTTTAATTCCTTGTCGTCTCGCTGTATCTAATAAAGTTAATTATAAAACTCTTTGAATAAAAAAGAAATTGAAAAGGTAAATTTTTTGAGTGGATACATTAGTAAAAAATTTGATACATGATAGGTGGACAAACTTAAAATCTAAATTATAAAATATTATCTATAGAAAGTCATTTATATTTAAACCTAAAGTTTGATTTTGTTTTATTTTTTATTACATAAAGGGTTTGACTGCTTTTAGCACCAAAATCATCAACGATTAGCAACTAAAGTTATCATATACAGGGTGACTGACGAAAAACCTTTGGTGCTGTATCTCACTTATTTTTGATCCGATTTGAATAAATAAAACATCAAATTAAATGATGTTTAAAAGACTATAATATGAACTGTACTGATATTTTTTCTTGCATCCAGTTTTTGACAAAAGACGATCAACTTTTTTTTCAAATTGCACTGTATAGATATTTTGTACTGATCCGCAAGGAGATTTTTTCTAAATTTGTAAACGATTTTATCCATTCATCAAACCAAAGTCGAGAAATTGAGGATTAAAAAAAAATTAAAAATCAAATACCCATAGTAAACAATATACAGAGCCTATTCCAAATGTCAAAAGTGACAGTGTCAGTCATTGGTACAATACTGCAATGATTTTTAATAATTTCATAATAAAAATGTTGCAAGATTTCAAAAACTGAAAAACGATTTCTGTAGAAGCACAAAATTCCAGTACAGTGTTTGAAATATTGCAACATTTTAATTATGAAATAATTAAAAATCGTTGCAGTATTGTATCAATGGCTGTCACTGTCACATTTGACATTTAAAATAGGGTCTGTATATTGTTTACAATGGATACTTGACTTTTTATTTATTTTTTTAATCCTCAATTTCTCGATTTAAGTTTGATGTATGGATAAATTTGTCTACAATTTTATATTCAGAAAAAAATCTCCTTGCGAATCAATAAAAATATATATACAGTGCAATTTAAAAAAAAAATGTTGATCGTATTTTGTCAAAAACTGGGTGCGAGAAAAAATAACAGTTCAGATCCTATTAAAGTCTTTTAAAAATGGTTTAATTTGATGTTTTATTTATTAAAATCGGATAAAAAATAAGCGAGATACAGCACCAGAGGTTTTTCGTCAGTCACCCTGTATATGTAGGGTGGGTGGGTGGCCTCTATCCCACCCTCCAATCAGTAAAACATAAGCGAAAGTTTTAATTAAAATTTGTAAAATATAAATAAACACGAAATAATTGCAATTATTAGGAATTTATTCATATAAAATTTTCAAATAATTTTTGATGATGTTTTACGGATTGGAGGGTGGGATAGGGGCCACCCACCCACCCTACATATTCATATGAATTTTAATTACTGATCGCCTCGCGGTTTGGAGTAAAATTAATTACAAAACTTTTTGATCAAAAAGAAATTCAAAGGTAAAATTTTTGAGTGAGTAATTTAGTAAACATTGATGCATGATGGGTGGGCCGACCTTAAATCTAAATTAGATAAGATTAGCTATAGGAGACAATTGAAATTAAAATTTAAATTTAAATTTTGTGAAATTTTTTATTAAATAAATGGTTTGATTGTTTTTAGCAGCAAAATCATAAACGATTAACAATTAAAGTTATCATGTATATGTAGGGTGGGTGGGTGGCCTCTATCCCACCCTCTAATCAGTAAAACATAAGCGAGGGTTTTAATTAAAAGTTGTAAAATATAAATAAACACAAAATAATTGCAATTTTTAGGGATTTATTCATATAAAATTTTCAAATAATTTTTGATGATGTTTTACGGATTTGAGGGTGGAATAGAGGCCACCCACCCACCCTACATATACATATAAATTTCAATTACTTATCGTCTATTGGTTTGGAGTAAATTTAATTACAAACTTATTGAATGAAAAAGAAATTCAAAACACAAAATGTTTGTATGCGTAAATCTAAAAAAAATATGAATGGTGGATGGGCAGACTTTAAATCTAAATTAAATAATATTATCTACAGAAAGTCATTTATATTTAAACTTAAATTTTGTTTTTGTTTAACTTTTTATTAGATAAATGGTTTGATTGTTTTTAGCAGCAAAATCATCAACGATTAGCGATTAAAGTTATCATGTATATGTAGGGTGGGTGGGTGGCCTCTACCCCACCCTTCAATCAGTAAAACATAAGCGAGGGTTTTAATTAAAAGTTGTAAAATATAAATAAACACAAAATAATTGCAATTTTTAGTGATTTATTCATATAAATTTTTCAAATAATGTTTGATAATATTTTACTGATTGGAGGGTGGGATAGAGGCCACCCACTCACCCTACATATACATATGAATTTTAATTATTGATCGTCTCGCGGTTTGGGGTAAAATTAATTACAAAACTTTTTGATCAAAAAGAAATTCAATGGTAAAATTTTTGAGTGAGTAATTTAGTAAACATTGATGCATGATGGGTGGGCCAACCTTAAATCTAAATTAGATAAGATTAGGCATAGAAGACAATTAAAATTAAAATTAAAATTTTGTAAATTTTTTTATTACATAAATGGTTTGATTGTTTTTAGCAGCAAAATCATCAACGATTAACAATTTAAATTATCATGTATATGTAGGGTGGGTGGGTGGCCTCTATCCCACCCTCCAGTCAGTAAAACATAAGCGAGGGTTTTTAATAAAAGTTGTAAAATATAAATAGAGACAAAATAATTGCAATTTTTAGGGGTTTATTCATATAAAATTTTCAAATAATTTTTGATGATGTTTTACGGAATGGAGGGTGGGATAGAGGCCACCCACCCACCCTACATATACATATGAATTTTAATTACTGATCGCCTCGCGGTTTGTAGTAAAATTAATTACAAAACTTTTTGAACTAAAAGAAATTCAAAGGTAAAATTTTTGAGTGAGTAATTTAGTAAACATTGATGCATGATGGGTGGGCCGACCTTAAATCTAAATTAGATAAGATTAGCTATGGCATACAATTGAAATTAAAATTAAAATTTTGTTAAATTTTTTATTACATAAATGGTTTGATTGTTTTTAGCAGCAAAATCATCAACGATTAACAATTAAAGTTATCATGTATATGTAGGGTGGGTGGGTGGCCTCTATCCCACCCTCTAGTCAGTAAAACATAAGCGAGGGTTTTAATTAAAAGTTGTAAAATATAAATAAACACGAAATAATTGCAATTTTTAGGGATTTATTCATACAAATTTTTCAAATGATTTCTGATGATGTTTTACTGTTTGGAGGGTAAGATAGAGGCCACCCACCCACCCTACATATACATATGAATTTTAATTACTGATCGCCTCGCGGTTTGGAGTAAAATTAATTACAAAACTTTTTGATCAAAAAAAATTCAAAAATAAAATTTTTGAGTGAGTAATTTAGTAAACATTGATGCATGATGGGTGGGCCGATCTTAAATCTGAATTAGATAAGATTAGCTATGGCATACAATTGAAATTAAAATTAAAATTAAAATTTTGTTAAATTTTTTATTACATAAATGGTTTGATTGTTTTTAGCAGCAAAATCATCAACGATTAACAATTAAAGTTATCATGTATATGTAGGGTGGGTGGGTGGCCTCTATCCCACTCTACAATCAGTAAAACATAAGCGAGGGTTATAATTTAAAGTTGTAAAATATAAATAAACACAAAATAATTGCAATTTTTAGGGATTTATTCATATAAAATTTTCAAATAATTTTTGATGATGTTTTAAGGATTGGAAGGTGGAATAGAGGCCACCCACCCACCCTACATATACATATAAATTTCAATTACTTATCGTCTATTGGTTTGGAGTAAATTTAATTACAAACTTATTGAATGAAAAAGAAATTCAAAACACAAAATGTTGGTATGCGTAAATTTAAAAAAAAATATGAATGGTGGGTGGGCAGACTTTAAATCTAAATTAAATAATATTATCTACAGAAAGTCATTTATATTTAAACTTAAATTTTGTATTTGTTTAACTTTTTATTACATAAATGGTTTGATTATTTTTAGCAGCAAAATCATCCACAATTAGCAATTAAAGTTATCATGGATATGTAGGGTGGGTGGGTGTCCTTTATCCCACCCTCCAATCAGTAAAACATAAGCGAAGGTTTTAATTAAAATTTGTTAAATATAAATAAACACGAAATAATTGCATTTTTTAGAGATTTATTCATACAAATTTTTCAACTAATTTTTGATGATGTTTTACTGAATGGAGGGTGGGATAGAGGCCACCCACCTACCCTACATATACATATGAATTTTGATTACTGATCGCCTGGCGGTTTGGAGTAAAATTAATTACAAAACTTTTTCAACTAAAAGAAATTCAAAGGTAAAATTTTTGAGTGATTAATTTTGTAAATATTGATGCATGATGGGTGGGCCGACCTTAAATCTAAATTAGATAAGATTAGCTATGGCATACAATTGAAATTAAAATTAGAATTAAAATTTTGTTAAATTTTTTATTACATAAATGGTTTGATTGTTTTTAGCAGCAAAATCATCAGCGATTAACAATTAAAGTTATCATGTATATGTAGGGTGGGTGGGTGGCCTCTATCCCACCCTCCAATCAGTAAAACATAAGCGAGGGTTTTAATTAAAAGTTGTAAAATATAAATAAACACGAAATAATTGCATTGTTTAGAGATTTATTCATACAAATTTTTCAAATAATTTTTAATGATGTTTTACTAATTGGGGGGTGTAATGTAGGCCACCCACCCACCATACATACACATATTACAAACTTTTTGAATGAAAAAGAAATTCAAAATGCAAAATGTTTGAATGGGTAAATTAAAAAAAAAAATATGAATGATGGGTGGGCAGACTTTAGATCTAAATTATATAATATTACCTACAGAAAGTGATTTATATTTAAACTTAAATTTTGATTTTGTTTAATTTTTTATTTCATAAAGGGTTTGATTGTTTTTAACAGCAAAATCATCAACGATTAACAATTAAAGTTATCATGTATATGTAGGGTGGGTGGGTGCCCTCTATCCGACCCTGTATTCAGTAAAACATAAGCGAGAGTTTAAATAAAAGTTTTAAAATATAAAGAGACACAAAATAACAGACATTTACATAACATAATTTATTTAATGGATTGTGGATTTGAAGCAGGTAAATCATTTATATATAGTAAACAAATTGTGGGAGCTAATATTGATCCTTGCCTTACCTCCAAATTCAAGCGGTCTCGTCTGATGGTTTTTTGTTTACTGTATTAATCTGCTTCCTTTCTAATAAATACGAATTTATTAACTGACAACTATTGGGATGAAAATTATAAAAGTACAGTTTACGTAGAAGAACATCATGGCAGACGCAGTCGAAAGCTTTGCTGGGGTCCAGGAAGGATGTGACAGTATACGTACCCTCATCAAAACCATTGGTTATTTCCTTAACAAGAGCAATGACTGCATTTGATGTAGATTTTGTTACTGTGGTTCTGGTAAAAAAAAAAATAAATATGTCACACTGACATAACATATGATAAAAAGGACATATATACGCCTAAAATGGCTAAAATATTGCCGCAGTGGCCACCATCACCCGATGAGAATTACCACCAGCAGCCAAATATAATGGGTCGAGTGGAAGAACATGAAAATTCGTGAACTCCGCTTTCAAGGTCTATGCTCAAAATTTTAAAGTGATTTATTGTATTTATGTTTGTATTTTATGTATATTTTTTAATAGATCTTGTAAAGCAAATAAACTAAACTAAACTAATACATTTTCAGCTTCCAAGAATGCTACAATCTGCTTTAATATCACTTTCTCAAAAACTTTTGATAGTATTGGCAGTATAGAGATTGGCCTGTTGTATTTACATCCATCTTATCTCCCTTTTTCGAGCTCTTTTGAGAGATAAAGGCAAGGTAGAGGTCTTAATGCATGCATTTATAAGTTTTGTTAATGGGATAACGATAATGTCAATTATTTTTTTCAATAATATTGATGACATCCCGTATATATCTCTACTTTTTGAGTCTTTCATATTGTTTATAATTTCTCTCATTTACACATATGTGGTTTCCCTGAAAGTCAAGTAACTCTTACTGCTACATAATCATTAGATTTAATGGGTCTTCGTTGGTTACAGGCAATTTTTTTAGCTAATTCATTTGCTACATTTGCGAAAAAGGTATTAAATTTGTTAGGATCTATATCACAGATGTTATCACATTGAGTTTTGCTTTAGCGCTGTTGGATGCGTTTTTTATATAGGGCACGTTGGTTGCTATTGTAGCATTGCATATTGTATTTTTTTGTATTTTATGTAGTCTTCCTTTAAATCCGTTTTTTTTTTATTGATGATTCTCTCATTAAGTTCAAAGTTTGGGGCATATCGCGGAGATAATTATTAAACCATTTTACCTGTTTATTTTTATTATTTGAAATATTTCTTTTAACAGGATGACCTTCAAAAATAGTGATGGTAATTCTTTGTGCATTATAATTTTTCTAAAATATATATATTTACCTGAATTATTAATACAAAATTTGTTTTTTTTTTAGTTTAACGCTCACATATCATTTGTTCTTATGAATATAGGTTAATGCAAATATTGACTTAATTAGTGATAGAAGAGGCGAGTATTCGCATGCAAATCTAATAATAGTTTTAAAACATAAATGACCGCTCCAATTAAACAATTACAATTACAAGCCTGCAGATAATAAACAATTTGGGTCAGACTAGTCAATAAAATGTGCGGCGGTGCAACTAATCTATTTACATTTTAATCAGTTAATCGGATGATAAGCGAGCAATGCCGGATTAACGAGTCGGGCCCAGAACTATTCCCATTCACGCAAACTACGATCCTGATAACGTTTAATTCAAAACGGGGAAAGTTTGATAACGCGCGCGTAATTGGGAATCGTCGGAGAAGTTAGGCGGTGTGCGTCTGGTGAATTAGCAAAACGCTATAAATAAAATTCGTAATAAATTGTGTGTTGTGATGATGCTATATCCGTAACAAGTTCAGTTTTGTACGGTCAACGGCCGACTGCTTTAATTGCTATTTTTGGGCGAAATTGGCACGAAGGTTATGAGGATTAATGGCTCGAAATTCCAAATGTTACCACATTGCCGCTGTTTACATTTGCATAAATTCGTTTTATTGTTATGGCTAAGTTCACGGCGCTCTTAGACACACCTAACGAAAATTATGACATAAATTATCAGATTAATATTAATAATTCATGGCTCATATTTATAGATGCAAATGCTATATGGTATTATATACCATAATTAAGTAAATACGTTAATATTTTTGAAACAGTTACTAATATTGAGTATAGTTGCTTATATTGCTAGATACAAAATAAATAGATTTTATTTGTTATTATACTTCTCACTCGTATAATGTTAGTTTCAAATTCAATCCGTTTTTTACAACCAAATAACAATTCATTATATTGGCAATCGAATGCAGTATTTATTCGCCGCTCTAACGAGCCCCAATTAAAAACCTAAAGAATAATTGGACGTGAAAATAATTATTGGTCGGACGTTAAAAATAACTGGTTCGCGTTATTCGTCATTACCTTTCGCCGTCATATATGCATCGTATTGTTTTTCGTTTTGCTCAGAAACTGGATGCTGAACGGTGAAAGTTTCGATTCAAGGTTGCTCGTTATTGCGGCTTCTATTTTACTCTGATATTCGGCTAGCTTAGCTTACACAAATAATTTTTAGTTGAGTTTAACCCAACGTTAAAACAATTTATATATTTTACAGTTGAAAGCAATAGTGAGTAAACTATTGTTGCGTTTAAAATATTCACCTAAACATTAATTAAGGGTTTGTGTATGTAAATAGCGTGCAGAATTAACGATGGAAAAAGTGGAATGCTATTTCGAGTATTTTTTTGAATAGAAATCATAACGAACGATTATACAATCAATGCTATAAGTGATCAAGGTAAAGAAATTTACAATTAGACAATTTGAAAGAACAAAGTGGATGGTTGAAAGTTTTCTATTTAAATTGTTGTACGACTTGTATTATCCGAGGCCTGACATTGTCGTGGAGGAGAATGAATAACAGACCTTTTAAATCTTCCGCAGTAATTTCTTCAATGTTGCTCATTGATAGTGTCCCCATTTCCAGAAAATGCTTGCCATGACTTTCAGGGCAGACACTGCCATTTCAACTTTGTTTTAGTAGGTCTGTCTGGTTAATAAGTATAATCCTACATTTATTGTCTTTTATTCTGATATATTGCAGAGCAAATTAATATTTCGTCTCCAGTGACTATATGAGTCAAGCTTGAACACTAACGATTTTTGAAAGTTATTGTCTTGAAGAAAACACTTTTCATTCAAGAGAATAACTTTAAAAAATCGTTAGTGTTGCAACTTTGTCATCATCAGTAAACATACGAGGGATACACCATGCGTAAATTTTTAAATAATGCAGATGACCTTTAAAAATTGCTCGTGAACATGTTCACTGATCTTTTCATGTTTTATGCGGCGAATTTTCTTAACGAATTGGTTTATTTAACTCACCAGTTTGTCTGTACCTTTGTCGTTCATGGGTGTTCTCTCTTTCAAAGTTAAAATTACGACCCCAGAGACGAACAGACGATTCATCCATGACATTTTCTCCACACACTTCTTTCAATTGACAACAAATATTGCAAGGTAGCACATTTCTTGCGTTTTGAAAGCTAAAGACATCCCTAACTTCAGAATTGGTGGTGTTCTTTATATCATTGAACATTATAAAGAAGTATTCGATTACACTGTGTGGAATAGAATATTTGCTAACATGCTTGATTGTATTTTAGCTGTCTTTCTCCAAAGTTACGTTGGAGAAAGACAGCTAAAATACAATCGAGCATTTTAGCAAATATTTTTATTCCACACAGTGTAATCGAATACTACTTTCCTGCTATTCCTCGTATATTGCGATCACAATTATGGGTAAAATTAATCGCTTATTGTCGTGTCTGTATTTTTATATGTTATTATGCATACCTTTATTGAATACATTTAAATTATGTGAAAACGTCCGGGTGGTCTACGTTCCCAAGATTCTTTTGAAGATCATCTACATTGTTTGGGCGTGGTTATACAACTATATATATATATCATTGATTATCGGTTCGATCGTTTCCCACGTAAGTGTAATAATATTATTAAGGTTCAATTAATAATAAAGCGTCGCTGCTTTTATATTTTACGTTAACCTTGCATGGTTAAAACCTTATAACACCAAAATACTTAATCAAAGATTTTTACTTTTAGGCGCACCTTATTTAATAATAATAATAACATGTTTATTCTCAAAATAATGTTACAATAGGAATAAACGTGCCTCACAAATATAAATATCTTATGCGTAACATATGACATAGGTAATGTACATTCCAACAACAATATGAACTTAAATATCTACTTACAATTAATCTAAAATATAAAATACAGATTTATTTACACTTAAAAATAACATATTAGTGTAGCAAGTAAAATATCAAATATAATCATAGTTTGAAAAAAGAAAAAAGAATTAATACAAACATTTTAAGACCAACCTTTAATACAACTGTCGCAGTTGGATTCCTTCGGAACCACAGAAACTTTGTCTCCTGTTCTTGTGTTATAAATTATGTTTACATTTTATTAAATTGGCAGAGCTTGCAAATGATTTTCTTTCAACTTTATGAAAGCCAGATATTCAAAACGTTGGCTTCTTTAAATAGTAAGTCTGTTGCATAATATTGTGGTTTTTTGTAATGTATGACCCTCTCCTCTAAATTATCTTCAGACAATTCATACACTGTATAAAAGTTACCGTTTCTAAATAACTTCTGTCTCTTTATAAAACAGTTATTTTCCTTATTTTCTTTTGCCCGTTTCAAAATTTTTTGAACTCTTCTGTCCTAAATTGTTAGATCGTGATTAATAAATATGTTTTAGTTTTCGTGCAGTACAAGAATTCCACTAATATGGCTGAATTTGATTTATTGCCTAGCATATACAAATTATTTAAATCCCTTAAGGTAATTTCAACTCCTAATAGTTCGCTCAGTTTTAAAATAAATTGAATGTTTATTTCATTCCCACTTTCAGTATTTAATCGTGTTTCGGATGCCTCAATTCTGTTAATTGTGTCATATCTAGTTTTTGAGTTTCTCAGGTAATATGTTGAATATAGTTACCAAGAGGAGAATAAGTTAATGACTGACGTCTTTATATCAGATTTACGATAATGTCATTTTATAATCATAATCCAAAGTGCAATCAATTATATCCAGCTGTGAATAAACTAAAATTTCTACAATTTTGCAATTACGAATCTAAGGCTTAATTTAGAGGCAGAAGAGATTGATTGTCAAAAAAGAAACACGAACATTAATCTTCTGAACAAACAGAAGAGAAATTTACTCGTAATTATTTAAGTTCATGTAATGCCATTAATTACTTCTAAAAATACCGTTGCGTAATTCTATTTATACCGAAACGCCACATGCAGTTTTCTTTGAAAATGTTTTGTAACTTTTAAAATCACCAAATGATAGCACCTAGTTACGGACAACCCTTTAGTGGGCAGGAGGTACGAAAAATCTCAAGCCTCAAAGTGGAGAAATCTCAATTGACAATTAGTACATGTAATGTAAGAGGTCTGTAACAAGCTGAAAAACTAGACAAGATCTACCAGGAAATACAGAAACTTGGTATAAATATATTAGGTGTTTCTTCACCTGAAGAAACAACAGTATGGCGAAACATATGTAGTGTTTAAAATAAAGCAAATAAGAAAACCTAACAGTCTCGTTATTAAAACATCTAATATAGATTTTTAACACCTAAGTGTCTCAATAATTAATCGTTTAATCATATCTTTAATGAAAGTTTGTTTAATATATAGACAGTATTAAATTGCCGCATGAATGTATTTAGTAGAGCGAGGGATTTTATTGCTGTTGCGGTTAGTTCACTTAAATTCGTGTATGGAAAATTGCAGTAATATATTTGCTTAATCCGAGTACTATCCGATTCAGCGACTCCAGTAAACGTTTTAATTAGAGTACAACAGCAACTGCAAGCTCTTAAAGAGACGTTACAATGGACCGGATTAAAGTGTTAAAGAACTTTACATGTTTCACTTATTTAGAACTAAATTATCTTTATTATTAAATCTATGATATTTATAATTATCTGATAGATAAGAAATTAATTTCATTTGTTGGTACCTTTAAATCCAGAGAATGAAAAGCTTAACGAAGAATTTCTGCATTCTCTCGGAGAGACAGATGGAAACATAAAGTCCAGTGTGTTATTCTACCGAAACAGTGCGGGATTTATCATTAAATATTATAATATCACATCTATATATCTATCTCTACCTGTTTTTCTTGGTACTATAGAATACATTTTTGTCCAGACGTAACGTTGTAAAGTTATGGATGGTAATTAAAAGATGAAATTCTTTGGAAAAACTATCTGTATTAGATCTCTTACCCCTACGATCTTTTGAATAAAGGATAACGATATATAAAATTAATTTTAATTATATTGTATCTTTTAGATAGAGAGAGATAAACATCTCTTGAATAAATTTCTCACCTAAACATTTTTATCAAAGAAAGTATTACAATAATAATAAGACATAACAATTATTATGCAGCTTCTCTTCTTCTTCAATGGCCATCGATCGATGGTCTTTCAGACCTTTTTATCTTGCATTATTAATCATTTTGGAATATCATTATTTATTCAATGTTTAATTGCGGAGGTATTCATTTTATAATAACAATAGTAATAATTTAAAATAAAGTAATTGTGTCTCCTTCTTTATTATTTATTTCCAACGTATTTGTTATGATTACTTGTTAAGTAAAAACATAGTTTATACCTGGTATAAATAGAGGTATTTAATGTAGGCATATAAACATTAAAAGGCACCAACTAATTACGCTTAGAGCTTCCTACACTGTATTTGTTGGGAGAAAATGTTTTATACGGGAACAATGCGACACTTAGGATACGAGCTGAAAGCTCCGAAGGAATTTTCTTTTAAAAGCGTAATATCCATTTCCCTCTATTCGACATCAGGTGCACTCTTCAGCGCCGTAAAAATATGTTCTGTTTAAAAAAATAACTTCGTGCCGGTAACATTTCCGCTACACATTATCTAATAACAAGAAAATAGAAAATTTAATTGCAATAACGACAATAAATATATACCTTTCAAAAAATGTTTTATAATTTGGAGTAATTTTTATAATAATTTATTTTAAACACATTGTATTATCATTAAAGCCTTGCACACAAATAGAAAATAAAGGAAGATTTTTAATTTATCTAAATCTACTTCGTTTTAAATGGTAAATATAATCCTAGTAATAAAATACATTATTATCTGTCAAATAACTAAAGATAATCCAATAATTTGTACAATCTCTTACACGTGAACTTAAAATCATTTATCAATATATTTACTAAGCTAATATTTTTTCTATTCATGAAATACTAATTAAAATTTCAACAGTTAATAATAGAGGTATGTATTATTGATTTAAATTTAATTTAAAATTGTGCTCTAGTTTTTAAGAGGGATTATCATTCTGTATTTAGAGTATTTAAGTTGCTGGATTTTCCCATGAATAGAGAAAGGATTAAATTATTCCCTCTATTCGAGGAGTAGAGTAAAAATGTACATCACATTTTATTTGCAGGCTACTAGGTCTACACTTAACAATTCACTCGATTACGTATGTATGTATTCAAGGTATAATTTGATACTGTTAAAATTTGAATTGTTAATTTTGAATGAACACACAGTTATTCGCGCAGTAAAATGCGTCAATAATCGACCAAACATGCACAGGTTGAATGCGAGGTAATTCGTAATGAAAACGTATTTCTTAACGGGAAATCGATGATATATTAGATAAAAAATAGTTCATATTATTGTAAATATAAATTATTCTGTTTCAGTAGGTTAAATACTTACTCCCAAATGACCTAAACTGTCGACGCGCCCTTTAAACCCTAAATACTTACTAGTAGTAGAGTGAAAGAGGAATTTAATGAGAAAACTTAATAGTTTTTCTAATAAAACGCTGACGTGGTTTAATGTTTCGAAATATGTTTCATCAGGTAGGTAATAAATCTAACGGAATATGAATTACAATTGTGGATTACGGGGTCTGTTATGAAAGTAATGCGCATGATTTTGTTTTGACGCGACTATCCATCTCAATGGAGTAAAATGAATCGGGAAATCTGATGATGGATGTATCCTTCCAATGTAGCAGGTAGCCAGTTTTCTCAGAGCAGTTTGAGTGGAAAGACGTACTTCCGCGTTAAATATATTTTTTGACTTGTAAAGAATGCAACTGAAACATTCCAGATATTTCAAGGCTCCTTCAAGGTTACATTTCAAGGTCATAGTCCAAGAGATCGCACACGACATTTAAGGAGGGCCGGAAGGAGATTTCAAAAACTTGTGCTGAAAGTGTTGACGGAAAACCAGAAAGAACTTCGAGTTTCTCGCTGTCAAGAATTGTTGGATTTGAAATTCTCCATCTGGATTATTCGTTTTATTTCTTATGAATGCATTGATTGCTACTACGTTGAGCATGCATCTTGTGTTTTTGTAGACTTGTAGAATGCTAGTAGCTCTGGTTTTTCATTATCACCAATATTTTCGTCTTTTTTTTCATCTTAGTGCATTGAAGATACAAGTAATACATTCTTTGATTTTTTTGGGATACATTAAATAAGTGTCATATCAGCATAGATGCAAAAAACATTTTTAAATTCTTTCGGCAGACTTTCGACTGGGTTGTATCGTGTCAACTACATGAGATCGTCTAGGGTAGGTAATTCATCGTAAAGTGCCAGTAGTCTAATAATTTCCCTTTCATAAATATCTATCTCGTCAAGCAAAATTAATAAAGTCACAAGTGGAAAACGCCACAAATGGAAAACACGGCTAACTTTCAGTTGCAATTTCAATAGAGACTAAACCAAAAAATCCCTTGTCTTCCTCTACAAAAGATAAACTATTTAGAGTAAGAAAGGTAAATACCCTAAACCCGACATAAAAGTTAGCCAACATACAAAATACGCAGAAACGATAAACCATTGAAATTTAGGTCCTATGCCTAAAAAACGACACAAAATTAGTTCATTTACAAAATAAGAAAAAATAAATTGTAGGAAAAAACTTACACGAATACACCGGTTGGTTCTGACAGGCAAAAAACCCTTCTGGCAGCCAAATGACACATCATAAAATTAAGACAAATTAAGGACAACGTGTCTTTATTAAAGTTAGGAAGGTACCAAAAAGTTAAAGAAATTATTTAAAAAAATACAACAAAAAGGGATATGTCTGGGCCTGTCAACCAGAGGATTAACTCTGTCGTAATCGGAACGAATCCAGGATGTTCGAGTACGACCCAGAATCAAAAATGCAGAGCAGCGAGTGGCACACAGAATTATCCCTCCACCCTAAGAAAGCGCGAATGAGCAAATATCGCATCCAAACGATGTACATTTTTTGACGTCCGAGAAATCGTCCATTTTAAGTATGTACTGCAGGGAGAAATTGTGAACATCAGGTGCTCAAGAGATTAAGCTGCAGAGCCTTCATCGTTACTAATTTTCTAGCCCAAGAAGACCCTCAGCCTTCTTAGAGTCTCGACTTATCTCCGTTAGACTTTTTTTTTGTTTCCACAACTGTAGAGGGAACTGAAAGAAAAGCATTGGGAGTCTGTGGAAATATCCTAAAGAATGTTACAATATTCCTAAGAGACAACCTCGTCGAAAAGTTTCAGGGTATCTACCAGGCATGGCAGACAAGTTTCTGCAAGTGTTTCGATGCTGGGGGAGAGTATTTTTAAGAATTTTAAGCATTTGCGCCCAGTACGAACAGTAAATATATTTTTCCCAGGAAATGTGCATTACTTTTATAATGGACCTTATATAATTAAGATAAGTTAACACAGTTTGATTAATTATGTAAATACAACAGATTAAAATTTGATTTGTATTTCTATTAGTCTTTTATTATCATTTAATAAATAATTCTACAAATTTCTCTTAAATAATATTAATAATTGTGTGTAATAAGTACTGAATAGAATGCCAAAATTAATTTGAGTTACTTCTAAACTGTCTTTATATTTAATGAATTACTCTCTTAATCCATGGTGAAATATTTTTGAACTATCTTGATTATAACTAAAAAAAAAAAACACTTATAGAAACAGAAAGGATAAAAATGTCTTTTTTTTAAACTATATATTGACATTTTTTTATTTATTTATTTTTATTCTTTATAACGTTGTTCTCCTCGCTAATAATACATTTACAAAATAATACATAATTTTATGAAACACGTACAAAAATTTAGGCAGAAAGAATTACCGGCGGAGTTCACTGGTTTCCAATTTATTTAATTTAAATAATTCGGTCGAACTCAATAAAAATATTTGAAGTATTTTCGAAAATTAAAAATCAGGAGTTGATAGGTTTCTTGGTTATAGGTTTTTATAAAATTTTCAATAGCTCTTTCAAAAGTTTACTTGAAGGTCACTACGAAATTCTTCGTAGAGTAAGAATATTAAATAACCAAAGTATTTTAATGGGTATTTCAATGTTAAACCACTTTGCAGATTGTTCTCTCTTGCTCTTGATCAATATATGTTAAGTGAAACTTTATTTTTATAAGCTGAAGCACATTTCAGAATTTCTGCCGTGATATAGTTCAACTTCGATTAATTATTGACCATCTCATAAAGTCTAGTACACTTCTATAACTGAAAATACACTTGTTTAGTTGTTGAAGTAAAAACACTTAAATTTTCAATACACCTTATTATTGCTTTTTTTAAACGCAACAATTGTTTCGCCTGAAGTTTTGGATTCTTTGTCTGAACGCTCAAATTAATTAATTCTAATTATTACTTTTATTTCATTAGTACCGCACCTGTAAATCAATATTTAATTTACACTTTTAGTAGTAATATTCATCCAAATTACAAACATCAATGAATTTTATTCTAGATCGACAAATTTCCACCAGAAGAATTAGTTAATATTTTGTATCACCATGTAAATCACTAGCAATAATTATCCTATCAATATATTCAAAATCGTCAAAATTTAAGCAAATTATTTACAAATTATATTCTTAAAATGTTAGATTATACAAACGTTAAGAGAAATTGCATAATATTGCCAATACACATTACTTAATAGACTCTTACTGTTTGCAAGTAATTAATAATCGACATATATTATCTAAACTTATTGGCATTTTAAAGGACTGAATTGCGGTTTGGCATTATTAATAAATCATTTAATTTAAAAAAATCTATAGGATCCTCTTTTGGATTATCGAGGTTTTTTTTTGATATTTGATCAGAATTATAATTTTGATTTATAATCACAAACAATTATTTACTATTTTATTTAGCTTACCCAACTGCCTTCCTTTGATTTTTATAAAAATCACCGGTTACTCACCTGAAATTAAAATACAAAATATAGTAATATTAATTATATTTATAGTACATAATCAATTATCGTACAAGGTAGTAAAAATGGTCTTATTGGTGGTATGTTTATGATACTAAAGTATTATTTGATTTTAAGCTAATAAGTTAAAAGTCAAAGTTTTTTTAAAATCAATATCTCCAGGCAATACTTCACAATTGTCTTAAATAATTATGCGAGAACTAACAGCTTGATAATGGTTAAAACAACGACTCTTCATGCTATGGCAAAGCTTTACTAACGAGATGTAGTTCAGCGAAACAACTGTCTACATATTGACATTACGTAATAACTTCAGTGACACGTTTGAAAAACGATAACAGCACTTAATGTACTTAATGTGATTAAAGTCATCTGAGGGGAGCAAATGATTTCATTGAATTTGGTAAAGAATTAATTCATTTTGATGTATTGTCATAAAATTGGAATTAACTGAATCATATGGCTATCGGATAATTAGTCATGGGGCTCAGCAAACCTCCAAGTTTTCTATATTCGAAATTAATTTCATATTGATGTTTAATTTGTATTTTTCTTAATTTATCATTTGTTATTATTAATGCATGGAAGCTGTGTCCTGTACAGATCAAGTAGAAGATAACAAATAATAATCCAAGAAATAGTTAAATTGTATTAAAAATTTAAAACACAAAAAAATTAATAAAAAAAAATTGTCCTAAAATTCTCATGATCAATTAATTGCTCATCCAATGTGAAATATTTTTTATATTAGCCTGATCAAGTATTTTTGTTTTCATATAATATAAAGATGAAAAATAATTAAACCCAACTGCTATCCTGTTAGAACGTTTTACTTATTGTTATTTTTCTTCTTTTATTCATGAATCATTTTCCAAATCTGAAATTTTATGTACATTAACCGCTTTTTTCTTTAAACTAGAGCTTGATTTTATCTTTTTTGTATGGGTGATTTTCTCTATAATTTTTTTCTTCACCAACGCTTTTTGATCTTCTAGATTTTCCAGCTGGGCCTGATCATATGGCATTATTTTTTACGTGTTGATTTGATAGAGCGTGCTCAGTGCTACAACAGCCTGTTTCTTTTTGGGGCAAGCTACATACGCAGAAGTTTCATCCGATTAGACGACGTAAACATTGCAGAGCGGACTAATTAATTACACTATGTCATTGAGTTTGGGATCGTCGAGAAGAACACGTGTTCTCTTGAAGATTTTGGATATAATTTAATATATCCACTTATGTTTTCCTTCCATACCTCCTTCACCAAACTAACCTCGTCTAATCCCCGCAGTTTGATTTCATACCCAGCTACTCTTCTTAAGGTTTCACTCCGTATGCTCTCCCTATTCCTTTCCTGAAGCAGTATGTATTCTCTATTCTCTTTGCTTCAGGAAATAAAGCTGCTGTCTCTCCACCCGTTCATACCTCCTGACATCGGTCTCACGTTACACACATAACACAAAACTCTCATATTACCATCTATCCACCTTCCCCACATTTCTCTCACCCCAACGGGCATTTCCCTGTATCCACTTGACATGCTCCTCATAACCTCCCGAAATCTTAAACATAAAACCTGTCTCGATTATCTCTCCCTACCATTCCAACTCTTTTAACTTTCCCTCCCTTCCTTTATTCCTAAATCTCATGGTACAGAAACATACGCGCTTTCAGATATAAAAGAAATCCCTCCCTCTTTCTCCCATCACATGCTCTACGATCTTAGTCAGAACAAAGATCTGATTCATCGTCCCTCTCCCTTTTCTAAAACCTCCCTGCGCCTCTGGCACCAGTTTTTTCTCTACCACCTCCTTCTGAAGCCTATTATCTATCATTATCATTGCAATCTTATATCCTATGTTCTTTACCGGCACTCCCCTGTAGTTTTCAACTCTCCCTCTGTCGCCTCCCTTATATTCAGAGCATATTACCCACCAACCCATGATTCCCGTAACACTTCATTCCTTTAAAATTTCTCTGAATTGAAATTCATTTAATAATTAGAAACGACACATTTCGTGTTTTTTTCTAAATATTAGTTAATTTTTTAATATATTTTATTATGAAATTCATTTAGTGTTTTTGCGAAATTTCTAAAATAAGGCTTCTATGCCCTGATTTAGATTTATGAATCGATTTATTTATGATAATTGGCATGCATCCATAATTCGTCGTGTTTTACGATCGGGCATATCTTTCAGCTGGTGATATTTCTTGAGCCTTTCTGTCTATTTTTAACTGATAATAAAAACACATCGTTTGTTTAATCTACAATTTTAAAGGGTTTTAAAAATATTAATAGGTGTGTGCTCATTTCGATTTGTACAGTAATACATATATAAAATTGGCAAATATGGTTATTTTATACACTATATTCTTATTTTAATATACTACACAAAATTTTTAATCAATTACTACTGACCCATTATTTTTGAAGCTTAAAGTTTTTCTTTTTCTTGGTTTATCGAAGTAAATTTATACTGTGGCAGGTCTACACAGTTTTGTTATAATTATAATATAACTACAATGATATAAAATGTTATATGTTATATTTGTCTTTATCATACATGCTTTATAAAAGAATATTAACAAAAATGTAATTATTAAACATCATTTTATTAGATTTCTTTATTATTATTAAAAAAGTCTCATAATAATTTCGCAAAATCGGGGGGCGAATATTAATTAACAGTTTTCGAAGAGGGCCAGTTCAAATATCCCTTTGTGTTAGAGACCTCTTTATTGAATTTCATACACAATGAAAAAAAGATGTGGGAGCCGGCAGCTTTTGATGTTAATGATCATTTTATATATCGGGCTCTTGAAATTTTCATTGCGTAAAAATTCGCCCGAGCATAAACGCAATTATTGCTGCCTTTCAATAAAACTGTTAATATCTGTGTAGCTATTAAAACCCTCGTTAAATTAACTTCTTTGCGCAAATGATTTAAATTAACAAATATGTATTAATAATTTTTCGCTTAAAAACTTATAATATTATTATTGTTGCCTATTAACAATAGATGGTAATATCTTACTTATAATATTGTTATTTTCGGAGGGAAATATTTGATACAAAATTTTATCATACATTTTATATCCGAACGAAATTGTCAATTATATGAAAGGCAAAGGTTTCACGAAAGCGAACGCGTTCCGGGTTTCTAATTACAAATTACGCCGTTCATTAAAATTTATTCAAAATCGCATAATCCGGAACGACGCCCAAGTCCTACAATATAACGGTTTATAAAATAAACGCACATCGTTTCAATGGGGAGTAATGAGGTGAACAGATGTGCAAATCCTCGACTGTGGGATTTAAAATAAAATCGCGCAATTTATAACTGGATAAATTTAATTCAATGCTCTTGCCGGAGTTTTCGTACATTCTGTAAAACACGCGTAAATTACTTTCACATTGACCCGGCCGTAAATTATCTCATTAGGTTTCTGTATCAAAAGTTATTCGGAATTCGGGGATATTAATATTTACGGCGTAACAGGTTGGTAAAAATTTCAGTAGCTATAAATTCCTATATTACTGTTATATAATAATTTATTATCCGAGGGTTTAACGGCTGCAACTTTCCATAAAACATTACTCGATCTTAATTTCTCGACGAATTCTGATACGTCGTTTGTTTGCGATTTTATTGGCTTTATTCAATTATAATGAATTCTTTTATACTCATACTGTAGATTATATAGACGTTACGATGTATAAGATCCTAAATAAAGAGACTTGTAAAATATTCCTTCAATTTTCAAATAAAAAACAAAAGTAATTTAGTAACAGTAACAGTTGAAACTGAAATTATTTAATATTAGCTTTAAAATAATTCGAGATATACCAAAAACAAAGAGAGTTTACGAATTTGCTAATCATCATTTTAACCGATTTTCAAATTTTCAATTGTTTTCTTTTGTCCTTGGTAAAATTTAAACATGAAATTGTTTTTATTATCAACTTTATTTTTGCTACTGATTTTCAATTATTTTCTTTGGTTTTTGGTAAAATTTTAAATTCTTCTATATTAACTTTTTGTCTTTGCAATTGATTTTCGATTGTATTTTTTAAAATTATTGGCCAAATAAAACATTTTGTTATTATTAGTAAATTTCAATTTTTTTAATTAATTTTTAATTGCCTTAAAAAACGTAACTACTTTTTCTAACGAAATGTTAATTGATTTTTTGGAAAATTTCAATTCTAGTTAAATTAAGAAACGTATTGCGAAAGTTCTAAAAAGTCCTTTTAAACAATTGTTTTTGTTTTCGTAAAATTTTGTATTTTTATTTTAGAAAAAAAAACTATTTTTAAGTAAATATTTACTTTTAGGAATATTTCAACAGTTTGAAAATTTTAAATTCTAGTAATTTAAATTTGTTTACTGCCGAGACATTCAATTGTTTTATCGCTTTGTCAATGTCAACTGTCTTACCGTTAGTTTTTAGATATTGCAATAATCGTTACATTAAACTTCAATAACCACAATATTAACTTAACCTTAAAACCTTGATTATTACTTATTCCATCGTACTCTTGACCTACCTCAATCAAAAATGCAGTGACCTCTCGTACTCCTGACCCGCCCGAATAAATTATACGTTGAGGTAGGTCAAGAGTACGCTGGAATTTAAGCGGGAAAATAGCCGCTGGGTAAACACATAGTTTATTGTTGTTCAGTTAAATAAACTAAAAAAAAAATAGCTTAAATTATTTGAAGTTTTGCCAAAAACAGTTCAAAACGATTTAAAAATTTCTGAAAATATATTTTAAAATTTACTTCAAAAACAATTGAAGTTCGAATTTTATATTTTTACTTGATTTAAATAAATTTGACTGTAGAAATCTATTGGTGCAAAAATTTCCCTATTCTGATAATTATTTTAGAAGTTATGGTAGAAAAACTGAAAAACAATTGAAATTCGAATTTTAGATTTTTACTTGATTTCAGTAAATTGGTACAAAAAATCCCTAATCTAATAATTGATTTATTTATTTATTTATTAATCTTTGGTCTCCTTTCTTAAAAATTACAAATATTTCAAATCATTACAATAAAAAAAAAACATACCTCAAATTTTATTATTTTTGATTTGGAAGTTATCGTGAAAAAACTGAAAAACAATCGAAGTTCGAATTTTACATTTTCACTTGATTTACATAAATTTGATTGTAGGAATCCATTGGTGCAAAAAAAATGCCTAATCTGATAATTATTTTGGAAGTTATTGTGAAAAAACTGAAAAGCAATTGAAGTTCGAATTTTAGATTTTTATTTGATTTAAATAAATTTGATTGTAGGAATCCATTGGTACAAGAATTTCCCTAATCTGATAATTATGTTGGAAGTTATCATGAAAAAACTGAAAAACAATTGAAGTTCGAATTCTAGATTTTTACTTGATTTGAATAAATTTGTTTGTAGGAATCCATTGGTGCAAAAATTTCAATAATCTGATAATTATTTTGGAAGTTATCGTGAAAAAACTGAAAAAAAATTGAAGTTCGAATTTTAGATTTTTACTTGATTTAATTAAATTTGATTGTAGAAATCCATTGGTGCAAGAATTTTCCTAATCTAATAATTATTTTGGAAATTATCGTAGAAAAACTGAAAAACAATTGAAGTTAGAATTTTAGATTTTTACTTGATTTATGTAAATTTGATTGTAGAAATCCATTGGTGCAAGAATTTCCCTAATCTGATAATTATTTTGGAAATTATCGTGAAAAAACTGAAAAACAATTGAAATTCCAATTTTAGATTTTTACTTGATTTAAATAAATTTGTTTGTAGGAATCTATTGGTGCAAGAATTTCCCTAATCTGATAATTATTTTGGAAGTTATCGTGGAAAAACTGAAAAACAATTGAAATTCCAATTTTAGATTTTTACTTGATTTAAATAAATTTGTTTGTAGGAATCTATTGGTGCAAGAATTTCCCTAATCTGATAATTATTTTGGAAGTTATCGTGGAAAAACTGAAAAACAATTGAAGCTTGAATTTTAGATTTTTACTTGATTTAAATAAATTTGATTGTAGGAATCCATTGGTGCAAAAATTCCATAATCTGATAATTATTTTCGAAATTATCGAAGAAAAACTGAAAAACAATTCAAATTCGAATTTTTGATTTTTACTTGATTTAAGTAAATTTGATTGTAGGAATCCATTGGTACAAAAAAATTCCAAATCTGATAATTATTTTGGAAGTTGACGTGGAAAAACTGAAAAACAATTGAAAATCGAATTTTAGTCTCTACTAAAAATATTTTATTGAAGGAATTCATTGGTGTACGATTTTTTTTAAATTTAAACATTATTGCGAAAGTTATAGTTAAAAAAACTGAGAAACAATTGACTCTCGAATTTTAGGTTTTTGCTTAATTTATATTATGTAAATTTTATTATAGGAATCATTTGGTGCGAGATTTATTTTTATATGAGAATTTCAACTAATTTTCAATTGTTTTTTCTGTGTAAAATTTAAATTTTGTCAAAAAAAAATCCTGAACAAATTTGATTTATTTATGTTTTTAAATTTTTTTTACTGTTATAAACATTAGATTATGTGTACTAAATAAAAACAGTAAAGAAAGCAATTTAAGCGTGTTTTTATGATTGTACTTTTTGTTGTTTGGAATATAATTCTTCTTTCTTTTTTTTCATCAGTTTTTAATTGTCATTTTCTTAATAAATGTCACTCGTCCGCCAATTTTCAATTGTTTATTTTTACTTTCCCTATACAGAATATACAGGTTTATCTCTGTAAAGCTAATAATTACATAATTGCTAATATTATAAACAACTGCAATTGTTTTACTTTCATCTTTTTCATGGCTACCCATTTTTTTATTTATAATAAAATTTACAATGAATATAACTCTCTTATTTTTAGAAATAGCTATGTCATATGTGATATCGGATTAAAGAGAAAAAAAATTATCTTTTGAATGAGGCCATAGCCAACTATGGTTTCCATTAAAAAAATGTAAGTAATGTGTAATGTTATTATTATTATAGCAGCAAAATCATCAACAAGGAGCAATTAAGGTTATCATATTTATGTAGGGTGGGTGGTTGGTCTCTATCTCACCCTCCAATCAGTAAAACATAATCGAGGGTTTTAGTTGTAAAATGTAAACAAACACAAAATAATTGCAATTTTCATTAATGTATTCATACAAATATTTCAAATAATTTTTGATGATGTTTTATTCTCTGACCTTCTGAGATAACTTTTTTGTGCACCTTTAGTTTAGTTTATTTCCTTTACAAGTCTTACTAAAAAAATGATACAAAATAAAATAGATACACTCACAATCCTAATCTCTGTGCTCTAATAATATTTGTGATGGAGGAGGATTGATATTTTTCATTAATTTCACGATTTGTTCTTTTTCTCCAGATTCCATCTTCGTCTTTTACTCCCTCGTAAATTTTCCTTAACATTTCCCTTTCCCATCTTTTAAGTTTTTCTCCGTTTGCTTTGTTCAGCACTCATACTTCGTAGCCATATAATACTGCAGCTCGAATTACTGTTTTGTATAATGGTATTTTGGATTTCCTGCTGATCTCTTTTTCATAAGGGGTTTTCGTAATCTTCCCATCGTATGGCTTCCTTTTATTATTATCTTCTCTATTTCTGTGTCCTCTTCGCTTTTATCTGTTAATGTTTCCGCCAGATATTCAAAAGTTTCCACCCTTTCAAACACGTACTTTTTGTCGTTACTTCCTGTCAGGTGTAAATGTGAGCAGGTTTTTGTTTCCGCTCCTCCAGTGACCATGCATTTTGTTTTGTCTTCATTTATTGTGAGTCCATACGTCTTCGCTCTTCTTTCTAATTTTTTAAATGTTTTTTCCAACTCCATTCTCGATCGTGTTAATAGAACAATGTCATCTGCATATGCTAGAATATGCTGTTTATTTTGATAGATTAACCCTTCTGTTTGGAAAGCTGGTTCTCTCATTATGCTTTCAAGGACAAGTTGATAATGTCTTAAACCTCTGTTTTCTGGGAATGGCTTGGATACTGCACCTCCAAACATAACTTTTTTCTTAGTGCTCTTCAGGGTCATATGTATTAATTTTTTTAGTTTTCTCGGAATTTTGAGTTTTTCCATGGCCATATACATCATATTTCTATTCACAGAGTCGTAGGCTTGTTTGTAGACTCTAAACAGCATATGAAGTGCTAGGTTTTGTTCATAGTTGTTGCTTTGGATTTGTTTTAAAGTAAACACTTGATCTATAGTTGATCTCCCTTTGTTGAAGCCCCCCTGGTATTCCCCTATTATATCATTCGTAAAAGGTGCGAGGTTTTCTCTTATAATTACAGACATAATTTTGTACTCTACATCCAGTTACGCAATACGTCTATAGTTTTTACATTCGGATTTATCCCCTTTCTTGTATTGTATTAAACATATGATCGTACTATTCCAATTACTTGGCATTCTTTCCTCCCTCCATATTTATCTTATTAATCTTATTAATTTGTTTTTTAAACATTTGCCTCCGTATCTAAATATTTCTGCTTGCAATTCCATTTCCTACTGCACTCTTATTATTTTTTAATTGTTGAATTATGTTCTTGATACAATTTTCTCTCTTCCTCTATTTGATCAATCGGTATTGTTTCTCTGTTTTTATTCAATTAATTATCATTAAGAAGTTCCTGAAAGTATTCTGCCCATTTATCTAATTTCTTGTTTATATCACCAACTAACTCTCCCTCCTTACTTTTATAGTATACTGTCCGTTTTGTTTTTCCTTGGTTGCACTTTTTCACTTCTTATATTCTTGTTTATTAGATGTTCTTCAATAGACTTTAATTTGTTCTCCCAGAACTCTCTTTTGTTTTTTCTGCACAGAATTTTTTTCTACAGTGTTTGTAGCATCATCTATTCACTTCACTATTTCCCTTGAGCATTTTAGTCCTACCTTGGTTCTTGCGGTCGAAAACTATTTTAGATTCTGTGTCAAACCATTCCTTGTGCTTCTTATAAGTGTTCCTCCTTAGCCATTTTTCAGCTACTTCGGTTAGTGAGGATTCAATATTCTTAAATCTTGCATCAATTACCTGCTCCAAGCATAAATTTAAGTGCTCTTCCAACGCGCATTTTACTTCTTCGTTCTTTAGTAGATCAAAATTGTATCGTTTTATCATTTTAGTTTTCGTCCTTGGTTCCCTTGGTAACTCTTGAGTCATTTTCACAATAATTAGGTTGTGATCAGAGTTGATATCGGCTCCTCTGTAACTCCTTACACCCTTAACAGATCTCCAGTGCTTACTTTCCATTAATACGTAATCGATTTGATTTTTTACTTTTCTACCTGGGAACGTCCATGTTGTTTTATGGATGGCTTTGTGATCAAAATAAGTACTCAATATCTTAAAATTATTTTCCGCCGCCATTTTAATTACCTTTTTACCATTTTCCAATCTTAGAATTCATATCTCCAATGATAACTTTAACTTAACTTAACTTAACTTTTATTTTGGAACGCTATCTAGTATTTTCTGAACTTCCTCGTAAAACGCCATTTTTATTTAAATGTCTTTATCCTCAGTATGCGCGTGTACGTTAATTATAATTATTTTCTCTATACTTTTCTCTCAACCGAATCCAACAAATTCCTTCTGAGCAAGCTTTAAAATTCACAATTTCGCTTCCTTTCATTTTTTTCCCCTGTAAAGATAGAATATTTATCCTTTTTTTCCATTCCATGTTCCGATCTTCAATTAAGTGTTTTTCTTATTATCTGTCGATATCGTTGTCGGTTTTTTTTGTGCGTTGTGTGTCTCCGTCATTTGATATATCCGATGATATTTTCTTAGTTGTAATTTTATCCGATGTATTTTTTTTTTAATTCTTTGATTTCATTCTTGAGTTCTTCTGTGTTTCTTTTCATTTCCTGCATGATTTCCTTCATCATTGATTTTATTTCCTCCATATCTTCGTTCTCTCCTCATTTGTTTCTTTCCTGGGATCTAATGCCAGGCTCTTCAGGAATTTTTCTCGGTTCTGTTGATTTTAACGCTTCAATTTTTTTCTTTTTTCCGGCGATCTCAATACTTTTTTACTATTCCTAAAGATCTCTTGTTGGTTTACTATTTCTGTATCGTCTTTTTTTCCTTGTGTTGCTCATTTGGTGTCTGTGATCTAATTTTACAGTATTGTATTTTCGATTGTTTATTAGTTCTGATCATATTTATATATGTGTCGAATTTTTCTTTAACATATGTAATTCATTGGTTTGCAATAATTTTAATTACAAAATTTGAACAAAAGAAAATTGACAAAGTAAAATTTTCGAGGGTGTAAATTAATAAAAATAATATATATATATATATATATATATGATACGTGGAAAGGCTTTAAATTAAGCTTAAATATGATTAGCTATAGAAGGTTATTTATATTTAAACTTAAATTTGGATTATGCTTTATTTATTATTACATACAAGATTTTATTGCTTTGTAAGCAGCAAAATCATCAACAATTAATATTTATAGTTATCTTGAATATGTAGGGTGGGTGGGTGGCCCCTATCCCACCTTCCAATCAGTTAAACATAAGCAAGGGTTATAATTAAAAGTTGAAAAATATAAATAAACACCAAATAATTGCAATTTTTAGAGATTTATTCAATCAAATTTTCAAAATAAGTTTTGATAATGTTTTACTGATTGGAGGGTGGGATAGAAACCACCCACCCACCCTACATATACAATTAATTTTTAATTACTGATCGTCTCGCGATCTGAAGTAAAATTAGTTACAAAACTTTGTGAATATACAAAAAAAAAGGTAAAATTTTTGATTAATAAATAAATTAATAAAATCTTAATGCATGATGGGTGGGCTGACTTTAAATCTAAATTATATAAGATTATCTATAGAAGATCATTTAAATTCAAGCTAAAAATGCTTTATTTTTTATTATATACAAGGTATTATTGTTTTTTTGCAGCAAAATCATCAACGATTAGTATTTAAAGTTATCATGTATATGTAGGGTGGGTGGGTGGCCTCTATCCCACCCTCCAATCAATAAATCATAAGCGAGGGTTTTAATTAAAAGTTGTAGAAACATAAACATTGTGATGTGTATTTTCTTTACATTTTTTTCGAAAACTATGAGGTTTACGCAAAAAGGCTATTCTTGATAATTTGCTCAATTTTGAATTCTTTACAATTAATTGTAAAATAAATTTCATGTAACTCCTATAGTTTATTAGCAGTAGGCAAAAACTATTATACAATTTAATTTTTAATTTGTTTCTCGTAAGTTAACAACTGTACGAAAAATATGTTTTAATAAAACTTGCTCAGTTTTTCATTATCTTCAACTTTTGTTTGAAAAGTGATGTAAAATTTCTGAAATTTAGAAAAATATCGAGAAAAATCAAAAAAATGCCTCGAGGATACATCCATTTTATATATGTTGCCAAAATCTTTCCAATTCTAGTTTTTAATTATAAAACTTTAAGTTTCATCTCAAACGGATCATTACTTTCCCAATATATTCTATAGAGGGAAAGTAAAAAAAGGTTATTATTTTCTGTGTAGATTTTTTTTATTGATTTTACATCGGATGCAGTGGGAAAATATCGTGATAAATTATATATTTATAAAATAGTCAGATTTCAGCTCAGGTGGAGTTACAGAGTTCCAAACTAACGGTTACATAATCAATCACTGGGGGTGAGTAATGTGTTTTCGATTATTATAACAGATAGAAAAAAACTGTAAATGACAAGGTTTTAGATAATTTTATGCAGATTAATAAAAAATAATCAGAAAATTTTTATCGCCATTATTTTCTGAGATATGACGCAAACTTACATTTTTTTAAATGGAAACCATTGTTGGTTGTGACCTCATTCAAATGGTAATTTTTTTCTCTTTAATCCAATATGGCATACGACATAGTTATTTCTAAAAATGAGTGAGTTATAGTCATTTTAAATTTTATTATAAATAAAAAATGGGTAGCCATGAAAAAGGTGAAAGTAAAACAATTACAGTTGTTGATAATATTAGCAATATTGTAATTATTAGTTTTATAGAGATAAACCAAAATGAAACAACAGCATAAAGTAATTCTGTAGTTATCAATATATCAATGGGAGAGAAATTTTAATATTAAAAAAATATGGTCAAAGAGTCCACTATTAATACTATTATGACATAAATTATATTATTTTAAAATTGAATTTATGGCTTTTTGACTATTCTCATGTAAATTGAATTAAATGTTTCAATAACAACTAGTTTATGATCCTCCACAGATTGATATGATTTTTCATATACTTTGTTTTTTTACACAACCCCACAGAAAAAATTCTAAAACGCGTAGATCGAGAGATCTAGGTGGGATTGGTTTATTTCTTCCCACTTATGAGTTAGAAAAAGCATCATTTAAATAATTTGTAAAGCCAACATGTTATGAGGTGGAACCATTTCAATCTTGCTTGTAATGATAAATTTAAATAATCGAGCGTATCTTCAAATGCTTTCTGAAGAAAATGAAAGTAATAATTTTCACTTAGTGAGCTTTCAAAAATATATGGATCGAGAATTATTAATCCAAACACACCATGGATTAAACCCAAATTTAATTTGTAGTTTTCTCTGTGAAACTTCTCGTGGATTCTCTTAAGTTCATCTATGTTCATTGTGGCGATTAAAAATACGACAATTGATGAATCGCGATTCATCTGTTCATAATATTTTTGTAAGAAACGTATTATCCTCTTGACAAATGGGTTTATACCACATACAGAAGGCCATTTGATAATTACAAAATTATTATTCTTATGCAGGTTTTTCATTTTTATTTAACTTTGTAGAACTAATAATTACAATATTGCTATTATTATAAACAACTGCAATTGTTTTACTTTCATTTTTTTCATGGCTACCCATTTTTTATTTATAATAAAATTTAAAATGACTATAACTCACTTATTTTTAGAAATAACTATGTCGTATGTCATATTGGATTAAAGAGAAAAAAATACCTTTTGAATGAGGCGATAGCCAACTATGGTTTCCATTTAAAAAAATGTAAGTTTGCGTCATATCTCGGAAAATAATGGTAATAAAAATTTTCTGATTATTTTTTATTAATCTACATAAAATTATCTAAAACTTTGTCCTTTACAGTTTTTTTCTATCTGTTATAATAACCGAGATATATTAATTTAAAAAAATTGACACTTTTTACTTTTTTCAAAATATCTATTTACCCTTGACTTTTTTGAAAACTTTGAAAGTGGAATTTTATTCGTCTCGTAAATCTACACTTCTTTCCCCATTTAACCGTTTCTCTATCTCTTATAGTTTCCAAGATCCCCATAGAGAACATCGAAAAAAACTCACCCTGTATAAATTTTAAAACACAACAGGAGCTTAACTTGAGAGACCAAAAAAAAAAATATTCCTATCATCCAATCATCTTCATCAATAAAAAATAAGTTGCATCAGTACTCTAAATATGTTTAGTATTAATATAATAAATGGAAATAGTCTATGAATCAAATATTTAAGGAATTAAAATAAATTAAATATTCAACTTCATAATCATAAAGCTTGTTTTCTCTGTGCAAATTTAAAACCTAGTGCGCAGCACTAAACCGAGATTATATTTAATTATCTAAAATGCATGCGACCATTAAAGCAATTACGGCCTGAACGTGTGTCGTGCATTATAATATATGCTGCAGTATACGTTTTAATTATGTTAGTCGCTCAGCCGAAAAGAGCGTTTTATATTTGAATACCTAATTAAATTTCGTGAAAGTGATTTTGCCCTTATCTCAATATATTCAATAATTTAGACTCAGAAATACGGTCAATTCAATTAATAATTAAGGAAATTAATTAGAGCAATTTAAATTAATCTTACATTAGTTTTATTATATTGGTTAATTGTTTTATTACAGTTTTTTAAGGGTCTTCCAATAGGGACTTAATAATCAGTTTATTTATGAGATGTTAGATGTGTGCCATTCAACTGATAAATTTCTAACTTCTTACCTAAGCAGAATTTTCTCTAAGAAAAGTGACTAAGATCACTGAATATAAAATAATTTCACTACAGCATTTCGAGAGATTTTCTTATTAAAATTAACAAATGCTAAGAAATATATAAGGGGATATAAGGTATTGTTACTTAATAACTTATTTTCTGAATGTATTTCCAGAATATATATGTCTGCGTATACACGTCACGACGTCTCAATTAAGTGACACCCCGTTATTCCTGAGCGCATGTATAATTTATGAGGTGATAATCTGATATGTTCGGTCTCCATACGTTACATCCAATTTCCCTCGATTATACGCTCTTCGCATTTTAAAGCGGACGCAATATCGCAAACGTTACTGCCAAGTTTATTTTGTATTTATACTAGAGCGGTGCTTGAATGTCACCGAAAGCCAGGCTCTCCGACATCCTGACCTAGACAGGCCCGAAGTTATGAGCGTTGCAGCATTGTTCAGACGTCCACTACGGACCAGACACTAGTCGCATTGTACACAAATTAAATTTTTTCGTGGCCCTAAATCTCTACAATGTAAATATTTCAAATTGTCCCTAGCGAGATGCCCTTGTAAAATGCTGCATTACATTATCGATTCGAGTTTACTTAGGGTATGATGTTAAGCAACTCTTCTGGATTATTAATTATAATAAATGAGAACTAAAAGATATTTAATAATCCTTGATTTGGTAATAACTTATCAGATATTATCAAATCGTTCATTTTCTATTGTATTTGTTCTATAAGTGAAGTCCTTTAACACAATATCAAGATTGCTATTTATGTATTGAAAATGGAAAGAATAAACAAATGATTTTATCAAAAATATTTGTATTGCTTTTAAAAATAATCTCCTTTAATATCTTCAAATCGCTCGAACAGAATGTCCAATGTGGCATGAGCTGTGTGGCACGTAGCGTCGTCCTGTTGAAATCACAGATCGTTAGTATCTTTATCATCCAATTCAGGCCAAAATAAGATGGTAATCATCGACCTATAACTCTCGCCTTTAATGGCGATGATGATGACGTCATTCTCAAAGAAATATGGACAGATGATGCCGCTGTCCAAAAATCCAAACCAAATAGTGACATTTTCTTGATGCATTGGACACTCTTGGATCTTATGTGGACTGGATTCGACAATTTTGTTTGTTGACGTACCGATTCATCTAGTAATGGACCTGATCGCTGAAGATGAATTTTTGATGAAAGTTAAGGTTAGAGAAATTTTGTTCATTTGTTTACAATGTTTTCCCTTAAAATTGTACAAAATATTATGAAAATAAAATGATTTATCCTGGGTGTTCGGATTTCCATATCACTTAGTATATTAATACTACTCAATACACCTCATCAAGGTATATGTGATGCGGATTATTTGATTAACCCTGCTGCTAAGATCCAACCAAGCAATTACATAGCACTCCGTGGGCAGTGAGTTATTAAATTGTTATGTGGAATTAACGGTAAGAGCAATTATTCGGCCCAAAGTGTTAAGTGCAGCAAATTGCTACTTATGTAATGCGGCATAATTCTCTCTCTCTTGGCAAGTTTCTTAGTGTTTAAGTTTATGAAAGCGACCATAAAATTGTTCGTAATGTATCAAAATTACACATAACTTATATGCGACAAGTTATTACAAGGATTTACACACTTAACAATGACTAAATAGTTTCGTAACGTATATTTTACTTGTAACTTGTCGAGAATATACTCGTAACTATTTATTTAATAAAATATGTACTCTGATTAAGGTGTTAGACTTTCTATTGCAGTTTAAACAAATATTTTTAGGGTAATTATTATAATTTTTTATTTTTATAATCTTTAAATATTGTTCTCTTCTTTCTAGACATAATTTATTGTAATTCTTGCAAATTAAAAATAAATACACTTTACACTTTGTTTTAGCACATATAATAAATGTCTATTGTTGTAAAACAAAGTGTAAAGTTGGTTTGTTTAGATTATTGTATTCCATGTTTTTATTTGCAGTTTCCTGACATATGTTTCGAATTTTACAATTCATTTTTAAGAAAGTATGAGTTATAACTTATACTCATTTGAAAATGAAAAACTACAAATTAAAACATAGAACAAACCTATTAAATTTTTGAGAATCTAGCTTATTAAATTATTATTATTAATTAATTTATAAAGTGTAAAGTGTATTTATTGTCTTGATTGTCTAGAATTCTACCTCTTTAATTAAGTAGGGTAATTTTTTTTGTTAATCTAAAGCCCAAAAATTCTTTCTTTAAGTTGATTAGACAGATTTCCTTTTCTCGTATTAATATATTTACAAACAATTTATTTTAGTTTTTGTCTTTGTAGGTATCTCTATTTCAAGTATAGTACTACGTTCGTCTTTTTCCTTCGTAATGCTAACATTATTCGCCGTTTTTAAGGTCGCCAATTGTTTTGTTATGACGATGGAATTCTCCACTGGTTGAGATCGTCATTGGTTTTGGTTCAGGTGATTTGAAATAATATTAATTATGTAACACTATAACATGTATATTCACCATATATGTTGATCAAAAAATGTACAAGTATTTACAGCGCGGTCAATTTGTATATGTTTCACAGTTTAAGGTTTAAAACTGACTGCTTTTACAAAAATAGCAAACTAATTCAATGATAGCAAGAAATGTGGGGGTGAACTCGTTCATTGGCTAGTTCGGCAATCCCTCCTTCCTTGGGGTTGAGAGGTGGTGGTAGATACTTCCAGGAACTGGCCATCTGCACTGGTCGATTTTGGTACGTGTCTTTGCACCAATTAAAACGTTCATAATATTAGTTTATCTGCGAAATTTACTGCACCGGCTTTGTTTAATGTAATTTCTGTATTTATTGCTAGTTCTTCCAAGCAATAAAGCTTAATATCCCGGAGGGTCTGCACATTAAGGAGGCTATTAAGTAAGGATTTAATCTGCTGAATAATCATCATTAAGTAATGCATGCCGATATCATAATCAACGGACTTTACTCAAATTAAGTTTCAGTTATTAATTTATTCAAACTGTATAACAATAGTTTTATTTCATATTCTGTTTGTTCGAAAATTTTATATATTGTATGAATTAATCAAAGATAAGTCAATATAGAATTTTGTAATTAACTGATTGACGAGGCACTTAGTTAAAAATTTATATTACATTTAATTAATAATATGTGTTTGATTATTATTAATTAAACATATAATTTTGTAGGCTACGATAAAATAATACGTCATTATTTGCTGAATAAAATTATTACCCTTATCAACGACCAAAGTATTAGACGCGAAGAATCCAACTGTTAATTTTTACAAAACTGTATTCTACATTTTTAACATTTAAAGACCTTTATTAAAATGATACGCGTTAATACACAAGAACCAAAAATCATTTGTGTCGATTAAGGATTGACATTATTTCATTACAAATTCACTCTGAATTATGTATCACGAATTAAATATCTCATTCATATATGGTAGATACGGCGTTTAAGCACGTATAATTTGAAAGAACAATCAATTTATAGGTAATAAAACTTAATTCACAGCCATGACTGGAAGGAAAGATGACATCATCAAACTATTAGTATTTTTCTTAATTCAAACGTAAACAGACATTCACATTGGCGCCGGATTATATAATAGTATTCGCACACACTACTATAAATTTAAATACATTTGAATTTAAATACGCCAATTAGATTTAAATTTGTAAGTTTTTGGCAATTAGGTGAAATCCACGAGTGCGAATAAAATTTTATTTAAGTAATGATTCGTACATTTCCAGTAAAAGTAAACGCCTATTGTGTTTTATTTATAGAATTGTTGCATATTACGTCAGGAATTTTAAGTGGTGTACATTAACATTTTCTTGAATAGATTTAATTGTAGATATATTGTTCAGATAGTATATCACTTAGCTTTACAATGTCCAATTAAAAGTATATAATGTCTATAACGTGATTTATTATAAAATAATAATAAGAAATTCATTGTAAAACTGTTTTTAATGTTTCAGACTTGTTACTGCACGAAACTGGTAGGTTATCAATATTTGTACAAATTAGGTTAATATATAGGATTTATGCAATTCATAATTCATAATTTTAAAGAAAAAAAATGGTGATGTGGTCATGATAGTACTTACCCTATATATTTCCTGAAAACTATGAGGTCTACGCAAAATGATTATTCTTAATAATTTGCTCAATTTTGATTTCTGTACAATTACTTTTTATATATTTCATGTAACTCTTATAGTCTATTAGCAATAAGCAAAAAATGTGAAAATTATTAATTTTTAATATTTTTCTCAGAAGTTAAGAACTTTACAAAAAATATGTTATAATAAAACTGGTTCAGTTTTTCATTCCCTTTAACTTTCGTTTGAAAAGTTATGTAATATTTTTAAATTCTATCAAGGGAAAGTAAAAAAGTATAGAATCCATCAACAAGTAGTAATTAAAGTTATCCTCTATGTGTACTCTAACACACCCTCCAATCAGTAAATTATATGTTAGGGTTTTAATTAAGAGTTTTAAAATACAAATAAACACAAAATAATTGAAAATTTTAGAGATTTATTGATACAAATTTTTGCACCCACCCACCCTACATATAAATATTAACTTCAATAACTGACAGTCTCGCGGTTTAAAATAAAGTTAATTACAAAATTTTTTGAATAAAAAAGAAATTCAAGTAAAATTTTTGAATGTCAGTAAAAGATCATCAAAAATTATTATTAAACGCTTATCGTTGTCAAATCTTCAGATTTGTTACCAAGAATTTCCTGCAACAACGGCGGCAAATTCAAATCTTGGTTTATTTTTGATATACCCTTGATTATACAAAATATCTTATAATCTAATAAAATAGTTTTTAACGACATTTAATGAGACCTGAAGGGAAATATTTAATTTTTAATTATTAAAAAAATTAAAAAACACACCATATTTGTTCACCATTCCATAATATCCTCTTATGTCAATTTCATTCGGCTTTAACGTTCATTAAATTTTTTAATAGAATAACGGTCAACATAATAATTATTGAGCCGTAACTGTGAATCAAAATGTATTTCTTTCTAATAGGAATTTCTCCTAATATTAATTAATGTTAATGCCGTGGTTTTATTCCAAGCTCATAAATTTAATATGAATTTAATTTGTGGATCCGTATAACTAATTTATTGCTTAGATCATTTAATGAACACTTACATAAAAGTACACGCTTTTAATTAACCTCAACTTGCCACCCATAAACAAAATAAACAAATATTATTTATGTTCTTATGAGTCGTTAGCGCTTTTGTTATTAATTAATTTCTTACAAAATAGTCAAATTTAATTGATTATTGAATTGACGAGGCTGATACTTGGTGAAATTCCATTATATATATATATAAGGTAAACAAAACACTCGGTTTGTAATTTCATTGATTTTAATGTCGAAACTGCGACATATGTTTCGCCACACAGTGGCTTCATCAGGCAGATGATTAATGGTCGTTAGAGACAACAATGTTTTCTTATATACTATTGTGTTGAAGTGGGGAGACGAGTTATAAGCATTTGTATTTTATTAAAGTTAAAATTATATGTTAATTAGTGGGGAATTGATCTTGAGTAGAATGCCGCGTTTGTTAAATTTATTTATTTCTAGTTGTTCGAGTAGGTTCAACTTCTTGCCTTTGTTGCATGTATGCAGTATTTTAAAATTCTTGTTGTCCTGTGTCTATAAGATGGTTGGCATATGTTGATGATGTATTTTTGTTGATGAAGCTACTTTTGTGCTCTGATATTCTGTCTCCAAAGCTGCGGCCTGTTTGTCCTACATACACCATTGGAAAAACCGAGTGTTTTATTTACCTTATATATAATGGAATTTCGCCAAGTCTCAGCCTCGTCAATTCAATTTTTAAAGCAAGCCAGTGATGGTGAACAGGCTAAATTGTTTTTTAAACTACAATTAAAATTTAAAATCATCTGGTTCCTGAGTCAATGCAAGTACCACGAAGTGTTTCCGAACTACATATCTATCCGAACAAGTGTCAAAAGCAGTTCCACTGAAAAAGCTGTAAAAACTGCGAAGAGAACATGGTTAAAAGAAGATATTAATAAACTTCTGTCAAAAAGAATCGTCATATCTACATACTTAGAGGTAATTCACTCCGAACTAACAAGTAGACTCCACAATTTAGAATTCGATTTTCTTTACGAACATATTCATAACAAAATTAAGCCAATATTTCACAAAAAGTACATTACACAAAATTTAAAATTAAAGAAGCTTATTAGTTAAAAAACATTTTAAAACCCACTTTATCCCAGAATGTTCCTCCGGATTTTTTTAATCGTTTTGTTAATTTAACTAACGTAGAATTTACACCTTCAGAAACTTCTTTATTGAGTGTTTTATTTACCTTAGATTTTATTGAAGTTATTAGCAATTTTTAATAAAGGCAACAATAAGGATTTTTAAAGTGTTGTATAATGTATAAAACTTTTGCTGATAACAGAAAAATTCTCGAGAATATTTCAAGGATTTAAAAGGTGGGTTTCAGAAGACCCACCCACCCTGCATATTTATATTTTTTCTGTCACTATCATTCCTTATTATTTGATTGTTGAAAGTTTATCTTCACTTTTATATAAATAAAACAATTTAATCACTTTAATCACTCATTAGTTAAATTATTTAAAACCATGAAAACAACTTTGACTTTTAATTTTTTATATATTTAATTAATTTCTCCTGGGTTAAGTGAACATTTTTTGAATTATCTTGATTAGAACTTTTTAAAAAAAGTGTTAGTAAGTTTGTGACAAGGCGATTATCAGTTAATGAAGCAATGTCACATAATAATCTTTGAAACAAGCAATGTAATTTTATTATTTCAAATCAAGATAGTTTTCATTTCTTTATTGATAAAGTCAGAAATTAATGTAAATACACAGAAATCAAATTTTGGCATTCAGTTAAAATTAAACATCAAATTCTATTCTAAAAATAAAAATTTAATCAAATAGATTTTCGTACTGATGTATTGTTACGAAAATAATTACACGTTTATGAATATTATTACTATGGTGGATACAAATGCCAAGTAATAAAACTGTTATATTTTTATCGCAACTTGAATTGAAGTGGGCAACACACTTATGCACACTTATAAATTTAAACACGTAGTTTTATTTTTAGTTTAAAACAAATAAATTATGCAAGTAGAATTTGTTATCTCATAACACCCATTGAAAATTATTTTTTACTTTCCCTGTATAGAAAATGGTAATGTGGCCATCATTATAACCCTCGCTTATGTTTTACTGATTGGAGGGTGGGGTAGAGGCCACCCACCCACCCTACATATACATATTAACTTTGATTACTGATCTCCTTCCGGTTTGCAATAACTTTAATTACAAATTTTGAATAAAACAAAATTGATAAAATACAATTTTTGAGTGTTAAATTAATAATATATATATACAGGGTGAGTTTTTTTCGATGTTCTCTATGGGGATCTCGGAAACTATAAGAGATAGAGAAATGGTTAAATGGGGAAAGAGGTGTAGATTTACGAGACGAATAAAATTCCACTTTCTAAGTTTTCAAAAAAGTTAAGGGTAACTAGATATTTTGAAAAAAGTAAAAAGTGCCAATTTTTTCAAATCAATATATCTCGGTTATTATAACAGATAGAAAAAAAACTGTAAAGGACAAAGTTTTAGATAATTTTATGCAGATTAATATAAAATAATAAGAAAATTTTTATCGCCATTATTTTCCGAGATATGACGCAAATTTACATTATTTTTAAATGGAAACCATAGTTGGCTGTGACTTCATTCAAAAGGTATTTTTTTTCTCTTTAATCCAATATGGCATACGACATAGTTATTTCTAAAAATGAGTGAGATAGTCATTTTAAATTTTATTATAAATAAAAAATGGGTAGCCATGAAAGAGATGACAGTATAACAATTTCAGTTGTTTATAATATTAGCAATATTATATTAGTGAAAATTTGCTGCATGATGGGTGGGCTGACTTTAAATCTAAATTAGATAATATTAGCTATAGGAAGTAATTTATATTCAATCTTAAATTTTGATTTTGTTTTATTTTTTACATAAAGGGTTTGATAGTTTTTAGCAGCAAAATCATCAACAATTAGCAATTAATGTTATCATGTATATGTAGGGTGGGTGAGTGGCCTCTCTCCCACCCTCCAATCAGTAAATTATGAAATTATGACACGAACGCCGAACACACGACTCATCCATAATATTTTCTCAATACCCATCCTTCCATTAACGATGAATATCGCAAGGTCGCACATTTCTTCCGTTGATAATCTAATCACAGTCATAACTTCACAACTGGAGGCATTATTTATTTATTTAGACATTATAAACACTCACTCAATCAGCACAAGCAATAACAGAGAGACGTAACTTTACATAGACACAGTTTAAATAGAACTGAACATGTTAGCACACAGAACACATCCAAAGGCCAGAGCTCTATTCGTCATTGCTCCACACGATACAATGGTTACAATAATAATAATAATTATATTTCTAATATTTAATTTTAAGAATACAATATCCACAATATTAACTTTTAATTAGTAATAATTAAAAATACGAAAACATGTCGTGTTATAATATAATAACAAAAAATAAAACTTTACTAGAAGAATTTCACCAAAAGCTAAGTAAGAAAGATATACAGGGTCCTGCAACAGTGCGTCAAGCTTTCCTAGCGCCTTTCTCGTAAGAGATAGAAAAAAATGTTTCATATAAAAATTTATTGAATTAAAAATCTCTATGCCGTAAAATTATTTTCAAATATACAGGGTGTCCCAATTTTGCGTTATAACAAAAGCAAACATTTTTTTAAATGGAACACCCTGTATATTTTTTCATTTTATAATTTGGATAGTATTTTATAACTTAAACCTTTTTTTGGTTTTTAATTTCGATATGGCATTTCCGAGTTATTGACGTTTTTCTGAAAAAAATGTAAAAAGCGGAGGTTCACAAAAAAAATTATTCTGATGTTGTATTTAAAATTTAAGAAATTTTCTTTTTCCTATGGTTGGTCATAAGTACTGTTTATGTACTAGTGTTAAAAATTTTCACTTTTGAGGAACCCTGCCTTTGTATCAGACACGCCATTTTCTAAAATTTCAAATTGTCGTAACTCTTTTTTTTTAAACGGAATCATATATTTTTTTAAATTTTATATTATTCTACATCTAATTTTCTACAAAAACTGTTAAGCATACCCTATACCTAAAAGTGATAATTTTCAAGATATAAAAGAATTTATATTTCAAACGGTCCTTGAATGCGAATTTGTTTTTGAATAGATAGCCATGACTGAAAAAAATGCATCTGTCAATTAAACAATTAGTTTGACATGTAAATGGGAGGTGTGAATTACAAAAAACAAAAGAAGAAAGCCTATCATCAACGAGGAACCAAAAAGACATTGGTGAAGGAACTGGCATAAGCGAGAGGTCAGTACAAAGCATTCTGAAGAAAAATCGATATCAAGCATATGATATTCAGTGCTATTGGTGATTCCTTATAAACAATTTCAGGTTTTGTTAGATCCTTAGATCTAGCAGGTCATTTGGTGGGTCCATTCCTACCAATCCACTGGTTGGGAAAAATGAAATGCCCTCACGTCTTGTGAAAATTGGGCAGGTGCTCCGTCTTGTTAAAACCACACCCTGTTTCTTGTTAGTTAGGGTACATTAGCTAACGTTCCGGGTAATTCAATTTGCAAGAAGTACAAATACATAGACCTACTGAGATGGCCCTCGAAGAAATGCTGACCTACAACATGGTTTCCAAAAATTCCGCCCCAGACATTCAATGCTGATGATCAACTTGTCTCATAACATGCGGATTATCAGTTAAATAATAGTGAAAATTGTACCTATTGACAGATCCGTTGTTATGGGATGACGCCTCATCCGTGAATAAAATATATTGGAAAAACGAAAGATCCTCCTGTATTTTCTGTCTTCCCCAGAAACAAAATTCGGAACGAAATTGAAAATCAGTATTACTCAGTTCTTTATGTAGCTGAATATTATATGCTTGATATCGATTTTTCTTCAGAATGCTTTGTACTGACCTCTCGCTTATGCCAGTTCCTTCACCAATGTCTTTTTGGTTCCTCGTTGATGATAGGCTTTCTTCTTTTGTTTTTTGTAATTCACACCTCCCATTTACATGTCAAACTAATTGTTTATTGACACATGCATTTTTTCAGTCATGGCTATCTATTCAAAAACAAATTCGTATTCAAGGACCGTTTGAAATATAAATTTTTTATATCTTGAAAAATATCACTTTTAGGTATAGGGTATGCTTAATATTTTTGTAGGAAATTAGATGCAGAATAATATGAAATTAAAAAAAAAATATAATTCCATTTAAAAAAAAAAGAGTTACGACAATTTGAAATTTTAGAAAATGGCGTGTCTGATACAAAGGCAGGGTTCCTCAAAAGTGAAAATTTTTAACACTGGTACATAAACAGTACTTATGACCAACCATAGGAAAAAGAAAATTTCTTAAATTATAAATACAACATCAGAATATTTTCTTTTGTGAACCTCCGCTTTTTACATTTTTTTCAGAAAAACGTCAATAACTCGGAAATGCCATATCGAAATTAAAAACCAAAAAAAGGTTTAAGTTTTAAAATACTATCCAAATTATAAAATGAAAAAATATACAGGGTGTTCCATTTAAAAAAATGTTTGCTTTTGTTATAACGCAAAATTGGGACACCCTGTATATTTGAAAATAATTTTACGGCATAGAGATTTTTAATTCAATAAATTTTTATATGAAACATTTTTTTCTATCTCTTACGAGAAAGGCGCTAGGAAAGCTTGACGCACTGTTGCAGGACCCTGTATAAATCTTTACAATTACCGTTTTACATAACCTACCTTTATTACTAGGTAATAACATTTATAATCCGAAATTTTTTTTTTTCTGAGGATGAATTAATTCCTCACTTAACAATCTAATTATTTTGTGTTATATTATAATATTTTTTTTAAATAAAATTAATCCTTCTGCATCTATCTCCGTAACATTTATTATCATATCCTAAGCTATTCTAGAAAACTCCTTTAAAATACAATCCGATAATACTTGATTAATGGTACAATTGATCGAATGTGCAGAGCGTTTATTCTTCTGGAACAATAAGTAGAGTGGAAATTGCAATCAGACTGGATATATTTTTTACTTCTTTATGGAAATGAGTATCTGCACTGCAAGGCAATAAAATTGATCTATACATAAGAACTATTTAGATAATGAAAAGAAAATGTAATAGGAAATTACCTAATTAGTAAAACAATGTTTTTTATAAAAAGAATTATTTTAATAAACATATGTTTAATTTCTCATGATTAAGTTTTAACAAGAGTTAATTGATAATATTTAAATATTTAATTGACGATGCTGTTCCTTGGTCAAATTTACCTCATATACTTACAATATTTATATTAATAATATTGTTTATTAACGGATACTCTTTTAATAAATACAAGAAAATATGAAATTGATCCGACATCCTCTTAATCCTCTACACAATCCATCTAATCAGCTCCTCTATGATACCACATTAGTTATCCCTATCCTAGAACGCCTTCGATTCCTAACAGAAAAATTCTCCAAAAATCCTTTCAACTTCCATATATTATCCCAATATTGTCTTCCTAGAAACCCTAGTATAAACCCTAAATTTAAAAATCCCAATTCAACCATATTTGATTTCATTTCAACATTTCATCCTTTCACGCAATAACGACTGACGCCATATGACTGGACAGCACAAGGCAGAAAGACCTCTGGTCGATAGCCTTTTGACAAATTAATACATTAACACCTCATTCATTATTCACTATTCCAATGTAAATATGTACAAAATTTGTCAATAAATATATGTTACTACTACTATGAAATTGACATACAGTAAAATTAAAAGATGTAACAAGAATTCAATAAGATAATTCAAGTTGTAAGTGATATCCATTTAAATTCCATCGGTTAGAAAATTCTGTTACAATTCGAGATGTTTATAAAATTCCTGATAATAAACATTTTTCTACCACGTGGGTTCTGGTGACCTTTCTTCTCGACTTAAATGTCAGTATTGGCATTGAATGTTAAAATAGATTGCACAGTGTGTAGCAATAAATTAAAATTTTATGTAGGTGCTGACTTTAAACGCATTCCCATTTAAAATCCACATGCTGCTAGGTTTAAAATTCTTAAATATTTCAATATTCGGTTTTAATTATAAATTGTAACAAATAAAGTTGTTTCCGAAAAAATAACCCAATTAAACTTTACTGTAAGTTTATTTTACATGTTTTAACTTTCCCTATTATTTTATTATTTGTTAAATTGAATCAAAATATTTTTGTTATATTTTTTTCTATACATTATAAAGAACAAATCATTATTATGGTGACAGATGAGAAGTGATAAATGAAAAATTGAATTAAATGTATCCTGTATTAATTAATTAATAAAGAATGGAATATTTTTTCAATTCTCTTAAATTTATTACATCCCTTAACTTAGAATAATTGTGTTGGTATTTGAAAATTACGTTAGGAATGTAACGTTAAAGGACGCATTCTTTTCAGGACGGATAGAAATTCACTAGATTAACAGCAGACGAATTCATAAAAAAAATATAAACTCAAACTGGAGAATAATTTTCAATTAACTTTTACCTTTCCGAATTGCGACCCTTTAAACGCTTAAATTATTTTTGTTTAATTATAATTAATGTCTGGAACGTCATCTAATTGGATAACTCTGAGGGAATTTATTAGATCCGCGGCCGCTCGAACCGGGATTAAATGATCGTCCTCGTTTAATCCATCATCGAGAAGCAAAAACAAAGCTCAGGCATTAGTGAATCCATCTCCGGTAGAGAGCCGGAGTATTAAGACAAGGCATCCGCCGGTATGTTGTAATCTAGATATTTAATCCACCCTACACACTAGAATACATATTTACTGAATGTATATCAAATTATCGCACACATCACTAACCACTATATTATTTACAGCTATGAATACTCCTCTATATATATATATATATATATATATATATATATATATATATATATATATATATATATATATATTAAATATAAGTTACTTAAAAGTTTAACAAGACCGTGCAGATAAATTAATTTATTATACTTCGCCTGCTCTTCTACAATTACTTTCCAACACTGTTGTATAATACAAAGTTTTAAAAGTAGTGAAATTTACTTAAATTAATCACGTCGTCTTGGAAAAGAGTTTAAGTATTTATAAGCTTGAAATTTGTTCCCTTCAATTCAATAAAATTAACTTATTCAAAAATGTTCATCCAAATTGAGTAATTTATTTCAGTAATAAATTAAATCTTGTGCAATATTTTTCCAACCCAGTATTTTGAATGCCACCAATACAATTGTGTTAACCTGATGGTTATGAAATTCTCTAATTACTTTTGTGAAATGTTCAGTGAACTGAATTCATGTGTGCACCATAATTTCCTGAATTTTCGGGAAAAATTGTATAACGAATCAATCGAAATTTTTATGGCATGTATATTAATAGCCAATTTTGAGCAAATGTATTACAAACTTTCATTGATGGCCAATTTCAATTATGCACAATAACTATTACATCCATGCATACTACATGTAATTAATTCTAAGATGATGTAACGTCTAGCTAGCCAATATCCTTTGAATATGCGCACAGATAGTTTCTAATTAATTTATCTTCACAATGTATATTGCCTCTAGTATAAAGTGAACATTTTGTATGTAAACTTATATATTGTCTCAAGTATCCGTTAATAATCACAAGTATATTATATTATATTATATATTATATCCTTACCAAAATCAGGCACTTAAAAATAATCCTCTTCACAACCCATCCAATGAATTACTATATGAATCCACCCAAATTACTCCCATTACCCAACGTACAATAGCCATCGCTAAAAATTTTATTATTAAACCGTTAACCCTCTTAAAGATGTATTAAGTCTATAATTCAAAAAACACGAAATAAGACCCATTTGTTGTAGATTTACGAAATGTTTTCAGGTTTTTCTAATTACTATCTTTTAACCCTCGTTGATAAATAGTGCATTCCCCGTAATTCCAATATTACCTTGAAATACGAACAATCTACAAGAACTCTTCGTCAATTCATTAGCTCCCATCATCCAGAGAGTTTCATTTAACTAGCTTCAATTTATTATTTATTATTATTTATTAATTTGTTTATTTGTCTTTGGGTTTCTTTACATAAATTTTGGACAAAAGAAACTTACCATTAATTGAGTTCTTCCACTTAAACCCTTCATTTTCGATGTTGAATGCACATTTCAGAAATCTTATCTTCTAATTTTAAATTTTGTTTCGATTGTTCTAACCAACCACTCCAGTTTTTCCTTACTCTTCTGGAGATTTTGCAAAGAAATTATTTTCCAGATTGAGAGGTTGTTTTTGAAATATTATAATTTGTTTCAGCAGTTCAAATTTTCAAATTATTTTATCGTTTTGACCAGTTTTGGAATTTTTCAGCATTTCAAAGCGGTTTTTTTTTTATTTTCAGAAATGTATCTTCTAATTTGAATTTTTTATTGTTCCAAACAAGCAGTTCAGTTTTTCCTTACTTCTCTGGAAATTTTTTAAAAAAAATATTTTTCAGGTTGAGAGGTGGTTTCAAAGATTGTAATTTGTTTCAACAGTTCAGATTTATAAATTTTCAGAAATTTCTCTTCTAGTTTGAAAATTCGTTTTTCGATTGTTCTAATCAATCAGTCCAGTTTTTCATTACTCTTCTTTAGATTTTCCGATGAAATTATTTTCCAGCTTCATAGTTTGTTTTTCAGAGATTGTAATTTGTTTCAACAGTTCAGATTTTTTAAATTATTTATCATTTTAATCAGTTTTGAAATTTTCCAGCATTTTAATTTTTTTTATTTTTAGAAATTAACTTTTTTTCCGATTGTTCTAACTAACCAGTCCAGTTTTTCCTTACACTTCTGGAGATTTTTTGACAAAATTATTTTCCAGGCTGAGAGTTTGTTTTTAAGGTATAATAATTTGTTTCAGCACTTCAGATTTTCAAATTTTTTTACCAGTTTTGAAATTTTTCAACATTTCCATCAAAATTTGTCACTATTTCTTGTTTTGTATTAGCCAAATTTTTCATGTTTTTTCCTATTTATGAATTTTTTTGAAGAGTTTTAATATTTTATAGTCATTTTCTCCTATTTTTTTTCAGTATTTTAATAAAACTTTTTAATGCATTTTTCTTTCCGTTTGCCAGATTTTTCTTCAAAGCGTTTAGAACTTTCTAGCAATTTAGCTTTCAGATTCCTTTCAATTTTATCATAATTTGAGAGTTTTTTCCAGAAATTCAACAAAAAATTCCACAAAACGAAGGCGATAAATGTAGAATTAGATGTCATTTTTTCCTAAAGAGTATTTTATTTACATTTACAGATTTTAACATAATTTTTTTTTCTTCAGAAACTCCTCTTCCAATTTACATGTGTTTTCATTAAGGGTCTTTAATAATTTAATAATTTAATAATTTGTTATTTTTTTCAGAATTTGTTCTTTCATTTTTAGAAAATATTTGATGAATTTCTCTTTCAGGGACAAAATTTATTTTTATTCAGAAACTTCTCTTACAATTTACATGTGTTTTCTTCGAGCGTCTTTAATAATTGGCAATAATTTTTTTATCAGATTTTTTCAGAATATGTTATTTCATCTCTAGAGAAATTTTAGTGAATTTCTCTTTCAGGAAAAAGTTTCCTTCAAGGGTTCTAAAATTTTCAATAAAAATCCTTAAATCCTCTACCAATCCAAGAATTTTTGGCATTTCCTACCAATTCATTGAAAATTTTCCAATATTTTTTGCTTTATATTGCCGAAAAATTGCAGCCATTTTCTTCGTCCAGTGTTTGAATATTTCCTTTAAAGTTACTATTCATTACTTCTCCAGTTTTTTTTTAAATATTGCAGTCTATTTTAAATATTCTCTAATGAAATTCTGTTCCAAGTTAAAAGATTTTTTTAAATTTCGAATGTTTTCTGTATTTAATATTTTAAAAATTTTCTAGATGTTTTTTTAATTTTCCAGCATATCCTCAAATGATTTTTACTATTTCTTGCTTTATATAAACCTAAGTTTTGAGAATTTTATTTTCTCTAGGAATCTGTCTTCCAATTTGTGATAAATTTCTTCAACATTTCTAATATTTTTCAATAATTCTTCTTAGTTTATATTTTTTGGAATTACTTTGCAATAAATTTCTCTTGTAGGCTGCGCTTTTTCTTCACAATTTCTAGATTTTTTTTAACTTTGCTTTCACAATTCTAAAATATCCACTAATTCGAGAGTTTTAAATTTTTTGGAAAAATTTCCACAATTTATTGTTGTTTATTCTTAGAGAATCTTCCTTCAAATTTGCAAAAAATTCTAGTATTTTCTAGTAATTCTTTCAGTTTGCTTTACATTCCAGTTTTTTTCTTTCTGTTTTCAATAAAATTCTCTTTCAAGTTGCAATTTTTTTGCAATTCAGTTTTTTGTATTGCTTTCTTTTAACGGATGTTTCCATCTTTTTTTCTTCCCCAGGGATTACAAATTTTTTTTCAGTAATTTCCTCCTTCATGCTGCGAGATATTTCAACAAAGACTCTACGTTTTTCATAAATTTTTATTTACTTATTTATGTTTCAACGAAATCTCTCTTAATATAATAAATACAAAAATTATAAAATGAAAAAATATGAAACTTAGCGTGTATACATAATAAACATACAAATAATTAATTACCTAAAACTAAATTAAAGATATAAAATGTTACATTTAGATTTTCTACTATTCGAGAACTTCCTGAAAACTATTTCTTGTTTTATATTTTAATTTTATTAGTAATATCTCCTCTCCAGGAATGTCTCTTCCAAAATTTTCTTCTACTGTTCTAGTATTTTCCAGCAATTGTTTTTCCAGCTTTGATTTAGAATTTTCCAACATTATTTTCTTCTACTTTTAGAGAATTTTAGTTTTAGAAATCAAAAATGTTTCTATTTCTTCATTTCAGTATTTTTCTTTTTCCAAAAATCTATCTTCTAATTTTCACATGTTTTCTTTGATAGTTATAGAATTTTCCAAAAACAGTCTCTTCAAGTTTATATTTTACAATTTTCGAGCTCTTTCCTGAAAGCACTTTTAGGGAATTTCACAAAAAAAATTATCTTGTGAGATTGTTTTTGAAGAGTTTAGGATTTTTCATTAATTTTTTTATAGCATTTTTAAATTTATTTACCAATTTGAGAGTTTTAAATAGTTATATTGATTCTCCTAAACATTTTCTACTATATAATGTTAAATGATTTTTTTAGCAACATATATTTAATTTCAATTGTTTAGGCATTAAAATATTGTAGCATTTTTACATGTTCTTTATATAATTTTTAATTCTTTTCGCTTTTGAAGCTTTTATCGCCTGCATTGTTAAATTTTAATTTAAGTAATTTCAAGACATTCAATATTTTGGATGCTGTTGCATGACCTAAGATATTTTATTATTCATTGCTGTAAACAACAATACACTAAAAAAAAAAACTAGATTATTACTTATTCTAGCGTACTCTTGACCTACCACAATAGTCAGCACATTGACCTATCGTACTCCTGACCTATCTTAATAATCTACGCGTTAATCTAGGTCAAGAGTACGCTAGTTTAAGCGTACATGTTATTAAGATTGAAAAATGTTATTCATCAATTCTTTTAACTAATATTTTAAATTATTTATTCATTAGCAAATTTAAATTTTCTCTGATAGTTTCACCTTCTTTTCCAACTCAATTTTTTATAAATTGAAATTTTTTTGGAAATTTTTAAATATATATATACAACATCTTTATTACAGACACTTACATTTGTTTAACAATAATAAATCAATACATCAATATATACAACAATAAGAAAGGTTAGTATGTATCTGTGGGGCTATCGACCTTAGGTCTTTCTGCCCTTTTAAATATTTTAAGCAATATTTATATTTTTTAATATTATCGATAACTTTGAAATGATTTTTAGACAGTTTTAACGCTTTTATTTTATATAATATTGCTAGAAATACAAGGAAAGTATTATGATGGTTACATAAGACGTTTTTTCAAATTATAAATGATCTTTATTCGAGTATTTATTCTCTTTTCGTAATAATATCTAGTTACTTTTAATCTAATTATGTGATACCACAATATTGGCACCAATAAATTGTTATTATTATAAATAAGTATTAAATTTAATTCGAAAACTCATACTGAGGTGAGTTAGGTTAGGTTAGGTTAGGTTAGGCTAGGTTAGCTTAGGAAAATCTCAGGATCAACTTACCTATAAATGTCGACGCTGAATAATCGATCAAAGGGATTCTGAAATATAGGAAAATCATTTTAAATACCTTCTTATAACACAAACAAATTAATGATTGAACAAAATTCTTATATCTCTAATAACTTGTAATCTTCTGTAATTAATTTCAGCAGTTTTTGCTAAGACAGTCTGTCACTTGATCCAATAATTTTAATATAAAAAAAGAAGAAGTTTGTAAAGACTAACATGCAAGAATAAAACAAAGTTAGTTGAATAAAAAAGCAAAGTTGTCTACTTCGGCTATTTAAAATTAGTCCCTCTGACAAAGACGTAAGTCTATATCTAAAAAATGACTTCAACGCAACAATGTTTCAAAATTTGAGTCAATAAAATAATAATAATACAAAAACTTGTAATTAAAGTGAAGTTACTAAATAATTATGATGATTTTTCAATAAAGATAAAATGAGACATTTTTAAATCAATCAAAAAAAAAAACAAATCGCAATTTTATTACTACTTTCATTAAATAACTACATTTTGATCACTGTTTAGAGAGAGTTAAAATAATTATTAATAATATTTTACGATTTATTGTATTTGATTTGCTTTGTCTTAGTTTATCGTGAAACTATTCCTCGTGAATTATAAATAGTCTTATTTACATATCATAAAGCATAACTTACATTAAAAAATTGAAACGTTAAAAATATTAGAACTGTTGTAGTTATAATATTGCTAATGTTGAATATTTATAATACAGAATTTTCACCTAAACGACCTTGTATACTAGTTTGAATTAATTTTCATAAACATGTTGTTTTGACACATATTTTATCTATACAATCTGTACCTAAAAATGAATATAATCAAATTTTAGTTTAAAAATTCAAAAAATAATATGCTTCGAATATATTTGTTAGTGTATTGAACTGTGTATTATTTAAATTTTTAGTTACTTAAAAATTGTCTATCAAGGTAATAAAATAAAATAATTAGGGCTGAAGGGCGAAAGTGATAGTCAATAGAAAAAGAAAAAGAAGAGAAGCAGTATAGTAATTGTTGTAGTATTACTAGAGAGACAAACATCTTTATTTATTTTTTGTTACAATAGGTATTTACAACAACAATAGAAATTTATTTTCTTTATGACTATCGAGCTATGGTCTTTCTGCCATCGTATTACTAAATGTAACACTATTTTCAATAAAGATAATTAGTAAAATTATTATACTTAATGTCGTTATATTCAATTAGTACTGTAAACTTAATTGCCAACACAATAATATAACCTTTTAAAATTTGCATTTGTAATTATTCCAAACTTATTAGAAATTGGCGTAGTAAATAAATTAAAATAATATTTACTTAATCATTTGTATATTTATCAAGTTATTATTAGATAGTTATCGATCAGGAGTAGTTCTCATAATATATTTACTATATATATTCGCTTACGTGCTTAAATTCAATCTGAACTGCTCCAATTAATCAAACTCGTTAAGATAAAGTCGCTACTGCTGCAATTAACTATATTTTTGCCATTTTAGCGGAAATAGTCGCGTGCCGTTTCAATAATATAGTATTAATGTGACTAATTATAGTGTACGCCAACTTGTAATTACAACATTCCTTCGTGCTCATTCAATCGGTGGCGACTAATTAAGTCATAAACAATAATGTAATAATAACATAATTTCACCATTGGTGTAAGTACGTTCGATTAAAATTACTAAACTGGTTTCAGCGAAATGTATTATGATTCAATTTTAATACGAAATAATAGTGTGTCCCAAAATCTTATCCAGAGTGGTTGTAAATGAAAATATTCTATAAATCCTATAATAAATAACATGGCCTACTAATTTTGCTAAACGAACTTAAATGTAAGCAAGTTTATTTGCATAAAATTGTGATAAGATGAAGGTAGAAATTAAATACCTCATTCTTAGTGTACGTTTAATTCGACTCAAAAATCACGAAACTTAAAGAAAATTCGCATAATTTGAATAATAAATTTATGTCTAATATAATAGAGGATGACAAATAAGCGAAAAGGTTTGTACATTATATTACAGTGTGCTGTAAAATTAGCAAAACATATTTAACAAACCATTATTTTTTTAATTCTCGCACAGCTAATCTCGTTTGAAATTTGGGATTATCTGTAGGGATATGCGTACCAGTTAGGAGCGTCTATTTGTTCTGCCAAGTATTGGTAATTATCCTAACAGGGATACTTCCAGTTTAAGAGGGAGCTTAATTAAATGCAGGAATTCTACTTATCATTTCGATACACTATCAATATAAACCATCACATTAATCTAAAGGCAACCAATTCATTTATTTATTAAATAAGATTAAAATGAACAGATTGTCACTTGTTTGCTTTCCCGGTGTGAAAGACGTGAAAGTATTGTTTTAAAGTCTCCTGCGATGATTACGACCTTGTAGGTGCTTGCGTGGGCGCGTGTCTGTCTGTTGGTAGGCGCTGTTTCTAAGAACGAAAACAAATTTCTTGGAGGAATATTACGTTGTGTTCAAATTTTCTTTTATTTACTAATAACGTTTATAAAATAATGATTTTAAAAACATTAATATTCTAAAAAAACTTTATCTTTAATTAATTACGAAAGTAAACATTCATAGCAAATTATAGTGTTAATTTTTCAATTAATTCAATGCATGTAAAAATAATGGTATCAATTTAATTCCCCCTTTTTAATCAATTGCTGCCGCTAAACTCATAAAAAAGAAGAACTGGATTCTTTCGAGGATAACGTAATTCCATATCAAGCCGCGTTTCTAGTAGATTAAGCTGTGAGCACTCTTAAGGACATTATATTTCAATTAGCCCTAAGTGAATTTTATTCGAATCACCGTACTTTTTTTATTAGTCCCAACTCCAAACAATATCTTAATTCCTTCCAATTAAGTAACGACCCCTTTTCTCATTGCGGCAATTATTCCGAAAAGTTTCTAATTGAACCAAGCTCGTATTTATTTACACGCAACACCTGGAAATGAATTCCGAATGCGAAATATTCAAATTTATGTTAATTTTCCCGAAGAATACACGCGGATGTTGTGTAACGTCCAAATATTTCGATTCTGATGGGTAAAACTGATGTTAGTTAAGAATTAACGACCTTTGAAATATCGGTGTTACGTACCAACTAAAACTAAAACGTTCGCTGCGAATTTACAGGAGTTGTTTGTTTGGAATTCACGTCGAATCACAAATTGTAATATCGTTGTATTTGTGGAGTTTTAACTTTATAATTGCATGCACCCTACGTGTTTCAAACTGGGTCACTACAAAAAGTGCTATAAAGTGTAATTAATATTTTATAGATACGCACACTATACTTCATTTGCATTCATTTGAATATAATGTTTTACATAAACTCACTTTTTACCAATAATAATTCCATAAATTAATATTATAACGTTCAAAAAAAAATTCCTTTGTTCATACAAAATTGTTAATTAGTTTTCTACATAAAAATATTAGGTAATAATATATGAATTAAATCGAAATACTGTATAAAATAGTACACAGTAAATTATAAATTATACAAACAAATATATTCAAAATACAAAACAAATGTCATAAATAAATAATATACCTTATATCAAACTAATCAATAATAGTTAAAATAAATTTAACTTTACAGGATTGCTAGATTTTGTAAAACAAAATTAAAACTAAACATTAGATTATTGTATATTAACAAATATTTTACAATTTATAAATGTATTCCTATATTCCTTTCCTATATCTTGAAAGTTGAAATTTATTAAAGCTACAGAAAACACTTATAGAAGTAAAATTACTTCTTTATTGCAGATATCTAACAATAAACAAGTTATTTTGTGTATTATAGAAAGTAAAACTATCAATATTTTAAATATGTATTTCTGTCAAACAAACAATAGCAAATTTATGAAATTATTATGTATTTTTTTGATTACATAAGTGACGTAATTAATATTATTCAATTTATATTTATTCTACTCTTTTGTTTTGGTCACGTAATTATTATTATTTATTTGCAATAATATGAAGTCCATTGAACCATACATTTGAATAATTTTAATTTTGTAAAAATTTGCATTGTAAAATATGCAATTTCTGCATTAACATAAACATACATCGTGATTTATTCATCCGTAATTTTTAGTCAAATAATTCCCAACTGCAAATCAATTAGAAACAGTTAATCATGAATAAAATGTAAATTACTATTTACTATTGTAGTTCATTACATTAATTAAAATATTTTATAAAAAAAATTAACGTGCTATTAGAAAATTAATATCGATTTAATACATCAATAGGAAAATCATGGATTATTATGTAGCCACTTTTAAAATTTAATAATATAGTAAGAAATGGTGACATCATAACATCTTTTCTTATAATTTTAACTTTACCATTTACTGAAAAAAGTTTAAAGGTTTTGAGTGCAAAGCTATATTTATTTTTTAGATTAGAAGGTACAGATACTCACAAACCTGCAGAATTTTATACTGCGTACTATAAAAAGTTGCAGAATTTAAAAATGTAGGTCGAGAGAGGGCACGTTCTCCTTCGAATCAGAAGTATGGCTGGTCCGTAATGTGTATAACGAAAAAAAAAAAGAGAAATTCGAAATAAACCGCCATTAACTTCATTGATAATTAACGGTTAAGATTATTGGACAAATGAATGCGGGCTTATTTAGCGTCTTTACATTTTTAAGTAAAGACGACATAAAAATATTGTTTGGTATTAAATTGAGTTCAAATTTCGTTTAAAAATAAAATGTGATATTATCCACAGTTATAAAAGAAATTTGTTTGAAAAATGAATAATTGTCGAGATCAAACATCACCAACCAACATTTTACCAAAAGCTCCTTCAATAAAATTTAAAGCTTTAAATAAAATAAACAATGGCTCCCTTGTCGCTCTGGATAAGATTTTGAGACTCACTTTTATTTCGTATAAAGCGGCAGGAGTAGAAAAAATTATATTGATTGATGTTAATACAAATCCATAATGAATATTGTTGAAAATTAGTTAGAAGAAATTGGAAAAGATATAATACTGGCTTTTTCTTCTGGAGGTAATTCAATAGGGCATTCATGGAGTATAAAGAGAGAGAAACAGAAATCAACATTTTTCTTCTTCTTACGATAGAGCTAGGATCTTCAATTATCAGACTCTAATAACTTTGTTTGTCTATGACAAACAAAAATATAATGATAGACCCGCCAACAGAATCTTTTCAAAAAGTCGCAATTTAATAATTATTCTATTGTTAATAGAATAGAATTTTAGAAAATGTAACTGAAAAATGTTTATATTGAAAACAAAACAGAGTAATTAGAAATTGTCTTCCTTTGCACAGTAATGTAATAAATTACTTTTTAGATTAACGTCGAATTGTTTGCAACATGTAAATTGTTTTATTGAATCTGTGTTTTAGGAAATATAATATTTTGGAGTGGCATGTTTAAAGCAATTGACATATTTTTACACTGCAGCATATTATGAACATTTCGTACCACAAGGAATTATGCTTGTGACGTACACCGTATCTATCATGATACTTGACATTTAGCCCACGCAAACTGATTGCGAAATAAACGTTGAAAAATCCTGTAAACACATCTGAGAGTTGAAGGATACTTCGTTGAGTATATCGTCCAAATTTCGATCTCAAAAGATTAACCAATTAGGTGTAAGTCGTTAATTGTGTCTAACCTATCCAAATTAGGTGACCTAGACGTCAAAGATCATCGCAAATATTACATAGCATAAATTATTTTCTGGTCCACCTGTTAATTCAAATACAGTGATCATAAATATAGTGAAAAATAGCAACTCTTGTCGATCAAAATTTAAGAAATCGTTATATATAGTAAGAAATCTAAAAGTCTTCATCCGCTTGTATGAATATTTCCAGAGGCAAAAAATAAACAATCCCTAATTTTTTTTTCGACCGTCAAAAGAAAACATTGTTAGCCAGGTTCAACATAAAAATAATATGAAGTTGAACAGAAATATATCGAACCTGTCCATCAACAATCAACATGCGATCCATCAGGGTCTTATCTGAATAAAATAAAAGAGCAAGAAATTGTGTTCCTATGTGCAACCTCAAATTATACCAAGAAAGAAATTTGTAACTATGATTTTAGCTTGAAACAATGTATTTAAGGAACAGTCAACGTTAAACATCGCATGTTCAGATACAACTCGGCTCATAATCAAGAACAGTCGGTCGTGTTCACTGCGATACAACAGGAGAAGTGTGTTAAAATAAAAAAAAGAACAACCTGTAAAAATGCTGATAAGGGCTAATAAATAAAACCACAGTAAAATACTAACAGGACACAAGACAGACAAAGCTTAGTTGGGCGATATTGGCTTAGTGAACAGAACAATATATTCCTAGCATTAAATATGATTATCAAGGTAGACAAGCTTTTGATGCAGATGATGAAGTTGTAGGAAAGGAATTATTGGTGATAGCATCAGGTAGGATTCTTATGGCCGGAATAAAAGGGCAGCATGTCGGTACACTAATAACAGCACTAAGAGAAAGAAAAGAAAAGAAAGAAAGAAAAGAAGCATCAAAATCATTTAGCCATTCTTTTTATAAGAAGAAACCAGTTAAGCCATAACCGTGAAAGAAATGAAAACTAATTTGTGGCAAAATCGGAGGAAATACAGCTAGGAGATCCAATAGAGCAAGAGAGATTTGATATTAAAAGGTTGCGAAAAATTTATTTCCCGCATAGCATCGTCGTCAATATGTAATTTTGAGCACTACGCAATAGCATCGAATCCAGCCGGATTCTTGCAATTGATTTAGAAGAATTGTTATCGATTGATACTCGATTACAAGCTAAGATGGCTTTCCTGTACAAGACTAGGAAGAATGTGGTTCTGGTGAATAGGTGCGTAGACAGATTTTGCTCTCAGGAATCAACTATTCCAAACTATTATCACACAACTTGGCTAGGAATTGCTAAACGGGCTAAAATATCTAAGGATCTCATTCAGTGCATCATCTACGGTACAAATTTGTATTTATTATTAAATTTTAAATAAACTCACTATAATTGTGTCGTCGCGATGTGGCTTCTTTTATTCTCAGTTGATTATTTAAGAGGTGAAAATCTCTGTTATGGCCTGAGAGACAGCACTAATAGCTAGGTGCAGTGATAAGACTCCATCTCATACAGCAAAATTGTCGTGAATTTCGCCAAATATAGCCAAGACAGCAGCTGTCGGTTATATTGCGCTGTATAGAGTAGTATTTTTGTATTTTTAATCGATTGTGCTTATATAATATAATCGAAAATACATATGTAACAATAAATCCTTACAAAAATTTTAATTGTACATCGAAAGACTTAAATATATTTAAGAAAATTCTTCCACTCTTGCCTGGTTTTGATGATAGTGATGATGAAAGTGTCACCACTATCTTGCCGAATTTGGCTAAATTTCTTCTGAGGAGAGGACTTCAAATTAAACTTGTTATGTTATATTTGACAGTTTAATAACTGCCCGACGTTTCTATCAGACATAACAGGAAGATGGCGAGCCTCATGCTCCGTGTCAATAAGAGCAAAACCCCAATGCAACAGTTACAATTGCTGATATTATTAAAGCCTTCTTTCTTCGCACCTGAACTTCCCGCTCTTGCTGAATTCTCATCTGATGAAACTCTGGAACATTCAGCGTATCGACTTATTTATTTATTTATTATACTTTAGCTTTCTTTGTAACACATCAATATACAAAAATATAATATAAAACATACAAATATTTTTGGTAGAAGGAGCTGGGCAAAGTTCATGCAGCTGCAATGATCTTCCACTCTAAACCATATTTTATTTATACTTGCTGATACTTTTAATGCCTTGAGGAAAGATCAAAATGACTTTGTTCTACGACCTCATACATTGGCTCAGCAAGGCCACGACAAGGGTTATTTCACAGGTATATTAATATTCAAAGCTCAAGGGGCTGACAAATCAATCGGAAGAGACAACAGTATCTGAGTTTCAACACCAGAACAGTTAGCTAAAATAAAACCAGCCTTCATTATATTACATGGTACTCTCACAATTGCAAATTCATCATTATATGATGAATTAAATTCTAACAAAATCGGTGGTGAGACATTTCTATGTAAAAATTTATCATATTTGATAGATTAGATAGTATTTATTTATCTATCATACTTATTCATAAGAATATGATCTTCCACATTTGCCTACTGTTACTTTGATGACACTGCTGCCACATAATATCTCTTTGGTGGAGGTTAAGCGTATCTAATCATGTTAAAATCAAAAGGACTTATCTGACGGACTTCATCAACGTAGCATTTTGGTTGGTTCTTGCTTACGCTACTCCAATAGTATTAGAGAAGGCTAGCCTAATAATGAAATACATTGATATTTGGGAATACTATAATGCTTTCGCTGACAAATTATTGCTAACACGAAGGCAATGGCAAGTGACTGGTTTGTCAAGGAATTCATGAAATACAATCGAAAGATAGGTGCGTCCGATTTAAACAAATTCAATTTCTGAGATGGATGTGGCACGAATCCTACGAACTATCACGTCTGATACTCCAGGGGAAGATAGAAGAAAGCAAAATAATGTCGTAGCTGAGGAACATCATGAAGTCGGCTGGGATGGGGTTTGAAGATCTGATGAGAGCAACAACAGATAGGAAACCATATGCTGAAAGGAATGAATACTAGGAAAAATACCTATTGAAGAAGAACAGGTGGCATAACGGGTGTCGTCGCTACTTGTGCCGCTGGAGCACTGGGTGTTGCTATGGTGTTCGAAAGGTATCCTAAGGGCAACAGTAGATTAATCTAAAACTGTTATGAATGAATCTAATATCTCCATATAAGTGCCTCACAATCTTTAATATTGTTTACAATGATAAGATTCAGAATATTTTACATAAAACAATAAATTAATAAGCTAAAGCAAATGGATGGATGGATGTATATTAGGGTAACCTGAATTTTTTTTAGAATCGGCCCTATTTCTGAAATTAGTCAAAATCAAGTCAAAATAAAGACAAAAATCCTGAAATCGCCGCTCAGAGCACCTGGACGAAATTCCGGGTTACAGAAAGTGGGAGGTACACCAAAGTTATACGTTAATTTTTCTGGGAATACGAAAATTTTTAATAAAATTATCATCTAAATCATCTAAAAATGCACGCCGCGTTTTAAATACTGCCAATAATATGAGTTTAATAATCAAAACCTTTTCAATAAGAAATTACGTTGCGTAATTCATACTTTTGATTAGAGCGACCTCTAAATATTAATCAAATGTCCTGATTTTTGGCATCAAGACTTCTCAAGAATCACTATTACTAGTTACAGAAGAAGAGCCGATTCTAAAAAAAAATTGCCCCCCCCTAATGTATATAGCAAGCATATGAGTGTAAATTGAAATTAAAATTGCTTTTATAAATGCTTATTTATATTATGAAATAAATTTATATTATTTATATTATCCTAAGTGCATTGCTTGTACCAGCTTAAGTTAAGCTTAGCCTGAATTAAGGCGGGATCGAAATTAATAGCATCCCAATCTTGGCACTACCCTAATAGAAGGTGCCTTTCTGAGAGGTTACAAAATACCAAATTGCACACGATTTGTACCCCTGTTTAAAATTGCAAATCCAAATCGACGACTGCGGTATATAGCGTCTTTGATACGGTAGGCAAGCTTCTGAAGCTATTTATCACAATATGTTTTCTAAAGGAGAGAAGTCGGCATGATCTCTAAGGAAACAAATCATGCTTCTCTATAAAGAAGATTGCATTTACTGATAATTGCAGTAAATATCAGTATAAAAATTAGAAAAAAAAACATCGAAATATTCATATAGAAGAAACCAGCTAAACCGAAATCGTGCAAGAAATGCATTTGGCGAGAAAATCGCCAAGAGGGATAAAATATCAAAAGGTTGATAAAAGCAAGTCGAAGTGCATCCCTTTAATAAACTTAGGCCAGAAAGCTAACAACTTCGCAGGAAAATGTCCTGGCCTGAGTTAAGAACGGACGTAATAATCTTCGACTGCTACGAGTCCTCCAATGCCAGGCTTAATGATTGGTCAGACCGATGGTAAGGCACAGATACTGTTAAACACCATATCTACCTTGGGCTCTGAGGTCACTAACATATGGATTATCTCAACGTTTCGACAGCACAACTAAGATTCCATTCTGGACGTAACCCTAGTAACAGCAGGACCTTTTGAACGTATAGAGGATCAAAGATTCGACGAAGATTCCAAACTATTGATAAGGTAGTGATCACTGTTTGAACAACAATATCCTATTATCACCATTGTAATCTAATCAAATGGCCGGCATTAAGTGCTAACTTTCAATAAACCAGTTATGATAACTGAGGACATCTGCACTAGGTCTGTGATATTGCTATACCTAAGAGGAAAGGCTCTTGCAGAAGGTGGATTTACTGGCAATGTAACATCAGATGCATAGTACAAGACGTTACCTTTTTTGCTGTAATCCAATGTAAGGTCCTTCGCGTATTAGGAGGTGATTTCGTACAGCTTTACAAATGAAGAGATCCTGATGATAGTTATTGAATTCCATGCTTCTGGGATCATACTTAATATTATCCAAAATGAATCGTACAAAATCTACTTAATACACTTGGCACTATTCTTAGAGGATGTGTATTTCTGACAGGCTACAGGAGAGCATTACTTGTTTTATTCATTAATACATTATTGTTTATTTTGCATAATAATTCGTTGGATAGATAATAGTTATAGAAACATATATTTAATATTTAGAAAAATAAATTTTTGCTGGTATAACCACATATTTTGTGCTAGATTGGATTAAACCATGAAGGTTTAAGATAATAAACGAATTAAAATGTTTTATCATTTTCTTTTTATTATTAAATAGCACAAGTACATAATTTATTGACGATGGAGGCTTCTACTTTGGTATACATATTTAATCACAAATTAAATACACTTTTCACTTTGTGAGAATGTTCAAGTACATGAATATTAAAAGTTTAAAATATCCCTCTCTTCACTGTGAATAAAGCGATAGGTTGCAGTATTCCAGGAGAGAATTAACTAATTTAAAAAGCATTGGCCTAGGAAATTAGTAACAAAAATTGTAGTAAAATCAACATAAAGAAACTGCCATTTTATTTCCTGCAAGCATCAAGCTAAAAAATTGGGGACAACTTTGCGGGGGTGCACTCAAATTTTAGTTAAACTTAACTTAGTTAAACATGTGTATTAACATTTTATACATTTGAATATTTTTATTATTTTTTTATATTTGTGATAAATTTGCTACAGTAAAAATTAATTTCGAACGCTTAATTGAAAATGAGAAAATTATTCGTTCAAACCTGAGTGAACTTAATAAAGTACAACGCGAAAATATAAAAGCTCCGGATATTAATAATGTATCCGACAAACAGGATATTTCATAATGAAACGTATTTTAAAACTTTCTTCTGAGTTTCCAGAGCATATTTTAGTATATAGCGTGGATTATTCGAAACGCAAATTAATAATTAATCTACTGGTCTGACATTTCTATCAAGAAATTATCAAGTTTATTGTATTTTTAATAAATGTTCGTGTATTAAAATACTTGGAAATATAAAATTGATTCGTTTTTATATACAATTAAATATAATAGAAAAAACAATTCAATATTTTTTTTGTGTTCTTACAGTGAAATTACCTATAGATACGATTAATTAACTAAATAACATCGAAGAAATCTAAAACTCGCCCATTGCAACAGCCCTTATTACCTAGAATAAAAATGTCAAAATTTTGTATATAAATTTGTAAACTTTCTGAATATTGTACATATCTCCTTGAGGATGACCAACGGTCGAAACTAGTCGGAGAAATATAAAAATAGTAAAGCATAACCAAATGCTTAATTAATCCTTTTATTTACATATAGATGTTTTGTGTGAGTAGTTGTCAAGAGAGATAAGTAAAACACGATTGGCAAATAAGTTCTGAAAACGCGTCAGTTGGTTTAAGGTACTTCAGTTGGTTCAAAACAGAAAATATAAATATAATTACCATTTGTCAAATTGACGCCATTGCTGAGATAACTGGTTAATTTTAATAATTAAAACATGTTCATAGGTTAGATAGAATTAATGCCGAAACCTGAAATTAGTTCAAATTGTATGTAATTTTTATTATACTTTGAAATACAAATATTTGATTTCATTTGATTTCATTTGATTTGATACACTTTTGTTGGTCCAATAACGTATTGAAACTATTGTATATGCAATTTCTTAAAACCTACATCTAGACCCATAACGATCGCCGTTAAAGAAACAACCCCTTCGTGAAATTAAGGCACGTGTTTGGGGTGTAAAATTTATTCGAGCATAAATGATCCCTGAAGGACCTGGATGCAATGGCAAATCGTCTGTTGGTGATTTAAAAAGGTGAGGGAACAGCACTTACGCCGCACAACAATCGAAACGGGAGGCAAATAAAAAGGAACATTTCCTTTCGACGCTTTTTAAAATACACACCGCAAGATAATAGCCATTAAGTGGGTGATGGATGAGAGTTATCACTCTATTTCACGTTTTCGTAAATGGGGCCGGTCGGACGGAATGCACGGTCTATTATCGTATTTATATTAGTTTGTAACGTTTGCAGAATATAATCAGCAATAAATTTAAAAAAAAGTGGGAATTTTGCCGTGCTATACGCCGATGATTGTTCTTGGCACTTTTTGAGTAAGATTTCTTTGAGTCACTGACATAAAGAACTTCTTTACATCAAAAGAAACCAGAGTCTATTTGTTGCCAACTGTCAGGTTCTTAGTTTTCTTCACGAAGTTTTTAATTCCGTATTTGGATGTGCAAGGATTTTTTTCTAGAAGAAGAGAAGGAAACATACTTTATATGAGGGAGTATTGGTATATGAAGCAATTGTTTTATTCTGATATTTGATTTGTTGCATTTTGCTTTAATTTCTCACGATGAGTTTTGATGAAATGCTTAGTGGATTTTCCAATTTCTTTTCTAAATCTGGTGATATATTTATCTGAATTAACGTTAATTCTGTTTCAACAACTAATTTTTCTAGGAGTTCTTTTGGATTCTTCGGAGCCCCTTGCTCATTGCTGTTAAAGTTGGTTTTAGATAAGATAAGAGAAAAGAGATACTCATGCAGGAAACAAATAGCTCAATATCTCATTCTAATCTAATATTATAATATATAAGTTACGCTATCTGAATATTTAGAGCTAAGGAAGGCAATGGAAAGCAAAAAAACGTATTCTTAGAATAGTCGAGTTTGATCAATATTACGCTGATCCAAAGATACATACAAAGTAAAAAACCTTGCCTGTACTGAATTCAAAAAACATGGGCAACTTTTTCTCATTTTGATAATGCAATTTAACTTGAATCTCATTCAAGGACAGAAATTAAATTTTAGAACAACACCAAAAGTAAATTATCTGATGATTTAATGATGATATAAGACAGTAAAAAAAAACAGATTGAAGGCATAGTGAAATTTATATAGTGCGACACTTGCCTAAAATTTTATAAAATTTGAAAACTCTGGTAATTAACAACCTTAGGCTTGGATTCCCAACTCAACACTCTGGAGATCTCCCAATTGTTCATAACTTACTAGCTATAGAATGAGCTCGAGTATATTATTAACGGCTTTTCCATGCGTCTAGACACTGTGTATTTCTGATGTTTTAAAAGTGTTTATCAACGAATGATCTTATTTATAAGCTAGTTCGACTACAAATTCCTTATTTCTAGAAGGTAAGAGACAAGTTTCTTTATAAAAAGTGATATATTTGTCAGCGATAATCAGATGCTAGAGGGTACTAAGGAACTCTCCAATCAAATTCAATATTTACCTAAAATAACATTCTCTCTAATGCTTAAAATATATGTTTATTGATCATCAATACCAAAAAAATGCGATTAAAGGTTTCTAGATTGCTTATTCCATAAAAATATTTTTCAATTACTTAATTATTGATGTTTCCCAATTATGTTAGCTTTCTTTATCTTTAACCTGATAATGTATGACCTGTTATCAGTACTAAGCTAAAATATCTATAAGTAGTAGGTCCAGATTGTTTTTTACTATTATATCAAGCCATAGCTGACAAAGGTTCTGACTAAAAATAATTAAGTTCTGTAAAATCGAACACACGGGGAAGTACCTTGCTCAACCTACGAAAAAAATGGCCGCCAACAAGAAAGACGTGTCCGAAAAACCAGCAAAAGTGAAATTAAAACCTGCGCATGTGGATATTTGGCTAAATCCAGTTCAAGTTGCCAAACTTGTGAAGGTTTTTACAATTGAGCATACTTACCGCGAATAAAAGTGTGTGCGATAAAGCGTCGCAAGCCTGCTCTAACCTAAACCACCTGCAATTAGAAGAGTCCAGTAGTTTCAACTTTGAAAATGAATAATACGTCAATATTATAGAACTGGTGAAGCAATTACAACTTTCGACAATCTCTTATGAATTGAGGTTCGAAATTTCCCCCAAATATAAGCATAATGAAGGTCGTGCGAATACAACTTCATCTGTACCACAGCAGGAAAAAACAACAATTAAAACAACCACCTGGTGGCAGAAAAACAAGAATAAACCCCGAATAGATGTTGATGATGATATAGTCAAATTTACTAAGGTTACGTGTAAGAAGATAAAGAAACAACCAAAAAGACGATCGTTGGAACAGGTGAGCAGTTTAATTCTGAACTACAAACCGAACCGAAAGAAACATGGCTGTTTCTAAAGAGAGTCAAGTACTCGTCCACCACACAAAACATTAACTAAATTTATAACACTACGAAGTTTACTTGCGAAGAATTAAATGTTATTTCCTATTTCCAGTTTTCAGAATAGGTACACGTTTAAATTCAAAGTAATGGGCGTAATGCAATAATGGAACTGAAAAACTCAAATTTTAGAGATATTTACGGGGTTATTGTGAGCCTGTTAACGGGTTAAGGGACAATCATCAATCCTCTAACTCAGTTGATAAATTTATGTATAATCTCAGGCATTTAATTTTACCAATATAAAATAAAGGTGATGCTAATGATATTAATAATTATAGACATATCTCATTCTTGTCATACTGTTGAAGGTGCTAGAAAAATTTTTGTTTAAACTTGATGAGCACAACAGTTTTTCAAACGAACAATATTTTCCGCAAGGGAACAAAGGATGCAATCGTTACCATCATAAATGCAATTTTTGAAGGGATTGAAAATAGTATGTACTTTTCTGCTACATTTACAGATCTAACAAAGGATTTCGATTGTGATTCTTTTGTGGAAACTATATTTTTACAAATTCTGTCCACAATCTTGTCGATTGTTATGAAGTTATCTATCTGATATGACACATTACGCAAAGATGAATAATAGCTCCTCTTATGAGTTAATTGTTAAACAAGGGGTTCCTCGAGAATCGATTTTGGGACCAATAATGTTTCTTAATTACATAAATGAACTTCCTAAACTGAACAATGAAGTATCAATTGTATTATATGCAGATTACACAACACTAAAACACAACCACATAAATAAAGAAACGGCTCTGAATAATTACAATTCGCATCTTGAATTGAATTGTTACCACGGTTAATAACTGTTAAAATTCCTTGGCATATATCTCGACTCTAGGTTAAATTGGCATAACCAACAAGATTACTTTTCCAACAAGTTATGCGTTAGTCATTTAGTGAGTGATGGATGAGAGTTATCACTCTATTTCACGTTTTCGTAAATGGGGCCGGTCGGACGGAATGCACGGCCTATTATCGTATTTATATTAGTTTAGAAACCCTGTTCCTTGAATATAGGCAAAAACGTCAATAAATTAACAGCTGATTCTGCATAGAATAGCCCCAAAACACTGTCTGCATTAGAAACTAATTTTAGCATCTATAGAGAGACTCTCACTGTGTACCAGAAACAAGGGTTTAAGTTGAAGATTGTTGCAGCTGCACCCAGTCCACTCCCCACATCCATTAATCCAAAATTTTTGTATATTTTGTATGTATTTTCATATGTATTTTATTGGTAAGGAAGCCAAAGTCTAATAAACCTAAACATAAATAGTTTAAAACTCGCATTTAGAGCAGAAGCTTTGATGTTTCCAATATTCTTCCTGATTCAAAATTCTTTCAATTTCTTTAAAAAATCTTCACTACAAAACCATGACGGCAAACTACAAATATGGGATAAGTAGTGAATTTTTTATTATGCCTAGATTATGGATTACCACCTAGTAACCGTCGCAACCATCATCACTTTATAATACATTGAAATAAAACAATACAATTGAAAATCTCAGTCTCATCCAAGGTCAGAAAGAAAATCTTTCCTCCGTTTGTACATATCAAACGACACTTAAAATGCCTGAAGGATGAGATCTAAATGATAAATTGAGACAGTCGAAAAAACAGATTAAAGAAAAATTCGTAATTTACAGGGTCCATTATAAAAGTAATTTGTATTTTCTGGGAAAAAATATATTTAAAAAATGGTTTAAACGCTCCAAAATGCACTCTTGACACTGGCAACACATTTGCGGATACGTGTCTGCGATAACTGAAAGGCTGCCTTAAACTTCTCGACCGGAATGTCTCTTAAGAAGTTTTTGAATGTTTTCTACGGACTCCCAATGCTTTTCCGCACCGAGCCAAGTGGTTAATGTGAACCATAGGGGTATTGATCCGGGCCAGGACACGGGATTTTAATTTCTTGATCATCTACAGGTAAAAGACTGAATTGACAGTTTCTCCCTGCGGTACAAACTCAAAATGGACGATTCCTTAAACGCCAAAAATTATAGAACGAGGTCCATCCTTGTCATTGTGCCATCTTCCGAACGTTTAAACGCAGTAATCTTTTAAAGCATCTGGAATGTTTCGTTTGTATTCTTTCCAAGCCGGACAAAAAACTTGTTCAAGTCAACGCTCCATCAAAGTCGAAAAATGGACTTCTCGCGGAGACACGTCATTCAAACTGGTGACCGGCTGCATTAGAACGGACAACACTTCATCATATTGCCGGAACCGTTTTACCTCGCTGGATGGATAGTCGCGCAAATAAAAGCATGCACATTACTTTAACAATAGACCCTGTATATGGTGCAAAACCTACATAGAGTACTATGCCTATTATGAGATTAAGATATTTTATAAAAACTGAAAATCCTGGTAATTAACATCCTCAAATTTAGATTTCCAATTCAACACTCTAGAGATTTTCCAATTGATCTCAACTTGTAAGCTATTGAATGTGAGCGAATATATTATTAACGGCTTTTCCATGCATCTGTAGCAGTATATTTCAACAAGTTTTAAAAGTGTTCATCAACGAATGATCTTATTTATAAGATAGTTATACTACAAATTCCTTAGTGCTAGAAGGTAAGAGATTTGATGACATTTGTCAGCGATAATCAGATGCTAGAAAGTACTAAGAAACAATCCCCTTCAACATTTAATATAATATAATATATGACCTATTATCAGTACTAAACTAAAATATCTGTAAGTAGTAGGTCCAGATGAAAATGATGGTGATAGAGGTTTTGACTAAAAAAATTAAGTGCTACAAATCCTTGCACAAGGGGAAGTGCTTTGCTCACCCTTCTAAAAAAAACGTATCCGAATCGTTGAGCGACAAATCAGCGAAGAACATCAGCATAAGTGAAATTAAAACCTGTACTTGTGGCCATATTGCTAAATCTGGTTTACAGTGCCACACTTGTGAAAGTTTTGACCATCAAGCATGAATAAAAGTGTATTACGGTGTTGCTCTAGCCTGAACCTTATGCAATTATAAGAGTCTCCTATTTTCGACTTCAAAAAGGAAGCATACGCAAATTTTAAGGAACTGGTGAAGCAATTGTAACTTTCGAAAAATCTCATGTATGAAAAAATTCAGCGTTTTGAGGATGAAAATAAGAATTGAGGTAAGTCATTTCCCGCCTATATAGTTGCCGAAAAATATTGCACCTCGGTCAGTGCACAATTAAGGTGGAGCAATACAATTTTCTGCATCAGAGAAAAACAAAAATTAAACATCGTAAAATGGAATTAGATGCAACCGCCTAGTGGCAGAACAACAAGAATAAAACCGGAATAGATGTTGAAGATGATATCGTCAATTTCACTAAGATACAACAAAAAAAAAAACGATCTTAGTAACAGGCGAGTAGTTTAATTTTGAGCTACAAGTAGAACCGAAGAAAACATTCGATATCACATTAAATTAGTTATTAACTCTATGGAGTTTACAAGTAAAAATTTAATTTTTTTTCCATTGAACAATATGCTTTCCGCAAAGGAAAATCAACAAAGGATACAATTGTAGCCATCGTAAATTAAATTTATGAAGGGTTTGAAAAATGTATGCACTCTGCAGCCACGTTTATAAACCTAACAAAGGCCTTCAATTGTGTCTTGCATGCGATTCTCTTGCGGGAACTATATTTTAAAAATTTCTGCCCACACTATTATGCAGTTATCTATTTAACATGACATATTGCGTGAAAATGAATAATAGCCTCTTTAATGAGTTAACATTTTGATTTCTCTGCGATGAACAGTCAGATAAACAGGAAAATTTCTTGGCATACATCTCGACTTAAATTGGCATAACCAATAAGATTACCTTTCCAACAAGTTATGCGTTAGTATTTACAGACTAAGACAACTCAAATATCATCTACGTAGAGAAGCACTGAGAATTGCTTATTGTGCATTAATTGAAAGCCACTTGACATGCAGCATGTTAATTTGGGAGCACTCCGGAATCTTGCCTAAGACTATTTGTTCTCTAAAGAAAAACGAATAGAATTGTAGTCTCTTTACAGTACCGAAGTGAATCATTTATAAAACTAAATATTCTGATTGTGCCTTGCTTATACATTATGAACTGTTTAATATATGTTCATAATGACTCACACAATTTTCGACAAAACCGTTAATATTTTTAAAACTATTAATGTAGTCGAAATAACTACACTCAGTTTACCGAGTACTAAAAATTTTAAAGATACGTTTCATTTTTCAATAACACTCTAATTACTAAGAACGATCTTTTACTACTAAGAGTAGGAAAGAGCTGCTTTCATTTGATTATGTCTCGGGAGCATTTGGCTGTTTGGAGTTTATTTTCTGTCTTTAATAGTTAAACTTTTGATACTTGTTACGCTAAAATCTTGATAGAAAAATATATTAATCTTAGATAAAGAGTAACACTTGTTTTGTTCTATAATGAACTTATTTCGTGTAGATCGGACTATTCCATAAAAAACTGGCGTGAATTGGTGACAAAAACCCAACACATTATACTAAACAAAAAGTGATATTAGATTTTATTTACTTCCATACCAGTGGCGGAATTAAAAAATACCATCAAAGAAGAATTACAGCAGAATTCACGGCAACAATTAGAAATCCACAAAATAATAGATATCAGCTTGGACCATTATTTCAGATTCAATGACAAATTCTAATCACAAGAAGATGGGAGTCACAACTTCACTCATGTTTGCAGAGATTTTAATTTAAGGATAAATTATTTAAACCTAACAAAACATATCCAATTCTGGTGTTGTTATGTTGACGACGTATTTTGTATGTTGTTGCACGTTCAATTATATTCCACAGAAATGAGTTTATCCATTAATTTTGGAATAACAGATTGTATTGAAATACCACGATAATTTGTTACATGTTTGCTATCACCAGATTTGTGCAGTGGTGTTATATAGCTTTTTTTCAAAAATCTAGGAAAATCATATGCGTTACTGATGACTGAAATAGAAATAGAATTATAGAAAAAATACAGTTTCTAAGAAAACTGGAAGGGATTCCATCAAGACCTGTACTATTACAAGATTTTAAATTATGGATAGTTTCCAATATTTCACTTTGTGAGAATTGAAATGGCATATGATTAACTTAAGGCATATCAGTAAAAACTAAAGTGAAAATTGTTTTATTTAATTTCATTAAAACTCGGTATATGCAATGGTTTATCATGACTGTAAACAGTTGAAAAATAATTGGCGAATAGATTTACTTGTTGAAATCCCTAAGAACTAATAGTGTTGTTGTAATGCATATATTTTAGAAATTCCGGAATGAAGTTGGAAGATCTAACAAAGCTCCAAAATTTTTTAAAATCATTTCTTATACTCAAATTAACAGATATATAATATATTTTTCATAGATATTATTTCTTTAATTACTGCATCTTTGGTAGATGATAGATATTGGTAGATGTGTTAACAGATTGTAAAATATTTCTTTTGTTATTTCTTTTGTAGCAATAAATGCACGTATGATTAATCCATTAAAACTTACACAATGCATATACAGGGTCCATTATAAAAGTAAAGCACATTTTCTGGGAAAAATGTATTTACTGATCATATCGGTACAAATGCCTAAAATTCTTGGCATTTTAACGCTTTCGTAAACGTATCTACATTGTCTGAAAGGCGCTCTGAAACACCTCGACAAGAATGTCTTTTAGAATCATTGTAACATGCTTTTAGATGTATTCCACGGGCACAAGCTTCGTCCAGATGAACGCTTTATAACATGTCCTGGTCTGTGACCTTGAAATGCAGCCTTCCTTAAAGGACTCTTGCAGCATCTGGAACAATTTATGAAATCTCCCGGACTGTGACCTTAAAATGCAATCGTCCTTGAAGGGCTCTTGAAGCCCCTGGAATGTTTCAGTTGCATTCTTTCCGAGACAAACACAAAACTTGATTGATTCAAACTAACATCGAAAATCGAAAAACACTTTACAATTTATGAAATCTCCCGGACTGTGACCTTGAAATACAATCGTCCTTGAAGGTCTCTTAAAGCCCCTGAAATATTTCAGTTGCATTTTTTCCGAGACAAACAGAAAACTTGATTGATTCAAGCGAACATCGAAGATGTCACAAGAGTCACGTCTTTCCACTCAGACTGCTTGGAATAAACTGGCAATCGGCTGCATTGTAAGGGCAAACTCTTCAGCACATTGTATTGTATTTTATTTAAACGTTATCTAACTTGCATAAATAAATATATAATTGTACTCTGAACGTAAGGAAAAATATATACAAATAATTCTAACTGCATGTAGAAGGGCGGAGTTCACTCTTACGGATGATCTTCCACTCGAACCCTCTGATCCTCTTCCTCAATGATCCATCGTAGGAGTTCCAGTTTGCAATACTAATATTAAAGGTCACTAAAACCCTATTTTTGCTCGTTTGCGAGATACATTAGTTTTGACAATTTAACATTGACGTTTTTATTTCCTGACCCGCTTTACCCCACTGCGATGGATAGTCGCGTCACAATAAAACCATACGCATTACTTTCATAATAGACCCTGTATTAGTCACAAAAACTATTTTTTTCATTTTCACCACAAGACTCATTTAGTATAGGATTTTGATAAAGAAAGATTATTTTGAAAAATTAAATCAAAATCATTTGATGAAATAAATATTGCGTAAACCCAAAATTAAGTTATTAATTAATCAGTTAGTTGAATTACAAATATTTCTTGTATAGAAACAATATTATTGTAAAATTAATTGTCTAAAGTAATTGATGTTTTTTTTTCCTGCTATGAAAAGATAAAACAAAAATAAATATAGCTACGAATATAGATGGTCAAATAAATTGTACAAACGTAATAAAATAATACAAATACATACAATTTGAAAAGAAATATATTTTTTTATATTACATCTGAGTATATATGTATATATATATATATTTCAGTTAAATTTAGAAAAGGCTGCCATTAAGGAATTTGCCGGAGGCTACCAAAGATAATGAAGGGTCTGTAAAAGCGAACAAAAAGCTGCGAAAAAATAAAATTTTATGCTTCCCTAATTTGAATATTCGATGCTGATATTTTATAATATATAACATTATCGTACATAAATATCTTAATTTCAAAGAAAAATATACTGAATACATTATTGTTAAGTTATGAATATGAAATTTGATCGGGTATATAATTAATTTCGTCATTCATTTATTGCTAGCATATCTGTATAAACTTAAGACGTTAAACTAGGTAATTATATTTGCATGTTACAGTTTTGTCAATATTGCATAATTTTCTAGTGCCGGAAATAACAAATCTACAAAGTTTTTATATTTTAATTACATATACCATATTATATAAATTAAAAATACACTGAATAGTTTCATCCAATATTTTACTACTGCTAAATGTTAGAGGCAATGCCAACTCAATTAAATTCGCAATTTCAAAAGAGCAAAATTTACATATTACAATAATTTTACAACCGGTATTTATAATAAATTTATAGATTATCAATAAGGTTAAGGCTTTATGCGTGTCCATTCGTATGTTTAAAGCTTAAGGAATTTATTTAAATGCTTTCTCGGTAATAAATAATAAAACTGTAAGGCACTAAAATAAAAATAAAAATTACAATATATTACTGCATACATTATATAATATGAAATGTATCAATAGAATATATTTGTTAAATTTAATAGCGCACATGCTTTTACATTATTTTGTATTATAAATAATTGTATATTGGACAAGATAAATAAAATATTAATTTCAGAGAAGTTTTATGCATTTGTAAAAAAAGTGTAAAGTGCAGCTCTAATTATAATAAAATTAATGCATAGTGTTACTCATATTTCGATATAGGAAATAGTAATTTACATATTAATGTATAAGGATGCCTAATTATTAGATTATTACTTTCAATCTTTTATATCTCATCAGTACAATTTTTATGAACGTTACTTTTTAAATACAGGCAAAACAATTTTTAAATTTATAATTCTTTGAATAATGAATAAAACACTTACTCTGCTTTTAATCACTATAATTAAATTATAGTAAGTGTTTTATTCAGTGTTATTTGCCTCATAATACAACTAATATAATAAACAATTCTACTGAAGCAGAAATAATGTCTAAACAAAAATTATTTAATCGACAAGTTTTAATGAACTTTACTTTTTAAATACAGCTATTAAATTATTAATTAAAATTCTTTATTTCACTCATGAAACAACTAATATAATTAACAATTCTACCAAAGCAAAAATAATATTTAGACATTAATGATTTAGTCGTAAGTAAGACAGTAGTAAATTAATTATAAATTATTTACTCGTAAGTAAGACAATAGTAAATCAATTATAAAATAATAAGTTCAAAAAAAATAAGCTTTAAATTAAGCACAAATAATAAAACAATAAAAATCATCACCATTGTTGGTTTGAGTTTACGTCAAGTGTTTTAAATAATAAACTCTGTGTTTTTATTGATCAAAATCATTTTTTAAACATTTGTATGCATCTCGCTTAATCCGTATAAAAAGATAATTTAATCTAGGAATACATACGTTAATTTTTATAAAACATCCGCTACACTATTGACCAGAAACAAATATCACTATTTACTTTGTTTTTTTGTGAGAGTTGAGCAAATATATGTTCACTAACGGTCCAGCGATACAATGTTAAATATTACTTTATTTAATTACTAAAAAGTACACAGCTGCCGTTCCATCAAATAAACACTCGTGTGTGAATAGTTCATTATTAAAAGTAACGGTAGCCAGAGTATTGATATCGTATGTTTACACGTTGGCCAAAAAGTTAACGTATACATCAATAGCGTTTTACTGTTAAGTGATAAGAGCCGAAATTACATGGTCAAAAATATTGTACGTCCTACGTCCTAATAAATCATGGAGGCAACATTATAATTTTAGATAATATCAAACAATAGTGTAGACTATAAATCATTCGGGGTTTTAACGGTTTTTGGTGGCCTTGAATATATAATAATGTTGTCTTGTGAGAAATTGGAATCCTGGTTGTAGACAAATCCGGTAACGGTATAATTTAATTTTTGTTCTTCTTATAATATTTTTAGTTTCCACAAAAATGACGACATTAAAATATGCCTCATAAACGCATCACACAATATACATATCATCTTAAAATTGTCACTCTTCAGGTTGTTTTAACTTTATATGTTTTAACGTATAAATCTATGATTTTAAAAATTAATCGCAAATACGGAAATAACTTTAGTCTTCTGAATTACCTAACTATTCCATTCTTCGCTCCTTTTCTTTAATTTTAAGTTTAATTCACTTTGTTTTCTTTGCGATTTTAATGCAGGATTGTGGAAATCGGGGGTAGGGATTAGCGATTGATTACAAGAAGATCTCAGGATAAGTGGATAAACAACGAGGTTAGAAAGGTAAAGAAGTGGGTGATGTAAGTGGGATAGGAGATATTAAATAGATGCACAGAATGGATTGGGAAGGTATGAGAACATTCATTGAAGCAAAGGGATAGACAGTGATTGATTACATAGTCACCAAGGGCTGTCAAGAATAGAAATTGAAGAAATAATAAAATCATTTAAAACTGAAAGTAGAGATAGGGATGGAGACAGATAAGGATAAGCGGTGCAAAACAATATGTGAGAAATTGCAGAATGGTGTAAATGCCATTAAGGGTATAAAGAATAGGTTAGAGAATGTTCAGTGCAATGAAATTTGATCAATTGAAGAGATAGAGGATATCATAGAGAAAAAAAAAGTGAAGGACAACAAGGAAAATTGTGTACTTGTTTTGATGAAGAATATCCACACGCAAAGAATTAAGAATGAATAGAAGTGAAGTAAAAATGTGGAATATTCTAAAAAGAGTAAAAGAGAGAAAAGTGACATTATAAGAATGGACAAGAAACACTGGACTTCCATGTGGGAAAGGAGATGGAATTCTAAGGGAAGTAATTGAAGATTTCACGGAGAAAGAAAGAGGGTGAGAAAGCTTTTGGTAAAGTAAAATAACTAAAAGCTGAGATGTGAAAGGAGATAGGGAAGTAAGAGGAGGACAGTTTTAGTTATCTGCTAAATCAGATGTGGAGAGGGGAAACAAAAATATAAGCATCATTGAGAGTGGGGGCATTATGTGCCTGAGTACTCTGTAGGCAACTATAGAGGAATAACGGTAATAAGTTTTGGGTATAATATTGCCATAGCCGTGGTAAAAACAACTAGAGAAGGATGTTGAGAATAGTGGTTGGTTATCAGAAACTAAAAGGAGTTTTAAAAGAGAAACAGGGGGACAAGTGCTCAGAGATTCACTCTGGAAAGGTGATGGATGGGAGAAGTGTGTATGCAGTGTTCTTAGACCCAAAAGCAGTGCCTAGTGAGAGTTTGCTAGAATGCCTAATGATTATTTTGGATTATAAATATCTTAAATATTGTTCAAGAATGAAAGAAAAGTCCACTCATCAAAATCAAAAAATCTAGTTTTAAACATAGCTAAAGAATAATTTAAAAATACGAAAACATTTCATGAATCTACAACAATGAGTCTTACTAAGACTACAAAACAAATTACTTGTTGTATCATTCAATATCTGTCGAGGTATTAGCCAGAGAAGTAGTTGTTTCAACAAGTAATTTGTTTTGTAGTCTTAGTACAACTCATTGTTGTAGATTCACGAAATGTTTTCGTATTTTTAAGTTATTGGTTAATTTTCTACAAGAAACTGAAGGATTTTATTTTACAGTTAAAAATTTACACCACAAAAACATTTTCTGTAATTTAAAAGACAAATTCCCGAAAACACTAATATAACAATAATAATACTATGAAATTGCTGACATGTGAATATTTTTTTGAACAATCCTTATAATTTGGCTGAATTATATTTCCAAAGCATGAAATAAAAATGTTGAAAATTTACAAAAATTAAAATTCTTTAAAAAAATCTAAAATTATGGCAATATGGAAAAATTATTTTTTGAAAAATCTATAAATCTCAAGAGATACATTTTAAGCAAATTCAAGAATTCTCTAATGAAAATCTTTCGAAAATTGAAAAAGAAATTGATGGAAAATTCTGAAAATTGAAATAAGAAATTTATGAAAAATTATTTGAAAATTCCAAAAAAAAAGAAACACTTGAATGAAGTTTCTGTAATTGAAAAGTCATAGTCCAAATAATTGTAAAAAAAACAATTTTGGAACAGAATTTTGTGAAAAATTCTCTAAAATTGAAAAAAGTTATTAAAAATTTCCTTTTTCAATTATTACTTTTTAAAATACTGGAAGAAAAAATCCTAGAGTAAATAGGCATGAAATAAAAATTTCAAAATATAAAAAAAAACATTTATTTTTCTGGCAATTTGGATTTTTTTTTTCTAATCTCAAGAAAATTTAAACAATTTTCCAATGAAAATTTTCATTCAATTCATCAATTGAAAAAGCCAAAAACCTCGAAAATGCTAAATATCTGAAAAAAAATTATGAATTTTTTAGATATATATATATATATATATTTTAATATGTTGTTTTATTTCTTAACTATTTTACATGTGTATATTTCTTTAATTTTAAGTAAACTGAGCAACCCATGAATGTATATAATATTAGTTTTGGAAATAAATGTACTGAAAAAATTGAAAAATTAACTTAATTTGCCAGAAAAATTCTTTGAAAATCTTAAAAGATTCATGAACACTAAGAAAATTTCTGTAATTGAAAAGACATAGTCTAAATAATTAAAGCAAAGTAAACTCTAATTTTGGAATAAAATTTTGTGAAAAATTCTCTAAAAGTGGAAAAAATGGTACTGGAAATTTCCTAACAAATATCGAAACATTTTAAAAATGAAAACAGATTACCAAAAATTTTAAACAAATCGTACTGAATTGTATCAATTTGAAAGAGTAATTCTTCGGAAAAAAAACTAGCTAAAAGCATGACCATTGACAGGAAGCATGAAATAAAAATTCTTAAAATTTTCAAAAATAAAAAACAAATTTTTTAAAAATCTAAAATTCAGCCAATTTGGAAGATCTCAAGAGATGCATTTTTGGAAAATTCATGAACTCTCTAATATTCGTAAATTGAACAAAAATACCTGGAAAATTTTAATAATCTGAAAAAGATATTTATGAAAAATTCTTGAGAAGAAAAAATCCTGAGGTATTATCAAAGCTTAAATTAAATATCAATTTTAAAAAAACAAATTCTTGAAAAATATAAAATTCTGGCAATTGTACGAATTTTTAAATAATAATAAATAAATTTAATTAAAAAATAAAAATAGAAAAAAGTTATTGAAAATTTCCAAAAAATATTTAAAAATTTAGAAAAATACTAACAAATTGTACTGAAAAATTCAAACAATTTGTTGTTGTAAAATAGAAGAATGAAATACTCAAAAAGAAATTTTAATGTTACCAAAGTTTTAAGAAATGCTAAAAAAATCCGCACCTTGGTAGAGAAAACTCAAGAAATGAGAAGAAAAGTATCCGGAAAATTCTCGTAAACAAAATCCTGGAAAATTGCCGAAGAATGAAAGGCAAGTTATTTATTTATAAAATATACAGGATATGCTTGAAATTTAAAAAAATCACCATTTGGAAAAATCTAGTAATCTAAAAGATGAATATTTGGAATTCTACAATAATTGTCGCAAATAATCTTGCAATATCTCTTAGATATTGCAGAAAATATTAAGCAATTTGAAAAAGAATTTCTCGAAAATTCAAGCTCAAAAAAATTCAAATCACTCGAAGAAAATTCTCATAATTTAAAAGAAACATTTAAGGAAATATCTTAATAATGAAAAATAATTAGGATCAAAAAACTCCAGAGGAATATGTTCTCAATTTGGAAGAATTTCTTTTGAAAATTTAATTTGAAAATGGAATTTACAAAATTCATCAAATTTAAATAAGAAACTTTATGATTTTAAAACTATTTAAATTATCAAAAGGCACCACCAAGTAAACGCTGCCTTCATACTAGAATTATAAAATTTAAGAAAATGCAAAAAGCATTTCCAAATTTAGAAGACGAATTGCTAGAAGATTCTAGAACATATGATAAGTTCCCATAAATAATCTGAAAGAGACATTTCTATTAAAAAATGCAAGAGTTCTCTAAAAAAATTCTCGTTATTTAGAATAATACTTCCTGGAACCAGTCTAGAAATCTAGAAGAAAAATTTACGTAAGATTTAAAAAATCTCATAATTTGTAAGAGATATTGCTAGAAAAGTTAATCATTAAGAAAAGTTCATAAAATCTAAAAAAAAATATATGAATACTGCAAGAAAAGCCTTATAATTTGAAAAAAAAAACATTCAAGGAAATATGTCGAAAAATGAAGATAAAAAACTGCAGAAGAATTTGCTCTCAATTGGGGAAAACAATTTCTTGAATATTTAAGAAGTCTGAAAATGTAACGTAAAAAAAATAAATAAGACACTTTATAACTATTTACACCTTTTATCAAAATATACCATAAAGTAAATGCCATCACCATACAAGAATTTACAAAAATTATTAAATGCAAAAAACATTTCCAAATCTAGAAGACAATTTGCTGAACATTTAATAGATTCCTGTAACTTGGGATAGAATTTTTCAGAAAATTCTCTAAATATAAAATATATATATATACATTTGGAATTCTCTAAAAAATGCTGCAAATAATATGAAAGACAAATTTCTATTGAAAAAATGAGTTCTCCAAGAAATTTGTCGTAATTTTTAAGAATATTTCCTGAAACGAGTCTAGAAATCTAGAAGATAAATTTATGTAAGATTTAAAATAATTAAAAGGTATATTACTGAAAATATTAAGAAATAAAATCTAAAAAAAATATGAACACTCCACGAAAATTCTACGATTAATTAACTTCTCACTTATGTCAATTTTTATGTCATTTAATGAAATATCTCGAAAACTAATAAAATTAATTAAATCAACAAAATGCAGAAGAATATGTTCTCAAAATAGAAAAAAAAATTCTTGAAAATTTAAGAAGTCTGAAAATGGAATTTAAAAAATATAAGAAATTTAAATAAGACACTTTATAAATTAAAAAAACTGTAAAACTATTTACACTTGTTATGAAAATGTACCAATAAGTAAACGCCGCCACCATACAAAAATTAATAAATTGAAATAAAAGCAAAGAAAAAACATTTCCAAATCTGGAAGACAAATTGCTAGAAGATTCGGTTCCCGCAATTTGGAATAGATTTTTTCAGAAAATAAAATAAACATTTGGAATTCTTTATTTACTTATTTATTTATTGTATTCCTTCAACTTTATTCTTATTAGTACATATAATTTTCCAAAAATTATCGCTGAGAGAGAAATTTGTATTGAAAAAAAAATGCAAGAGTTCTTCAAAAAATGCTCTTAATTTGGAAGATTTGCTTCCTGGAATCAGTCTAGAAATCTAGAAAAGAAATTTATGCAAGACTCAAAAAATTCTCGTAATTTGTAAGAGATATTCCTGAAAACTTTTAGAAATTTTGGGAAAGAATTTCTCGAAAATTCAAGCTTCAAAAAAAAAAAAAACAAATTTGGAAAACAAATTGCTGGAAATTTCTAAAAAAATTTAGGATGGAATTTTTTTGGGAAATTCTCTAAAAATGAAAGAAAAAACGTTACTGAAAATTTCAAAAATTTAAAAGTTTTGAAAAATTCTCGCAATTTGGTGAAACATAGTACAATCTTATGTACTATAAGTGTGGAAAATGGTTGGTGAACAATTTTCGAGTAACGTATAAATTATGGGTGTGTATATTCAATTCTTTAATTCAATTTAATTCTTTATCGGTGCATCAACAAAAAAATGTTTTACACAAGTCAAATATAAATATAAATCCGTTACATCATATAAACATTTTAAGCATTATTAATACTAACAAGAAATAAAAATTCATAGTCAATATTATTCTATGGAATTGAAATGTAGAGAACAAGATTGTATGAATGCATAGAGAGAAGAAGCAAATGTGGTTTCTGAAGCATATGCTGGAGGTTGAAAAGTCGATTCCAGGATACATAGTGTTAAGGAAACAAATATAAAAAGTTGGCAGCAGGGTGAAGCAATGAAGAGAATAGAGAGTTAGGAAGAGTAACTCAGTTGCAGTATGGAGCAATGAAGAAAATAGAGAGTTAGGAAATTAAGTTGTGTGGATTATAATCTCCTCTTATAACCGTTTCACTGTTGGTGAAACAGTCATGGAAAAGCATGCGTGTGTGTAGAGGAATCTAAGTGGAGAATATTGCGATAGAGAATTAATGAAAAATTGGAGTTATCGAAAAATGTAGTTAATGGATGGTTAGAGCATGGAGTAAATGTAGCGGCTTCGGTAAAAGATAATGAAGTAGAAATTCTGGAAGTTGATAATGTATAAAAGTAGCAAGTGGGTAACTTGAATAACGTTCAGCTTGGTATAAAGGAAATGGTCAACAAGAGCTAAATGTTAGTCAAAAAAGAAAGAGAGGAAAGAAACTCTGGAGATGTCAATGTGTATGTGTTAGTGGAAAGGATCCTTAGAGATATTTGGTAAAGAAGTGTGAGAGCAACAAACAGATGACTAAATGGATGAGGGAAGATGGTGTCAAAGTTAAAACTGTGGTGAAATTGGGATGGGAAAAAGAAGAAGAAAGGAAATCATGATATTATTATACGTTTATAAAGGCCTTTTTTACAAGTGAATGTTATTTAAGTTCTTAAGTTAGGTTTATGCTACAATAAAAATATATTTAAGTCTCCTTAATACAATCTGTTTTAAATTACTATGACTAAGTAATTGTGTAGGCTTTTACTTCGTGATAATTCAAAATAAATAAAACAATTAACTTTGTTGGTATCACTTTTTTATAAAAAGAGTTTTATAAAAAAGTGATACCAACAAATTTAATGGTTTTATTTATTTTAAATTACTATGACTATTTAATGCTTTTATATTTTATCACAGGGCTAATAATACTGATTGACTAAAATGAGAATTACAAAATTAGGTGCACTATCTTTAAAGTAACAAATTATAACGGATTGTGCGTAGATTCTATAACCAGCAATTTGCAAAACAACCTTTTTTACTAGGGAATCAGCCGATAAGGAACGTTACATACTACTACACGCTGATATTTTTATTCATTTGAAGGAAAATAGAAACATGTAGAGATGTTTTTATTTAAATTACATGATAAGAATACTAAGCATTTAATAACGATTCATATTTCTATCCTTATAACTTCTGTTTAGGTATTCATACGTAAATATTATTCTGTTGTAATTTTAAAAAATATATATGAAATTAATATAAATATTTTGATTACATTAAAATATTACCAATAGATTCAATTGCCATAGAACTGCTATACATAAAAAAATAATCTTAACGATTATATAAAAACACATTTAGTTCGTCTTGAATCACTCAATTTAATTTTGTAGTAAATTCCAGAGCAACATCAAATAATCCAATTATAGTACAACCTGTTTAGTAAATTTTTGTTTTCAATTTTAGAGTCTCTTCTGTAGTGCAAACACTAACTCTTTCAGATTGTCGCTTTGGCGAAGTGTGTACTAAAGAAGTAGATGGTAAACTTTCCATTTTTTTTTTGTCTGTTTTACTTTAGAAATATTTTGACATAGCAGAATGTGTAATAACATTTCTTCTTCTTTTGGATTGTAATAAACAATTTTTGTGGAATATCATGTTAAAAAAGATATTTTTTTAGATTTATCGTGAGACTAGAGAGAGAGACAAACATCTTTATTTATTATTATTTGTTACAGAGGGATTTTTAATTGTTATTGATTTTACGACTACCGACCCATGGTCTTTCTGCCATCGTAAGAGTATTTTGAATAGATGTTTTATACATTTAGACAGTATTTAATTATTACAATTTATTTATTTCAAAACAATTAAAGGGTACAACTATTCTCTATAGGATTGGATTTAAAATCACAATTTATTTTCGTTGTACAAAAATGAAGTTTAAGCGATTGTTAAGCTTCAATTGCGTTAATTCCAATATTTCAACTATTTAACAGTTTGTTATTTAAAGCGTTTGTAAAAATTTATAAATGTAAAAACACCCAACATATGAATATAATTATTCTGACTATTCAGTAGAGTAACTAACATAATTTGTTTTTATATACAACTCCTGTGCAGCATCTGATTTCATAATATAAAATATTAAATAATAATAATACAGTATTTTATGCATTTAAATAGTAGGAGAGCTTTTTTGGTACTGTAGTGCATGTAATGTACATGCACAAATTTTTCATATATCACGAAAATATTAAATATTTCCATTTAATATAAAATTTATTGTTGGCGATAAGTTGTTTACACATACACACTAATAATTTATTATAATCCCTATTAAATTAATTGTTACACAACTGTATATGAACGCACATAAATCAATAATTAATTACCTCACGCTGAATGCATTTTATAAACAAATACTGCAAACGAAATTAATGTTTGTTTGCGCACTTCGTTAGTTTTTATGATTGATTCTATAATCAATATCTCCAAACATACTGTGTATTTAAAACTATATAAAAACATGCAAGTGTTAACTACTAAATATACGAATAACAATAGAAATGCGTGAATGAAGGAACCGTTAAAGCAGTTGTAAACACTATATTGTGTTTGTCACTTACGACACAGAAAATAGACAATAGGTTTTCTAAATTTCATTCGATTTTAATTACTTGATTTCGAATGCCATCAATACAAGCATGTCTAGTAATTTAAATGATCAATAAAGTTTAGAAATCGGTATATGTAGTTTAATGCGTTTTAAAACGTAAAGGTCTATTGATTTAATTTTATTACACCAATCATGTAATAACGAAATTAAAAGAAAATTAAAGGATAAAAAGGTATATAAGGCATATTTTTTTAAATTTTGTTACATTGATTTTTAATGCACAATATTTCTTAGTCGATCTATTTTTTTCCTAGTGTAATAGTAACCACTGTAAATACATAAATAAATATTGTAATTTTTAATTTTAATTTTATTATAATTTTATTGTATTGATTTTTAATGCACTATATTTCTTAATGGAATTCTTTTCCAGTCCACTATAAATACATAATTAAAGGTTATAATTTTAAAAAATTATATCTTATACTTTTAGCAATTTAAATTATTCAAATATGATTTTCCAATATTGACTATTATAAGCAGATGCAAACTGGGTAGTGTAATATGTGGATTTATAGGTCAAACAAATTAGTCAGTTAAATATTCTGTTGTCTAATTCATTTTCACTAATCCATTAAAAGCACTCTACTCTAAACGTCTTGTTTCGTTCAACCGTGTGCAGCTTTGGTTTAAAAGGGTGAAAATGTCTTTCCTTTAAAACCGCCATCCTCATTGTATGTATTCTTTGTTTATTACGTTAACCACTCGGCCCTTTTTGCTAATTCTCATAATGTTTCCACAGACAGAATCTAATTTCAAAGCTTTCGTTATTTAATGCCATATCGATAAAAAAGAATTCCGCGGCGGAAAGATTAATGGTCGATAACCAGATGACAAATCTACTCTGGATTAGTAATTATAGAGTCATTATTTTAGTTGTGTATCCATTTGTCAATAAATATTAACATTGCAAAATATGCAAAGTTTGAAAATTAAAAAAAAAGTACTGCAAATTTTCAATGTTTGCTTTTGGGTTACGTGAAGAGTATAATCAATATAAATAAAGTGTGAAGAAAAGTTTTATTTGTAATAATAACCTTAAAATAACGAATAATTATTGTTCAGAAATCTGCAAAACTTTTCATATCCAAAATCATCTTTAGGAATATAGATTTAATACATATTACCAAGTTAAAGTGTTTTATTAATTTATTAATTCAATAAAAGATAAACTTACATCATTCGCAAAAAAAAATCCTGACGATCTCTGTTAATAAATTCTTGGTTTCACAAACTTTTAACCATACGAAATCCGCACACCGGTTTTATCAGAAAACGTGCTAACGTAACGGTGTCGGCGCCGAACTAAAAGGTAAACAGTACTGCACGAGACCGCTTCGAGTGAGCGTCGAGTCGCCACTGAGCAGCCGCCTGCCGCGAATCAAACAAACGGGCACACGATCGCCGAGACAGCAGGACTGCAGGAGGCGACGGCGACATTCCCAGGACGAGACGGATGGAGCGGGTCCGCAGGTCCGCCGCCGTCGGATCCTTCTTCCTGCCGCCTGTCACTTAATTATTCCTGCCGGAGTTCCTGCGCCTCATCGGTTCGCCATTCCATTCATTGGTCTCCGGTGGAATTAATTCACTCTTTAATGCATGAAATATTAATTAAAACTTCCAACCTAGATTACGCGCGCGTTCAATTACGCAAACATCAATGGACACTTGATGAATGATTGTATAGTAGTTGTGTGTAAGCTTAATTATTATTGCGAAACTTTTAGAAAAAAAAAATCACAAAAGCGTAATAATACTATCCATTCGGCAATACAATTAATACTTCAAGAAATTTAAACATTATGATAATATCTTGAAATTAAAACATTATCCACTTTGTATCTAGATGATTGCTCCTTATTAAAATATGACATATGAGACATAACAAATGGTGACCTATGACATATGACGAGTAATTACGGGTTGACGACAACTTTCTATCACAGAAAACATTATCAAATAACATTTGACTTCTAAAACATGACATTTGACAAGTGATTTATGACCTATGACTTATGACAGTTTATTGAGAATTCCATTACAGAAAACATTTCTACATGACCTATGACTTATAAGAAATGACAGATATAAAGTTGGTGAATCATAATTTTCCATTAAAAAAAAAACATTATCAAATAACATTTGACAGTTAAATCACTGTCAAGTGTTTGATGATGACCTATCACTTATGACGGTTGATTAAAAATTAATGACAACTTTTCATTTCAGAAAACAATTCTAAATTACTTATGCCATATGAAAAATGACAGCTGTCAAGTAATTGATGATGGACTAAGATTTATATCGATTTAATGAGGATTAATGACAACTTTCTATTATAGTAAACATTATCAAATAACACCTAACAGTTGAAACATGACATCTGTCAAGTGATTGAAGATGGTCCATAAGGATTCATTGAGAATTAATGATTCTTTCTATTGCAGAAAACATTTCCATATAGCAGATGAAAAGTGACACCTGTCAAATTATTATTGATGACTTTTAACTTATGGCAGTTGATTGAGGATTGAAGACAACTCTCACATACAGAAAACGGCAGAAGAAAAATGACATCAGTCAAGTGATTGTATGGAGATCAGGCCCGCCGGGTGCGGGTGTGCAAGGTGTGCGGCGCACACGGGCGCACTTGCAAGGGGGCGGCAAATCCAGGAATCTGATCATCGATTTCATTGACATAATTTGATAGTTCACTATGATTTTTTATTATGTCACCAAAAGACATATATTGATCTATATCGAAAATAAATGGCAATTGAATAATTCCACTCGGGGACTTCCCCGTTGTTCCATACCGGGCGATAATTTTACATTCAGGGAAATGCCCGTGCCTTGCCGTGTCAATTGCGTCTCCAAATTTTCATTCTTGTCACTTGTTTTCACGTAACGTAGTGTCATACCTACATATATCTTTCAGCGATTATTATAAGTGGGAAAACATGGTAAGTACGGCTTGTATTACAACGGATATATCAATTTTGAGGTCCCCCGAGACGAATGCAATCATTTTCACTTTTCCTATATAGAATATATAGGAAAATTTTTTGAAAAATTTTTGTTTACCAATTTCCACTAATTTCTGGATTTTTTGTGTGTATGTATGTGTGTGTGTGTCTGTCTGACTGTCTGTCGGTGGGCGCTGTATGTATCTCAAAAACGAACTAGAGCTGAAAAGCGTGTGGTGTTTACTCGAGGCTTTCTTTCTTTCTTCTTGTAAATATGAAAAATATAGACACAATAGAATCGTAGTGCGCGTATAAAAACTAAAAACAGAATATACATATACTTCACAAATATACAGAGTATTAGAAATAAAATCAATGAATTTGAAGCATTTCTATCCGAACATTATAACATATTTAAAATAGTTTGTTTTTGTGAACTTTGGCTCAATGAAGCGGAATGTAATATAATGCATTTAGACACACTAAGTTCCGGCCCAATTTTTGCGCGGAAAAACTTTCAACATGGGGGTGTGATGCAACTAATCAACAAAAATATCTCATTTAAAAATCTTGTACATCTCAATAATCTTTCTCAAGAAAAATGCTTTGATTTAGCTGCATTATTCATCCCACCTTTAGATCTATATTTAATTGTTGTGTATCGTTCTCCGGATGGAGATTTTAATAATTGTAATTATACTTTGGGAAAGTTATTGGATAATATTAACATTCGTAAAAATATTGTTATTTGTGGTTTTTTAACGTCCAATTCAACAATGACAAATACAAAGCATTTGATACCTGTAATGTTAGCATCATATGGTTTGTATCCGCGAGTAAACTTTCCAACAAGAAAAACGAATTGCTTAGATAAAGTTTTCTCAAATATTAGTGAGGTTTCCATTGAAGTTCGTCCAATCGACACAGGACTATCGGATCATATTGGAATACACATTCAACTTGATATCGACGTAGATTCACATAACATAAATCAAGTAAGTAGGCCTACTTAAATGCTTTCCTGAAAAAAACAAATCTCCTAATCAAAATAAAAAATTTCACTGGTATAATAATGAGTTAAGACAAATACGCGAAACTCTCCTTTTACTAAAATCCGCTAGCGAACGTATACCAGAACTAAAAAGAAACTATGTAAATTTTAATTCCTGCAATATTAATGCGGAGGAATTTAACTGTTTTTTAACACTGTTGCTCAAAAATTAGTCAATAACTTACCTCCCGCTAGCATTGACCCTATACAAATTATGTCTTCCAATGCACACAAAATGTATATTTTAATTTATTTTCATGCCGTTAGTGTAGCCGAAGTAAGGGACGTAATACTTACCCTAAAAAACTCTCATTCACGTGATGTTTATGGGATGACGGTTGGAATTTTGAAATCCATAATAAATGTAATAATAAAACAAAGTTGATAAATCATTGCATCAATACACAAACTTTTCCTGCTGGATTAAAGATAGGATGTATTATTCCATTATATAAAAAAGACTGTGAATCAGATCCTAAAAATTACCGACCAATTGCATTACTTCCTATTTTTTTCAAGGTAATTAAAAAAAAATTAAGCAAATGGTAGAATATCTGGACATTCATGATATATTGTCGCACGAGCAGTATGGTTTTCGAAGAGGGAGGTCTACGAGCGATGCAGTTATTGCTTTTGTGAATACTGTTCCGGAAGGTTTCAACTCGAACCTATACACAGTTGCATCCTTCTTGGATCTAAGTAAAGCATTTGACTGCGTCTCTCACGACATTCTCTTTCGAAAACTGTATTTCTATAACTGTATTCCGCAAAGTTGTCGGCTGGTAAATAGCTACTTAGGAAACAGAACTCAACGTGTGCTGTTAAACAAAGAAATGTCATCAGATGCGACAATTTTACATGGGGGTCCCACAAGGGTCAATACTAGGACCATTACTTTTTTTTAATTTACGTCAACGACTTGCCAAGGAGTGTTCACTCGTCTATAATACTGTATGCAGACGATACAATATGTCTAAATAAATCACAAGACCTACAATCGGTACTAATCATTAATGAAGAATCAAATAAGAACATATTAAAGTGGTTTCTTTCAAACAAATTATCATTAAATCCTGAAAAAACCGTTAATGTTACTTTCACCCTCAAACGACAAAGTGAAATATCGTCTTCTAAATTCCTTGAAATAACTTTGGACAGCAAATTAAACTGGCATGAGCATGGCAATGTTATTGCAGTTAAGCTTCGTAAGGTTATTTATTTATTACGTCACATACGAATTTATTTACCGAAATCGGCTCTAAAAGCTGCATATTTTGCTTTATTTAATACGCATATCACATATGGCACCTGTGGTTATTCTACAATTAGAGGTAGGTTGTTCGGACTACAACGACGAGCAATTCGGACTATTCTTTCTCTTGGCTTCAGGGAGGACTGCAAACAAGGTTTTTCAGCCTTAAAATACTTACCTTACCTAGCATATATGTACTTGAATGTATAATGTATGTTAGAAAAAATATATCTTCATACGATACCAACTCTGACATACATAATCATTATACGCGGCAAATATCAAACATATGACTGAAATCGCTGAGGTTGTCAAAAAACAGGAATGGCATAAATTACTACGGAGTCATTTTGTATAACACTCTACCCGGTCCAATCAAGTCTCTTGATGATCATGATTTTATAGATTTTATTGATTTTATTGTATTTATTGTTTTTATTGATTTGATTGATTCTATTGATTGGATTGATTTTACATAGTCTATTGTTTTATTGGTTTTATTGCTACTTACTTATTTTGTCCCATTTATAATGATGATAGTATTGTTTTAATTCTAGCAATTATTTGTACTGTTTTTATACTCTCCGTTTGATTTTAGTTTTTTCTTTAAAATATTGTATCCGTATCTATACTTTTACTATTTTTTTTTATTGCTTGTCTCGGTAATTTGTTTAATTTTAAATGTTTGTATTTTGGTAATCCTCAATTGATTCATCTCACCAGATTTATTTGCATATGTTTAATCCTATTTGTGACCTTTGTAAACTTTGTGATAGAACCAAAAAATATTATTATTATTATTATTCATGGCCACATCAATATCTGTGGGTGCAGTATCTCCTGAACGGATGTAGGTATAAAATTGAAACTTTAAGCATAAACATTATTTGACAATCCGGATCTGAAAAGCTTTTTGTACAATTTCATACACCGGAAGTGATTATGTATGAAAAAATATTACAAAAACAGAAAGCAAAAATGGTGATATGGCCATCATAGTACTTTCCCTATATTTTTCTCGAAAACTATGAGGTTTACTGTTAATAATTTGTTCATTTTTGAGTTATTTACAATTATTATTATATAAATTTCATGTAAAAATATTTCTTTAAAATTTGTTCATTTTCTCATTTCCTCTATCTTTTGTTTGAAGAGTTTTGTAATATTTTTCACATTAAAAAAAAAATGGTGATGTGGCCATCATAGTACTTTCCCTATATTTTACTCGAAAACTATGCGGTTTATGCAAAAAGGTTATTCATAATAATTTATTTAATTTTGAGTTATCTACAATTATTTGTTATATAACTTCCATGTTGCTTCAATAGTTTATTAGCAATTGGCAAAAATTGTCAATTTTTATTTTTCTTTTCTCGAAAGTTAAGAATTTTATGAAAAAAATATTTTAACAAAATTTGTTCAGATTCTCATTCTCTTTAACTTTTGTTTGAAAAGTTTTGTAATATTTATCATATTAAAAAAAATATCGGAAAAAAACAAAAAACGCATAGAGTAAACACCCACTTCCGGTTTATGAATGTTTACCAAAGTTAGAGAATCAAAATATGTTTCTGTCATATTAGACTGTACACCGTATGCAAGCCATACAGAACAAATAATTGTAATTCTTAGATATGTTCATCTAAACAATACAGATAAAAAAGTAGAGGTATGCAAACACTTCATTGGTTTTTGTGCAGTCACCAGTTCAACTGGCGTGGGTTTGTTAAATTTCGTTTTGAATTTATTTTCCCAATCAAACCTTGATATTCAAAATTTGCGCGGGAAAGGTTATGATATTGGTTCTAACATGCGTGGAAAACACAATGGGTTGCAGAATAAGATTTTGGAAATCAATCATCGTGCATTTTACGTTCCATGCTCAGCTTATAGTTTAAAATTAGTAGTCAATGATGCAGTAAATATTTGACACCAAATTATCTATATATCTCTATATTTTTTCGACATAGTTCAAGAAATCTATGTTTTCTTTTTATTGTCTACATTTACCAGATTTAAAATTAAAAGCTTTGGGTACTACGCGATAGTCCAGCAGAATTGACGCGAACAAACCATTGCGGTATCATCTAGAAAATATATTTGATGCTCTATTTGAAATATCTGAAAATACGTCTGAGTGGGATACTGCCATAACACACAAAGCGCATTCGCTTCAAAGGTCAAAATTATAAATTTATATGCTCTGTTGTAGTTTGGTACGAAATTTTGAATGAAATTAATTATTTAAGTAAAATGATGCAAAGTCCTACAACGAATATTCCAATATGTATTGTATTTGCTAAATAATTTGATCGATAAGTTTACAAATAATTGCACGGATGAACATTTTGAAATTATTTTACAAGAAGCTATCGAAATTGCACAAAAACTAAATGCTAAAACAAACTTCCCACCATTAAGTATACAACGCTATGAAGTTATATTAGACCCAAGAAAAAATTACAAAGTAGAGTTTTTTTTTAGAATTTTAGATCAGACATTAACTTCCTTAAAAAATACATTTGAAGAGTTAAAAACTTTAAACAATGTGTTTGGTTTACTTTGTAGTTCATTATTTAGTAGCCCCAAGGAAGAATTAATAACACATTGTAAAGATTTACATCTGAAACTCAAAGACGATTCAAGAAATGAACCTGACATTGAAGGTATTGATTTGTACAATGAAATTAACACTTTAATGTAGCTTACATTTTGTAGAAAATCAGTCCACGTACCGTATATCTTTGCACAAATAATTTAATGTTAACTTTTCCAAAGACATCAATAGCATTAAACATATTCCTTACTCTACCAGTTACAGTTGAATCTGGAGAAAGGTCTTTTTCTAAGTTAAAATTGATTAAGAATTATTTAAGGTCAGCTATGCATCAACCAAGACTGAGTAATTTATCTATTATTTCAATAGAATCTGAAATACTAGATAGTTAGATACTAAACAAATAATAGCTGATTTCGCAAGTGTAAAACCAAGAAAAGTTATTTTTTTATAGGTATTTGCCTGTACAGTTAAGTTATATTGTTGACTTTAAAATAAATTGTTTGGTTATTATAGCTGTTTTTTATTCATTCCCATAACTACCTAACTAAATTCAAATTCGTGAAAAATAGTATTTAGGAGGGGCGGCCCTGACAGTTTCGCACACGGGCGCCCAAGCGGCTAGCGGCGGGCCTGATGGAGATGCGAGATGCGAGGTTGTTTAGGTTACTGGAGTAAGAATCGGCATTGAGTAGAAGAGGTTAGGCGACACTAACTGAACCATACTATCTTTTTGTTTAAACATCAATGTCAAATTAACATAATTAATGTTTCTCGCAAAACGAGTAAAAATACGGTTTCAGTGACCAATAAATAATATTTGCATTCTAAACTGGACTTTAAACTTAACGTTTTATCGATAAAAACTGGAACTGAAAAGCTTTTGGTGAACATCAAAAACCGGAAGTGAATGTTTACTCGAGGCCTATTTTGTTTTTTTCCGATATTTTCTTAAATATGAAAAATTTTACAAAACTTTTTAAACAAAGGTTAAAAGGAATGAGAAACTGAACACGTTTTATAAGAACATATTTTTCATAAAATTCTTAACTTTTGAGAAAAATAAAATATAAAATTTTTTGCCAATTGCTAATAAACTATTGGAGTTACATGAAATTTATATAACAAATAAATGTAGAGAATTAAAAACTTAACAAATCATTAAGAAATCCCAAGAATTATAATGAAAGTACCTTCATTTTAAAACAAATTTATTGTTTAAATAAGCTTTGTTTGAAATGTATTCTTCCAAAAATGTATTGTTTGTGTGTTTAAAAGGGTGGGATAGTGGCATTCCCCATAAAATAATAAACTAAAATACTGATTTATAATTTTATTTAAATCTCTATCCCACCCTCCAATTTTTAAAACACTCTCAAGATTTCTAATAAATGCACTTTCTTCTCTAAATCAATTTATTGTGTAAATTAATTTTTCTCTTGAAAAAAAATGTTGGTTATTTGTTTAAAATTGAAGGGTGGAATAGTTAACACCCACTCACCCTATATATTAATCTTACTTTAAAGTAAAATACTGATTTATTAATTAATTAATAATTAAAAATAACAACAGCAAAATCGCTATAGCTTTTGGGGAAAACAAAATGATAACAACAGTGACTATAATTTCAAAAAAATATATAAAGTAAGTAAGTAAGTGTTCCCTTTTGTACCCTTCAGTTATAAACAGATTTTACAGAATTCACATTTAATCAGACAAACGTTATTTTATTCAATTTTCCAAGAAAATTTCTATCCCACCCTCCAATCTTTAAAACACTCCCAAAATTCCAATGAGTGTACTTTTATTTCTAAAACGACTTATTATTTAAATTAGTTTTGTTTAAAAAATTTTTCTTCTGAAAAATTGTTGCTTATGTTTTTAAAATTGAAGGGTGTGATAGTGGCCACCCACCCACCCTACATAAAACTAAAATGGCAACAGTGATTATAATTTAAAAAAATAAATAAAGTGGTTGAGAAATGAAATTTACCAAAGTTTAAATTAAAAAATTAAAAATGGTTGAAGACAGTACAAAATGAAAATTGCATCAGAATATTTGCTTAAACTAGGATGGCGAAAATAGATTTTTTTTCAAGTTCTGCAATTTTCCAGCAGTTTTTGTTCTGTATTTTCCAATCAATTTTTTCAGAATTTTCTTACTGTATCTTCTGGAAATTACGTTCACGATTTATATTGTATTTCAAACATTTAGCATTTCTAAACAAGTTTCATCAAGATTTCTTATTTTGTATTAGTTTTCCAGAAACTTTTCTCTGGTATTTTTTTTAATAGCAAATTCCCCTTCAAATATTAAAAACTTTCCAACAATTTTTAATTATTTTCGTTTTGCAGTTTGTGCATATTCTCTTCCAAGTGGCACATGTCAAAAACTTTCCAACAATTTTTCTTCCACAATTTTAGAATTTATATTATTTTCGTTTTCCAGATTTTTAGAATTTGTTGAGCTTATTCCCTTCCCCTTTTTTTACCTTTTCTTGCTTCATTTTATAGAGAGTTTTCTTCCAATTATGTACAATTTTCCACCAATTTTATTTCCGAAATTAATAATTTCTCTTACAGATTTCTTGAATTTTCCAGAATTTTTCACTTTGCGACTTTTGGAAATTTCATGCCAGATTGATATTGTATTCCAAAATAACTTTAAATCTACTTAAATAAAGTTTTGCATTTCTTCTTGACAATTATCACTGAGATTTATTATTTTATCTCAGCTTTCCAGAAACTTATCTTTCGGTTTCAGCAAATTCACTTTCATTAAAAAAAATTATTCCAGGTTTCTACAATTTTTTAGTCATTTTTTCCAGATTTGTAGATTTTTTAAACATATTCTCTTTGAACTGGCGAGAATATATTTCGGGGTCGACAACTTTTCATTCATTCTTTAAGAATCTTTATCGAAACCTTTCAGCTATTTTTTTTTCAAATGTTAAGATTTTTTCTGAAGTTCTTTTCCATCGTGCGTTTTTAATTTCGTTGTTTCTCCAAGAATTTTTTAATATTTTCCGATTTATCTTATCTGAATTTTGCAGTAATTTGGTTTTATTTATTGAATTTTACCAGAAAATTTACTTCAAAATTCCGAGAATTTTCTTCCAAAGTTCTGCAATTTTCACATTCCAATTTCTTTTCTCTTCCAGGTTTCTTAATTTTTTTAGAATTTTCATCGAAATTTCTTATTTTCTCGTTTTCCAAAAACTTTTCTTAAAAATTCCTAGTATTTTTTTAGCTTACAGTTTCTGGATTTTTCTAGTATTTGATTTCAGATTTTTAGTATTTTTCAATAAATTCGTGGATCTTAAAGGCATTCATTTCATGGTACATTTCGATATTAAGAATAAAGAAAACACTCTTTTTTATATCACTTTAAACTTTATTTTCATTGTTCCTCATTTCAATAATTTTTATTCCAGATTTTAAAATTTTTGAACATTTTCACAAACAAAAATGTTTTTTAAATAAGTTAAACAATTTTTTTCTCTAAAAGTTGCAGTTAAAATCAGTTGAATTTTAGAAAAGAAAACAATTGGATAAACAGTTGAAAATTTCCAAATTAAGAAAACAATTGGAATACAGCTGAAACATTTTTAAAATTACTTTATAAAATCAGTCTAAATACGCCTAATTACAAAGAATATTTCTCAAATGAGAAAAAAATGATCCAAAAAGCATAGCTAATATTAGAGTAGAAAAAATGCTAATAATATAATGTTAAAATCATTCTCTCCTTAATAAAACTTTTTAATTTTACCACGAACAAAAAAAAAACAACTGAAAATCAGCTGATAAATTACAATTACTTAGAAAATGACAATTAAAAACAGTTGAAATAAAATAAAACCAATGGAATTTTATTTCAAAGAGCTGCAAACTTTCTAAAAATACACATTAGTCTAATATTTAAAAGAACAAAAAAAATTTAAGAAAAAAATATAACATAAATATAATTTGCTAAGGAATAACAGTTGAAATCTTTTTTTGGGCAAAATTTGACAAAACTCTTGCACCAATAGATTCATACAATAAAATTTCAAATATTTTTCAGTTTTTCAATTATAATTTTCGCAATAATATTTAAATTTAAAAATCTTGACCCTATGGATTCCTACAATTAAATTTATTTAAATCAAGTAAAAATCTAAAATTCTAACTTTTGAATATTAAAATATGATTTCAGAAATTTTCAAATAATTTTCAATTATTTTTTTTATTTAATAATAATAATAATAATAGTTTATTACCCAACAGAGTACATCCAATAACAGGAACCGAACCGAACATACTCTTGACCTACGACAATAAACTATGCGTTAACCTATAGCGCCTATTTTCCCGCCCAAACTCCAGCGTACTCTTGACCTACCTCAACGTATAAATTGTTCGGGCGGGTCAGGAGTACGAGAGGTCATTGTTGCATTGTTTGTTGAGGTAGGTCAAGAGTACGATAGAATAAGTAATAATCGAGTTTATACGGTCAAGATATTATTGTGTTTATTATAGTTTAATAAATTGTCAAAAAATTATAAAGCTTTTGAATATATAGAAAATTACAAAAATCTGAACTGCTAAAATTTCGTAACCTGGAAGAGAAATTTATTGAAAAATTTCGTAAGGAATTACTGACAATTAACAATTTTTTTTTTGAAATTAGAAGAAAAGATTCTATAAGAATAAAAAAAACTTATTAAATGCAATAAATTGTTTTTTTTTTTTTGGAAAAATCAAAACTCTTGATTTAGTAGAAAATTGTGAAAGCAAAATTTTAAAAATTGTGAAGAAAAATCGCAACCTGAAAGGTTAACTTATTTTGAAATTTAAGAATTGCAAATAAATAAATAGAAAAAATAATAATTGAAACATATTTGAACTACCGAACAAATTTTCAGACGAAAAAATGCTGAAAAATTCGGTTTGTTGTAATGGTAGAAATTTTTCTCGGAAATTCTGGGAAATTGCAAAAACTTTTAAATTGGTAGAAAAAAAATGCAGAAAAATTTAAAAATAAAAAAAACTCTCAACTTTAAAGAGAAATTCATTAGAGAATCTCTAAAATATACTACAGTATTTAATAAAAAGAGATGTAAGCGAATTACTAGTCAACTCAACAGAAATTTTCTTAAATTGAAAGAGCGATTGATAAAGAAGAAAGTATCTGAAAATTTTCTCTAATACAAAGCAAGAAAAATTGGAAAATTTTTAAATATTTGCTGGAAAATGCTAAATTCTTGAATTAATGGATTTTATAAATCTGAAAGCTATTTTTTGAAAAATTTTAGAACCCTTGAAGAAAACTTTGCACTGAAGAGAAATACTTTTAGTCAGAAAAAAAAACTGCATATTATTAAAACTCCTAGAAGAAATCATTTGTAAATTTCAAGAGAAATTTCTGAAATAGAAAAATTTATGTATCTCAAAAACGAACGATCCTATTAAGATGAAATTTTAAGCTTAAGATTTTATCGTTAAAAACTGGAACTGAGATGCTTTTGGTGAAACCGGTGGCGTGTTTACTCGAAGCGATTTTTGGCTTCCCCTAGTAATTAAAGCTCTATAATCCCTTCAGTAGCTTGTTGACGTTCTTTAATATTGATTTGCAAGATGGTGAATACTAATTCCTAATTCCCTATAATCAATTGTCTTGAAAGAAAGTAATTAATCATTTAATTGCTTGATACACATAAAGATAATTAATAATGAGAGAAACAAATCTCTATGAGCACCAATGTTTTACATTGTTGGTGCAGGGACGCTCATAGAGATTTGTTTGTCTCATTATTAATTATCATTATTAATACTGCACTAGAAATTTCAATATTTAATTTGATACACATAAAGCCTAAAATTTTGCTTATTACCAAGATTCCTAGTACAAATGTAACCAACCCATATTTTTTTTTTCATCATTAAACAATTCCGAAATCAACCACTCTTCCTCCCCTTCATGAAGGTCTGCTTCAAGAATTTAGTCTATAACATTTTCTGCTTCGGCATTCACAATTTTGATTCGCTTTGCTTTAATCCCACACAATAACTCCTACAGATTGCAGATAACATAGACACCCACAGTACTTGAAGATCTATAATCCCATCAGCAGCTTATTGACTTCTTTCAACACTGGTTCACAAAATGGACCATCATAATTTCTAATTCCCTATCACCACTAACCTTTAAACAAAATTCATAAGCCATTCTAGTCAAAGTAAAAAGTGTTGCTATCAAAATTTAGGAAATTGACCATTATCAAAATTATCAACTTTCGGAATAATGATTATCAAAATTTGGATTTAATCAAATTATCAAAGTTGTCAACTGTTATAATATTGAAAATTCTTTATTATCAAAATTTGTAATTGTGAAAATTTAGAAAATTGTCTATCAACAAAACTAGCAACTGCCAATTAATTATAACAAATTTAAAAGTTGTTCCCTGTCAATATTATTAAAATATCAAACAATAATATTTTTATAACTGTAAAAAGTTCGTGAAATATTGTTAAAATTGATAACTGTCAGATTTTTAAGTGCCAACATTTAGAAAATTAGACAAAATTTCGGAAAAAAAATTATTGTCACCAATGATGTCAAAATTAAGGAAGTTGTCGATTTTCAAAATAACTTACTGTCGGAATAATGATAATAAAATTTTGGAAGTTATTCTTTATCTTTTAAAATTTGAGAAAATCTCTATCATCAATTAGCATTAATATTCTGTAATTATTTGACGTGTGTAAACATAATGTAATAACACAAATAAACATATTATTATCAAAACTTCTTACTCTCAACTGTTGAAATTCAAGAAATTCTCTATTGTAGAATTAATCAATCTCAAAATATTAAGTGTCAACGTTTAGAAAACTTTTCAAAATTTGGGAAATATTTCATTGTCAAAGAATTGCTGTCACAATTCAGGAAATTTGCTATTTTCAAAATTGTCAATTGTCAGAATAATGATTATCAAAATTTGGGAAGTTGTTTTTTATCAAAATTGTCATCTGTTAAAATTTGCGAAATTTCCTATTATGAAAACTTCCAACTGTCACAATTTTGAAAATTGTCAATTAGTTGTCATTAGAAATAGCGGACATCTGTTAAATTAATGGTCAAAACTTTCAATGTTGTTCTTTGTAGAAGTTTTCAACTGTCAAAATATTATTAGAACTTATTAGCAATATTATTATAAACAACTGTCAAAATATCAACTGTTGAAATTCAGGAAATTTGTCAAATTTGATAACTGTCAAAATATTAATTATACAATTTGTATAATTAAGTTATATAAACAAGTGGTTACATTTTATACTACAAGATCTATAACGAAGTAGAAGCCTCAAGAATATTAAGTGTAAACAGTTAGAAAACTTTCAAAATTTGGAAAGTTTTTTATTATCAAAATATATGCTATCAAACTTTTGAAAGTTGATTAATATCAAAATTGTCAACTGCCAGAATAATGATTATTAAAATTTAGGAAATTAAACACCAAAGTTGTCAACTGTTGAAATTTAGGAATTTTTCAATTATCAAAATTTCTAACTGTCAAAATTAAGAAAGCTGTATATTAACATAGTTAACAACTGTCAAATTACTTGTCAAAATTTAACAGTTGACTTTAAAACTCTCAAAATATATTTAAAATGTTAAGCAATATTAAACGTCAACATTTAGAAAACTTGTCAAATGTTAGGAAGTTTTTTATTATCAAAAAATTTGCTTTCAGAACAATGATTATTTAAATTTGGGAAGTTTTTCTTCATCAAAGTTGTCAATTATTAAAATTTGGTAAATTCTCTATTGACAAGTTGTGGCCTAGAGAAGCTGTCAACTGTCAAAATATATTATATAGTAAAAAATTGTTGAAATTCAGGATGTTCTTCTTTGTTAAATTGACATCTATCAGAATATTAAATGTCAACATTTAGAAAACCAAATAAAATTCAGAAAAAAATTTATTGACAGAAAATCTACTTACTTTCGGAATAATGATTTTCAAAATTTGGCAAGTTTACTTGTATCAAAGTTGTCAATTGTCTATATTTGGGAAAATTTCTATTACATAACCTTCTAACTGTCAAAATTTAGAAAATTATTTTTCATCAAATATGACAACTGCCAGAATATTTATTGTTTAAATTTGTGAGAGCCTTTATTATTAAACTTGCCAACTATGAGAATATTTATTGTCAAAATTTTGGAAGCTATCTATTGCTACACTTGTCAACTGTTAACATATAACTGCTAATAAACACATACAGAGAATATAGAAGAAAATAGCAAAGAAAATATCCTTAGAAATAGTGGACCAAAACTCGTAGTAAAAAGGCTACAAGAAGAATTCGAATAATAAAAAAGAATTAACAAAGTACTATCAAAATATCAGGGAAAGATGATGAAGAAATAAATCGAATAATTAAAAATAATGAGATAAATTTTAACAATATAAGGTAAATATTAAAAATATTACAAAAGTAGATAGAAGATTAAAGTAAAGGAAAAACATATAACATAATAGTTAACAGATTAGCAGCAGAGAACAAAAACACAGAAGAGACCTTGATATTAAATGAATATTCAAAATAAAAATGGAATTAAAAGCAGCGTATAAAATAAGGGAAGTAGAAAAAGCAGACATATTGGTAGCTGATTTTGACTCAAGAGAGGAGACAATTAAAGCAAAGAGTATGATACTAAAGGAGACTCAAATATACATATTTGAAACCTATTTTCAAAATTGTCAATTGTCAGAATAATGATTATCAAAATTTGTTAAGTTGTTCTTTATCAAAATTGTCATCTGTTAAAATTTGCCAAATTCCCTATTATGAAAATTTCTAATTGTCACAATTTAGAAAATTGTCTATTAGTTGTCTATCAAAATAACTGACAGCTGTAAGATTAATGGTCAAAAAATTTAATGTTGTTCTTTGTAGAAGTTGTCAACTGTCAAAATATTATTAGAACTTTAAGCAATATTATTATAATCAACTGTCCACTATCCACTGTTGAAATTCAGGAAATTCTCTATTGTCAAATTTGATAACTATCAAAATATTAAGTATACAATTTGTATAATCAAGTTATATAAACAAGTTACAAAGTGTTTTTATTTCATACTACAAGATGTATAACGAAGTGCAAACAGTTAGGAAACTTTCAAAATTTGGAAAGTTTTTTATTATCAAAATATATGCTATTAAAATTTTGAAAGTTGATTATTTTCAAAATTTTCAGCTTTCAGAATAATGATTATTAAAATTTAGGAAATTGAATACCAAAGTTGTCGACTGTTAACATTTAGAAATATTTCAATTATCAAAATTTCTAACTGACAAAATTTAAAAAATTGTCTGTTAACATAGTTGACAACTGTCAAATTACTTGTCAAAATTTAACAGTTGACTTTAAAACTGTCAAAATATATTTAAAATGGTAAGCAATATGATTCTAATCAACTATCAATATAATTGTTGAAATTCAGGAAATTCTCTATTATTATTATTATTATATGTCAATGTCAGTTTGAAAATTTTATAAAACGTATCCCGAAATCAAGGGAAAAATAAGCATCTAAGTGCTAAAAAATAAGTATCCAATGCTTGGCCGTTTGGGACAGAGGAGGAGAGGAGACATGGGTCTGAAAGGAAGAACATTTAATGCAAGTGAATTCCGCCCTTCAGCATGCTGACAAAATTTGTATTTTTTACATGTGTATACTTTTTTGTGCCAATTTTTGTTAATATTTTATAAAAGCATGTATGATAAAGACAAATATAATATAATATAATATAATATAATATAATATAATATAATATAATATAATATAATATAATATAATATAATATAATATAATATAATATAATATAATATAATATAATATAATATAATATAATATAATATAATATAATATAATATAATATAACAAAATTCACAATATTAAATGTCAACATTTAAATAACTTGAAAAAATTTGGGAAGTTTTTTATTGTCAAAAAAATGCTATCAAAATTTAGAGAGTTGATTATTTTCAGAATTGTCACTCTCAGAATAATGATTATTTAAATTTGAGAATTTTTCTTTATCAAACTTGTCAATTGTTAAACTTGGGAAATTCTCTATTATCAAAATTTCTAACTGTCTCAATTTAGAAAATTGTCTTGTAACAAATTTGACAATTGTGATATTAATTGTCAAAATTTTAAATTCCCTATAAATATTATTAAAATTTTAAGCAATATTACTATTATCAACTTTTAAAATATCAAATATTAAAAATCCAGAAAATTCTCTATTGTAGTATTAATAATTTCAGAATAGTGTCAACATACAGAAAATTTATGAAAATTTATTATTGATAAAAAAGTTGCTGTCAAAATTTAGGAACTTGACCATTTTCGAAGTGGTCAACTATTATAGTCAGAATATTAAAGGTCAACATTTAGAAAACTAGTTGAAATTAAAAAAAAATTAGTGTCAAAATTACTTACTTTCGGAATAATGATTTTCAAAATTTAGGAAGTTTTTATAAAAGTTGTCAACTTTTGGTAAATTTTCTATTATCTAACCTTCTAACTGTCAAAAATTATGATGATTGTTTATCATCAAAATTGACAGCTGCCAGAATATTAATTTAAATTTGCGAGAGCCTCTATTATTACAATAGTAAATTATGAGAATATCAATTGTCAAAAATTTGTAAGCTGTCTATTGTCACACTTGTCAACTGTTAGCATGAATATATTCACTTTCTAGTCTAAAGTACAATTTAATATTTATTAGTTTATTCAACACAAATAATTTAATTCAAATTGTTGCTTTGATAGTTACTATTTGTAACACGCAAATTACTTTTGTATCATTCAATATCTGTCGAGGTATTGGCCAGAGAATTAGTTGTTTCAAAAAGTCATTTGTTTTGTAGTCTTAGTAAGACTCGTTTTTGTAGATTCACGAAATGTTTTCGTATTTTTAAATCCTAGTTGTAAATTCCCAAAATTTAATAATTCTCTATTATAAAAACTTCTAACTGTCACAATTTAGAAAATTGTGTATCAACATAGTTGACATCTGTCAAATTAATTATCAAAATTTTGTTCCTTGTTCCTTAGAGAAGTGGTCAACTGTCCAAATATTTTAAAAATTTTAAGCAATATTACTCTAATCAACTATCGAAATATTAACTGTTCAAATTCTCGAAGTCCTCTATTGTTAAAATTGTTTGCTGGCAGAATAATAAGTGAAATTTTTTAATGTAAAATAAATTTGATTGTTTTCACAATTGTCAACTGTCAAAATTTTTGAAGATGTTGGAGTTGTCAACTGTTAAAATTTGGGAAATTATCAAAATTTCCAATTGTCAAATTTTAGAAAATTTTCGGTCAACAAATGTAACAACTGTCAAATTAATTGTCAAAATTTTAAAAATCGTTCCCTATATGTAGAACTTATCAACTATCAGAATATCAATAATTAAAATTAAGGAAATTCTCTACTGTTTAAACTAAAAACTGTCAGAATATTAGGTGAAATTTTTTATTCTTAAAAAAAGTTACTATGAAAATTTAAGAAGATGACCATTTTCAAAAGTGTCAACTGTCGAAATAATGACTTCAAATTTTTTGAGGTTGTTCTTAAAGTTATCAATTGTTGAAATTTTGGAAATTCTCTATTACCAAAATATCAAATTGGCAAAATTTTAAAAATTGTCTATCAAGAAAGTTAACAACTGTCAAATGAATTAAGACAATTTTAAAATTCGTTTCCTATAGAAGTTGTCAACTGTCAAAATATTGTCAAATTATCAACTATTGGAATATCAACTGTTAAAATTTACTAACATTTAGAAAACTGGTCAACATTTGAGAAAGCCTTTTATTGTTAAATTAGTTTCTGTCATAATTTAGAAACTTGACTATTTTCGAAATTATCAACTGTCGGAAAAATTATTATAAAAATTTGACGAGTTTTTCTTTATCAGAGTTATCAATTGTTAAAAATTGAGAAATTCTCTGTTACGAGAACTTCTAACTGTCATAATTTAGAAAATTTTCTATCGACATTGTTGACAACTGTCAAATTAATTGTCAAAATGTTTAATGTTGTTCTTTGTAGGATTTAACAACTCACAAATGTTTGGTAAAACTTTAATCAATGTTACTCTAATCAACTATCAAAATATCAACTGTTGAAATTCAATAAATTCTGTATTGTTAAAATTGATAACTGTAAGAATATTTAGTGTCAACATTTAGAAAACTTGTCAATATTTGGGAAGTTTTTTATTGTTAAAAAATTTAGAAAGTTGATTATTTTCAAAATTGTCTAATGTCAGAATAATGATTATTAAAATTTGGGAAATTGTTCCTTATCAAAGTTGTTAACTGTTATAATTGGAGAATTCTTTAATTATCAAAATATCTAACTGTAAACATTTAGAAAAGTGTCTGTCAACATAGTTGACAATTGTCAAATTTTTAAAGTGGTTCCTTATTGAGGTTGTCAACTATCAAAATATATTTAAATCGTTAAGCAATCAACTATCAAAATATCAACTGTTGAATTTATCGAAATTCTTTATTGTTAAAATTGATAAATAACTGTCAGAATATTAAGTATTAACATTTAGAAAACTATTCAAATGTTGGAAAGTTTTTAATTGTCAAAAAAAATTGCTATCAAAATTTAGAAAGTGGATTGTTTGTCAACTGTCAGAATAATGATTATCAAAATTTGGGACGTTGTTCTTTATGAAAGTTGTCAACTGTTAAAATTTTGAAAATTCTCTATTATCAAAACTTCTAACTTAGAAGATTGTCTAGCAGCATAGTTGACAACTGTGAAATTAATTGTCAAAATGTTTAAAGTTGTTCCTTATAGAAGTTGTCAACTGTCAAAATATTGTTAAAACTTTAAGCAATATTACTCCAATCAACTATCAAAATATCAATTGTTCTATTATCAAAAATGATAACTGTCAGAATATTAATAGTCAATATTTAGAAAATTTCTTGTGAATATTTGAGAAAAAAATATCTATATTTATAAAGAAATAAGAAAATACATGAGAATAGTTTCAAGAACTGCAACTGCATTCATCTTATTCAAACTATTATAATAAAACGCGTAGTTGAAATTAAATTATTAGAGATAATCACAAAGAATCTTAAGTTATAAAATTCTAGAAAAGGCAGCAGAATAATCAATCTGATCAATGAAAATTATGATAACCCTATAAAAGGAAAGCTTTAATGAAGATTTGAAGATTAAATTTTTTCCAAAAGTTTATATGAATGATGCAAGGAGTTTATAAAAAAATGTTAATTCTTTACACTATCAGATTTTTTTTATCTTCAATTAAATTAGGAAAGCAGAGACCGATTTTGTTGTTTTCAGAAGGCAATAAATAATAAACATTAGTTAAGTTGACATATATTTTCCACGTTAGGGACAAAATTGCCTGAATATATGGCGAAAATCAACTTGGAATAAATTTTGGATCTCATCATTGTAGCACAGTTGACAATTGATGGCCATAATGGTGCTATCTCGTTTACGGATAGTAACTGAATAAAAAAATAATGATTTATTCTACACGATTAAATTGTAATTTTAATAATTATATCAAAACTAATTAGGTAATTATAAATTTGTACTGGTATATTCTAGGACGAGGTGAGTATATTTTAAATTGGCAATTATAATCACAATATAATACATTTCATAAAACTGGGTATAATTAGGGCGAGGAAGTCAGGGCGACGTGTTCATATTCCAAATACCCATTCCATTTAATCACCAATTAATGATTCCGCGATTTCCTGGTGCACGATGCATTTGATGGCATGCGAAACGCTATACGAATGGTTTCGTTCAATTAAACCTAACGCCTCCGCAATTCCTACCATTATTTCAAAACGTGTCTTTTCCACCGAATATACGGTTTTAATTGCATTCGCTCTCCACATCTCGAACGGATTTTCCTATATTTTTTTGTTCTTGTCGCTCGCCTATTCCGAAACTATTTTTGGATAAAAAATAAATATTGACACTTCCGGAGCTTTGAAGTATCCACCCTTATTTATTTTTATACGTTCCACCGAAAATCTAATTCAAATATATGGCTGGTCATATTTGTTGTTCGCACAAATTTATCTAATGGAATTACACGAATGTAATTTATGGAATTGCCGAATTTATGCAGTTGAATAATTGAAAATGAATTGTATATGGTTTATTACATCGACATTTATAAATTTATAGTGTTGATAAATCATTACGACCTTAAATCACCTATGAACTTGTGTAAACATTTTATGAAATATACGGTATAATGGATTAAAATTAAAATTTGTATGCCATAATATATTTGCGTTTAATATTATAAAAACTGGCAATCGTAGTAAACACAATTACTAACAACGAGAAAAATGTAAAATAGTAAAAAAAATTTGAAAGTTCATTCTAATCACTTTGCTAAACGTTCGTAAATGAAATACGATTGAAAGTGTTATCGTATTTCATTTACGAAAATTTACCAAAGTGATTAGTAAAAATTATAATAATTTTTTACTGTTATAATACATTTTAACCACAAATAATTATTGTAGAATTTCATAATACTATTTTTTATTAACAGGTTCGTGTGAAAGATCATTCATAAGAGTTAACTCCGCCTTTCTACATGCAGTCAAAATTATTTGTATACATTTTGATAAAATAATCTGTTAGTCTATACGCCCAAAATAACTAACACTATCCATTTCTTTACGCACCTACAACTAAATTATTCAAATTGTGCAATCCACGCAACGCGTACAGGGTCCAATTTCGTAAGATACGGAAGGAAAATTTACATTTCGACATTTATCAGTGATACGAAACAACTACCTGCTTAATTACTACAGAATAATTAAACGGACTGACCCATTTCAATTAAATCGGATGTAAATTGATATCGGTCACATTTTATTGTCGAAATTGTTCGAATTTCCAATGCTGTAATATTTTATGTCCGATGAATCTAGTGCATGGCGGCGGGTCGTTAAACTGTAAAAATTCGTTTTAATTAAGACTTAAATGCCTGTTTTAGGTATAAAATTAACACATATATTCATGGGCGCGTTTTTCTCATGTATTATTTATTACGTGGCTTTGGTGTATTGTTTAGGTGCACGAATTTCATTATTTTATTAGATTATATCCTATAAGTTCCAAAAATTATGTATTATATTTTTATTTATTTATTTGCAGATTGTTTCAATAAATAACATTTATATCATAGGATAGGATTGGTTAAAATTGATTCTTGAATTTTACAGAATTTTTTTTCTTAAAATATTCGAGAATTATCCTGCAAAATTCTCCTCCAGATTTCTAAAATTTTCCAGTGTTTTCTTCTTCTTTGATATTTCCAAATTTTAAAATTTCTTGATATAATTCTTTATGAAATTTTTGAATTTCCAAATATTCTATGATTTTCTCTCTTGTATTTCTAAAAGTTTGCAGCTTTTGTATTTCAGATTTCTAGATTTTTTTAGCAATCTCTTACCAAATTCTTACAATTTTTAGCATGTTTTTCTATCATTTGAGAATATTTCCCAGTCATTTTATTATCCTTTGAATCTTGTGATGAGATTTAGAAATTAAATTAAATTTTTAGTAATACCTGAATGCAATGTTTTCTATATTTCTTTTTTGTAAAGTCCAAATATAAAACTTGGTAAGAATTTTAGTATAAAATTAAATACAAAGAATACAAACAATTTTTTTCAATGATTCTAAAAAAAATTATCAATTTCTTTTTCAGATTTCTAGAATTCTTAAGCAATTTTTATTTCCAAATTTCTACAATTTTGTTCAAGGATTCTAGAATCTTCCAGCCATTTATTTTCCAGACTTTTTATAGTTCAATGTTCTCACCATTTATTGTATGTTTTTTTTTTTTAATACGATGGTTTATATTCCGAAAATTTACAATTTCCTTCTTTATCTTATTATAATTTTTCAGGAATTCCGTTTTCAAATTTTCTATGAATTTCTCTCTTACATTTCTAAAAGTTTTCTGATGTTTCTTTTTCAGATAGAATATATAATAAGGTTTTTTAGTAATCTCTTTCCAAATTCTAAGAATTTTTAGCATATTTTTCAAGGATTTTAAACTTTTTTTAACAGTTTCTCTTTCCCTGCTTTATTTCTACATAGTTTGCTAGAAAATTTCTTCAAAATTTCTAAACCTGTATAATATTTCAGAATGTTTTCGCTTTTTGAGCATTTATTTTTCTAAAGCCTTAAGTGTTTAATCCACAAATTTTTATTCTATTTTAATCGAATTTTCCACATATTTCTGAAGATTCTTGAATTTTCCAGCATATTTTTTTCTTAAAAGATTCGAGAATTATCCAGCAAAATTCTTCTTCAGATTTGTAATTTTTCCAGTTTTTTTTTCTTTCATATTCCGAAAATTTACAATTTCTTTCTTCATCTTATTGTAATTTTTCAGGAATTCCTTTTTCTATGAATTTCTCTCTTACATTTCAGTTTTTCAGGTGTTTTTTTTTTTCAGACAAAACTTAGCCATTTTATTATCCTTTGAATCTTATGATTAGATTTAGAAATTAAATTAAATTTTTAGTAATCCCTGGATGCACTGTTTTCTATATTTATTTTTTGTAAAGTCCAAATATAAAAACTCGTAAGATTTTTAGTACAAAATTAAATACAAAAAATACAAACAATTGTTTCCAAGAATTATTAAAAAAAATATCAATTTCTCTTTCATATTTCTAGAAATCTCAAGCAATTTTTATTTCCAACTTTCTACAATTTTATTCAAGGATTCTAGAATTTTCCAGCAATGTATTTTCTACACTTTTTTAGTACAATTTTCGATTTCAAGGATTTTCTCATCATTTATTGTTTATATTCCCTTCTTTATTTCTTGCTGAATTTTAGAAAATTTCTTCAAAATTTCTAAACTTTTATATTTCAGAATTTTTTCTTTCAGATTTCTAGTTTTTTGAGCAATTATTTTTCTAAAGTTTTAAGCGTTTAATCCCCAAATTTTTATGTTATTTTATTCGAATTTTCCACATATTTTTGAGGATTCTTGAATTTTCAGCATATTTTTTTCTTAAAAGATTCGAGAATTATCCAGAAAATTTCTCCACCAGATTTGTAAAATTTTCCAGTTTTTTCTTCTTCTTTGACATTTCGAAATTTTAAAATTTCTTTCTTTACCTTATTAGAATTTCTCAAGAATATATTCTTGAAATATGCTATGAATTACTCTCCAAAAAAAAATTCATAGGATCTTTTCTATAAAAATGTATTTATTATCCTTTGAATCTTTTAATTAGATTTAGAAATTAAATTAAATTTTAAGTAATATCTTGATGCACTGTTTTCTATATTTCTTTTTTGTAAAGTTCAAATATAAAAACTCGTAAGATTTATTTAGTTCAAAATTAAATACAAAGAATTCAAACAAATTTTTTCAAGGATTCTAATTTTTTTAATTTTTCTTTTTCTTAATTTAATTTGTCAAACTCCTTTTAAGTATAATTTTCCATTTCAAGAATCTTCTTATCATTTATTGCATTTTTTAAATACGATTGTTTATGTTCCCCACTTTATTTCATGCTGAATTTCTACACAGTTTACTAACAAGTTTCTTCAAAAATTTCTAAACTTGTATAATATTTCAGAATTTTTTCTTTCAGATGTCTAGTTTTTTGAGGATTTAATTTTTCAAAGTTTTAAGTATTTAATCTTTAAATTTTTAATAGATTTTATTCAAATTTTCGACTTATTTTTGAAGATTCTTGAATTTTCCAGCATTTTTTTTTTCTTAAAAGATTCGAGAATTATCCACAAATTTCTCCTTCAGATTTGTAGTTTTTCCAGTTTTATTTCTTTCATATTCCGAAAATTTACAATTTCTTTCTTCATCTTATTGTAATTTTTAAGGAATTCCTTTTTCAAATTTTCTATGAATTTCTCCCTTACATTTCTAAAAGTTTTCTGATGTTTCTTTTTCAGATAGAATACACAATAAGGATTTTTAGTAATCTCTTTCCAAATTCTAACAAATATTGGCATGTTTTTCTATCATTTGAGAATATTTCAAAGTGATTGAAGTTTTCGACAAAACTTAGCCATTTTATTGTCACTTGAATCTTGTCATTAGATTTAGAAATTAAATGAAATTTTCAGTAACACCTGGAAGTATTATTTTCGTTATTTCTTTTTTGAAAAGTCTCAATATAAAAACTCCAAGATTTTTAGTACAAAATTAAATACAAAGAATACAAACAATTTTTTTCAAGGGTTCTAAATTCTTTTATATCAATTTGTTTTTCAGATTTCTAGAATTATCAAGCAATATAAACAAACTAAAAACATAAACTTAAAAATTTTTAACTCCTTACAATTTTATTCAAGGATTCTAGAATTTTCCAGCAATTTATTTTCCAGGCTTTTTATAGTTCAATTTTCCATTTCAAGAATTTTCTCACCATTTATTGTATGTTTTTTTTTAAATACGATTCTTTATATTCCTTGCTTTATTTCTTGCTGAATTTCTACATAGTTTGCTAGAAAATTTCTTGAAAATTTTTAAACTTGTATTATTTCGGACTTTTTTCTTAAGCATTTAATCCAAAAATATTTATTCTATTTTATTCGAATTTTCCACATATTTCTGGGGATTCTTGAATTTTCCAGCATTCTTTCTCTTAAAAGATTAAAACATTATCCAGCAAATTTCTCAACCAGATTTACAAAATTTTCTAGTTTTTTTTCTTCCTTGATATTTCGAAATTTTTAAATTTCTGTCTTTACCTTATTGGAATTTTTCAAGAATTCCTTTTACAAATATTCTATGAAGAATTTATAAAAGAATTTGGCAAGAGATTGTTAAAAAACCTTAAAGAATATTCTAGAAATCTGAAATAAAAACCTGCAATTATTTCATATTTCCAGAATATCCTTTAAGATTTTTTTAGCAATCTCTTACCAAATTCTTACAATTTGTTAGCAAGTTTTTTTATCATTTGAGCATATTTCAAAATTATTGAAGTTTTCGACTAAACTCAGCCATTTTATTATCTCTTGAATCTGGTGATTAGATTTGGAAATTAAATTAATTTTTTAGTAATACCTGAATACACTGTTTTCTATATTTCTTTTGTGTAAAGTCCAAATATAAAAACTCGTAAGATTTTTAGTGCAAAATTAAATACAAAGAATTCAAACAAATTCTTTCAAGGATTCTAATTTTTTTATCAACTTTTTTTCAGATTTCTAGAATTCTTAAGCAATTTTTATTTACAAATTTCTACAATTTTATTCAAGGATTCTAGAATCTTCCAGCAATTTATTTTCAAGACTCATTTTTAGTTCAATTTTCCATTTCAAGAATTTCCTCACCATTTATTGTATTTTTTTTTAATACGATTGTTTATATACCCTGCTTTATTTCTTGCTGAACTTCTATACAGTTTACTAGAAAGTTTCTTCAAAAATTTCTAAACTTGTATAATATTTCAGAATTTTTTCTTTCAGATTTCTAACTTTTTGAGCATTTATTTTTCTAAAGTCTTAAGCATTTAATCCTCAAATTTTTATTCTATTTTATTCCACATATTTCTGGGGATTGTTGAATTTTCCAGCATTTTTTTTTTTTTTCTTAAAAGGTTCGAGAATTATCCAACAAATTTCTCGTCCAGATTTATAAAATTTTTTAGTTTTTTTTCTTCTTTGATATTTTGAAATTTTAAAATGTTTTGTTTTACCTTTATGGAGTTTTTGAAGAATTCCTTTTCCAAATATTCTATGATTTTCTCTCTTGTATTTCTAAAAGTTTGCAGCTTTTTTATTTCAGATTTCTAAAATAGCCTTTAAGGATTTTTAGCAATCTCTTCTCTCTTTCAAATTCTTATAATTTTTAGCATGTTTTTCTATCATTTGAGAATATTTCAAAGTGATTGAAGTTGTCGACTAAACTTAGCCATTTTATTATCACTTGAATCTTGTCATTAGATTTAGAAATTAGTATTATTTTCTTTATTTCTTTTTTGAAAAGTCTCAATATAAAACTCCAAGATTTTTAGTACAAAATTAAATACAAAGAATACAATTTTTTTCAAGGGTTCTAAAATTTTTTTATCAGTTTCTCTTTCAGATTTCTAGAATTATCAAGCAATATAAACAAACTTAAAACTTAAACTTAAAAATGTTTAACTTCCTACAATTTTATTCAAGGATTCTAGAATTTTCCAGCAATTTATTTTCCTGACTTTTTATAGTTCAATTTTCCATTTCAAGAATTTTCTCACCACTTATTGTATGTTTTTTTTTTTTAAATACGATTGTTTATATTCCTTGCTGAGTTTCTACATAGTTTGCTAGAAAATTTCTTCAAAATATCTAAACTTGTATCATTTCGTATTTTTTTCTTTCAGATTTCTAGCTTTTTGAGCATTTATTTTCTAAAGTCTTAAGCATTTAATATTTATTCTATTTTATTTGAATTTTCCAGCAGAAATTTCTGGTGATTCTTGAATTTTCCAGCATTCTTTCTCTTAAAAGATTTCTTCTTTGATATTTCGAAATTTTTAAATTTCTGTCTTTACCTTATTGGAATTTTTCAAGAATTCCTTTTACAAATATTTTATGAAGAATGTATAAAAGAATTTGGCAAGAGATTGTTAAAAAAACCTTAAAGAATATTCTAGAAATCTGAAATAAAAAAGCTGCAATTATTTCAGATTTCTAGAATATTCTTTATGTTTTTTTAGCAATCTCTTGCCAAATTCTTACAATTTGTTAGCAAGTTTTTCTATCATTTGAGAATAAGTTTTCGACTAAACTCGGTCATTTTATTATCACTTGAATCTTGTGATTAGATTTGGAAATTAAATTAATTTTCTAGTAATACCTTAATACACTGTTTTCTATATTTCTTTTTTGTAAAGTCCAAATATAAAAACTCGTAGGATTTTTAGTACAAAATTAAATACAAAGAATACAAACTAATTTTTTCAAGGATTCTAAATTTTTTTATCAATTTCTTTTTCAGATTTCAATTTCTACAATTTAATTCAAGGATTCTAGAATCTTCCAGCAATTTATTTTTAAGAATTTTCTCACCATTTATTGTTTTTTTAATATGATTGTTTATATTCCTTGCTTAATTTCTTGCTGAACTTCTACACAGTTTACTAGAAAGTTTCTTCAAAAATTTCTAAACTTGTATAATATTTCAGAATGTTTTCTTTCAGATTTCTTGCTTTTTGGGCATTTATTTTTCTAAAGTCTTAAGCATTTAATCCTCAAATTGTTATTCTATTTTATTCCACATATTTCTGGGGATTGTTGAATTTTCCAGCATGTTTTTTTCTTAAAAGGTTCGAGAATTATTCAGCAAATTTCTCCTCCAGATTTCTAAAATTTTCTAGTTTTTTCTTCTTTGATATTTTGAAATTTTAAAATTTCTTGTTTTACCTTTATGCAATTTTTGAAGAATTCCTTTTCGAAATATTCTATGATTTTTTCTCTTGTATTTCTAAAAGTTTGCAGCTTTTTTATTTCAGATTTCTAGAATATCCTTTAAGGTTTTTTAGCAATTTCTTAGCAAATTCTTACAATTTTTAGTATGCTTTTTCTATCATTTAAGAATATTTCAAAGTAATTTAAAAGATTTCCACTAAACTCAGCCATTTTATTATCACTGGAATCTTGTGATTAGATTTAAAAATTAAATTAAATTTTTAGTAACACCTGGAAGCATTATTTTTTTATTTCTTTTTTGAAAAGTCTCAATAAAAAAAAAACTCTAAGAGTTTTAGTACAAAATTAAATACAAAGAATACTAACTATATTTTTCAAGGATTATAATTTTTTTTATTGTCCAGAAATTTATTTTTCAGACTTTTTTAGTATAATTTTCAATTACAAGAATTTTCTTACCATTTATTGTATTTTTTTAAATACGATTGTTTATATTCCCTGCTTTATTTCTTGCTGAATTTCTACATAGTTTTCTAGAAAATTTCTTCAAAATTTCTAAACTTGTATAATATTTTAGAATGTTTTCTTCCAGATGTTTAGCTTTTTGAGCATTTATTTTTCTAAAATCTTAAGCATTTAATCCACAAATTTGTATTCTATTTTATTCGAATTTTCCACATATTTCTGAGGATTCTTGAATTTTCCAGAATATGTTTTTCTTAAAAGATTCGAGAATTATCCAGCCAATTTCTCCTTCAAATTTGTAGTTTTTACAGTTTTATTTCTTTCATATTCCGAAAATTTACATTTTTTTCTTAATCTTATTGTAATTTTTTCAGCAATTCCAGTTTCAAATTTTCTATCAATTTCTCTCATACATTTCTAAAAGTTTTCAGGTGTTCTTTTTTCAGATAGAATATTCTTTAAGATTTTTTAGTAATCTCTTACCAACTTCTTACAATTTTTAGTATGTTTTTCTATCATTTGAGAATATTTAAAAGTGATTGAAGTTTTCGACAAAACTTAGCCATTTTATTATCACTTGAATCTTGTCATTAGATTTGGAAATTAAATAAAATTTTTAGTAACACCTGGAAGTATTATTTTCTTTATTTCTTTTTTGAAAAGTCTCAATATAAAAACTCCAAGATTTTTAGTACAAAATTAAATACAAAGAATACAAACAATTTTTTTCAAGGGTTCTAAATTTTTTTATATCAATTTGTTTTTCAGATTTCTAGAATTATCAAGCAATATAAACAAACTAAAAACTTAAACTTAAAAATGTTTAACTCCTTACAATTTTATTCAAGGATTCTAGAATTTTCCAGCAATTTATTTTCCAGGCTTTTTATAGTTCAATTTTCCATTTCAAGTATTTTCTCACCATTTATTGTATGTTTTTTTTAATACGATTGTTTATATTCCTTGCTTTATTTCTTGCTGAATTTCTACATAGTTTGCTAGAAAATTTCTTCAAAATTTCTAAACTTGTATCATTTCGGATTTTTTTATTTCAAGTTTCTAGCTTTTTGAGCATTTATTTTTCTAATGTCTTAAGCATTTAATCCACAAATTTGTATTCTATTTTATTCGAATTTTCCACATATTTCTGAGGATTCTTGAATTTTCCAGCATTTTTTTTCTTAAAAGATTCGAGAATTATCCAGCAAATTTCTCCTTCAGATTTGTAGTTTTTCCAGTTTTATTTCTATCATATTCCGAAAATTTACAATTTCTTTCTTCATCTTATTGTAGTTTTTCAGGAATTCCTTTATCTATGAATTTCTCTCTTATATTTCTAAAAGTTATCTGATGTATTTTTTTTCAGATAAAATATATAATAAAGTTTTTTAGTAACCTCTTTCCAAATTCTAACAATTTTTAGCATGTTTCTCTATCATTTGAGAATATTTCAAAGTGATTGAAGTTTTCGACAAAACTTAGCCATTTTATTATCACTTGAATCCTGTAATTAGATTTAGAAAATAAATTAAATTAACACTGTTTTCAATATTTTTTTCAAGGATTCTAAAAATTTTTCATCAATTCCTCTCTCAGATTTCTAGAATTCTTAAGCCATTTTTATTTTCAAATTTCTACAATTTTATTCAAGGATTCTAAAATCTTCCAGCAATTTATTTCCAAGACTCTATTTTAGTATAATTTTTCTAACCATTTATTGATTTTTTTTAAATACGATTGTTTATATTCCCTGCTTTATTTTTTGCTGAATTTCTACATAGTTTCCGAGAAAATTTCTTCAACATTTCTAAACTTGTATGATATTTCAGAATGTTTTCTTTCAGATTTCTAGTTTTTTTAAATATTTTTATAAAGTCTTAACCATTTAATCCACAAATATTTATTCTATTTTATTCAATTTTTCCACATATTTCTGGGGATTCCTCAATATTTTGTTCTCTCTAAAGATTCGAAAATTATCCAGAAATTTTCTCCTTCAGATTTATAGTATCTTCCAGTTTTTTTCCTTTCATATTTCGAAATTGTACAATTTCTTTCTTCGTTTTATTGTAATTTTTCAGGAATTCCTTTTTCAAATTTTCTATGAATTTCTCTCATACATTTCTAAAAGTTTTCAGGTGTTTTGTTAGATAGAATATTCTTTAAGGTTTTTAGTAATCTCTTTCCAAATTCTTACATTTTTCTAGCATGTTTATTTTAAAGTAATTGAAGATTTCGACAGAATTCAGCCATTTTATTATCCCTTGAATCTTGTGATTAGATTTAGAAATTTAATTAAATTTTAAACACCTGGAAGTATTATTTTCTTTATTTCTTTCTTGTAATCTCCAAATATTAAAACTCGTATGATTTTTAGTACAAAATTAAATGCAAAGAATACAAACAATTTTTTTCAAGGATTCTTATTTTTTTACAATATCTTTTTCAGATTTCTATTATACATAGTTCCATTTCAAGGATTTCAATGATTTTCTCACCATTTATTGCATTTTTCCTGATTTATTTCTTGCTGCATTTCGACATAGTTTACTAGAAAGTTTCTTCAAAATTACTATTTTTTTTTTCTTTCAGATGTCTTTTTTGAGGATTTATTTTTTTAAAGTTTTAAGCATTTAATTCACAAATTCTATATTATTGAAAATTTCCACATATTTCTGGGGATTCTTGAATTTTGCAGCATTTTTTTTTTCTTACAAGATTAGAGAATTATCCAACAAATTTCTTCTCCGGATTTATAAAATTTTCCAGTTTTTTTTTCTTTAATATTTCATTATTATTCGAAATAATTCTATACTTCAACAAATTTCTTATTGAACAAAATATCTAAACCCAGAGAAGATTCGTAGGTTAATCAACATGAGCCAATGCCAAAATTATTTTTCATTCAATAACTGATATTACTTAGCCTAGAAGAACCTAGTAGACTAGGTTCAGGAAGGTACGAATTACTCCTGACCAAAATAAAGAAAAAAAAGTGCTTTTCAAGGCACAAATAAATTAATATAAGAAGTTCCAGAAAATTCTAGATGTACATTCCAACAAAATTTAATTTAATGAGTTCAGTTTATAACAGTAAGCCTGTTGATATAGATTAAATTTATTTGATATTATTATTTATATTAAAAACAGTTTGTAGTCTGCATGAAACATTTTGAAGAAATACATCTAAATGTATGTCGAATGTCTTAAATAATTAGATACTGAAGTGTACAAGAAACAAGAATGCAGAAATCACAGTACTTTTTTCTTGTTGAATGAATTACAGTCCATTATCACCACTAATGAAAACAGTTTTAGAGTAGAGGGTCACATCCCAATGGTTTTGGGATGTGACTCTGTACCATAAGTTCCTTAACTTGGAACCTATTTTCCAGAATCCGAAGTCATAGAAATTTTAAAGCTACAACCAGCAGGCTGTCTGGCTCTCCTCTACCTACTCTTCAAACAATCAGTGGATTATATATAAGGTAAATAAAACACTTGTTTTGTAATTTCACTACTTTTAATGTCGGAACTGCGACATATGTTTCGCCACACAGTGGCTTCATCAGCAGATGAAAAAATCCAAAACTTAAGACGCGTAACACACACAAAAAACTAAATTTGATTATCTATTGTCATTCAATTTATTTAATTTGAGCGTTCCCTTTCTCCCAATTGAGAAGGATAACAGGTGTTTTAAAGGTCAAGCTTGACGATTATTACAAATTGAAGGGCTTTTGAATGTCAAGGTCATTTGAATGCCAATGTCATTTGAATTTCAAGGTCAAGGTCATTTAAAGGTCAGCGTTGTCCAATAGTCAAGATCCTTTGATTCTCAGGGTCATTCGAGTTGAAGGTCATATGAAGGCCAAGGTCTAGAACCTCCTCTGACCTTGAACTAACTGATTCTAGAACCTCCTCACGCCCCTCAAGGTCAGAGAAGGTTCTAGAATCGGCTCTATGAGCTCTTAAATGGTCAGTCTAACAAACAAACTGGAAGCGGTTGAAAACGAAAAAAAAATTTTTAATGAAATCGAAGATCAAAAAAAGGTGGCCTGACAATATTATGATCTACAATTTACCAGAAAATATTAATGACAATCATGGTGATGGCGCTGCTAATAATGATGCAATAGTAATAAGAACAATTTTTGAATCTGTTAATGTGTTAGCTGATCCGATTAAAATCATACGTGTAGGTAACAAATCTAATGAAATACGACCTGTAAAAGAAGAAAAAAAAAACTCTCAGTATTTATTATCAAAATGTACGTGGTTTCTATACTAAAATTACAGACTTTTATCAAAATGTCACAATAAGTCAATATGACATAATTTCAATAACTGAAACTGAATTCATATTCTGATAATTTTGAAAATCTTGCAAGCGAAAATGGAACCAGGTGTCATGGGAAACTTTTATATATCCGAAAACCTCGTTTACCAACATTTGCGTAGGCTTAAACCGAAACTTACTGCAGGCTATGACCAAGTACCAGCTTTTTTACTTAAGTATTGCGCGCAAGTTTTAGCTAAGCCATTAGACTACTTATAATCACTTATTTTAAAATCTGGAATATTTCCCGCAGTTTCGAAAATGGCCGAAGTTTTTAAACGTGGTGATCGAAGTGACATTAAGAACTATCATCCTATAGCAATTGTAACCAATTTCTTCAAAGTGTTATAAAGTATTCTAGCTGAATATTTGTATTCTTGCATGAAAACAACGTTTATACATCAGCATCATGGATTTATTCAGAATCGATCTACACAATCAAACTTGATTAATTTCACGGAAACGCTATCAATACACCTAGAGGCAGGTCAGTAAACTATTTGATCGTATGCCTCACTCAAAGTTAATGGAGTACCTGCAATCATCCAACATAAATAGTGGTGTCCCGCAAAGATCTAACTTAGGGCCGCTTCTATATTTCTTATTTTCATAAATAGTGTAAGTGAAAAACTAAAATGTGAATTTTTTTTGTACGCGGATGATATTAAATTATTTCGTGTAGTTAACAGTCTTACGGATTGTGAATATTTGCAGAAAAATCTTGAGATTTTATCAGTGTGGTGTACTAATAATGATTTAGATATTAACGCTACTAGGTGTAATGTTATGTCATTTTATAGAGCGAACAAACCAACTATTTTTAACTACAGCTTAAGCGGTACGACGATCTCACATCCCAGGTATTTATTTCGATAGAAAACTATCATTCCACAAGCATTGAACGTGTTGCTTCTGAATCTTACGAGGTGTTGGGATTTATTTTACGTGTTTTCCATGGCGTTGAAGTTGTCCATTTTCCAGTTAACCAGCTGCAAAAAATGTTCCTTTATTTTTGATTTCACTACATTGAGAGGAGATTCTTTGGACCCCTTGTCTATTGAAGGGCCATATTTAGATTCCTCTTCATAGTGATATCCTGGAGTAAAAAAATACCAGCATGGTTAGCCACCTTATAATTACAAATGTGGAAAGGGGAAAATTCTAATGAAGGGATTCTAATTTTAGGCGATGTTAGAGTTATTCGTTGGAAAGGGATTATAAGATTGGATTCTGAAGGATTGATTTTAATGTGCTTATTGAAAAAACAATGTTTCGAAGGAATTAAGCGATAGTTCAAGAGAGGATAGTGTAGATGTGCTGTAATTTAACGTTTAGTTTCAATTAATTCTAATGTTCTTAAGTTAAACATTTTTCCTTTATTCATAAGTTATTTCATTTAATGCTTAAATTTACTTCAGATAGAGCAGAAAAGCCGCATATCTATAGCCCAGATAGCCTAATTACGCATAAATTGTCTTTTTTTTATGTATATATAAAATATAATTATGTAAATGGCTAAATAAAGATTATTGTTATTATTATAGTTAATAATTTTTGGCGAATTTCATATCTAAAATGGATTCCATGCTCTAATAATTCCGGTAACAATAGTTATGGAATATTAACTAGTTCGTGAATTTTAACCATAACAACTTTGTTTTGTAATATAAATTAATTTTATATTAATACAAATTCAAACAGTAATAAGTCTATTAGTTAAAATAAATCTAATTTAATACATTAATTTATCTTTTAATTAATTTGTTTTCATGATGAGTTGAATGCTACACTAACGCATCAAAAACAGGACACGCACTTTGAGTTATGTTTGTAATATAGCTAAAATATATAATTTAACTTTTTGTTCCAAAAGTATCTGTTTTAATCGATGTTAAAATATGAATTGTTACGTAGTTTTAAAGTTTACAACCTTTAAATTAAAGTATTCGCGTCGCCTTCTTCTTTAATTTATTGTACGGTTTATTTTTAAACTTTTAATAGAAATTTGCACGTGATATTTAAATTACACGCGATATAGGCCACCTTATCTAATTTAAACTATAAATTGAAATGGAGAAATAATTAATTTAAGGATTAGTCCACCGCGTGCATCCGCGGCCCCAGGGTTAATATGATGGCGGTGATAAACCTAATTAAGCTGGCGAGGTGAAAACAAAGACTACCATTTGCTATTAATTGCAGGGATAATACTTCGATTATGACCTGATTGGTTATTAATTTGCCTGTAAATCCTGCTCGACTAGTCTCGCACTTTATAATCGTTCACACTGATTTATCACACCGTTGAGTTTATATGCAAATGTGGAAACCACACTGCTTGAATTACAAATTTAATATTTGTATTGTATTAGCATAGTGCTGTTAATTAATGCGAAAAGTTTGTTAAAATAAAATACACTCAATTTTATATGCAATGCATCACCCAGAAAGAATAAAGATTGATGCAAAACTTGGTGAAAATTTTCACCAAGTTTCGCATCAATCGTATTATTCTTTCATATGAAAGTGAGTATAGATTTCAATAATTATACTCAAACATTGATTGCCATATATTATGTATAAATGTAAATATCATTGAATAAAATTTAGTAAAATTTACACATTCATTTATTTTGATAAATAAATGTCGCCTATCTCATTATATATGTTTTTATGTTTCCTTTCTTTATTAAATCAAATACCAACTTATTTAATAAATAAAGTATTGCTAATTGATAAGAATTTTAATAGCCGTTAAATGTTTGCATAATTTTCATTCCGTGATTAAAAAAAAACATTATAACTAACAATTCCGATTAGCGCAGTAATCTAATCGTTTTTTATTATTACACGAAATCAGAACTCAAACAAATTTGACCCACGAGGGTTAATGTTTCTTAACTAATAATCAATTTGTAACATGTGCGTTTATGAACGAATTGAGTGCGATGATTATCGGAATCATTAAACGTGTTTATTTTCAGCGAGAGAAACATCTTTTATTTTCGGTGCCTAATGTCAAACAAGTCATTAAAGCGATAACCTGAAAATTAAAATTGATTGATGATTTCATTGGGTTTATTTTTAAGTGTATTTAGTTCGCTTGTTAATTGATGGGTAGAAAACCATTAGAACAATTTATATTTCAATAATATATATAATGTTTTAATTTAGCGTTGTTGTAATTATGTAGAAATCCTAAGTTTACATACAAGTGTCAGTCATTGTTATAACAATTTTAATCCAATTAAAGTACCAAAAAAGCTAGAAGTGGATGTCTCAAGTTTTATACAGTTAAGATGACTTGAATGGATACAATTTTATCATAAACACTGTTATCTCTAAATTAATATTTGATCTAATTACACAATTGAACTTGAAATACATATTTTTAATTATATAATACAGCCACCATCCTGGTCAATATTTATTATACCGTATCAGTAGTTATCGTATGCCACATTTACACATCCATTGATATAGTTATCTTATATAATTATGAATGAATTATTTGACACCAGTTTATTTACTTAATTTCATTCATGCAGATCGTCACATAACATTACGAAGCTAAACCATTTAATTTTAATTGTGAAATTGATGCTTAAAAATGTTTAGTTTCAGATGATTTAAATTTTTGTACAAATTTTTCATATTAACCTAATTTTATTACGAAAATTTAAATTAATTGAAAATAAATATTTTAACAATCAATTGCACAATTAGAATTATATCGTCCTCATCCTCATAATATATAAAGATTATATGCTTCACAATTCGTGACGGATTATTTGTGTGATTATAAAAATATATGTATGATAATTCTATTGTTGGTGTAATTCAAAGTATAATATTTAATCTACAATAATAATTATTAAACGTGGATTGTTTAGGTAAATATTTCATAGATAAATAACTAATCTTATAGATAATTGACAATTACACAAACAATCTAGCTTGCGTATTGATATTAAAAAATTCCAGTGGAAACGTGGGTATTTCGTAAATGAAATGTAAAATCTAAAATATATTCCATTTTTAAACACTACAACAAGTTTGTTTATTTTAATATATATTTAAATTTTGTGGTATAATAATAATATATAAGTTATAATTAACCTGTTTTCATGTAAATTATGTACAAATATTCTGTAATATCATTGAAAATAAATGTATTATTATTATTATTATTATTATTATCACCTGATTATAAAATTGCTTTATTTAATACCAAAAGGCAGAGAGTTAAAATTTTATATATTTACGTGGAGTTGAATCCAAAAACCTAACAAACGTAATTTTTATGTAAAAATTCATTTGTATTTCCTAATCTTCTTATTCGATCCACATCGAGCTGTTAAACTGTTTGTCCACACCAACAGTTCAAATATTTAATTTAATATGGATTTAACAGTGAGCATTCTCATATTCTTTAAAATAATTTTCTATTTTGTTTTAATCTTAAAATATACCTAATTTCTGTAGATTCATAACACTTTTTTCTCACTAACTAATTTTATAAAGAGAATGCTTA